>CM066331.1:201314892-202012392 GCA_033807585.1 Hydrophis major
GACCTGTTTGCCTCCCCGCTCAGTACCCAGCTTCCATGGTTCATCTCCAGATTCCTGTCCCTAAGGGCGGAGAACCACAACACCCTTCGATGCCCATGGCCCTCAGGCCTTCTTTACGCCTTCTCTCCTGTGGCACTAGTGCCCAGAGTACTACAAAGGTCATCCACGAGAGGGCGGAATTGCTTCTGGTAGCTCCTTATTGGTCCCGTTGCTCCTGGTTTGCGGACCTCCGCAGCCTATCAGTAGCCCCACCCTGGAGGATCCCAGCAGACAGGATTTCTCTGTCTCAAGGCCCCCTTCTTCACCCAGACCCCCAATGGCTACAGCTAGCCATCTGGAGGTTGAGCGGGAATGTCTGAAGAGGGAGAATTTCTCCACTGAAGTCATCAATACCATCTTAGCAGCCAGGCGTCCCTCCACCAGAAGGGTTTACAACGCCACTTGGAACACTTTCCACAAATGGTATGCCAATCTCCGCATTGACCCAACGAACCCATCTGTGGCCCAAATCCTCAACTTTCTCCAGGAGGGTCTCGGTAAGGGACTGTCCCCCAACACACTAAGGCATCAGGTAGCAGCCCTATCCACTGTAATTTCCTGCAAGGGTGTTAGTTCCCTCTCTCACCATCCCCACATCCGTGCATTTCTGAAAGG
This sequence comes from Hydrophis major, assembly GCA_033807585.1. Lineage (NCBI taxonomy): Eukaryota > Metazoa > Chordata > Lepidosauria > Squamata > Elapidae > Hydrophis > Hydrophis major. The sequence goes on from CM066331.1 coordinate 201,315,547, forward strand.
GGCCTCGAACTTATGACCTCCATCCCTTCACAGGTACCCAACATGGGATCTCAACAGAGTCCTGACTTCCCTCACTAAACCACCCTTTGAACCCCTAAGAGAAGTCTCTCTCCAGTTCCTATCCTACAAAGTAGTGTTCCTGGTGGTGATTACTTCAGCCCGGAGAATTTCAGAGATCGCTGCTCTGTCAGTCAGGAAAGACCTGTGCGTCTTCCATTCTGACCAGGTGGTCCTCCGACTTGACCCTTCATATCTGATAAGCCTGGGTTCCCCAACCAGGTTTAAGGAGACAAGCTAAACAGAATGTGCAGCGCTAGTCAGATAGGCACACAGATAAATGAGTGAGATAAGCTTGTATGTTTGTTAACATACAGTAAAAATAACAGATACGCTTGTGCTATCAAAAATATAGTTTATTCCATTTAGAGTTTAAAGCATAGTCAAAATAACAGTCCATTAGTCATGTATCATTTTAGTCAGTCCATTCAAGGATATTCAGTTAGCAAAGTCCGTGTAGAATATCCAATGTCAGTTCACTTACAATAAATCAGTCCTTTATCTCTCTCCCGTTCCAATAGGGAAATACGCAGTCTTGAATCCAGTAATTAGGGATCATCTAGCCAGCGAGAGCAAGCTGACGTTCCTTGCTTCTTTTATGGTGCTTTCACAACCACTCCCTTAATTACATTCCTATATTTAAAGTTGCAGACACTTTAACTTATAAACTATGATAACATTTATTATTTTACCTAAACCAGTTAGGGTAAACAATGTTATCCCTAACATTCTCCCCTTTTAGGAAATAATAATAAATATAACTAATAACTATTTACATCTTTAAATCATATTTGTTACAACTCTCTTTAAACTTAATTACACCTTGAGCTTTTGTAAATTGGTCTGCAATGTTTTCTTCCGTCATGCAGTATTCCAATTTAATTAGCCCATTTTTTACAGATTCTCTAACATTTAAGTATCTTAAATCAGTATGCTTTGATCTAGTTTTTACAGCAATACTAGTAGCCAACTTTATGGCTGCCTGGTTGTCCTCGTACACAATAATGGAATCTTTAACAGTTACACCCATGTCTAATAATAACTGTTTGTACAAAATTAAGTCAGTGCATAGTAATGACAGACATGAAAATTCTGCTTCCATCGTGGACAAGCTGATATGCTGTTGTCTGATTGACCTCCACCCTATTAGTGTCTTACCAAATAATATAGCCATCCCAGATGCTGATTTTCTAGTGTTTATGTCAGTTGCAAAACTTGCATCTGCATAGGCACTAAGACTCAAATCACCCTTTGGTTCTATATACAATGCATGGTTCATTGTTCCTTTAAGATATCTTAAAATTCTCTTTAATGATTGCCAATGACATTGATGTGGATCTGAATTAAAACGTGCCAGCTGATTAACACTATAAGCTATATCAGGCCTTGACCAATTGCTGATATATGATAAGCTACCAATCAAAGATTGATATATAGACTTATCAAATTTGGGACGTTGCGCATCAGTTTGGCAAACTTCCTGACTCATTGGAGTCTTTGCCGTTTTACAAAGTTCCATTTTGTACGTTTTAATTAATTGGCAAATTTTATCTTCTTGAGATATCTTAAAACCATTTTTTGTTTTGTTAATTGTCAATCCTAGATACTTTTTAATTTCACCTAAATGCTTTAATTTTATCTTTTTGGCTAATAATGATATAATCTCATTAGCTTCATCATTAGTCTTAGTTATCAAAGCAATATCATCTGTAAATAATAACAATAATGACACTGTTCCATTATTTTTTTCTTCTAAACACACATGGATCTGCCAAACCAGATTTAAAACCTATATTGTTTAACTCTTTCACAATATATTGGTTCCACTGATACCCAGATTGTTTGAACCCGTAAAGACTCTTTTTGAGTTTCCAACAATCATTACTATTTACTTTATTGTCTTTTATAATCATTGGCTTTTTCAAATATATAGTGTGCTGCAATGGTGCATGCAAATAAGCAGTTTCTACATCTAAATGGTTAATGACATAGTTTTTCTTAGCTGCCCACACTAAAGCTGCTCTCAAAGATATTGCTTTAAGACTAGGTGCAAAAACTTCATCATAATCAGATGCAGTTTGATTAAATCCTTGAGCTACCAACCTAGCCTTATAGGTAACAGTCCCATCATTTCCAGTTTTTACTTTAAATATCCATTTGCACCCAATGGATTTTTCTCCTGGAGGTAATTTAGCATCTTCATATATTTTCATTACCTTTAATGAATTTAGTTCTTTTTCCATTGCCTTTTGCCAATTCTCCTGATCCTTAGCAGGATACATCCTAAGTTCATCTATACTAGTTGGAACTTTAGTTACTTGGCAAACTATACTTGCTTGATACCTATCAGGTGGTCTAGTTACACATGTAGTACATCTAGGTATTACAGGACTTACAGGTGGACTTTCATTTATTAACTCTTCTTGATTATCTAACTCTTCCTGATCAACTGTTTCTTCTTGTTCTGATCCTTTTTGTTCTTCGTGGACTTCTTTAATTGGACTCTTCTTATAACTAGTCTGTTCTTTCTGCCTTTTGTAGGGTTCAATAATTACTTCATTATTTAAATCTTGCTCTAATCTATTCCATCCTACATGTTCTAGGAATTTTGCACTGGCACTGGTGTAAACTCTAAATGTACCTGGTTCCCAGAATCTATAAGATCTATGATTAGATTCATATCCTACAAAAAATAATCTTTTAGCTCTATGCTGTCCTTTTTGTCTGAGTTGTGAAGGGATATGCACCCATGCTGGTGCTCCAAATGTGTGCATGTAACTTAAATCAGGTTTTTTACCATGCCACAGTGTGAATGGTAATTCACCTGTTGTTGAATTAACAACATTATTTAATATATGATTACCACACATTATTGCTTCTCCCCATAAATTGTCAGGTAATCCTGAATCAGACATCATAGTACGTGCCATTGACTGCAGTGTTTGGCCTCGTCTCTCTATAAAGGCATTATGTTGTGGCCTATATGGTGCAGACTTTTTATGTTGAATACCTAACATTCTAAGTCTATTCTGGAATTTATTATTTGTAAATTCTGCACCATTATCTGTTATAAGAGTTACTAATTTTTTTTTAGTTTTCCTTTCAGCAAATTTAATCCAATTAAAGAGATTTAGATACGTTTCAGTTTTGCTCTTCATTAAATAGCAAAACCTATATCTAGAATAGTGGTCCATTATACTTAGTATGTATCGAGCACCTCCTGCACTTGGTGTTTTTGGACCTATTAAATCAGCAAATACTACTTCTAAAGGCTCTTTGGTAGTAAATCCATCAACTCTATTAGCCGGTTTGACCCTGCTTTTGCTTTGATTACAAACAGAACATTGCAAATACTTATTACAAGGTTTCAAACTTATTCCTTTAGAAAATTCAACAGTTTTCTTAAGCATTTTAAAATTTAAATGCCCTAGCCTTCGGTGTAACAAGTGAATACATTCATCATGAGGTTTCTTATTTTCATAAACCGTGTTAGCCACCTCTAAACCATTTTCATTTAACACATATAATTCACCTCTTAAAGATGCAGTAATTTTCTTATCTTCTTTCTCAATTATGCAGTTATCTCCTTTAAAGGTAACTACATATCCTAGTTTAACCAAAATTCTTACTGAAATTAAATTAAACTTAAGTTGTGGTACATATAACATTTTTACATTCTCTTCTATAAAAGAACAATATGCCATACCTTGACCTTTAGCTTTCAGTTTCCAGCCATTGGCTAACGATATCTGCTGTGTACTCTGGGACATTTTAATAAAATTTTTGTTATCATTTGTTATACAGTGGGATGCTCCACTGTCAACCACCCATAAATTATTTTTTACAGCTCCGTTACTATACATGGCTAACTCTAAATTTTTATTTTTATTTTGATGACTTTTAGTGTTCTGGCCAGCATTCTGGCACCTTGCTTTTTTACAAAATCTTGCCAAATGTCCTCTTCCTCCACAATTAAAACACTTTTTAATTGCGTATGCTGTAGGAGATTCCTTATCTTCTTTTTGAGGTTGCTCCCTCCTTAACTCATCTCTTTCAAGTCTTCTTCTGGCCTCTTCAATCAATCTGCCAGTTATATCAGTTAAAGTTAAACTTTCCTTAGGCAAAACTTCAAGGGAAGTGACGTAGTTGTCATAACTTTCTTCTAGTGAAGATAGAATTATATAGACTTGGTGTAGTTCAGAGAAAATAAGCTCTTTCTCGTGCAGTTCTTGAAAAATGCTTTTTATAGAATTCAAATGACTAAGCTTATCACCATTCGTCTGGAGATGCATCCTGAAACGCTTCCGTGTAAGATTTATGTGAGTACCAATGTTATCTCGGACATAAATCCTCTTCAGCTTCTGCCAACACCCAACAGCTGTTTGCTCTCCACGGATATGAACAAGTTGCTGGTCAGACAGTGTTAGTCCTATTATGCAAATAGCTTGTTCATTTTTCTGCATAAAATCTTTTATCTTTAGTCTATCTTCCTCAATCTCTGGATCCCATTCCTCTACGTTTGGTGGATTTTCAATTATGTTCCACAAACCTTCTCTTCGTAGAAATAGACTACATTTCATAAACCATGATACATAGTTTGTTCCATCCAACTTGGATATAAGGGACAAATTTGTAAATTGACTTATGCCATGTTTTCTTATATGGATATAAAACTATAATTAATAAAACACAGCTGTCTGTTTACTGTAATGTATAACAACACAAACTCTCACTTTTTACATAAATCTGTTTTATCCTAGTTAAACTGACTTTGCAGCCTCTGGGCCCATAACCAGTGTTAAGCCTGGGTTCCCCAATCAGGGTTAAGGAGACAAGCTAAACAGAATGTGCAGCGTTAGTCAGATAGGCACACAGATAAATGAGTGAGATAAGCTTGTATGTTTGTTAACATACAGTAAAAATAACAGATACGCTTGTGCTATCAAAAATATAGTTTATTCCATTTAGAGTTTATAGCATAGTCAAAATAACAGTCCATTAGTCCTGTATCATTTTAGTCAGTCCATTCAAGGATATTCAGTTAGCAAAGTCCGTGTAGAATATCCAATGTCAGTTCACTTACAATAAATCAGTCCTTTATCTCTCTCCTGTTCCAATAGGGAAATACGCAATCTTGAATCCAGTAATTAGGGATCATCTAACCAGAGAGAGCAAGCTGACGTTCCTTGCTTCTTTTATGGTGCTTTCACAACCACTCCCTTAATTACATTCCGATATTTAAAGTTGCAGACACTTTAACTTATAAACTATGATAACATTTATTATTTTACCTAAACCAGTTAGGGTAAACAATGTTATCCCTAACAATTTCTACCTAAAATTAACTCGGTTTTCCACAGGGCTCAGGAGCTTATCCTCCCCAATTTTTGCCCCAGTCCAACTCATGAAAGAGAGAATCTATGGCACACCTCAGATGTCAGACGGGCCTTGCAGATCTATATTAAGCGTACTCAGACCTTCCGTAAATCCAAGGCCCTGTTTATTTCCTTTCAACCAAAGTCACAGGGGCTCAAGGTACCCTCAACCATCATAGGCCATTGGATAAGGGCAGCTATTTCAAGGGCATACCAGGCCCAGGCCCTCCAAGTGCCCAGGGGTGTCACGGCTCACTCCACCAGAAGTGCGGCAACATCAGCTGCCTGGGCTACCCAGGCCCCTATACTCGACATTTGCTGGGCAGCAACGTGGGCCTCCCCGTCGCCTTTCATTAGGCACTACAAAATCGATAGGTATGCCGCTGCGGAGGCTTCTTTCAGTAGAAAGGTCCTTCAGAGGGTGATCAGGGATCCCGAGGACTCAACAGACCAGACGGTGTCCCTCCCGTAGGACAGGCCCCAGCTTTGGTATGTCCCACTCTCTGGACGATCCGAACAGCTCTAAGGAGAATGGGCATTGGTTCTTACCTGACACGCCATTTCTCTTGAGCTGAGAGGATCATCCAGCCCCTCCCTTTTCCTTTCACCGTCTGGCAGGGTCTTGTTTCAGCCAATGCACTTTAACTCTAGTAAGAGGAGAGCACGAATGCCTGTTTTTCCTCTCATCTTTGTAAACTGAGGAATGCGATGGCAAGCCACGTGATGGAAGGTGGAACATTCCTCAGAAATTAAGCTCAGCCTATGACAGCAGAGACTGAAGCTCCACCCACTCTCTGGATGATCCGAACAGCTCAAGAGAAATGGCATGTCAGGTAAGAACCAACGCCCATTTCCAAAGAATTTTTCCTGCCTTGGACCTGAATAGCTGTACATCTCTAGTCCTAAATCAAAGTTAGGAGTAAACATGGCCGAAAAAGGGATTTCCTGATCTTGATTGAAACACTTAATGTGATAGAGTAAAAGAGTGATTAGAAAAAGACATGGCTGAATGATACGAGAGCCACTGGTTATGATGACTAGGGCTAGAAACAGAAGTGGCTTGCTCTTGTCTTCTTTTGAGATGCTGATATAACTTTCCATTCTTGCTAATGCCTTAGGATATTCTAGAGGTCTCCTATCTGCCATAAGTGCTATCCAGCTCCAAGATTGACTGGGAAACAGTTATGGAACATTGAAAAATGTTTTCATCCAAAGTTCATTCCCTCAAGAATTATGGGTACCTGATATAGATTAACCCATTTGAGGAACCTTGGTTAAAAAATTATTGTTCTACAATGTACTGTTTTACTGAGGGAAGGGTCATGACATGTGTGTGTGTGTGTGTGTATTTGTGTGTTTGTGTGTGGACAGTAACATACACTGAAACGATACAGGACAATATTGGGAAAATGTCATTTGGCTTGTTTCTCACAGAACAGCTGTAACAAAAATAGAGAACCCTGTCTAAAGTAATACTATTATCCTCTAAGTATGAGGCAATATAAAATGGATTGAGCAACAAGAATCCTAAAACATAACCCATTCTTTAGCACAAGTGGGAACTCATAGAAATCCAATCCCTTCTGGTCATGCCAGTTTGAAGAGCCACCTAATTCAAACCACCAACACACTTTCTTCCCATAAACACCAGACTAATAGATTCTTAAACTACTAAAGTCCAAGTGAAGAGACTGAAAAAATGAGTTCTTTTAACAAAAAAAGGCGACTTATGAAAACATCAGCATTTACAGAGATCTAAGCCACGACGCTATATGAAGAATTACTGATGCTCATTTCTAGAGCACGCTATTCGTATACAATAAGTTATGACCATGAGCTAAAATTGTGCCCCTGCAGATAAGGGTCAATTGAAACCATAGCTCATGTTCTGTATACTGAACCCTCTATAAGAGGATTATAACCCCTTGCTAGGAAAAATATCTGGGAAATTCATAATATTTTTATGTAGTTAGTGTTATCAGATATGTACAATTTCATTTCCTTGAATGTAGCCAACTAATCAGAATGCCCCTAACTCTATTGTCAAATTCTGTTATTCTGTTTTGTCTTTTTATTTTTATTTTATTTTCATATGTTTTATTTTGAACTCTGACCTCTGATCATAAGACATTCTGTATAACTATTTATCCAATTCAGTATTTCTCAACCTTGGCAACTTGATTATATGTTGACTTCAATTTCCCGAATGCTCAGAAGGGAATTCTGTCAGTTGGTGCACGTCTTTCCATGGTTGAGAAACACTAAAATAGAGCATATGTTCAATCTTCAGTATTTCCAATAAGGTGGAAATATTCCTATAAACTTCCTGAATTCTCCTTTTCAAACTGAGTGGATAAATATTGGGGCAACAACTACTTTTTCACAGTTTTTGTTTCTCTGTGAAAGAGGTTTATGTTTCCTTATTCTTTAAGATGCTTGGGAATTTCTTCCAAATTTATGTTGCAATGTTTTTGGGTTTACTTGACCATTGGAGAACAAGGAAATGGCTGCTATTCTCATTTTAGAAACACCACTTTTCAATAAGCCTGAAATTTCCCTGACTTGCACCCATTACTCAATTTCACAAAGCCTCTAGGGCAGGAGTATTGTGAAGACTACCTGGGAGACCAAAAGCCAGGAAGAGAGATGATCTGGAGATGATTATATAATGCAAACAATTATAGTTATGTATATCTATTAACTATCATGTAATAACATCTGAACATGACACTCCACCTATAAGAATTTGTCCTTCTCCACTGAAAGGCATTCTCTTTCATCAGTCTTTGTATGAATTCAAAAGAAACAAAGGCAAGAAATCTGCATTTCTCTAAACTAAAAAAAAAAAAAAATCATCTATTTCCACTCACATATCTCAGGGTTTAATAGCTTCAAACTATAGGACAGGAATTTTGGACCATGTCTATGGAAATTGCTCTCTTGAGGAAAATCTTTATCACTGAATTGTCTCTTCAGATATCGTTAAGAACTCTGTTGGAGTTCTCCTGTTAATGCACTTATTACATATGTCATTAGAGGATTTTGCCACAGTGGCTTTAACGCCACAGACATTTTAAGTAGGTTATTCCATCACTTTGCCATTTTGATTATGACAATATCCTGACACCATCCTGAAATGGATTTTTGGAAAGAAAGGCTAATTGTCCAAAGAGGTCCATGCTTATGCTAATTAAAATAGTCTTAGATGGTACAACCTTCATAATTCCAACAATGACTATGAAGGATGAGCATGTTGAAAGCCCTCTCTGCTCATTAGCACAGTTTCTGTCAAACACTAATACCTGCTCTTTCCTTAATGAATGTTAAGCCATCTCTTTAGAAGATTGTGATGCTTCTTTGAACGGAGGCAACCATCTCATTGCTTCCCAAGTTAGTTGCAAGTAAAATCAGAGACAGAGACCTTTTTGACATTTCCCAACCTCCGTACTTATTTATCTCTTTGAAACCCTGTGCTCCAGAGATATCACTGTCTTAATTAAGAAGAAGGATGTGACCATGGTAAATTGACTGATTTCATTGATTAAGGACTAGCTGTACAAGAAACATTGATTTTAACAGTGGGTCTACATAAATGTAATTGTTCGAACATGGAGCTGCATAATTATGGTGATGTATGAGAATAGTTGATTTGTCCTTTTCAACCTTCGCTAACATCCTTGTGCATGGTAATGTGTTCATTCAATTAGCAAAAAAACCCTTAATGTTACAAAATGCTTTTTGTGAAGGCACATGATAATCATTGCAGTCTAATTTAATCTAACATCAACTGGCAGCTTACATCTCTTTATTTTTCCCTTCTGTGCTGTGACCGTTCTCAATTTCTTTTGGCAATGCAAGACAGAGACATCACAAAGGTCCTTCTCCAATCTAGGAGCCAGGGGCAACAGTGTGTATTCACCAAGCACTTTGCTTATGAGCATGTGTTTGTGTGTATATACACATGAATTATGTGTATATACATAATTATAATTATATACAGATGAATTTTGACATTGTATAAATATATTTGTTTTAAATTATGGCGTGTGTATGTGTATTTCTGATATTAAAACAAAATTAATAGGAAGCTGGCGTTTTGTTTTGTTTTTTATTCAAAGCACAAGCAGCAAAGAGGATCGGATTTTACCAAACTGCTTCCAGGCCCCATATAACATGTCTTAGAGGCTTTCTTAGAATCTAAAACAGTGGGTCTGGACCAGTGGGGGGATTCAACATTTTTTACTACCAGTTCTGTGGGCATGGCTTGGTGGACGTGGCAGAGGAAGGATACTGCAAAATCTCCATTCCCTCCCCACCCCACTGACCTGCTTTCCAGCTCTGTTCTCCTATGCAGGGCAACAAAAGAAGACCCAGCCGATCAACTGAGCCTCGGGAGGCAGGGAATAGATGGAGGCAGGGCCAGTCAGAGGTGCATTTGCCAGTTCTCTGAACTATTCCAAATTTTGGCTACCTGTTCTCCAGCACTGGTCAGAACCTGCTGAATACCATCTCTGGTCTGGGCACTGCAAACCAGTTCTGTGTTTATGATCTAGTAATGGCCTTTTTGTTTAAGCCCCCCCCCCCCCGCCATCATGACCACCATTTTGTGAACATGCTTGTAACATCTAACATATTCAGTTATGCCCATTAACTTTCTTAAAATTGTTCATTCTTATGGGGTTTTTTTTTGAAAGTATATTAATTATAGCCACCATTATCATAAGATAATCAGGCCAACATGCGACCATTATTATAGGAGCCATGATGGTGCAGTTGTCAAAATGCAGTATCACAGGCTAACTCTTCCCACAGCTATGAGTTTGATCCTGATTGGCTCAAGGTTGACTCAGCCTTCCATCCTTCTGAAGTTGGTAAAATGAGGACTCAGATAGTTGGGAGCAATAGGCTGACATTTATAAACTGATCAGAGAGTGCTGTAAAGCACTAAGGAGCAATATATAAATCTAAGTGCTATTGGTATTGCTATCATTATTGTCATTATTTATACACTAACTTCTAAAAAAGTATGATTAATAATGATGATGTCAATATAATCAAATGATAAAAATAATATATTCAAAACTTAATATTATCATCTATTACAGGGGTGTCAAAGTCACGGCCTGCGGGCCAGATACGTCACATGCTGGCCCCGCCCTGGCCTGATTTAGCAAAGGAGAAAAAAGTCCCGATATGACATGTGACACTACCGTGATGACATGAGTTTGACACCCAGGATCTATTAGGACAGCTTAGAAACACTGACTCAAATTAAATGACCCTTTTAAAGGCATGATCCAGACAAAGTTAAATTTTAATAATATCATGGATAATTAAACACATGCTTAAAGCATAGATTGAAAGAGAATGGAGTTGAAAGTGCTTCACTTTGGTTGCATTATGTGTTAGGGTACTTTCTGTTGTTCCACCTCAACCTTTCAGAATCAAGATGTGATTTCCTTTTTAAAGTATATCAAGGCCAGTGGATTGGAAATGTTGATCTTATCGATGCTCAGAAGAAAACCAACAGATGAACATAAAACTAGTAGTGTGGGATTTCCATTACTTGGTCACTCCTGAAATTGACAGAAAATTCAGATGTCCATAGAAGAGCAACAAACATGGAAGTAGCCAACATGACTAAAATCTGATGCTTCTATGTATTCTTCTTGCAATAGCTTCAATGCATAAGGCTGGCCTATTGAATAGGCAAAGCTGAAGAAAGAATTTTCTTCCATTTTTAAAAGTACCCTTGAGTTGAGTTTCAGTGCTAATTGACTACATCGAGATCTTCATATGGTCTTCTTGGAGAGAACAGAGAAATGATGTGCTACTATTTTCTTTCAAGATTCTTTTCTTTTTTTTAACTTCGCAGTCTAGCCCACCACCCTGGCAATTTTCATCTCAATAGAAAGGACATTTCACCATACTTAGCATTCTTTGAGCTTTGTCACCTCTGCAACAATGTTCCTTGTTGGTTTTAAAAATAAAGCAGATATATGTGGATAAATGGATAGTCTGGTCATTTAGTTCAAACATTATAATGGAAATCAAAGTAAGATTGTAATTGCCTGATTGGGAAAGGGGAGAATAAATCTATCTTAGCAGGATTTGGAGAAGTATTTTCTCCCATTTAATGCTATTTATCACTCATCATTTCAGAACAATAGGTGAAAGAGGAAAAAATTACTCATCTTTTCTTCTTTCAGTGAATACTTATTACTGTTTCTACCACAGACAAATTTTCAACCTAAGAAAAAGAAAACAAGTTGGCAGTGAGTAGAAGAAATAGTAGTTTTTTGGAATGTTTGAATATTACTTTATAGAAAACATACTTGAAACTTGGAACCAACTTTCAGCAGTGGTAGTGGGCCAATCATCAGTAACTGAGTTTAAACATACTTTTAAACTGAGTTTAAACATGCTTGGAATAAACACATGTCCAACAAAAGTTAACAAATAAAATAAAAAATTAAAATTACAAATAATACATAAATAGCTAAATTAAAAAGAAAACAAATTTAAAAATTCAAAGAGCAAACTTGATGGACCATTGTATCTTTTTCTGCCATCAGTTTACTATGTTCTATATAGATGCACTATTTTTAACGTGTTTAAGGCTTTAAGCTGTGTAATTGACTCAGAAAAAAATATCATATACCTTCCTTTTTTCCCCCATAACTCTTTTTAGGGGGAAAATTTTAGAAAAAAAATTAGGTGTGTCTGCAGAGGCAGCGTTAAAAAAAAAGTCAAGAAATTTATTAGGATTTCATGATTGAAGCTGTTGTGAAATGATGCCAGGAGTCGGTGACTTAGTATCAAGCTCTTTTATTGAGTTAGGAACCGAACTGGGCTAAAGGCAAAAACTCGCGGCTTTTTATTTCCAAACCGCGGCGGCCGCGGCCAATGGTACCGCTTTGAATCTCCCGCGATCCGAATGGACCAATCGTGGGAGATTCCTAGCGAGCCAATCGGCGCGGCTCGCCTAGCCAATCAGAGTGCCCCGCGCTTTGGCCAATCAAAGCGTGGGGATCTCAAGAATGCTAATGAGGGGACAGAACACCCCTCCCCTCTTGGTTCAGTCCTTACATAGCGTAGTCCCGTAGGTAGGCGGGGCTCCGTCTCAGCCTACTGGACCTGCGCAGGTCAGTCATAGGTTGGATCCCGGCCGGTTCGGTCGGGGTCTCCGCTTCTCTGGATGCCGTCGTGGGAACTGCCTGGTCGGTCGGGCTGGGCCGCTCTCCGCAGCTCCCTCCTGGGCTTCCCGGGTTGGTTGAGCTGTGGGTTTCGCCGCTCCCGCTCGGTCTTCCCAGGTTGGTTGAGCTGGCCTGGCTGTCTCTTTCTGGTGAGGTTTCGTGCTGGCTGCTTCCAGGTGAGTATGGCTGGTTTATTCTTTCTCGGTTTTGGTTCCCTGGGTATTCCCTCCCCTCTTGGTTTGTGTTGTGGGGGTTGGTTTTGCTTGGTTGCACGTCGGTGGTCTCTTGGGTGGTCGTCCTCGATCTTAACTGGTCGATGTGGCGTTTCCACGCTTGTCTGTCGGTTGTTCGTAGCTGGTACGAGTGTGGGCCTGTTAGTTGTGTTATGACGGCCAGTACCCATAATGGGTCTCCCGTTAGGTTTTTCGCGTAGACGGCGTCGCCTGGTGCGAAGGTTCGGTGTTTGTTGGAAGAGTCTGGGGGTTTCTCTGGGTTGTACGTGGGGTGTAATCTATCGAGTGGGGACCTTATTTTCCTCCCCATTAGCAGTTTGGCTGGGCTTTTATTTGTTGTGGTATTTGGGGTTATGTGTTGGATAAAAAGTAATTTATTAATTTTGTCCTGGATCTCCCTGTGGTCTATTTTCTGGATGGTTTTCTTTGTGAATTGAACCATCTGTTCCGCCCTACCGTTCGCCGCCGGATGCGCCGGTGCTGTCAGCGCGTGTCGTATGCCCCTCTCCACTAGGAATTTTTTGAATTCTAGCGAGGTGAATTGGGGCCCGTTATTGGAAACGAGGACGTCTGGGAGGTGTTGCAAAAATTTTGCAGAGTTCTTTGGTCACGGCTTCCGTGGTGGTTGTTCTCATGTTGCTTACCTCCAGCCAGTTGGAGTAAGCGTCTACGGTTATTAAGAAAGTGTGTCCTTTTGTGGGCCCGGCGAAATCTATGTGGATCCTAGACCAAGGTCCCCTGGGGGTTTCCCACTCTAGGATGGGTGCTGTGGGTGGGCTTGGCCTAGTTTCCTGGCATCGTTGGCACCTTGCTACCCAGGCCTCGATCCGTTTGTCCATCCCTGGCCACCAAGCGTAACTTCTGGCCAGGGCTTTTGTCCTAACGATGCCCGGGTGCCCCTCGTGTAACAGTTCCAAAACCTTCCCTTGTAGTTTTTCCGGGATGACCACCCTATCCCCCCATAGTAGCCCCCTTTTAGTAATGAGAGTTCCGTTTGCTGGTTCTGGAATGTCCTGACGGACTCGTCATTGTCCCTTTCCAGCCACCCTTTCTCTATCCAATGCAACACCCGCGCCAGACGTTTGTCTTTATTAGTTTCTCGGGCAATGTCTGACGCGGTTATAGGTAGGTTGGGTAGAGTCTCTATACTGAGGGTGGTCATCGTGGGTGCTGGGTCGGTGTCAGGTTCCGGTAACGGTGAGCGGCTTAAGGCGTCCGCATGGGAGATAGTCTTACCCAGTCTGTGTGTGAGTCCGTAATTGTAGGCAGCCAGGAACTCGGACCACCTTGACATTCGGGGAGACAGAATGTTCGGGGTGGCCCTGTTCCCTGCCAGGATTCCCAGCAGTGGTTTGTGGTCGGTGATGATGGTAAATGTCCGGCAGTAGAAGTATTCGTGAAATCTTTGTACTGCGGCGACGATAGCCAGAGCCTCTTTGTCCAGCTGGCTGTAGTTCCGCTCCGGTTTGGTGAGGATCCTTGAAAAGAACGCGATGGGTGCTTCTTTTCCATTGGGGAGAGTATGGTTGAGGACAGCGCCGACGCCGAAGGGTGATGCGTCGCATGTGATGGCTAGTGGTAGGGTCTCGTTGTACTGGATAAGGACGGCATCCGAAGTGAGGAGGTCCTTTGTTTTCTTGAAGGCGGCTTCCTCACATTTCCCCCACGTCCAGGTCGCCGCCTTGTCCAAAAGCCTATGCAAAGACTCCGCCGCTGTCACCTTTTGGGGCAGGAAGACATTATAAAAGTTAAGCAGCCCCAGAAACGCCTGCAGCTCTGTCTTCGACTTGGGTGTGGGGGCTTCTTTGATGGCTTTGATCTTTTGGTTGGTGGGGTGAATGCCGTGACGGTCTAGGAGATATCCTAGGAATTCAACCCGTTCCGTGTATAATTGGCATTTTTCCCTCTTTACTTTGAGCCCGGTCTCTTTGAATTTGGTTAGGACCTCCCTTAGGCGACTCTCTAGTTCGGCTTGGTTGGTTGCCGACACTAACACGTCGTCGAAGTAAGGTACCACCCCCTTGATGCCTTGTAACAGCCTTTCCATTAGGCTTTGGAATATTCCAGGCACCACGCTGACTCCGAATTGGAGCCGGTTACATTTAAAGGCTCCCCGGTGGGTGACTATGGTTTGCGCTTCTGCCGTTTCCTCGTCGACCAGCAATTGTTGGTATGCCTGGGCGAGGTCGAGTTTAGCGAAAACCTTGCCCCCTCCCAGTGAATGTAGTAGGTGTTGCACTACTGGGACGGGGTAAGCGCTTTGTTGCAAGGCGCCATTTAGGGTGGCCTTATAGTCCCCACAGATTCTCACCGACCCATCAGGCTTGATCGGGGTGACTATGGGGGTCTCCCACCAGGCGTGATCTATGGGTTGTAGGACTCCTTGCTTGACGAGCTTGTCAATTTGCTCATCTATCTTGGGTTTAAGTGCGAATGGCACCCGCCTTGGTTTTAGGCGTTTTGGGGGGACGTTTGGGTCTAGGCTGAATGATATAGGGGGCCCTCGGTACTTGCCTAGGTTTCCGTCGAACACCTCTTGGAATTCCCGGGCTAGTTGCTGCTCCCAGTTGTCGTTGGCAATGTGGTTGATTCCCGTGACTGCGATGCCGAGCGGTACGAACCACTGCAGTCCCAGTAGGCTTGGGCAGTCGCAATCGACGATGGTCAGGGGAAGCCTTTCGGTGCGCCCTTTGTAGGTTACCTTGAACTGTCCGGTTCCGACTACAGGGATGCGGTTTCCCTGATAGTCTTTCAAGATTAGTCTCTGGTTGTCTAGGCCTTTTCTCTGGATGGTAGGCACCAAGCGTTTTATTTCTTGCCATGCTACCATGGAGAGGTAGGACCCGGAGTCCACCTCCATTTTACATGGCTCGCCTTCAATGCCTACCTCCACGTAGACCTTCCGGGCGTCGTTGGTTGTGGCGTGGCCGATGGTGACCGTCCGATGGGTCTCCTCTCTTCGCCGGCTCTCACCGCCTCATAGGGATCGTCTGTTCTGGTCCCATCTGTTGTCAGTGGGGCGATCTCTGGTCCGGGGTGGTGTGCTCTCTCGTCTCCGTTCACTCTGGTCCCATCGTGTAGGGCTGCGGTTCTTTTTGAGACAGCAGATGCGGGCGATGTGTCCCTTCTTGTCGCAATGCTGGCAGATTGAATCGAAGAACCGGCATTCGGACCTGGGGTGGTCGCCTCCGCAACCGGCACAGGTGGTCCTCGACTTACGACCCCGCCGGTTCCGTGGGTCGCGGCCTGCCTGGAGACGGTGGATTTCCTCTTCCTCATTGGAAGTGCCCGATGCTGAGTGGACGTCGCCCTGGTGGGTGGTCGTCCCGGTTTGGGCCTCAGCTGACCTTGCAGGGTGGTTGTTCCCGCTGCGGTCCCCGGCGTTCGGTCGGCGCATGCGGTCGGTGGATGTTCGGGTAGCTTCGGCGGCTGTGGCTTCAGTGAGGGTATCTGCGAGAGTGATGTTGCCCTTGGCCATCAGCCGACTCTGGAGGACGGGGTCCCAAAGGCTGAGCACGATTCGGTCTCGCAGGGCTTCGTTCATGTTGTCGAATTCGCACAGTCCCCCTAGGCACCGTAGTTCTGCGATGAAGTCGCTGAAACTCTCACCCGACCGTTGGTCCCGACGGTAGAACTCGTGTCGTCGGATGAGGATGGGCACGTCTGGAGCGTAGTGTCGCCGGAGTATTGGCTCGAGGACATCCCAGTCCATCGTGGTCATGTCGGCAGGTTTGGCAAGCGCTTTGGCCATCTTAAACACTGCTGGTCCGCAGTGGGTCAGGAAGACGGCTTGCTTCTTTGGGCCGGTGGCGTCCTTCAGGTCGCTGTACTCGAGGAACATGCGGAATCTGTCGGAGTACGATTCCCAGTCCTCGCTGGTGGGGTTGAAGGGTGCGGGGGGCGCGATGTTCGCCATCGTGGAGTTTCGTCTGGCTTCCGTCGGACATATGCTTCGGTTCAGGATCAGTATCCCACCTTCGTCGCCAGTGTTGTGTCGTCGGAAATGATGCCAGGAGTCGGTGACTTAGTATCAAGCTCTTTTATTGAGTTAGGAACCGAACTGGGCTAAAGGCAAAAACTCACGGCTTTTTATTTCCAAGCCGCGGCGGCCACGGCCAATGGCACCGCTTTGAATCTCCCGCAATCCGAATGGACCAATCGCGGGAGATTCCTAGCGAGCCAATCGGCACGGCTCGCCTAGCCAATCAGAGTGCCCCGCGCTTTGGCCAATCAAAGCGTGGGGATCTCAAGAATGCTAATGAGGCGACAGAACAGAAGCCCCATAAGTTTTGTCAGGGAATCACACTGCAGGTGTTCAAATGAAGTAGAAATGCTGACATGAACCAACTAATCAACCTCAACTGTGTGTTCTGGCTCACTGCACAACCCCACTGCTCCAACTAATAATTTTAAATATATTAAGTTTTTTTTATATATCTGTTGCTACCTAAAGGACCCTGACTTTTCCCCCAAGGATTTTGAGCCCACACAAAGTTCTGTGTGAATCAACTACTGCATTAATAATATTTTCTAGAAGCGACTTTACAATCTTCTAACTACACATTCTTATATTGGAAATATTCTGAACTAAATCTGGAGTCTCAACCAAGCAAAACATGTACACAAAGCTTTATAATCACATCAAGCATAACTGTTGTTGGTGTGTGCACACATGCACACTATTTTCAAAACAGGTCACTTACACAAACTTCTGCAAACCTCTGCATGGGTAGGTCTAAAATCATTTTTTTTCCCCAGTTTGTACCAGTTTATTATAATAGAGAAAGGAATCCATTTTAAACTAATCCTCCATTTAAACTACATTCTGAACTTGCCCCTCTCCCAAGGGCTAGATAATGATTGCAAAAGGTTTTTGGATGGATTTAGACTTTCCTTTACTTTTATCCATCAGGGATAAACACTGTGAACTGTCCACTGAATATATGGCATTTGTGGGGGGGAAACAGATGTGTTTGGAATGTTGCTAACCAGCTTGATTGAAAGGGTGCCCTTGTTAGCCAGTTCAAGGAACGTTCTTCTAGACATGGTGTCATATTTTTACTCTTGTTTACAAAATTAAGATTAGAGTTATTCTCCCTGATCTTTTCTTTTCTGCATAGTAGTACCCTTCTGCATTTTTATAGACCTATATCCTACTGGACAACTCTAAAGTCAGAATCTAGAAGATGGTGGAAATCCTACTTCTGAAAAGAAATAGATTTTATTCAAGGCTAAGTCATATTTCCTCAGAACATGTTTTTCTTCAGATTTTTCTTTTTCCCAGATCTTTCAGAAAGAACCCTTTAGAACAGGGGTGGGCAATTAATTTCTGTCGGGGGCCACATGGAAAATCAGATCTGCGTTCGAGGGCCGAACCAATTTTATAAAAGGCCATTATAAAGGGCCCATTATAAAATGCAGCAAATTATATATAAGAATCATTTACCTGTTCAGTGGGAGAAATCCAATCTCTCTTGGGCTTGAACAAGTGCACTGAAATCTGGCAGAATATCTGAGGTGGCTATGCGAAGGACAGCTGAGAGGTGGTCATCAGTGATAGAGGATCTGTGTCTGGATTTGTTGAATTTCATCACTGAGAATGTCTGTTCACATATGTAGGTAGATCGAAAGAGAACTAGAATTTTCAGAGCATGTCTCCTCGTGTGTGGAAAGTTCTCCTCTTTGAGCGATGAGTAAAACTCAAGCAGTGGGACAGACCTAAAGTGTGCTGCCAGAAGTGTGTCAGACTGCAAGTCAATGAGTTCCATCTGAACATCACTGGGTACATTATCCACATTGCAGCTGAAGGGAGAAGAAACCATGTCCATTTCACTCTCAAGTGTTTTGAAGTCTTGAAATCGCCTTGAAAACTCAACATGCAGTGCTTCTAACATGGATGAGTATCTGTGGAGGTGATCAGCTGATGGTTTGGCTTCCTTCAGTGTTGGCATGTGAGTAAGAATATTGTTTCCCATTTGGCTTGAGAGAAGCTGCAACTTTCTCATAAAAGCCTTCACTGCACTGTACATTTCATGCACAAAAAGGCCCTTGCATTGCAGTTTGACATTCAGGTCATTCATCAAAGAAGTCACGCCTACAGCAAAACTAAGGTCTGCCAGCCAGTCTGCATCTGAAAGCTGAGGGATGTCATTTCCCTTGTTATCACAGAACTGCCAGATCTCCTCTCTCAGGTCCCAGAAAACTTTCAGGAGTTTTCCCAGGCTCAGCCACCTGACATTTGTGTGGTAGCTGGTGTCATGATGTTCAGATTCATTTTCCTCCAATCGTGCAACAAACTGTCTGTGATTCAGTGCTCTTGCTCTGAAGAAGTTAACGGTTTTAGTTACAACATCAACAACATGGTTCATTTTTAATACTGACCTACACAACACTTCCTGATGTATGATACAATGCAAAAATGTCATTTTCTGCTCAGGGTTAATTTCGGTAACTTTATCCTGCATTCTCTTCAAAAGTCCAACATTTCTCCCCGTCAGATTTGGACAACCATCTGTTGTCACACCTACAAGTTTGTCCCATTTCAGTCCCAACTTGTCTAAACATGCATTTACTTCCATTAGGAAATCACTCCCTGTTGTTGTACCTTTCATTGACTGCATGGCTGCCAGTTCCTCCGTTATTTTGAAGTCTGCAGTGATCCCACATAAGAAGATGAGTAGCTGGGCAGTGTCTCGTACATCGCAGCTCTCATCCAGAGCCAGGTTCAAAAAGGAAAATGTAACTTCTCTGTTCTTCAGCTGAAACTCCAAATTTCCTGCAATGTCCTCAACCCTTCTCGTCACAGTGCGCCGGGACAGAGGGATGTTCTCAAATGCACCCTTTTTCTCTGGACATATTAGCTCAGCAGAGTCCACCAAACACTCTTTAATAAACTCTCCGTCAGAAAACGGTTTACTTTGTTTAGCTATTTTATGAGATATGACATAACTTGCTTTGGTAGCTGTATCTCTGGATGTGCTAAGTTTTGTAAAAAGTGTTCGTTGAGTTTGCAGCTTGGATAGCAAAATCTCCGACTCCTTTGCTCGCTCTTGGTCAGACAAGTTCCTATATTTATCCTCATGTTTGGTCACATAGTGGCGATTCAGATTATAATCTTTAAACACAGCGACAACTGTACCACAAACTAAGCAAACGGCTTTGCCTTTGACTTCTGTAAATAAATATTTAGCAGTCCATGCCTTGTTGAAAACATGGCATTCAGAATCAACTTTCCTTTTTTTAATGTGAGCCAACATTTTTGGGGGAGCTTAGCGGGTGAAACCCCTCCTAAAGAATATTAACCCCCTCAGATCCAATCCCAGGTTCCCAGGTAACCTTCGTGCAAGGGGCACTGCTTGAGGAATGAGAATGAGCCAGCAAGGAGAAGGAGGAGAGGCAGGCGCGAAGCGAGGCGAGGCGCACCGGAAAGAGGCGCTTTGTGGCCTACTAACAAGCTTGTACCAAATGCTGAAGTCAGTGGCTAAGTGGCAAATTAGTTGGGTGGGGAGGGTAATTGAAATTTCAATTTCGAATTACAGCAAGCAATTCTCCAACACCATTTCCTCCGCTCAAGGGGGAAGAGAGAAGGCAAGGAAAGGAGCCCTTTGCCCACCAGTTAAGTCTCAGTTTGCAAGGCTTGAATTGACTCGGTGATTTTATTTCGCTACCGAGGTTAGCGAAAACTGGAATTGCTCCTGAGCTGGCAAGGTCCGATCACCAAAGCACTCTTCCAAAAGAGCAGCTTCTGGAAGCAAAGTAACACCGCGGCTTTCCACGCTTTCCAATCGCGAGTCCCAAGAGAGAACAAACAGCAAACCGCTCTCAGGGGCATCCAAGCCCACCTAAAGCTAGGCCGCTGCTGGTGGAGCCTTGCCCTGCCTTGGTGCCACATTTCCTGCCTCAGCGGTCCTGCTCGGCTGGCACTTTAAAAGCCTGCTCCCAGCACCCGAGCAACTTCTCAGCAATTTTCGGCTTCCTTTTAACTCATGGGCGCTCGCGTCTGGCCCCGAGCCACGCGGTGGAGGGAAGCCTGGAGCGCCGCCGGGTCACCTCCTCCAAGCAGCCCACCCACCCACTGGGCTTTCCTCCGCCGTCCGGTTCGGGGCCAGGCGCGAGCGCCCGTGAGTTAAAAAGAAGCCGAAAGGGCTTCCAGGCTTAAACTTTGCACAGCGCGGTGGAGGGGAAACCCGGAGCGCCACCGGGTCACCTCCTCCAAGCAGCCTGCCCACCCACCCGCCGGGCAGAACCCTTCCCTTTCCTCAGCGGGAAGATGCTCCCACCTGCAAACTTTGCCTGTGCAAAGTTTAAGCCTGGAAGCCCTTTCGGCTTCCTTTTAACTCGCGAGTGCTCACGCCTAGCCCTAAGCTGTGTGGCGGAGGGAAGCCCAGCAGGTGGGCGGGCTGCTTGGAGGAGGTGACCCAGAGGCACTCCGGGTGGCTCGGGGCCAGGTGCGAGCACCCACGAGTTAAAAGGAAGCCAAAAGGGCTTCCAGGCTTAAACTTTGCACAGTGCGGTGGAGAGGAAACCCAGAGCGCCACCAGGTCGCTTCCTCCAAGCAGCCCACCCACCCGTCCACCGGGCGGAACCCTTCCCTTTTCTCAGTGGGAAGATGCTCCCGCCTGCAAACTTTGCATTTGCAAAGTTTAAGCCTGGAAGCCCCAGAAAAAAAAGGGGGATCGGCGGGGACTCACCTTCGGAGAGGTCGCACTCAAAGGTGATTTCAAACTCTCAGCCGAGGCCTTTGCAAAGTTGTTCTTTTCTTTCCTACTCCAAGAGCGCTCTGCACTGTTTTGCAGCTTTGGGGGCCATGCGGCGCAGGGCAATACGCCACGCCCAGAAATTTTTTTTCAGGGGAGGGCCAGATTGGACAGACCAATGGACCGGATGTGGCCCGTGGGCCGTAGTTTGCCCACCCCTGCTTTAAAAGGTTTCTTCAAAGATTATTTACCATTATGAGAGTCAACTGATGTAATTGGGGTCAAGTGTTGGGCTAGTACTAGGAAGACCCATATTAAATTCGTAATCAGCCATAGAACTTCACTTGAGAAGTTGGATAATAGTCATTACTTAATCCAACCTTCCTCGTGGTTTTAATTTCTCAAATTAGCCTATAGTCTTCACACCCTAAGAACTAAGCAGGTCCAACACTGTATTTTTTGGAGTTCTGCAGTGCTTGCCAAGATAATGGTTGAAGAATGTTTTGCCTTTTCTGGAGAAAATTTCATCAAGTCTCCCAGACTCAAATTCTTAGGGGATAGGTTGATTTCAAATTTTCAAAACTGTATTGCTTAGGCTATGGTATGCCCATGACTGAATGGGACAACAAGAGAGATGTATATTTAGACCCAGATAACTCCAGCAGACAAAACTTAAAATCCAATAGAAAAGTTCCAAGTTGAGAAACAAGCTAGCTTGTGAGTCAAAATTGTTCAGATATTGAGAAATATAATAGGTTATCTGAACTTTTGGGCTCTGAATTATTTATTTACAGCAAATATTTTGTTCGTTCCTTCCTCATTTCTACTTTAGATCTCCCTATACAAAAGGATAAGTGAGTTAAGTTTACGGTCTTTTGTGCCTACAATTGTGGTTATAAGTGCTACAGATTGCCCACAAATCAGATTGATTAATATAGGCAGAAGATGGTACGAAGATAAAGCACAGAAGAATTCATCTGCTTACATATGCAGAACGCTGATTATAAATTGGATGAATTTCTATCACCATGGCAGGATAACCCTGAACTGCATTGTATCTAATCAGAAATGCTATGCTCAAAATCCTAAGAGAATGAATATAGATTTAAAATAAGTTGGCCTTCAATAAAATTGGAGGTCAGGAAAGGTATAATGTGCCCTATACATATGAAAATGTGCAGAACAATGAAAAAATAGAACTGGCAAGCAAGGGCCAATATATTCTTCATAAAATACTTTTTTTAAAAAAATCTCAAAATTTTGAGTTTTACTTATTTTTATGGATTGTTTTTAATTGCATGTGCTGCATTAGTTCATTTACTTATTTAGACTCTATTTTATTATAATGGATTGTGAGCCAATCCTTGAAAAGTTATGCCACAGGGAAAGGCACAATGTGTTAAATAAATAAATAAATGATATCCGGCACAAATAAAATTTCATTATGTGCTAAGGAGAGCTGAATCCTAATGCCCCTAGAATTAAGCAAAATTGATTTATTTATTTATTTTTTAATTGAGCAGATCAGTACTATTTTTCTTAGTATGGTCCTCCTAACTTCAAAGCTACCCTTAGAGCTATGCCATGCAGTCCTATGGGCAATGTTCTTTAAAGATTATTCTCTATCAGAGAAGTAAAATTTGTACACCCATGTAGGAATAACCTTTCTGTATGGCCATAAATATACCCCCAAAGTATAAGTGGATCAGAGAACAAGTTTAAAAGACCCATATACCCAGTAGCATCTTTTGGATATGGATATTAAAAAACAGTAGGAGTGATAGTGGTTTCAGTCAAAGTCCTGCTCTTTTATACAGATATATATATAAATAATACAGACATATACAGATAATAATAATAGATAATTAGAGTTGGAAGGGACCTTGTAGGTCATCTAGTCCAACCCCCTGCCCAAACAGAGACCCTACACCATTTCTGACAATTGGCAGTCCAATCTCTTCTTGAAAGTCTCAAGTGATGGTGCTCCCACAAGCTGTTCCATTGGTTGGTTGTTCTCACTGTCAGATAGTTTCTCCTTATTTCCAGGTTAAATCTCTCCTTGTTCAGTTTCCATCCATTATTCCTTGTCTGGCCTACAGGCACTTTTGAAAATAGCTTGACCCCTTCCTCTGTGTGGCAGCCCCTCAAATATTGGAAGACTGCTATCATGTCTCCTCTGGTCCTTCTCTTTACTAGACTAGCCAAGCCCAGTTCCTGTAACCATTCTTTGTATGTTTTAGTCTCCAGTCACCTAATCATCCTGGTTGCTCTTCTCTGTACTTTGTATGGTTGGGATTCTCTAGTGCAGTTGTGTCCCCCCATCTTGTCTTAGCTTTCCCCCACCCCCTCCGGACACCTCTGAACCTTCTCTCCTAGCTTCTACCCTAGGAATCCAAACAGGGCTGAAGGATTTAGATTAGCCATTCTATGCAATTTAAACTCATCTGATATGAATGTTGATGCATAGAAATAGAATTAGGATATCCTGAATTTTTTATCCCTCTTGGCTTCAGAACTTGCTTGTCTTGTCTCTATTACAGGTAGTCCTATAATAGAGACAAGACAATTGTCTTGACTTACAACTACAACTGAGCCCAAAATTTCTGTTCCTAAGCAAGGCAGGTATTAAGTGAATGTTGTCCCATTTTATGACCTTTCTTGCCACACTTGTTCAGTGAATCACTGAAGTTGTTAAGTTAATAACATGGTTGTAAAGTGGATCTGGCTTCACCACTGACTTTGCTTATCAGAGGGGATCACATGATAACAGGACACTGCAATTGTCACAAATATGACAAGTATGAAAAATGGTCCTAAGTCACTTTTTTCAGTGCCATTGTAAATTCTAACAGTCACTAAACCAGAGGTGTCAAACTCAAGGCCCAGGGGTCGAATCTGGCCCATGAGGTACTTAGATCAAGCCCACAGTCCTGGCCTGGAAACAGCAAAGGTCCAGCCCATGGTGCCTCTGCCAGTGAAAATGAAGCTCAGAGGGACCGCACATGATGCACCAGGCTCTGTTTTCATTGGCAGAGGGCTATCAAAACAAACTAAAAACAGGACTTCCGGGTTGAGCCCTCCTCGCTCATGGGCTGTAGATCGTGACTGTCCGTGGCTATGGTCTGTGCTCTTTTGTTGGAGAACCCCAATCATTGTGATTAGGGGCTGAAACTGCTTTGGAGGGGCGGTGGAGTAAGGGGAAGCTGCAAACCAGGTTGAAGGGACCCACATCTCCCCTCCTGGGCTTGGTCTTTTTTCCCCCAAAGACGACTGAAGTGGTGGTCTAAAATGGCCACACTGAAGAGGAGGACTCAGCTGGACTAAGATTTGTGCAGGAGGGAAGAAAGAGGTGGATAACATCAGAACCGGGAGAGTTGGGTGACACAGCTAAACAAAAGTACCCTGGGATTAAGGTAACATTGAACTTTTAAGAAAAGAAAAGTGAGTGGCGAAAATACAAAGGGACAGGAAAAAAAAATACGAAAATATTTTTGACATCTAAGCAGGGCTTCGAACTGGGAAAGGAAGAAGCTGGAACTAAAGATTTAATTAAATTGGACTAAAATATTTTGGCAATAAACAGGCATAAAATAAAGCTGAACTTAAGATTCTTAAAAAATAATAACAATAAAGTTTACAAATTGGAGACTGGATTCTGTTGGAATATTGAGGTTTGAAAAACCCTAAATAAAAAAATAGGGGAAAAAGGTGAAGACTTTGTACAACGGAGAGTGCCATCTTCTGACAAAAACTTGAGTGCAAACAAAAGGGAAAGCATCCTGTTTCTGAATGAACTTGTGTTGTATAATGTTAAAGAAATATTGAAACAAAGTAAAAATCTTAGAAAGTGAAAGCTGAATCAGAATAAAGAAAAAAAGCAAGGAAAGACTGACTGTGGGATTGATTGATTTTTTTGTGTAGACCCTGGGCTGGAATAATTGAGAACTTTAGAAAATTGAAAGAAGAAGGAAGGAAAGTAAAAGTGTTTTTGTGGACTTCAATGATTATAAAATATAAGAGTGTGTAATGATATCTCTTCAGGAATTAAAAATGGAACTTAAAAATATGAGAGAATTACTACAGGAAAGAGGCAAATCACTTTGCTCTGTGTTAAAAAAAAATGGAAATGGCGATTGAAGAACAAGAAGAAAGAACTTCAGAGGAGGAGGAGTCGACTCAAGGACAAGACATCTTAAATAGACAATTAACACAAAGAACACTACAAAGACGAGGGGAAAGAAGGAAGGCTAAAAAGTTGAGATTTAAGAAGGTAATCAAAAAGGGGAATACCTGTGAAATCGGGAGAGGTAGAAAGATCCAGCAGAAAAGAGGAAAGGAAGATATCAAGAAAGAGAGGAATATAAACTGGAATGAGAAAAGATATGGGGAAAAGAGGGCGAAGAGAAACAGTAAGAAACAGGTACATGAAATAAAGAAATAGGGAAATAGTAAAATGATGAAAATAAATAGTTTTTTTCAGAAACAATGGTTGATGAATTAAAAAGGGGATTCTGCAGGGTGACAAGGTATAACAAGAACATATCTGCAATTAAAAATATTTAAAAAATAGGGTAATATAGATTATTAAAGGAGGGATAGATACGGATAACTCTTATTAGATGAATATACATTTTACTTTTTATTCTTAAAAGAAAAGTTAAGGTTTATTGAAGAAATTGTAATAATTGAAATGAATGTGAAGATGTTTAAAAATGAGGTCAATATCAGTGACCAGAAATTGAATTGTCATTTTTTTCCCTTTTATTTTTTTGAAATTAGAAATAAAATTAAGGGGGGAAAATATGTTGCAGAATCCAAATGAAAAGATGTAATGATTATTATTGTAACTTCTTAAAAATAATGGTTTATTGGGAATCAAGATGAAGGAATAAAGGTATATTTTAATCATTGAGGTGTCACACTCAAAACAGTAAAAGGGGGGAAACCTACACTTGTTTTTTTTTTTCTTTAGTGTTAAAATTTGTATTAATCTAGAATTTATAAAAAGAATGTGTAATGGAAAGGGAATATGACACACTAAAGAACCAATTAAATTAATGTTAATATAGACTATTAAAAGCAAGGAGAGACATTGGTAACTTTTTATCATCATCATCATCATCATTGTCATTATTATTATTATTATTATTAGGCAAACATATATTGTTTATTTTTATTTTTAAAATAAATATTAAAGGATTATATTTGAAATAATTGAAATGAAACAAAAAGATGTTTTGATTGAGATTAATGTAAGAGACTAGGATTAATTTGTTTGTTTCTCTCCTTTCTGAAAATTTGGAATGCAAAAGGTAATAATAGAATTAAGTATGCATATATGAATGTATAACTGTTGTCATATTTCTATGTAAAAGTGATGACCTGGAAATATTTTGTCCACTAAAAAGAGCTTTTTGTTTTTATGTGAAAAACTGAATAAAATTTGTTTAAAAAACAAAACAAAAAAAACAAACTAAAAACAAAACAAAAGGAGAAATGTTTCCATTTTTGCATTTGAGCATGCAAGAAGGGACAGGAAAAGAGAAAGGGAAAGAGGAAAGAAAAAGAAAAAGAAGGAAAGAGGGAAAGGAAGAAGAAAAAGGAAGGAAAAAAGAAGGAAAAAGTAGAAAAGGAAGGAAGATTATAATGAGAGTGAGGGAGGGTCTCAGAGAAGTCCTGCCTTAGCACTTGGCTACCACATGAGTCCTGTGTCATGCCATCCCCTGGCATGCCCAATATGGCCACGGTCCCCGGGCACACCATGTCTGCCCCCACGGCCCTCCAAGGTCAAACACAACCCTGATGCAGCCCTCAATGAAATCGAGTTTGATACCCCTGCACTAAACTGCTATAAGTCAAGGACTACCTGTAATGTATTTCTTTGTCAAAAGATGCTAATTTACGCTTCGATGTTTTATTTAATCCCTGTTATTCATTTATATGCCTATCATTGATTGTATATTCTCCTGTTTAATTTTGTTGTTGCTGCTTGGAAAGTAGCTGTGTAGAATTCATTTCCATTTCATGGCCTTTGGAATACCTCTTTATTGTTACTTGAGGTTTTCCAGGTGGCTATATGGGAAGGAACCAAAAAAACACCCAGAGAAAACCTCTATAGCTTGTGATTTTGTCTGTGTGTATATGTGTGGAAAGTATCATTTTTTAAAAAAATAATAATAATAGTAATCTGAGCAGCTGATATCTAAAAAGCCATCAAATAGCACTGTTAACTATAGTAATTTACTCTATAATTTAATGTAGGCCTGACCTCTGTCACAAGTTAATATACCATGAAGAATAGTGTGCAAAAACAGCTTATTAATGAATTGGAGAAATAATGTGACATTGTTTTTGCCATGTTCTCATGAAATATCTTAATACTGGAGTTAGCAGAGCTGAGACAATCTTCACTATGTAATTACGTCTTGTCCGTATCTTACTAACTTGTGCTGTGATTAAGAGACTTTTTTAATTATACCATCCAATGACAGTTGTTTAATTTCATAGTGGGGGAAGAAGGAATAACTTCAGACATTATCAGAGCAACATTTCATTGAGTTTTAATAATATTGGTGTGGGAAGGGGGCAGCTCTCATAGTCATGATGAAAGAATCATTTAGAGTTTAAGGGTGAAATTCAGAGTTGCTTCGTCTTGATCTTTCCATTGACTGGGAATCGGATTTGGATTTAAGACTAGAAATCTTAATTAGAACTAGAAAGCAATTCCCATAGATATATTACACAACTCTACATTGAATCCAGTGATTGGTCTGCCTATTTTCAGACCTCTCTACAAAAGATAGGGTGATTAAAAAATGTTTCATGATATGGGGAATAATTATATCAACCAATTTTAATACATTCTATTTTATTTAGGGTTAAATTCAAATTCAATTAATTTTTTAAGGCCTCAGTTCAAATGGATCCATTTGTTTTTTTTGTTCTGGTTCAGTCCAGACTATGGACCAACATCACTATAGCTTAATAACTATTCCTAGCCTAAAAAGATTGCGCACCCAATACTCTATGTTGCAGTTAGCAACTCCATTCACTATTGGTCTTCTAGATACTATTCAACAATTCTGGGATGTTCAAAAGCTTTTCAGTTATATTGACTCACCTGATACATAAAGAATCATATGTGATTGGCCAATTAATGGTGTTTCTATTCTGTTCTACTCTAAATGGTTTTGAGCAGTGTTCCATAAGCAAACAGAAAGTGATACATGAGGCAACAATTCTAGCCATAGTCTATCCACTGCAGGATGAAGGCTTCTTCTGCATGGTTCCAAACAATACAGTCTTGAGCTTTCTTTTGCCAATTGGGCCCTCAATACTTGCTGATGTTGTTGACCCTTTTAGTTTTAGGTGTCTTTCATTGATGCTTTTTATTAAGTAGGATCCATTCTATGACTGCCTTGGTCCACCTGCCATCAGTTCTTCTGGCTATGCAACCAGACCATTCCCATTTCCATTATTTTATTCTCTTGATGATATCATATACTTTTGTTTGTTCTCTGTTCCAAGTTCAGATCTTTCTATCT
Source organism: Hydrophis major (assembly GCA_033807585.1). Taxonomy (NCBI): domain Eukaryota; kingdom Metazoa; phylum Chordata; class Lepidosauria; order Squamata; family Elapidae; genus Hydrophis; species Hydrophis major. The sequence goes on from CM066331.1 coordinate 201,344,648, forward strand.
TGTCTTGTGATGCCAAGCATGTATCTTTCCATGGCTTTTTGCACTACTCGCAGCTTTGGTATTTATTGTGAGGTTAGTGTCCATGTTTTGCTGGTGTATGTTGGAACAGGTAGAACACACTGATCAAAAACTTTTCTCTTCAAGCATAAGAGGAGGTTGTTCCTGAAAATCATGCTTAGCTTGCCGAATGCCTGCCAACCACATTTAACACCCCATTCAATTTCCTTTAGACAGCAGAAACAGATTCTAAAAAATTCTAACCTCTCCAAAATGTTCTCTTGTAGAGCTAACTTTTAACTTCTTTATAGAAATTAATTATGGAAGAGGTAGTGCTTAAATATGAGGTCAAACTGTTCCATAAGGGATACACCACCACTGAGAAGTCCACCTTTGGAATGCCTATATATCGTTGTGATTTCTAAAGATGGAACTTGTTAGAGTTTGCAGCAGAAATTCAAGTCCAGAAAACACACAGATGACTGATTCAGTAGGATCATTAACTTCTTTATAAACATATTAATATGAGTAAAGATTACAATACCATTTGTAGATTCTTTCAACATAACATAAGCAAAAACACAAGCAGCAGCAACTCAGAGCAGAACTCCAGTTTCAGCAAGCAAGCAAGCAAGTTTCTCTTTCACTTTAGAGCTGAATACAGAACAGATATAAACCACACCAGATTCTCTCTTTAAGTTTCAGCCCCCAATTCAGCTCTCATTGGCTGACCTTGTTACTAAGCTCTATTCCAGTCAGAATAGAATAGAATAGAATAGAATACTTTATTGGCCAAGTGTGATTGGACACACAAGGAATTTGTCTTGGTGTAAATACTCTCAGTATACATAAAGAAAAGATACATTCGTTAAGAATCAAGAATCATAACCTACAACACTTAATGATAGTCATAGGGTATAATCAACAATCAAATCATACAGTCAATATAAATCGTATGGATACAAGGAACAAAGTTACAGTCCTACAATCACAAGTGGGAGGAGATGGGTGACAAGGAGTAGTGAGAAGATTAACAGTAATAGTAGTGTACACTTTGTAAATAGTTGAACAGTGTTGAGGGAATTATTTGTTTAGCAGAGTGATGGCTTTCAGGAAAAAACTTCTTGTGTCTAGTTCTGGTGTGCAGTGCTCTATAGTGTCGTTTTGAGGGAAGGAGTTGAAACAGTTTATGTCCGGGATGTGAGGGGTCTGTAAATATTTTCACAGCCCTCTTTTTGACTCGTGCAGTATACAGATCCTTGATTGAAGGCAGGTGGGTAGTAAATTATTTATTTATTTATTTGATTTATTTGATTTGTCAAGCACTTACAAGATAATAGGTATAAGTATATACATAGTTATGAATATATGAAATGGGTATATATATAAAAAATAAACAATAGGACAGGGATGGTAGGCACATTGGTGTGCTTATGCACACCCCCCTACAGACCTCTTAGGAAAGGCGTGAGGTCAATAGTAGACAGTCTAAGGTTAAAGTTTTTGGGGTTTGGGGAAGAAACCACAGAGTCAGGTATAGTATTCCAGACATTGACCACTCTGTTGCTGAAGTCGTATTTCCTACAATAAAGTTTGGTGCGGTTAACCTTGAGTTTGTACCTATTATGTGCTCTTGTGTTGTTATGGTTGAAGCTGAAGTATTCATTGACAGGTAAGTCATTGCAATGTATGTTTTTATAATTGTTTTTTCTGCAGTCCTAATTATCCTCTGAAGTCTGTGTCTGTCCTGTTGGGTTGCAGAACCAAACCAGACAGTTATAGAGGTGCAGATGACAGACTCAATAATTCCTCTGTAGAACTATATCAGCAGCTCCTTGGGCAGTTTGAGCTTTCTGAATTGGCGCAGAAAGAACATTCTTTGTTGTGCTTTTTTGATGACGTTTTTGATGCTAGGTATCCATTTTAGGTCATGTGATATAGTAGAACCTAGAGATTTGAAGGTCTCTACTGTTGATACCGTGTTGTCTAGTATTGTAAGAAGTGGTAGTATAGGAGGGTTTCTTCTAAAGTCTACCATCATTTCTACGGTTTTGAGATGTGTTCAGTTCCAGATTGTTTCAATTAAACCATGAGGCAAGTTGTATAACCTCCTGTCTGTATGCAGATTCATCGTTGTCTCAAATGAGACCAATCACTGTTGTGTCATCAGCAAACTTCAGTATTTTAACAGATGTATCATTTGAGATGCAGTCATTGGTATATAGGGAGAAGAGAAGTGGAGATATCACACATCCTTGGGGCGGCCCCTGTGCTAATTGTACAGGTATCGGATGTGATTCCAACTAGCTTCACCTGCTGCTTCCTGTCTGTTAAGAAGCTTATGATCCACTTACAAGTGTGTTCAGGTACCGCTAGTTGGTTTAATTTACTTAGAAGAGTGTCTGGAATGATGGTATTGAATGCTGAACTGAAGTCTACAAAGAGGACCCTTGTGTAGGTATTTGGAGATTCAAGGTGTTGTAGGATGTAATCCAGAGCCATGTTAACAGCACCATATGTCGATCTATTTGCTCGGTATGCAAACTGCATGGGATTACCAGCGGATCCGTGATGGTTTTCAGCTGGAACAGCACAAGCCTTTCAAAGATTTTCATAACTACAGATGTTAGAGCAACTGGTCTACAGTCATTCAGTTTCTTGATAGAGGGCTTCTTTGGCACTGGGATGATGGTAGAAGGTTTGAAGCAGGAAGGAACATAGCACATCTCTAGTGATCTATTGGGGAATGGTGAAGATGGGGGGCAATTGGTCAGCACAGACTTTTAAGCAAGAAGGGGTTATCTTGTCTGGCCCTGGTGCTTTCCCTGGCTTCTGTCTGTGTAATAGATCTTGCACTTCTTTTTCTGTGATCACCAGAGGTTGTGAGCCCAATGGATTGGGGCCAGTTGTAGAAGGCTTGGCTGTTGTTGGTGTGTTTGAGATGTGGGGTGTGGATATAGGTGGCTGTAGTTTCTTTTCAAACCTGCAGTAAAACACATTCAGGTCATCTGCTAGTTGTTGATTTCCTTCTGCCTGGGAAGGAGGTTTGCTGAAGCCAGTGATGTTTTTAAGAGTTTTCCACATGTTTGCTGGTTCATTTGTTGAGAATTGATTCTTTTCAGAGGGGTGTCTATAGTCTCTCAAAAATGTCCAGCAAATTTTAGATTAATATTGAAATTATATCCTTTCTGTTAGTTTCTTTCATTTGCCAGTGCTGTTTAATTTTTCATATGTCCTTTCCCCCTTAAACTATAACTTTCATTCATGTTATGGAGGATGGTTGGCCTCATGATAATCAGGTCTTTCTTATGTCCTTTTAAGATATATGCTCCAGTCTTTCAATCCCAAAGTGTCTTTCTCTGAAATCAAGAGAGAAACATTTTTTTAAAATAGCATTTTAGCAAAATTCATGCATATCTTCATAAATCTGGCTCAGAGAATTTGAAATGTAAATATATAAATATTGAAGATGAAAAGGAAGCTAATGGGCATGCAGTTCTTGAGAATTCTCAGAAAGTAGATTTCAGAACTGAGTGGGGTTTTTTTTACCAAGTTTCTGGAGGTAAATTAAATTCACCTATTTTTTCTGAGAGTTTTCTTAACCTACATTGGCCAAGTAAATACAATGACATTATCTCCATGATGGCAATACATGCACCTGTTGAATGGGACCAGTGCAGAATAGTGAAAGTTCAATTCATTGAAGTGTACTTAGTCCAAATATATATTCAACAGAGGCAGGAAGATTGCAGTTTAAGGCAGGGTTTGGATCCTGATCAAGAGTCAGGATACAGCCACCTGTTGAATTTCATTTTGTTACATCTTTTGCATTTGGCATGTCTATCCAATAGAGTATCCCAGACAGTTTGGCAAGAAACTCTTGATCAGGATCCAAACCTTGCCTTAAACTTCAATCTTCCTGCCTCTGAACTTTAAAAAAAGGACATGGGATACTTGTTTAAATTCTCCTTGACTCTTGTCTCCAAATCCATCTTCCTAATTGGTCTTAATGGCTGTCCATTTGCTAAGAGAGATGTGGCCAACTACTGTGTAGGGACTGTTACAAATGGAGAACATACATACACAGTTTGGTCTAATGGTAAAATTACCAGGCTAGAAAGCAGGAGACTGTGGATTCAATTCCTGCCTTAGCCATAAAAGCCTGGTGGGTAACTGGGCCAGGCACTTTCTCTCAGCCCAACCCACCTCATAGGTTTGTTGTTGCAGGGAAAATAGGAAAAGGAAGGTGTGTTGAGATGTTTACTACCTTGGCTTATTTGGAAAAATAAAGGAGGAATACATATAAATAAATAAAAAATACTGGACAATACATAATCTGGGAAAAGGGAGTTTAGATTAGACAAGAATTCAGTGAATGCAGCAAATGAACACCCTCATAGTTGTTGAAGGCAAGCTAACACTCATCTGTTGTTCTCTTTGGTGTCCTTTTTCCTCCACTGAGTAGAGATATTTTCTACCCATCCTTGAGTGAGCAAAAATTAATTATGGACCACCCAGTTGGTATCAAATTTTAGTGACTACATAGATTAAGTCTCCCTTTTGAGGTGAACCCACAATATTTTCTGCATGTTTAGGATTTAGGGTGTTTGACAGTCTCCCAGAATTCTCGGGCTGAGAAATTATAGAGGATGCAATTCACACCTCATGAGAGAAGAGGGGTTGGACTAGAAGACCTCCAAGGTCCTTTCCGACACTGTTATTCTGTATTCTGTAAGATGGACCTTTTTCAGAATGATCTGATCCAGGGGTGGGTTTCTACCGGTTCTGTCCACCTCTGTAGAACCGGTAGCTCTGAAGAGCAGTAGACATAGAACCAGTTCTATGTATGCTGATGTTTTTGCCCACGCACACACCCAGGCTCTTACCTGATCTTTATTTTCTGATTTTTCAGCTGCCGAACAAGGCACACCTGCAGTTAAAAAAGCAGGAAAAGAGGGCTGTTTCAAAGGCTGCTTCTCTGCATGCAGTGTGCTGATGACGATTTACAGACGCGTAGCTCCAGCGTGCAGGGAAGCTTGTAAATCCCAAACCAGTAGTTAACCCTGTTGTATCCCACCCCTGATCTGATCCCACCTTCACCATTCAGGTCTTCTAATAATGATTCTTCATCACCTCACTAGTTCCATCCACTTGGATGCTGGTCATATTCTTCTCTTTCTATGGGGATTCTCAGTCATCCAGGTCATGGTTGTCCCAAAATTGCATTTTCAAAAGGCAACTGGACTTTGTTTTTTCCTAGAAGACATTTTGCTTCTCATTCAAGAAGCTTCTTCAGCTTCTTCTTTCCTAATGCAACATTATAAACTTTTCAAGAGAGTTAGGTCTTCACATGATAGGTCCAAAATATAATAATGTGTGTCTCATCTGCCTTCAATGAAAACTATGGATTGACTTGTCCTAGGATTTCCTTGTTTGTTTTCTTGGCTAATCACGGTGTCAGCAGAAAGCTATGCTGAAATAAAGTAATCCCCATTTTTTTTAATCCTTACCCTGTCCCTATTGCTTTGGAAAATAAGCTTGACCCCTTCCTCTCTGTGGCAGCCCCTCAGATATTGGAACACTGCTATCATGTCTTCCCTAGTCCTTCTCTTCACTAGAATAGCCAAGCCCAGTTCCTGTAACTGTTCTTTGTATGTTTTAGTCTCCAGTGCCCTAATCATCCTGTACTTTTTCTAGAGTCTCAACACCTTTTTATAGCGTGGTGACCAAAACTGGATGCAGTACTCTCGGTGTAGTCTTACTAAGGCTTTATAGAGTGGTATTTAGTAATAGAAGGAAAAGAAAAGAAAAATGAAGGAAGGGCTTCATTTCTCTAATAAGAAATACAGAATCTTGAACATGGTTGGATGACAACTTGCTGATGCAATAATGGCACAGAAGTGAGAATGATTTGCTGCTGTTATTGCTGCAGTGTTGATTCAGATGTGATCTCTTATTTGTCAGGCTTTTAGTTTGTCAGCTTTTAATCTTGCTTCACCAACACTGTAGACATTGTTTCTTCTGCTTTATTTTCCAAAGGTGACCAAATTTTTTTTTTAAGCACTCTGGTTGTCTCCTGTCTCTTGTCTACCAAATTCCTGGCAGAGCTGCCTGCTAGATTGCTAGGAAAATCCTGCTGCTAGACATGCTTTGCACCCATAAGCTTCCTGAGGTTGACCAACTTAACTGATCTTGCTACCAGGGGTGGGATTCAAATTTTTTAACAACCGGTTCTGTGGGCATGGCTTAGGTGGTGGGCATGGCTTGGTGGTCATGTGACTGGGGTGGACATTGGTTGGTGGTCATGTCATTGGCTGGGTGTGGCCAACTCAATATCACTCACATCAAGGCACGCATCTCCTTGCCTGGCCTCTCATGATTGTGTGGATGCTGCAACAGTTGTAAGTGTGAAAAATGGTCATGTCACTTTTTTCAGTGCTTTGTAACTTTGAATGGTCACTCCACACAAGCAAAGTACCAGCAAAAGTGGGGGGGGGGGAAACTCCAGAGAACTTCCAGAGACAGGAATGTAATAAGGGTTAACGGAGAGGCAGTTTCTGTAAGCAACACCAGAATGTTTCCTTCCTGCCTTCCTTACAGGATTAGGCCAGTAATTTATTCTAACAACCAGTTCTCTGAACTGCTTAGAATGTTAACAACCGGTTCTAGTGAATAGGTGCGACCTGGTAGAATCCCACCCCTGCTTGCTACCCTAGGGGGTCCTGAGTAGTGACCAATCTCATCTGGACCATTAAGTGATCTGTTCATAGCAAGATCCACATTCATATCCTCTATCTCTAGATCACCCAGCCAGCCTTTGAAATAAAAATGACACACATAAAAATGTGTGTCCATCTAGATGAATCAAGCTCAAGATCGGCATGGCTGCTATGGTGATTATTAAATGTGAATGATCATGGATTGCTAGTCTCTGAGCCACTCATGGAAATTGCATTTCCCCACTTAAAAACTGGAGGAATGAAATGCTTACCCAATGACATGGTCCAGAAGATGAGAAAGGGAGTCTACTGGGCAACAGGATTAGTAGCATGTCATCAGGATCCTCAACCTGTCCCTATGGTGCAACCTATCCACAGGCATTCACACTCTAGAAGTTCTAGATGAGGGTTGTTGGTCACAGGTAAATTGTTCCAGAAGATTGGTGCCACTTCTCTCCTTGGTCTGAGATTGATGAGGACCTGGAATCTGGGATTGCAAATCTCTAAGCCAAACTAGGTGTCATAGATGATTGCAGATCATTTTGTCACTTTTATTCTGGCACCAAAGTAAGATCATCAGCCGTCTGATCTCCTAAATCTCCAAATGGAACAGACCGGTTGGAAAAAAGACTAAGATCGATCTACTTCCCATTTTCCTTCTGCTGAAACAGTGTGCCCTACATTGTTCATTCTATCTTCCACTTTGTCACAAATGAATTTCCCTTTTTTTTCCTACCATATCTTCACCTAATGTGTCTGGGAAGGCAACATGACTACCTCTGAATAAACATGCAGATGTTTGTATTTTGAGGATATCTGTACTAGCCTAATTTGTGACTGTTAGATAGGATTTCTTCTCTAGAAATGACAAGCTTCTAGCTTTCCAAACATTTCAGAGAAAATGCAGCCAGCAATGTCATCGTGATGAGGCATTTTTATAGTGCCATAAAAATTCAGAGTCACCATAAATTCTGATTGCTAAAAAGTCTGGCATTTATGGCACCTTCTACAAGGATGTATTTTAAATGATATTCAAAACCAGTGTGATAAGTTTTATTTGGTTTAAAAAAATCAGATTAAAAAGCCAACCATCCTCTCCTTATACAGCAGAGGGAGAGAAAAAAACAGGGATGTTTCTAGAATTAAAGAAATTGGATGAAGGCCTCCCTCCCTCCCTCTCTCTCTCTCTCTTAATCCTACGCAAATTCATTAGCCCCAAAAGTGTGAAATTTTCATGTCTTATTCAGATGAAACTATTAATTAAAACTCATAATTAGCATTTGCCAAATTATGTCTAATACAGGTTGTTAATAATAGTATCATGTATCAAGGATGCAAGCACATTATAACATTGCTTTGAAGTTTCAGTGCCCATGTAATTGATTTGCATATCGTTATTTTGATGTGAGGTCTCAGTGCTGTGGGCAACTTTCTTTCCCTCTCTCTGGGTGTGTTTTCTTTTTAACAAATCCCTGCATTCATAATGCATTTGCTAAAAATTCGTTCCAGTCTGGATTTTTAAAACATGGAGAAGATTGTATTTCTTTTCAGCAATATGTAAAAATTCTTCCTTTCTCCCTCCCTCCCTCCCTTCCTCCCTTCCTTCCGTTATCCTATGGTGCATCATTTTTCCTTGTTGCTTTTTTAAAACATAGATAAATCTTAAGATTGTCTATTCTATTACCAACTTTAGTGATGAGTACTATGCACTATGTTTGCATAGTTTTATAGTACCAATAACATCAAGATGGTCTAAGGTTAGCAGAATATAAAAATAGACCGCCACACATCTTGGAACTGAGCATGCATGCTACAAAATGCAGGAAGGAACAAATCCATCCATGGTCCAAATTGGCAATTTGAAGGATCATAGTCATTTCAAGATGCAGCTGTTGCACCCCTTTTCCTTCCATTTTTTTCAGAGTGCAGGTCCTGACATACCATTCATATATCAAGTATAAATCTGTAAAATAACAGTGCAATCCTGAACTAAATATGTAGCCTTAAGGACACTTAGTTGCGATTCTATGCATATTTAGTCAGTGAATTTTTAGTCGTATGTATATTTACTATAGGTCCAGCTGTGCAGAGTTTATTTCATCTTGTGTAAGTCTGCCTAAGGTTGTAATTTAAGACTTTAATTCTATGCAAATACTGGGGGGTGACCACAGTAATCATACATGGCATTGCTTTGTATATCATATTGAATTTAATACAACTTATTTTTAATAAAAAATGTGCATATCAGTTGAAAGCACAATTGGCTAAAATAACAGTCTTACTGTTTGAGTAGATGCTGTTGCTAAACAAAGTGATGTATGGGATTTTAAGAATACAGCCCAGTTTGCACATTCTTTGGCTTATATTTTTCTTAATATTAAGCAACAGTTCTATTATTTTAATATGTAAAAAGAAGGAACAATCACTCTCCAGTATATTCCAGCATATTTAACCAACCATGAAAGTGATAAAAAGAGAGCCACACTTTATTCATGAGTCAGGGAGGAAGGAAGGAAGGAAGGAAGCAAGCAAGGAAGCAAGGAAGCAAGGAAGCAAGGAGGGATGTCCAGATTAAAAAAATACAAGTAAGAGACATATTGAAAAAGCCATGTGGGTAAGGCAAAGTGGTAATAATTCACACTGCCACTGATCTTGAAAATGTTTCAAAGGTAACATTTTTACAAGATTAAGATGTCTTTGAACTTCTTCTATGAAATATTACATGCAAACACCCCTTTTCTCCATCTTCCACAAATCTGCCTTCTTCTTTTTGCCTGCATTAAAAATAAAAACATTCCATTAGGATGGCTGGAAAGCAAAATGTCTCACTTGGTTAATGTTTGCCTTTCTCTATATTCCATCTGGATTTCTTCTTTTTTTTTTTTTTTCTGCTAGGAATGCATCAGACTCTCTTGTTCATATCTGTAGCCAACCTTTCACCATTTTTTTTTTTTAAAAAGGGCTTATCCACAACCTGTTCCTTGATCTGAACACTGCAGATGTTCTTTCTTTGGGGGCATGAAAATTAGTTATTCTTATCATGGCATATGAAATTTTCAAGTTGGAGACACTTCTTGGATCAGCCCCATAGGCTTACAGGAGGGTGCTGTTGACGTGATGAGATTCTCAATCAAATGTATTTGAAAATAAAATAAGCAGTTATTGATTGTCTACTGTGGATAGTCTCAAAGCTGCTTAGAAAAGCTGGTGCCTAAAAAGAAAAGGAATCTTCAGAATCGGTTATCGGCAGCACAAAATGGAGCACTTTGTAACAACACTAATTTTCCTTAGCATAATTAACAAATTATGCTTCCTAATTATAACTCGGTATAATGAGTTATATTCATTAAGTGTACATGGGCCCCTGCTTATATTTGAAAAACAAGACAGTGCTGTAAGGAGGAAAAGAATTCCTTTTCTGGCTAAGATAGATTTAGAATGCAAATAGATTTAGATGCAGATGTGGATGTAGATACCAATAGTAGTTGTGGATGTGGGTGTTGATAGATATATACTGTAGATGAAGATGATGCAGATGCAGATTAAGATGCAGATGTGGTGGATATAGAAGTAGATGTAGAAGATGCAGATGTAGTTATGGATGTGGATATACTAAAGATGTAGGTGAAGATGATATCAATGCAGCTGTGGATGTGGGTATGGTTGTGGATGTAGATGTACTGTAAATGAAGATGATGTCAATGTAGATGTGGTGATGGATGTGGAAGTAGATGTAGAAGAAGAAGATGCAGAAGTGGAGGCGGAGGTGGATGGACTATAGATGTAGTTGAAGATGATGTCAATGTAGATGTGGGTGTGGTTGTGGATGTAGATTTATGTAGATGAAGATGATATAGATGTAGATGTGGATGTGGATGTACATATGAATATGGGCATGGATGCAGATGTAGAATTGTAGATGAAGATGATGTCAATGTAGAGGTGGAGGTGGAGGTGAGTGTGGATGTAGATATGGATGTAAATGATGTGGATATGGAGGGATCCAGCCACCCATTCTGGATCTAGTGTTAGACTGGGAGGAGGGAGTCAAGGTTCTAGTCCATCTTCAGCCATGGAAATCTCTGGGACCAGTCATTTTCTTTCAGCCCAACTTCCTTCAGAGGATAGTTGTAAGGAAAAATAAGAGGAGCTCCTGAAAGGATATACAGGTAGTCCTCAACATACAACTATTATGGAATGGTTTACTGATGCCACATTCCCAGGTCATGCTTCACTGATGTACCTAAGCTGCTGTTAGGAGGTCAAAAGGGTCTCCTTTCTATGGCAACTTCATTCTCTCTTGCTTTGCTCAACTGTCTCTTTTATAACTTTCAACCTGGAAAAGTGGGATTCCATTGTACTCCAAACAAATCATCCATTCAAGTGGTCTGAACTCCTGAGGTGTTCTTTCTAATTGTTCTATGAGTGGGTCAGCAGATCTCTGAGGTAAATGGCCCTTGGCTTTGAGGAAGCCATCAAGTCTGGATCCAATAAACAAGTGGGCAGACTTCAGGATCTCTTTTATCCCCAAAATTTCATTGCTTTGCCAATTCACAAGACTGGCCGCTACTCTGCCTTGTTAGCTTGGTAGCTATTGATGAGGTTTGGGGAGGGCTTTCCCATGTGCCCCAATTTCTTTTGCCTGTTTCAGAAGATTTTTCCCTTTTTTTCCCTTAACAACTTGCTTCCTTCTTCTCTTCTTCCCCTAAAGGATCATTTATGTAAGATTCCTGGCTGTTTGTCCATCCTGCTTACGGCAGCTTCACCCCAATCTCACACAATGATATGAAGTCTTTGCTTAATGATTGTGTGGAACTTGCTTAATGATCACCACCAGAAGTGCTGGATTTTCATGCGATGTCATGCTTTACAACCATATCACTTAGTATTGAAAATTCCAGTTCCAATTACCACCATCAAATGAGGAGTGTCTGTAATGGAGAAAATCTGCCGTTCAATGCTAAGCATATATCTATGCAGAAGTTATTATCTATTACTTTAAATTTAGAAGCTGCCTAACTCCAGTGATTCTGGGCAATGCATAAAACTAAAAAAGACATAAAAACATATGCCTATAAAGCCTTGAAGACACAGGCCATTTTGTACAGGACTACAAAGGACCACTGAAGTACTTCTTCTTTCTTTAGAATCGATAAGAATGCTGGCTATAAAACCACCACAAGAAGATATCCCTACCAATGTTGCATGAAAAATGTAATTACTTATTCCAACTAGCTCCTCAGTGTAGCCTGCTGTGGAGTCTGAGATAGGTGCCAAACATTTGCATACATATAGTGTATGGAAAACTGCTCTAGTGTTTTATGGAATAGCAATCATATTTTGTTTAATGCCTTTCTGGTGTCATAAAATAGCATTAAAGGAATTTGTTAGTTGTCAGCTGAACAATCCAAGCAGTGGTGTTAGCTCAACACAACACTCTTCACATTGAATGTTCAAGCACCGTAAAACTTGGATATAAATATGCCATTTCAACTGAAGATTTGAGAGATATCTTGGTCACTAGAAAACCTTAGTATATTTTATGAAATTTTGATGCTACTTGGGCTTGAAACTGATATTAAATAATAACATCTCACTTTGTCTCTCCTCACAGGAATTCAGAGAAGCAAACATAGTTCATAGGCCCCAACAGAAGAGGATATTTGTAGCTCAGGATTGTTCTCTAAGGTCCTTGGTGGTCTCTGATGTTGTCATGCCCTAGCAAAAAACTTTTATATACTGTTGTGCTCTTTAGCTCCATCTAGTGGCCAGAGAGACAAATACCAAGTATATTGTTTGAAGCAGACTCAGCCTCTTTACCCATCAGCCCGAACTCTCAAAACAAGTGCATGCTGGGAAGCCAGACTCCATTTCCTTTAGCATTTGGAGAAGGCAGAAGCACAAAGAAGAATCCATCTTAATCTGTGGCACATGGTCATCCAAAGAAAAAACCCACATCCCACATACAGAGCATTGCTGATCATATTTAAATTGTTTGTATTTATTAATTGTTATTGTTAGGGATACACACCCTAGCAGAACGTGCAACGGCAGTCTAGCAGGCAGGCAAATTATGTGAGATAAATGTTGTTGTAGTTTACACTAAGTAAGACAGATACACTGTGCCAGTTAAAAAGTTTTTTATTCCAGCAAGAGTTATAGCATAGTCAAACAGTCCATATGTCATACACTAGTTCAGTCCATCCAGGGGTTAATCAGTTGCAAAGTCCAGTATCGAAAAATAGAGGTCAGTAAACTTACAAATAATCAGTCCAGCAATATATCTCTTTTGCAGTCACAGATATGAAGAAAATCAAACCCCTTTTCTTCATTTCAGCAACAGCAGGGAAACACACAGTTATCACCATCAATCCAACATTGTCAGCTATCCAGTAAAAGCCAGCAAACAGTGAGATCTCTTGCTCCCTCTTATGGTGATTTTACAACTGCACCCAAAATGCATGTTTTGCAGTTAAAGTGATACATACACTTAAACTCACTAACATAGTTTATTTATTATTTTTACCCAAACTAAGTTAGGAAACTAATGTTATCCCTAACATTCTCCCCTTTTGGGTAATATAATAATATATATATATATATCTATTCACAATTTCAACCCATAGTTTTCACAATTTTCTTTGTGCTTTACTGCATCTTGTGCTTTTGTAAATCCATCTGCAATGTTTTCATCAGTCATGCAATATTCCAATCTCATTAAACCATTTTTTACAGATTGTCTTACATTCAAATATCTAAGGTTAGTATGTTTAGATCTCGTTTTTACAGCAATATTTGTCGCCAACCGTATGGCTGCTTGATTGTCCTCATAAACTACAATGGCATCTTTAACAGTTACTCCCATATCTAACAACAACTGTTTATACAGAATTAAATCAGTACATAATAAAGATAGACATGAAAATTCTGCTTCCATTGTGGACATACTTATATGTTGCTGTCTAATTGACCTCCAACCAATCAGTGTTTTACCTAATAGTATAGCCATATCTGAAGTTGATTTTCTAGTTTTTATATCTGTTGCAAAACTTGCATCAGCATATGCACTTAAAATCAAATCATCTTTTGGCTCTAAATACAATGCATAGTGCATTTTCTTTTTAAGATACCTTAATATACGCTTTAGCACTTGCCAGTGTCTTTCATTGGGTTCAGCATTGAATCTTGCCAATTGATTAATGCTATAGGCAATGTCTGGCCTTGACCAATTACTTATCTATGATAAACTACCTATTAATGATTGATAAATGGTCTTATCAAATTTTGAACTTTGAGCATCAGTATGGCAAAATTCCTGACTCGTTGGAGTTTTTGCTGGCTTACAAAGTTCCATTTTATACATTTATAACAATTGGTAAATTTTATCTTCTTGTGATATCTTATATCCACTATTGGTTTCGTTTATTGTCAATCCTAGATATTGTCTTATTTCTCCTAATTGCTTTAATTTTATCCGCTTACTTAATAATGATATTATCTCAGTAGCTTCATTATTTGTCTTAGTAATTAAAGCAATATCATCTGTAAACAACAACAATAATGATACAGTTCCATTTGTCTCTTTTTTAAATAAACATGGATCAGCTAAACCTGCTTTAAATCCTATATTGTTTAACTCTTTCACAATATATTGGTTCCATTCATAACCAGATTGTTTCAATCCATAGAGACATTTATTCAGTTTCCAACAGTCATTATTATTTTTTATCATCCTTTATACCTACTGGTTTTCTTAAATATATAGTGTGCTGCAATGGTGCATGCAGATAGGCAGTTTCTACATCTAAGTGATTTATGATATAATTCTTCTTAGCTGCCCACACAAAAGCTGCTCTCAAGGTTGTTGCCTTTAAATTTGGTGCAAATACTTCATCATAATCACATGCAGTTTGATTAAATCCTTGAGCTACCAACCTATAGACATGGGTAACAGTCCCATTTTTACCAGTTTTTAACTTAAATATCCATTTGCAGCCAATGGACTTTTCACCTGGAGGTAATTTGGCATTTTCATAAACTTTCATTTCTTTTAATGAATTTAATTCTTTCTCCATCGCTCAATGCCAATTTTCCTGATCCTTTGCAGGATACATCCTAAGTTCTTCAACAGTAGTTGGAACTTTACTAACTTGGCAAACTATACTTGCTTGGTACCTGTCAGGTGGTCTGGTTTCATGTGTTGAATGTCTAGGTATTACAGGGCTTACAGGTGGACTTTCATGTTCTACCTGTTCCTGATTATCTATTTCCTCCTACTCTGTTATTTCTTCCTGTTCTGGTCCTATATGCTCTTCCTGTACTTCCTCTTTAATTGTACTCTTCTTATTACTGATTTGTTCTGGTCTTTTGTAGGTTTCTATAATTACTTCCTTATTTGAATCTTGTTTCAGTTTTTCCCATCCTACATGTTCTAGGAATTTGGCACTAGCACTACAGTAAACTCTAGGTGTACCCTTTTCCCAGAATCTGCATGATTTGTGATTAGATTCATAACCTACAAAGAATAACTTTTTAGCCCTATGTTGCCCCTTATTTCTCAGTTGTGTAGGAATATGCACCCATGCTGGTGCTCCAAATGTGTGCATGTAGCTTAAGTCAGGTTTTCTGCCATGCCACCGTGTGAATGGTAATTCACCTGTTGTTGAGTTAACAACATTATTCAATATATGATTACCACAAATTATTGCTTCTCCCCACAAAGTTTCAGGTAATCCTGAATCTGACAGCATAGTATGAACCATTGCTTGTATTGTTTGGCCTCGTCTTTCTATAAAGGCATTATGTTGTGGCCTATATGGTGCAGACTTTTTATGTTCAACACCTGCCATCTTCAGTTTATTTTGGAATTTATTGTTTATAAATTCTGTACCATTATCAGTGATAAGAGTTACTAACTTCCTTTTAGTTTTTCTTTCTGCGAATTTAAGCCAATTAAAGAAATTTTGATATGTTTCCATTTTGCTTTTCATTAGATAACAGAAACCATATCTGAAATAATGGTCCATTATACTTAGTATATAACGAGCACCTCCCACACTTGGTTTTTTTAGGACCTATAATATCAGCAAATACGACCTCTAGAGGCTCCTTTGTTTTAAATCCATTAATTCTATTTGCTAGTATTTCCTTGCTTTTTTCTTGACTACAAGAATTGCAATACAAATACTTACTGCAAGGTTTCAGTTTTATACCTTTAGATAGTTCTACTGTTTGTTTAAGCATTTTAAAATGTATATGCCCCAAACGTCTGTGTAACAAATGTATGCACTCATTATGAGGTTTAACATTATTATAAACTGTGTTAGCTACCTCTGAATTATTATTTAACACATACAATTCACCTTTTAAAGTTGCAGTCACTTTTTTACTTCCTTTTCAATTATGCAATTGTCTCCCCTAAAGGTAATGACATAACCTAGTTTAACCAAAACTCTAACTGAAAGCAAATTAAACTTAAGTTGTGGTACATATAACATTTTTACATTTTCTCTTATGCAAGAACAATATGATATACCTTGACCTTTAGCTTTCAGTTTCCATCCATTAGCTAACGATATCTGCTGTGAACTCATGGACATCTTAATAAATCTTTTCTTATCTTTCATTATGCAGTGCGATGCTCCACTATCTACAACCCATAAATTACTATTCACAGTTTTGTTGCTATACATGGCTAACTCTAAGCATTTTTCTTTCTTTTGATGCCTTTTATCTTTCTGGCTGGCATTTTGGCTTTTTGCTTTCTTGCAGAATCTTGCCAAATGTCCTTTTCCTCCACAATTAAAACATTTTCTAATTGTATATGCTGACAAAGATATTTTCTCTTCTTTACATTGTGGTTGTTCCCTTCTGAGTTGATCCCTTTCAAGTCTTCTCCTGGCTTCTTCAATTAATCTGCCAGTAATGTCAGTTAATGTGAGGTTATCTTTTGGCAGAACCTCAAGTGAAGTTACATAGTCATCATAGCTATTATCTAAAGAAGATAAAATTGTATAAACTTGGTGTAGTTCTGTGAAGATAAGTTCTTTTTCATGCAGTTCCTGAAAATTCTCTTCATTATGTTTATATAACTCAGCATATCTCCATTCTTTTGAAGATGTGTTCTGAACAGTTTCCGTGTAAGATTTATATGTGCTCCTGCACTGTCTCGAACATAAATCTTCTTTAAATTCTCCCAACATTTGGCAGCTGTTTCTTCTCCTCGAATATGTACAAGCTGCTCATCACAGAGTGTCAGTCCTATAAAACAGAGAGCTTGCTCATTCTTCAGTTTATATTCTTGTATTTTCTGGGCATCATCTTCATCCTTCAGATCCCATGCATCTACTTCTGATGGGTTTTGAATTATACTCTACAAACCTTCTCTGCAAAGAAGTAGGCTACATTTCATAGACCATGAAACATAGTTTGTTCCATCCAATTTGGATATTAGAGACAAACTTTGTAAATTGACTTGTGCCATCTTTATCTGGATATTAAACTATAATTAATAAAAACATAGCTGTCTGTTTACAGTATTGTGTAACTACACAAACTCTCACTTTAATCTAAGCCTGTTATATCCTGGTTAGTCTGACTGTGCACCTGGGCCCATGACCAGTGTTAGGGATACAAACCCTAGCAGAACGTGCAACGGCAGTCTAGCAGGCAGGCAAATGATTTGAGATAAATGTTGTTGTAGTTTACACTCAGTAAAACAGATACACTGTGCTAGTTAAATAGTTTTTTATTCCAGCAAGAGTTATAGCATAGTCAAACAGTCCATATGTCATACACTAGTTCAGTCCATCCAGGTGTTAATCAGTTGCAAAGTCCAGTGTCAAAAAATAGAGGTCAGTAAACTTACAAATAATCAGTCCAGCAATATATCTCTTTTGCAGTCACAGATATGAAGAAAATCAAACCCCTTTTCTTCGTTTCAGCAACAGCAGGGAAACACACAGTTATCACCATCAATCCAACATTGTCAGCTATCCAGTAAAAGCCAGCAAATGTGAGCTCTCTTGCTCCCTCTTATGGTGATTTTACAACCGCACCCAAAATACATGTTTTGCAGTTAAAGTGATACATACACTTTAACTCACTAACATAGTTTATATATTATTTTTACCCAAACTAAGTTAGGTAACCAATGTTATCCCTAACAGTTATGTTCAGCTGTAACTCAATACTGTCTATCTTGTATTTGGTTCTCATTGTATGTATCCCTATTTTCCCTACTTTCACCATGTCCTGTTCTTTCAATAAAGCATTCAGATCTACTCACATGGTCTGTTTTATTGGAGGATAGGCAGGTTGAGCTGCATGTTGAGCTGCACACAGACTAATATAGTGAGGACAGAACAGATGTTAGTTGTTTTCTTTCAGATATTTCATTATGCAACTCTGTAACATCATCAGCAAAAAAAACAACGAAGCTCAGAAAGCATTAAGAACCCCCAGACTTCCGGTTTGCGTGGCTTCGGGGCAGCAGGAATTCGCGACAGCTCGCGATTCCTGCTGGCTAGCTGTCGAGGTACCCCCGATCCAGATGGGTCAGGGGGTTAAGGCTGCCCTGTAGGGACAGCTGAAGATAGAGGGGAGCCGGTTAGGGAGGTGGGGGCATCGCAGACCCCCCCCTTCTCCGGAAAAACCCCTTTTTCCCAAGGCGGTGGAGCGGCGGTCAGCAATGGCCGCCACGAAGAAATCAGCAACCGGGTAAGAACTGTGCTGGAGGAAGTGTGAAAAGTGAAAGTTCTGTCTGAGCCGGGTCAAGTAACAACTTTTAAATCTCCTGGAATTGAGCTGCTTGTTGCTGGAGGATACATTGTATCCCTAAGAAGATCGAAAGCGGCGGAGAAGCTGTCAAAGGGAACTTTTTTTTTTTATTTTTTTTTACTCTCCCATCCCACGGAAAAAGCAGAAATATTTGGATGTATTAGACACTGAAAATGGATTGCTTTGAAAATTAAGCTAAGAGACAAAGGGATTTTTGGACATTGAAAAACTTAAGAAATTGGAAAATCTCTGCTGGAGGTATGGATTTTTGATTATTTAAAATTGTTATTGCAAGTGGGAAGGGAGAAAGAAAAATTGGAGCAGAAACTGAAAAAGGAGGAGACTGTCTAGAACGTCTTGGTGGATCCCAAAAGAAGATATATGGTAATTGGACCTCTTTGATTAAAAATTAATTTAGAAAGAGAAAGAGAAGAAGGAAGAAAAGTATTAACTTTTGGAACTTTTTTCTTTTTTTCTTTTTTTAATTGCTTTTGATTGTCTTGGATTAAAAATACTTGTGGTTGTTTTGGAAAAAGTTTCCCTTTTCATAATGGAATTGTCTGTGGATGAACTAGAGATTGAATATCAAAAATATAAAAAAGAAGATACTTTGGGCGCTTTGTTCCAATTCTTAGAAATGGCGTTATGTTCCTTTGAAAAGTTGATTACGCAGCAGAAGGACTGGGACAAGGAAGAAGAGGAAGAAGAAGCCATCTTTGATGAACAATGGGTTCCTTCCGGAGAGGAGGAGAAAAAGGATAAGAAAAAGGGGTTTTTAAGAATTATAAAAACAACCAAAAGAGAGAAAAATGAGCGAAGAGATGGAGGCAAGGTTAGAAAGCAAAGGAAAAGGAGCAAGAAAAGCGAAGAGAAAAAGCAAAGGGGTAGAAAGGGCAAGGAGAAGAATAAGCAAGAGAGAAAAGGGGGGAGGAGAAGCCTTAATGGGGGGAAGCAAGATTTAAAGAAAAAAAGTTTATTTAGAGACAATGGGTGAATTTAATTTAGATTAAAAGAGGGATTCTGGAGGGTATTCAAGAGTGTGCTTTTATATGTATGTATATTTAGAATAAAAAATTTATTATGTAATTTTAGAATTTTTTAAACAGAATCCCAAGAAAGATTTATATGTAGTATTTTTAAGTTAGGTAATGAGTTATAGATGCAACTCCAACTGGTGTACAGGAGAAGTATAGTAAAAGAAAAAAGATGAATGGATGTTTGGAAATAGAACAGACAAAGAATGTTGTTGAAAATGGTAATAATGGAAGGATATATATGCTTTTTTTTTTATTTTGTATATTGATAAAAGGCAAAAAAATTTTTAATTAATAAATAATTTGGATGGAAAAGAGAAGTAGGGATAAGATATGAAGTTAATATCATATGAAATATTGATATTATAATCTGGAAATGTTATGTTTTATTGGTCTATCATTATTATTTTTTTTTAGAAAAGAATTTATAAGCTGTTATGCCTTGATTTTGTGTGTATTGTTTTTAGAAAACTGATAAAAATGGTTTTTATATATATAAAAAAGAAAATGATAATAAGATATAGAAGGAGACTTAGGTTGAATATGATGTTTGAATTTGTGTCTGTGTAAAGAGTTTTAACCCGGGAACAGACAACCTTCAGAAAAGATCTTGTAGTTTTGTCTATGTTTTGTGTGTGTATGTTTGTGTATTATGCTTATGATAAAACTAACAAAATTTGTTTTTTATTAAAAAAAAGGAAAAAAAGAATCAATAAAACCTTGGAGGAATGTTAGATGAGAGTAATTTAAACAAGCCAGAAAGAAAAGAATATGATGACTATAAAATGGATAAATATGGAAGAGAAATGAAATTGAATTCGAGTAAAGAGAAATAATGAGAAATTTGATGAAAGATATTTGCGTATCCATATGGGGATGGGATAAATTGGAATTATGTTGTATAAAAATATTGTTTTGTTTGACTTGTAAGGATTTACAATATTAAGAGGTTTTATGTGTTTATGTATTTAATGGTTAATGATGTGTTGTTTTATCTTTAAAATTAATAAAAATTTGTTTCAAAAAAAAAGAAAGCATTAAGAACCCCATAGCTCATTAGTACTTATCTTTTCACAACAACTCTGAGAGGTAAGTACAATAACAGATGATTATTGTCCAAAATTTATACAGTAACTTGTTTCATATAATTGATTTTCATTATTTAAAATTCTGGCATGGCTATATTGTTATGGTTCGTTGCATAGTCAGCCAATGTCAAGACTGGATTTGGCATTTTTGTCCACCTATCAAGGCCTGCCCAAGGCCTGGGACAGGCAGATAGTGTAGTTTGATGGTGGAAATGGATGTAAGCTTTTCCAAATAAATTTGCCTTTTACAATTGACTGGTGGTGATTTTGTCAATGTCAGTGGTGTTCAAGTAGTACCTCAGATGTTTTAGGATTATATGCCAGGGCCCTATTGCTATGGATACTATTTTTGCTTTCTTTTGCTACAGTTGTTTTAGTTGCATATGCAGGTATTTTGTGATTTCCTCCAGTTTTTTCTCTTCCATTCTGTTGTCTCCAGGTAGTACAACATCTTTTTTTTTTATTTCTTATTGACAATTGTTAAATCTTGGGTATTATGTAGCAGGTGCTTGTCTGCTTGGATTCTAAAGTGCCAGAGCATTTTAGCTTCTTGATTTTCTTATTCACTTGGAGTGGGACTCTTGGTTTGGTGCTCATGATGTGCAGATCTTTGAAGACAGAAAGTGTCATGCCCCTGGTGAAGACTGACTCTGAGGGAGAGGAGGAACGGCCGATAGGGAGTGGAAGTGTGGCTCTGGAGGTTGTGGAAGAGAGGTTGTGGAAGGGCAGAGGCTGGCTGAGCAGTCAGAGGAGGACCGAGGCCCATCCCATATCCATCCTAAGGCATGCAGGGAGGAGAGGATAAGGGAGAGACATGATCTACTTAAGAGGAGAGGGCCTTGATCGTCTTCATGGGCTGCAGCTGTGACAACTAAATAAGAGGACAGACTTGCGTACTGGCAAACGCTGGAAACAAAGCATGGAAATATTTCTAATTTATGGTTCCTCTCTGAGTTTGTCATTTTTCCTAGTGTGGGTTTTCTGTGGACATCCTCCAGCACTTATCCTGCCTGGTTGGTGTTGCTTTTTTTCCCTTCTTCTTGTAACTGTTTGTGTGGGAGTTTTTTGTCTTCCATCAAGAATATTCAGAGCTTGGAAGCAAAGTGAAGGAATAAAAGGGTCTTCATCTGTTTCCTGTGACTGTGTTTGTTTTGTATCCCACCCTGGGTCATCGCAGAGAGTTTAGTCTAGTGATTAAGAAACCAGGCTAGAAGTTGGGAGACTGTGAGTTCAGTTCTGGCCTTAGGCATGAAAACTAGCTGGGTGACCTTGAGCCAGTCATTCACTCTCATCCAAATCCACCTCACAAGGAAGTTGATATGAAGAAAATGGAAAACGGTGCACTAGATATGTTCACCACCTTGAGTTGTTTATTAAAATAATAAAGGCAGGGAATAAAATAATAAAATAAAAAGGATGTGTGAAATGAGGGCCACTGTTTGCTGATGACACAACAATGATTGGTCTCATTTGAGACAATGATGAATCGGCATACAGACAAGAGGTTATAAAACTTGCCTCATGGTTTAATTGGAACAATCTGGAACTGAATACACTCAAAACTGTAGAAATGGTGGTAGACTTTAGAAGAAACCCTCCCATACTACTACCTCTTACAATACTAGACAACAAAGTATCAACAGTATTGACCTTCAAATTTCTAGGTTCTACTATATCACATGACCTAAAATGGACATCTAACATCAAAAACATCATCAAAAAAGCACAACAAAGAATGTTCTTTCTGCGCCAACTCAGAAAGCTCAAACTGCCCAAGGAGCTGCTGACCCAGTTCTACAGAGGAATTACTGTGTCATCTGCACCGCTATAACTGATTGGTTTGGTTCTGCAACCCAACAGAACAGACAGAGGCTAATTAGGACTGCAGAAAAAAAATTACTACCCACCTGCCTTCAATTGAGGACCTGTATACTGCACGAGTCAAAAAGAGGGCTGTGAAAATATTTACAGACCCCTCACATCCTGGACATAAACTGTTTCAACTCCTTCCCTCAAAACAATGCTATAGAGCACTGCACACCAGAACAACTAGACACAAGGACAGTTTTTCCCCGAAAGCCATCACTCTGCTAAACAAATAATTCCCTCAACACTGTTCAACTATTTACAAAGTGTACGCTACTATTACTGTTAATCTTCTCTTCGCTCCTTATCACCAATTCCCTCCCACTTGTGATTGTAGGACTGTAACTATGTTGCTTGTATTCTTACGATTTATATTGACTGTTTCCTAGTATCATTTGATTGTTGATTATACCCCACCACTATCATTAAGTGTAGTAGGTTATGATTCTTGATTCTTAATGAATGTATCTTTTCTTTATGTATACTGAGATTATTTACACCAAGACAAAGACAAATTCCTTGTGCGTCCTATCACACTTGGCCAATAAAACTATTCTATTCTATTCTATTCTATTCTATTCTATTCTATTCTATTCTATTCTATTCTATTCTATTCTATTCTATTTATTCAATCCTTATTCTTTCTAGATAACTACACCAGATAGACTTGAACTGGCCCTGGACAGTTAAGGGAATATGGATTGTGTTATAAGATATCAGTTGAAAAAAGTTGTCGTGTCTAATTGTAAGTGAGTTTTAAATATTTCTTTATTAAGTCAGAGGGTATAATATCTGCTTCTGATGCCTCTGGATAAAACTGATGTTAATTTCAATCAAGATTGTGCTCAGGATATGCTGTTATTCCCTGTACATAAAGAGGATTTTATACACTGAAGGTACTTTTGGACTAACAACAGCTTTCTCTACCATCAAACATATTATTCTTTTGGCAACCCTTCAAATAAATCAAAGGCTTTTTTTGAAAAAGGGAGCACAGATTTTGTCATTAACAGAAGGTCCTCTTTATGGACCTGGAAAGCTAAATAGACTGGTGCTCTCCTTGTGTCAGAAAAGTGGGATCATAGTTACTTTGGCCTCTTCTAAAACAAGTTGAAATTTTGGAGAATTAGAAATAAGACAGAGGAAGACGTTCTTCCCATAAAATAGATATGAGCTGTGAACATTCTAAGAAGTGGCTACCCTGACTTTCTTTCTCCATTTCTGATCCAGCGTGGGCTGTTGTCTCTTATCTCACCTCCATTCTGATAGGAAGGACCAGAATTACTGGACAACCTGCTCTTAAGGTCCATTTCCACAAGAACATTCCGCAATTCCATGATGGCTGGGGAATTCTGGGAGTTGAAATCCACATGTTTTAAAGTTGCCAAAGTTGGACCCCCCTGTTTTAAAGAATTTCATTTGGGGGAAATGTAAAGCAAATCTGAATTGTCTACTCCTTTAGTAAATAGTACTACCAGATGTAGGCAGAATCTCAAAAGATACTTATACATATATATACATACACACACACACACATATACATACATGCATACACGCATACATACATACATACTCCCCCAGTCTTCATGCAAAGGCTAAAACAGCAGATTGCTATGTTCACTGTTGCTAAAAAGCCAAGTACAATTTACTCTGCCTGAACTCTGGCTATACATTTTCTCCATGCTCAAGCCAATGACTCCACACAGTTAACAATCATTCCTATGTTCCATTTTTTAAAAAACATAGCTCCTCTTGTTGTCTGACACCTCCTTCCCTCCCAAGTAGCCCTTTAGAAAGCTGAAGCATTCAGGTGATGGTTCTCTATCCATTTGTAGCACCTGAATTGTCCTGTACTTTGGGAGATTCTTTGAAGGTGAAGTTAATACCCAGTGCTTTATTTATCCCCGTATGAAGAAAATGAAGCAGAGAGAAGTTAAATCATGGAATAGATTTTCAAAGGCACAGATGGCACTTTAGAGCCTAAATGCCATTGATTTTCTGTCAATATTTTCAACCAATAATAGTTAAGGAATATAAACTATCACTTGTGTTTAACAGAACCCACCACTCTTTTGGAAAGGCTCTGGCTTGGAGACGAAAGGAGAAAATAAACCCACATTTCTTTTGTCAGCTTTCTCAAATTGGACAAATCTCTTCGTTTCAAAATGGGGAGGGGATGGGTTCAGGTCTTTCCAAAATGACCATGGTGATAGTGCCCAACTTGATTTCTAAGCTAAATCAAATGCTCTGGTGGTTTCTCCTCTCACAAGGGTAACATCTCACATTCCATGCTTTTAAAATGCTCTCATATCAAAAGGTAATCACAAGAAGTTATTGTATCAATAAAGGAGACTATTTGTAGCTCAGAGTTGAAATGAGGGATCCTTGGTGCTCTCTGAGCTAGCCTGTTTTCTTGCAGACGTTTCATTACCCAAACTAGGTAACAGCATCAGTGCTTGTAAGGAGTGCTATCAGTTTATATTCTGATGGCTTGTCCTTCTGTGTTGATAGGGATCTTAGAGATTCTTTGGTTGAGATGTTGAATTTATGTTTACTGACAAAGAAATAAAGGGAGACTAGTATAGATGATTCATGATTCACTTAAGAGTTGTGGTGATTCACTTAACAACCATGGCAGAAAAAGGTCATAATATCAGGCATGACTTGCTTAACAACCCTGTTACTTAGCAACAGAAATTATGTTCCAAATCGTGGTTGTAGGTCGAGGACTATCTGCTCATTTTGTGAAATCGGGTTATTGATTTCATTTTGGATACATCCAGAAAATGGGTTAATTAGGAAACCAGGTTAAGTATGTTACTGCAATACAACCACTGGGCTTGAAATTAATCAAGTGCAGGAGTGAAACACAACACAAATCAAAGTTAATATTAATCAGCATAGCATGCTGTTTAAAAACAAATACTTGGTATTTAGCCAAAATGGTTAACCATGTATAAACACAGTCACAAAGGCCCAGGAACAAAATGTTCAATTTAGCCCCCTCCTATTTTTTTCATTGCATCCTATTTCAATGTATTTTTGCTTTGTTGTTCATTAAAGTCAATGACCCAAGAAATAGGACTATGTAAGGAAATGCAAAATATGAAATCAGTCAAGGCTACAGAAGGAAAGTTATCCTGGAGGCTACAACTGGCTCAGCTCGCGCTCTTAAAAGTAGACCTAGCTACTTAATTTCCTCGGCAGGTTTAATGGAGACCCATTTATTTTCTAAAATTTGATCCAGTCTATGTCTAGGTTCCACAGTTCTCAAGGACCTGAACAGCAGGACTAGTAAGCCAGTTCTTCTATATTTATGCTACAAACACATTGAAAATTACTTGATGGGAATCAAAATGCATTATTTCATGTCTCATTGATACCATCTGGTGGTTTTTAGGATATTCGTATCCCAGGTATGACAAACCCAACCCTCTGGTGCTTCTGTTCACATGAATTCAGTTCTGACCAGGTAAGCCTAGATCAGAATTCTAGGCAGATGGAGGAATGAACAAAGGCTCTGCCCAGACTGAGGTTCCATGTTCTTGCCAGGCCTAACTTCTGTGTTATAGAATCCACACAGGTGTCAGTTGTGTCCGCGAAATGATGCCAGGAGTCGGTGACTTCAAATCATGCTCTTTTATTAAGGTAGGAACCGAACTGGCTCTTCGCAAAAGGTTCGCGGCTTTTATTCTTTCAGCCGCGGCGGCCACGGCCAATGGCACTGCTTTGAATCTCCTGCGATTCGAATGGACCAATCGCGGGAGATTCTTAGCGAGCCAATCGGCGCGGCTCACCTGACCAATCAGAGTGCCCCACGCTTTGGCCAATCAAAGCGCGGGGATCTCAAGAATGCTAATTAAGGGACAGAACACCCCGCCCCTCTTGGTTTGGTCCTTACGTCGCGTAGTCACGTAGGTAGGCGGGGCTCCGTCTGAGCCTACTGGACCTGCGCAGCTCAGTCGTAGTTTGGATCCCGGCCGGTTCAGTCGGGATCTCTGCTGCTCCTGATGCCGTCGTGGGAACCGGCTGGTCGGTCGGGCCGGGCCGCTCTCCGTAGCTCCCTCCTGGGCCTCCCGGGTTGGTTGAGCTGCGGGTTTCGCCACTCCCGCTCGGTCTTTCCGGTCGAGCAGGCCTGGCTGTCTCTTCCTGGCGAGGGGTCGTGATGGCTGCTTTCCGGTAAGTATGGCTGGTTTATTCTTCTTTGGTTTTGGTCCCCTGGGTATTCCCTCCCCCCTTGGTTTGTGTTGTGGGGGTTGGTTTTGCCTGTTTGTGCGTCGGTGGTCTCTTGGTTGGCAGTCCTCGACCTTAATTCGTCGATGTGGCGTTTCCAGGCTCGTCCGTCTGCTGTTTGTAGCCGGTACGAGTGTGGGCCTGTTATTTGTGTGATGACGGCTGGTATCCATAGTGGGTCTCCCGTCAGGTTTCTTGCGTATACGGGGTCACCTGGTGCGAAAGTTCAATGTTTGCTGTTTGAGTCTGGGGGCTTCTCCGGGTTATACGTGGGGTGTAATCTGTCGAGTGGGGACCTTAATTTCCTCCCCATTAATAGTTCGGCTGGGCTCTTATTCGTTGTGGTATTTGGGGTTATGTGTTGGGTGAAGAGTAGTTTGTGTATTTTCTCCTGGATCTCCCCGTGGTCTATTTTCCGGATGGTTTTCTTAGTGAATTGCACCATCCGTTCCGCCCTACCATTTGCCGCCGGGTGCCCCGGTGCTGTCAGCGTATGGCGGATGCCCCTTTCCGCTAGGAATTTTTCGAATTCCAGCAAGGTGAATTGGGGCCCATTGTCGGAAATGACGATGTCTGGGAGGCCGTGCGTTGCAAAGAGTTTGCAGAGTTCCTTGATCACGGCCTCTGTGGTTGTTGTCTTCATGTTGCTTACCTCCAGCCAGTTGGAGTAAGCATCTACTGTTATAAGGAAGGTGTGTCCTTTTGTGGGCCCGGCGAAGTCTATGTGAATCCTAGACCAAGGTCCCCTTGGGGTTTCCCACTCTAGGACGGGTGCTGTGGGTGGGCTTGGCCTAGTTTCCTGGCATCGTTGGCACTTTGCAACCCAGGTCTCAATTTGTTTGTCCATCCCTGGCCACCAAGCGTAACTTCTGGCCAGGGGTTTAGTCCTAACGATGCCAGGGTGCCCCTCGTGTAATCGTTCCAGAACCTTCCCTTGTAGTTTTTCTGGAATGACCACCCTATCCCCCCATAGTATGCACCCTTTTAATAACGAGAGTTCCGTTTGCCGGTTCCAGAACGTTTTGACGGACTCGTCGTTGTCCCTTTCCGGCCACCCTTTCTCTACCCAATGCAACACCCACGCCAGACGTTTGTCTTTATTAATCTCTCGGGCAATGTCTGACGTGGTTATGGGTAGGTTGGGTAGAGTCTCTATACTGAGGGTGGTCGTCGTGGGTGCTGGGTCGGTGTCAGGATCCAGTAGCGGCGAGCGGCTTAAGGCGTCTGCATGGGAGATCGTCTTACCCAGTCTGTGTATGAGTCCGCCAGGAACTCGGACCACCTTGTCATTCGGGGAGACAGAATGTTCGGGGTGGCCCAGTTTCCTGCAAGGATTCCCAGCAGCGGCTTGTGGTCGGTTATGATGGTGAATGTCCGGCTGTAGAGGTACTCGTGGAATCTTTTTACGGCGGCAACGATAGCCAGAGCCTCTTTGTCCAGCTGGCTGTAGTTCCGCTCCAGTTTGGTGAGGGTCCTTGAAAAGAATGCGATGGGTGCTTCTTTTCCGTCGGGGAGGGTATGGCTGAGGACAGCGCCGATGCCGAAGGGTGATGTGTCGCATGTGATGGCCAGGGGTAGGGTCTCGTTGTACTGTATAAGGATGGCGTCCGAAGTGAGGAGGTCCTTTGTTCTCTGGAAGGCGGCTTGCTTGCGTTTCCCCCAAGTCCAGATCACTGCCTTGTCCAGGAGCCTATGCAAAGGCTCCGCCATCGTCGCCTTTTGGGGCAGGAAAACATTGTAAAAGTTGATTAGCCCCAGGAATGCCTGTAGCTCCGTCTTCGACTTGGGTGTGGGGCTTCTTTGATGGCCTTGATTTTTTGGTTTGTGGGGTGAATGCCGTGACGGTCTAGGAGATATCCTCGGAATTCAACCCGTTCCGTGTATAATTGGCATTTCTCCTTCTTTACCTTGAGCCCGGTCTCTTTGAATTTGGTTCGGACCTCGCTTAGGTGACCCTCTAGTTCGGCTTGGTTGGTTGCCGACACTAAGACGTCGTCGAAGTAAGGTACCACCCCCTTGATGCCTTGTAATAGTCTTTCCATTAGGCTTTGGAATATTCCTGGTGCCACGCTGACTCCGAATTGGAGCCGGTTGCATTTAAATGCTCCCCGGTGGGTGACTATGGTTTGCGCTTCTGCCATTTCCTCGTCGACTGGCAACTGTTGGTATGCCTGGGCGAAGTCGAGTTTGGCGAAAACCTTGCCCCCTCCCAGTGAATGCAGTAGGTGTTGCACTACTGGGACGGGGTAGGTGCTTTGTTGCAACGCGCCATTTAGGGTGGCCTTATAGTCCCCTCAGATCCTCACCGACCCATCGGGCTTGATCAGGGTGACTATGGGGGTCTCCCACCGGGCGTGGTCTATTGGCTGTAGGACCCCTTGTTTGACGAGCTTGTCAATTTGCTCGTCTATCTTGGGTTTAAGTGCGAATGGCACCCACCTTGGTTTTAGGCATTTTGGGGGAATGTTTGGGTCTAGGCTGAATAATATAAGGGGCCTCGGTACTTGCCTAGGTTTCCGTCGAAGACCTCTTGGAATTCCCGGGCCAGTTGTTGCTCCCAGCTGTTGTCGGTGATGTGGTCGATTCCCGTGACTGCGATGCTGAGCGGGGCGAACCATTGCAGTCCCAGTAGGCTTGGGTGGTCGCGATCGACGATTGTCAGGGGAAGATTTTCAGTGCGCCCTTTGTATGTTATGTTGAACTGTCTGGTTCCGACTACCGGGATGCGGTTTCCCTGGTAGTCCTTTACGATTAGTCTCTGGCTGTCTAGGCTTTTCCTTTGGATGGTAGGAACCAAGCGCTTTATTTCTTGCCATGCTATCATGGAGAGGTAGGACCCAGAGTCCACCTCCATTTTGCATGGCTTGCCCTCGATGCCTACCTCCACGTAGACCTTCTGGGCATCATTGGTTGTGGCGTGGCCGATGGTGACTGTCTGATGGGTCTCCTCTCTTCGCTGGTCTCGCCGCCTCGTAGGGATCATCCGTTCTGGTCCCATCTGTTGTCAGAGGGGCGATCTCTGATCCGGGGTGGTGTGCTCTCTCTCCTCCGTTCGCTCTGGTCCCATCGGGGCGGGCTGCGGTTCTTTTTGAGGCGGCAGACCCGGGCGATGTGTCCCTTCTTGTCACAATGCCGGCAGATCGACTCGAAAAACCAGCATTCGGACCTGGGGTGGTCGCCCCCGCAACCGGCACAGTTGGTCCTCGACTTACGACCCCGCCAGTTCCGTGGGTCGTGGCCTGCCTGGAGGCGATGAATTTCCTCCTCTTCGTCAGAAGTGCCCGATGCCGAGTGGAAATCGCCCTGGTGGATGGTCGTCTCGGGTTGAGCCTCGGCTGACCTTGCAGGGTGGTTGTTTCCGCTGTGGTCCCCAGCGTCCGGTCGGCGCATGTGGTCGGCGGATGTTCAGGTCGCTTCGGCGGCTGCGGCTGCGGTGAGGGTGTCTGCATGGCTGATGTTGCCCTTGGCCATCAGCCGGCTCTGGAGGACGGGGTCCCACAGGCCAAGCACGATTCGGTCTCGCAGGGCGTTGTTCAGGTTGTCGAATTCGCACAGCCCCCCTAGGCGCCATAGTTCGGCGACAAAGTCGCTGAAACTCTCACCCGACCGTTGGTCCCGACGGTAGAATTCGTTGCGTCGGATCAGGATGGGTACCTCTGGAGCGTAGTGCCGCCGAAGTATTGGCTCGAGGACATCCCAGTCCATCACGGTCATGTCGGCGGGTTTGGCAAGTGCCTTTGCCATCTTGAATACCTCGGTCCCGCAGGAAGACAGCGCGCTTCATGGGGCCGGTGGCGTCCTTCAGATCGCTGCACTCGAGGAACATGCGGAATCGGTCGGAGTACGATTCCCAGTCCTCGGTGGCGGAGTTGAAGGGTGCGGGGGGTGCGATTTTCGCCATCGTGGAGATTCGTCTGGCTTCCGTTGGACACGTGGTTCGGTTCAGGATCTGGATCCCATCCTTGTCGCCAGTGTCGTGTCCTCGGAAATGATGCCAGGAGTCGGTGACTTCAAATCATGCTCTTTTATTGGGGTAGGAACTGAACTGGCGCTATACGAAAAGTTCGCAGCTTTTATTCCTTTAGCTGCAGCGGCCGCGGCCAATGGCACCGCTTTGAATCTCCCGTGATTCGAATAGACCAATCGCGGGAGATTCTTAGCGAGCCAATGGGCGCGGCTCGCCTAACCAATCAGAGTGCCCCGCGCTTTGGCCAATCAAAGCGCGGGGATCTCAAGAATGCTAATGAGGGGACAGAACAGGCTGTGTAGTGACTGTGCAGTCAAAAATATGCAGTACATCCAGAAGGTTGATCGAACTCATTACCTGAGGATCTAGCCTTTGTCATGAGCTTTCTGTGAGAAAGAAAAGAACCTTTTCCTGAAATCAATTCATTGTATAGCTTTCTTATTCTCCCTACAAGTACTTTAAAGAGAGTGTTTGGCTTAAAATGACCTAGTGAAGTTTCTGGCTGAGTAGAAATTTGAATCTGAATATCCCATATTTTAACCTAGGACTATCAAAACTGGAGGGGGCACAGTGGCCTTGGGGTTAAGATGCTGGGCTTATTAACCAGAAAGTTTGTGTGACAGGATGAAGTCCTGTTCTTGCCCCAACATGCAAATGCTAGTAGATAACTATGTATCACTTTAGTGGGAAGATAATAGAATTCTGTGTGCTTCAGCATATAGTCTTACCAGCCACATGACCATGGAAGCATCTGCAGACAACATGTCCCATTGGCTGTGGATCGGAGATGAGATGGAGATGACTCAAAAGGGAAAACCCTTATCTTTAGAAAACTGGACTGCAAAAATCTGGAGCTCTGTATATAGTTTATATGTAAAAACATTTTTGACATGCAAATATAAATAAGCTGATGAATAATAATCATGTTATGTGGTGATTTCCTTGACACTGACTTCAAATGTCCTGTCCAATACGGATACTAGACTATATATATAGTCTATATATATTATATTATATTATATTATATTATATTATATTATATTATATTATATTATATTATATTATATTATATTATATTATATTATATTATATTATATTATATTATATTATATTATATTTTTATATTATATTTTTATATTATATTATATTATATTATATTATATTATATTATATTATATTATATTATATTATATTATATTATATTATATTATATTATATTATATTATATTATATTATATTATATTATATTATATTATATTATATTATATTATATTATATTATATTTTTTCCATGGATTACAGTCCATTTTATCTGATGATGCAGAGTGTAGTCTGTACTATACTTCAAGAAACTTTGCCATCATTCAACAATCAGCTGAATCTTTGCAGCTCAGATAGGATATATGTTAATCTATACCCCTATTATGCTTGGGAATCAAGCAGAAGGAGAAATGTGAATTCATAAATGGCTATCAGACCTACTAGCTAAAAATGTAATTGAAAATTGGTATATTTTAGAGTCCAGATGCCACGGTCAAGAAACTTAGAATAATTGTTGCATTCAAGCCCAAAGCCAGCTGGCAAATTAATTGGTGAATTCAAGAATGAACCTTTTTGATTCACCCTTGAAATTCAACCCATAGGGATGTTACATATGGTTATATATATTGCTATCACTTCTGTCCCTGGTCACAGAGACCCTTTATTGCATTAGCCAGTGACCATGGGATAATAATTGTTATAAACCCCCAAATGTGACACAATATCATTTCATTACAAGATCATTCCAGGGAATGCTGAAGAAGGGAAATAGTCTTCCAGAAAGATCTGATACTGCTGTAAATTTACTTTAAATAGTGCAACCAAGATAAAAGAGTCCTTAGGCCACCTCATCCATTTTTAGCTCTCCAGTAATTTCATCCTCCATTGTGTTCACTGGATTCGATTTCTTTTATGCCAATACTTCCAGTTCATGAAGGAAAAGAAGACTGTTGATGAAGATATGGAGAAAGAAGGTTGGATTACAGCATATTTGCCATGTTCACCATTGTGTGATTCTAAATGTATGCAGGACTAAAACCAAAAATGTCACACTGTGAGTTCCAAAGAGGTCACATTGATAATATTTGGCATGAAAATGGCTGATTTGAGGTAGTGGGTTGTTTATTGAAAAATGCTAAAATATGTATGGGAATAGCAGTGCAAAAGCTCAGAAAGCTACATTTATTTCCTTCTTGAGTGTCTACAATTCCATAAGGCTTGTCAACATCCCCACAACCTGGAAGACCATCATTATGACTCAGTCTTTAGATCTTCCTTCTTGGCAATCTCCAAGTTTTAAAAAGGGTCAAATACTTTGACACCTAGGCTAAAAAATAGGACTGCCGTAGGGAACATATCAGAAAGAATTGTCAAGTTACACTCAGCATGTGGGATCCCTAAGTGTTCATGGAACATAGAATGGAACCCTTGGAAGTCCAGAAGCCCAGTCTCTTGTAAAGAACATTAGTAACAAAATTTGCAATAGTTATCTATTGTTCTAAGTAACAATTATGCAGCAATTGGTGTGTGTATGTGTGTGGCTGGCTGGCTGGAGGCTGGGTGGAGAGATGGAGAAAGAGAGAGAGAGAGGAAAGAGAATAGATAATAGATGAATGATAGGTAGACAGACAGACATAATGTCATAGATTGGTGTAAGTCCTTTCCTAAATATTTAAGGAAGTTCCAATTCCTTTATGATTAAAGAAAAAAACCTAAGAACCTAAGAACACATCAGCTATTTGTTCCTTTGGAAAATGAGTCAGTTCACCAGATATGGATATTTATACTGAGGAAAATGAAAGTAATTTGCCCTCCTCCCCCTCCAGTTCTGTTCTGCTCACTTACACAGTTCAACAGGGTTTAATGTGCTCATAATAAAGATGCATGCTGTGTACTGATATCCTTACTCCACTCCCCCTACGGCACTTTTCTTTTTTCCTGGCCTTGCATATGCACAAAAGAAGACCAAGGAGAACCACTACTCCTTACTACACAATCCTATTTTGCCTCCCCAGTGATTCTAGTGATTTGTGGACAATACTCTATGGATGAGAGGGAATCTCCCTTTTATAGGCCAGGAAAGGGATAGGCAGGGAAAAATGGAAACAGAAGGAAAGGTTTGCAAATGTCAGGGGATTTTAGCAAGAGTAATTACCCTCCTCTTCAATATTAATCAGCAATTAGAGGCCCATCCATAAAACAGGCTGCTGATCCTGCAGCTGAAACAATGACAATCCTATGGTTTGGCTCTTAAGAATTTAACTATTGTCTAAGTGTCAAAATACTGAGACTCCTGTGATTAGCAAATGTCAAGCTTGCTGGATAGTTCAGAAAGGAAGGTGAATTGATTCTACTTTATTGTAAGGTTGCATTAACAGAATCTTGCAAGTCTGAAAGTACAGTCCTCACCCCATCACCTTTATAGCCCAAGAAACTAAGGAGTATCTCTTCTGAGATGTTTGCCACATCTCATTCCTTCTCTGGGTTATACTGCCTCTTATCTCACTATTGTCCCAGCTGTGACTCTTCCCCCTATCTCCCAAGGTCATTCCCACATACCATTACTATCAGAGGTGGTATTCAGCAGGGTTCTGACCAGTTCTGGAGAACCGGTGGCAGAAATTTTAAGTAGTTCAGAGAACCGGCAAATACCACCTCTGACTGGCCCCGCCCCCATCTATTCTCTGCCTCCCGAGTCCCAGCTGATTGACTGGGTCTTCTTTGGTTGCCCTGCACAGGAGAACGGAGCTGGAAAGCAGGTTAGTGGGGTGGGGAGGGAATGGGAGATTTTACAGTAGCCTTCCCCTGCCATGCCCACCAAACCACACCACACTCACCAAGCCACACCCACAGAACCAGTAGTAAAAATGTTTTAATCCCACCACTGATTATAACAATGGTGTCGCTATACTAATAGTATAAAGGTAAAGGTTTCCCTTGTCCAGTTGTGTCTGACTCTAGTGGGCAGTGCTCATTTCTGTTTCTTAGCTGAAGGAACCAGCATTGCCGAAAGACCCTTTCCATGGCCATGTGTCCAGTGTGACTATATACTAACCTGCACATAATG
This sequence comes from Hydrophis major, assembly GCA_033807585.1. Lineage (NCBI taxonomy): Eukaryota > Metazoa > Chordata > Lepidosauria > Squamata > Elapidae > Hydrophis > Hydrophis major. Next base: position 201,379,437 of record CM066331.1, read on the forward strand.
CTGTTACCTTTACCCTGAAGTGGGGTTATTAGGAGCCTGTCTTCCTCGGTGCTCTTTTGGTCTCTTTCTTCCTTTACTGATTCATCCTCGGCTGCAGTTCAAGCAACCGTTTCCTCTAACCAACCAACACAGATATCAAGTTGCCACTGCAAATGTTAGGTCTGGAGCATGGGTGCGAATAATGGAGACGAGCCGGTAGAAACAGTGAACTTCAAACTCTTTATTTACATGGTGTGACAGCTCAAACTGGATGGCTGCTATAGCCTTCCTTATATAAGCAAATTATTAACTGTTCAACCAATAGCAATCCGGGAGCGCTAGCTCCGTTAACCAATGAGAATGGCCTGTTAATGGCCAATCAGATTCTCCTGAACAGAACAATCCGATCCTGCCATTAACAGCCAATCAGAAGTGTAGGGCCAGAGCCCTGTGTTGTGTTGCAGGCGGACACACGAGGCAGACACGGATCTAAAGGCTAACACTGCTTTATTTGAAGCATAACAGGTTACCGCGGCTGCCCGGCTGGGCTGGTAGCCGGCTGGCGGCAGCAGCTGATGCCATTTGACAGCTCCTTTTATAGCCGGCTGTCAAACGGCATCAACCAATGGGAACAGTTGGTGCTCCCACCAGGAATGTGGACCAGATTGAAGACTGCAGTTAGTCAGGGACACCACACCCCTTTCCCCTAACTAAGAGCATGTGCGGCCCTGCCTTCTGGGGATTCATGGTACAGAAAAGGAAGTTGAATTAGCTGCTGTTTTGCGCACCTGGCCTGAGAGGGAGACCCTGATAATCTTGGTGAGTAACCATGCCTTGGTGACCTTCAGCATGTGGTGGAGTAGGGATCCCAGAACCCCAAGGGCTGTGGGCCAGTACTGGACAGTTGCTTGTTTGGCACTGAGCTGCAGAAATGGCAGGCACGCCTCGTTTGGGCGAGCAGGGTGCGAGTTCAGCTGTGGCTTGCATGAAGGGAGATGAATACAGCACTCTGCCACATGGAACCCGTCTCCTCTTCCTCCCCCTCCCAATAAGGCAGAAGGTGGAGGGACCGCTGAGCTAGGGAGTGGACTACGAAGGTCAAGTCCTAAGGGCCAAAAGAGGAGCAGACACGTCATGCTCCCTCGGCCCCCTTAGGACGGGACAATCCAACCTCCCACCTACCCAGCTTTTCACCCCCCTGGGAGAGTACCGTCGCTGCCAAGGAATGCAAGCCCAGGTGGGAAGGACCCTGAAGATGGGTGCGCGGAAGGACCCTAATGGTGGGTGCGCACCTCCTTATTCAGCACCTGACACCCACCAAACCCTACATACAGGACCCCTTCCCCCAGAGTCACTTGGAAGGGGGGGCAGAGAGGCCCTTTTCCCCAGAGTCACTTGGAAGGGGGGGCAGAGAGACCCCTTCCCCCAGAGTCACTTGGAAGGGACACCCACCAACCCCTACATACAGAACCCCTTCCCCCAGAGTCACTTGGAATGTGGGAGGCAGAGAGGCCCCTTCCCCCAGAGTCACTTGTCTGGAACGGTAGACCTGGTACGGCGGGGAAACCTCAGTGCAGCTGAGTAGACCGGGTAGAGCAGGGAAACCCTCGGCCCGTCTGAGTAGACCTGGTAGAGCAGGGAACTTTTGCCGTGGCTGAATAGACCTGGTAGAGCAGGAAACCTTTGGCGTGGCTGAGTAGACGGGCTGCGAGTAGATCAGCTGTGGGTAGACCAGCTGCGAGTAGAACAGCTGCGAGTAGATCGGCTGCGAGTAGATCGGCTGCGAGTAGATCGGCTGCGGGTAGACTGGCTGCGGGTAGACCGGCTGCGAGTAGACCGGCTGTGGGTAGACTGGCTGTGAGTAGACCGGCTGTGGGTAGACCGGCTGTGAGTAGACCGGCTGCGGGTAGATCAGCCGCGGTAGACCCGCTGTGTCCCGGCTTTCGGAAACGCCTGTCAGAGACGTTTGCTCCTCAGAGACGTCTGTTTCCTCAGCTTTGGAGGCTTTAGACTTTTGCGCTCTCAGTAGCGCCAGCGGGGGGTGCCTTTTGGGCGACGTCTGTTTCCTCAGCTTTGGAGGCTTTAGACTTTTGTGCTCTCAGTAGCGCCAGCGGGGGGTGCCTTTTCGGGCGACGTCTGTTTCCTCAGCTTTGGAGGCTTTAGACTTTTGCGCTCTCAGTAGCGCCAGCAGGGGGTGCCTTTTGGGCGACGTCTGTTTCCTCAGCTTTGGAGGCTTTAGACTTTTGCGCTCTCAGTAGCGCCAGCGGGGGGTGCCTTTTGGGCGACGTCTGTTTCCTCAGCTTTGGAGGCTTTAGACTTTTGTGCTCTCGGTAGCGCCAGCGGGGGATGCCTTTTGGGCGACGTCTGTTTCCTCAGCTTTGGAGGCTTTAGACTTTTGTGCTCTCGGTAGCGCCAGCGGGGGATGCCTTTTCGGGCGACGTCTGTTTCCTCAGCTTTGGAGGCTTTAGACTTTTGCGCTCTTGGTAGCGCCAGTGGGGGGTGCCTTTCGGGCGACGTCTGTTTCCTCAGCTTTGGAGGCTTTAGACTTTTGCACTCTCGGTAGCGCCAGCGGGGGGTGCCTTTCGGGCGACGTCTGTTTCCTCAGCTTGGGAGGCTTTAGACTTTTGCGCTCTCGGTAGCGCCAGCGGGGGTGCCTTTTGGGTGACGTCTGTTTCCTCAGCTTTGGAGGCTTTAGACTTTTCACGCCCTCAAAAGGGCACTCTTTGTAGCACCAGCATGGGGTGCCTTTCTCCTTCAGTCAGGGAGGCTTCGATCTTCGCACCCTCAAAAGGGCGCTCTTTGTAGCACCAGCGGGGGGTGATTCAACTCTCGGTGGCTTCGGCTCTTTTAATCAGTGACTTTCTCAGGTTGCTTTAGTCTGGTTACCTCTCGTTGTGAATCCCACCTTCATCGCCAGTGTTGTGTTGCAGGCGGACACACGAGGCAGACACGGATCTAAAGGCTAACACTGCTTTATTTGAAGCATAACAGGTTACCGCGGCTGCCCGGCTTGGCTGGCAGCCGGCTGGCAGCAGCAGCTGATGCCGTTTGACAGCTCCTTTTATAGCTGGCTGTCAAACGGCATCAACCAATGGGAACAGTTGGTGCTTCCACCAGGAATGCGGGCCAGATTGAAGACTGCAGTTAGTCAGGGACACCACACCCTGCACTTGACTTCAAGCTCAAGATAACTTTATTCAACATTTATTCATTCACAACACCCCTTCCCCCTGGCTTCTGTTTACGGGGTGCGGTCATGTAGTCCTTGAGGTAGGACAGTTTTATTAGTCTTTTTGATTTTCGCTGTGTGCCTGGCATTTGCCTGCACTCTTTTTTTTTGAAACAAATTTTATTGATTTTAAAGATAAAACAACACATCATTAACCATTAAATACATAAACACATAAAACCTCTTAATATTGTAAATCCTTACAAGTCAAACAAAACAATATTTTTATACAACATAATTCCAATTTATCCCATCCCCATATGGACACGCAAATATCTTTCATCAAGCTTCTCATTATTTCTCTTTACTCCAATTCAATTTCATTTCTCTTCCATATTTATCCATTTTATAATCATCATATTCTTTTCTTTCTGACTTGTTTAAATTATTCTCATCTAACATTCCTCCACGGTTTTATTGATTCTTTTTTCCTTTTTTTTAATAAAAAACAAATTTTGTTAGTTTTATCATAAGCATAATACACAAACATACAAACACAAAACATAGACAAAACTACAAGATCTTTTCTGAAGGTTGTCTGTTCCCGGGTTAAAAACTCTTTACACAGACACAAATTCAAACATCATATTCAACCTAAGTCTCCTTCTATATCTTATTATCATTTTCTTTTTTATATATGTATATAAAAACCATTTTTATCAGTTTTCTAAAATCAATACACACAAAATCAAGGCATAACAGCTTATAAATTCTTTTCTAAAAAAATAATAATAATGATAGACCAATAAAACATAACATTTCCAGATTATAATATCAATATTTCATATAATATTAACTTCATATCTTATCCCTACTTCTCTTTTCCATCCAAATTATTTATCAATTAAAATTTTATTGCCTTTTATCAATATACAAAATCAAAAAAAAAGCATATATATCCTTCCATTATTACCATTTTCAACAACATTCTTTGTCTGTTCTATTTCCAAACATCCATTCATCTTTTTTCTTTTACTATACTTCTCCTGTAAACCAATTGGAGTTGCATCTATAACACATTACCTAACTTAAAAATACTACATATAAATCTTTCTTGGGATTCTGTTTAAAAAATTCTTAAAATTACATAATAAATTTTTTATTCTAAATATACATACATATAAAAACACACTCTTAAATACCCTCCAGAATCCCTCTTTTAATCTAAATTAAATTCACCCATTGTCTCTAAATAAACTTTTTTTCTTTAAATCTTGCTTCCCCCCATTAAGGCTTCTCCTCCCCCCTTTTCTCTCTTGCTTATTCTTCTCCTTGCCCTTTCTACCCCTTTGCTTTTTCCCTTCGCTTTTCTTGCTCCTTTTCTTTTGTTTTCTAACCTTGCCTCCATCTCTTCGCTCATTTTTCTCTCTTTTGGTTGTTTTTATAATTCTTAAAAACCCCTTTTTCTTATCGTTTTTCTCCTCCTCTCCGGAAGGAACCCATTGTTCATCAAAGATGGCTTCTTCTTCTTCTTCCTTGTCCCAGTCCTTCTGCTGCGTCAACTTTTCTAAGGAACATAACGCCATTTCTAAGAATTGGAACAAAGCGCCCAAAGTATCTTCTTTTTTATATTTTTGATATTCAATCTCTAGTTCATCCACAGAGAATGCCATTATGAAAAGGGAAACTTTTTCCAAAACAACCACAAGTATTTTTAATCCAAGACAATCAAAAGCAATTAAAAAAAGGAAAAAAAGAAAAAAGTTCCAAAAGTTAATACTTTTCTTCCTTCTTCTCTTTCTCTTTCCAAATTAATTTTTGATCAAAGAGGTCCAATTACCATATATCTTCTTTTGGGATCCACCAAGACGTTCTAGACAGTCTCCTCCTTTTTCAGTTTCTGCTCCAATTTTTCTTTCTCCCTTCCCACTTGCAATAACAATTTTAAATAATCAAAAATCCATACCTCCAGCAGAGATTTTCCAATTTCTTAAATTTTTCAATGTCCAAAAATCCCTTTGTCTCTTAGCTTAGCTTTCAAAGCAATCCACTTTCAGTGTCTAATACATCCAAATATTTCTGCTTTTTCCGTGGGATGAGAGAGTAAAAAAAAAAATAAAAAAAAAAAGTTCCCTTTAACAGCTTCTCCGCCGCTTTCGATCTTCTTAGGGATACAATGTATCCTCCAGCAACAAGCAGCTCAATTCCAGGAGATTTAAAAGTTGTTACTTGACCCGGCTCAGACAGAACTTTCACTTTTCACACTTCCTCCAGCACAGTTCTTACCCGGTTGCTGGCTTCTTCGTGGCGGCCATTGCTGACCGCCGCTCCACCGCCTTGGGAAAAAGGGGTTTTCCCGGAGAAGGGGGGGGTCTGCGATGCCCCCACCTCCCTAACCGGCTCCCCTCTATCTTCAGCTGTCCCTACAGGGCAGCCATAACCCCCTGACCCATCTGGATCGGGGGTACCTCGGCAGCTAGCCAGCAGGAATCGCGAGCTGTCGCGAATTCCTGCTGCTCCGAAGCCACGCAAACCGGAAGTTTCACATTTGCCTGCACTCTTGTTGAGGTAGAGTGTTGTTTGGTGAAAGGGGTGCCTCTGGTTCAGGGTTCGCGTTTTCGTTGTCACCAATATCTTCGGCAACTCCCTGAGGTGAACTCACTCCCATCCCTGGTTCCTGTTCCCGCGTTTCTGTTCCGCTATCGTTCCCTTCAAAAAGATTTTGCTCTAGTTGAAATTCGTCTTCCTCTGTATCTCCCCCCCACCTCAGTTTGGTTATAAGGGAGTTTGGAATTGCCTGACTGCAGCCGTGATCGTAGTTGATCGATATGGCACTTCCAAAGTCTATAGTCAGGGCACTGTACAAGGTATGATCTTGGGCCGGTTACACGGATTACCGTCGCTTCTACCAACAGCGGATCGCCCAATAAGTTTTTAGCGAATACTAAATCGCCTACCTGGAAGGTACGGCATCGGCCGCTGGATCCGAGTGGTTTTTCCGGTTCGTAAGCTGGGTGTAATCGGTTGAGGTGGGAGCGGAGCTTTCGTCCCATTAGAAGCTCAGTGGGAGTTTTGTTGGTGACTCTGTGAGCTGTGATGTGCTGTAGAAAAAGGATTCGGTTGATTTTCTCGTCGATGTTGTCGTAGTCTATTTTTTGTAGCATTTTCTTGACGATTTGTACCATGCGCTCAGCCCTACCGTTGGCCGCAGGGTGAGCAGGTGAAATGAGCGCATGTCGGATACCGTGGTCAGCCAGGTACTGCTCAAAGGACAGCGCGGTAAATTGGGGCCCGTTGTCGGATACCAGAACGTCTGGTAATCCGTGGGTTGCAAACAGTCTTTCCAGTCTTTTGATGACCGCTTTGGTGGTCGTGTTCCTCATATGGTGGATCTCGATCCAATTCGAGTAGGTGTCTATGGTTAACAAGAATGTGTGGCCTTTGGTCGGCCCAGCAAAATCTAGATGGATATGGGACTATGGTCCCCACGGTGTCTCCCATTCGGTTGGGGTTGCCTTTGGTGGAGCATTGCTTACTTCTTGGCATCTCTGGCAAGTTTTGACCCACGATTCGATTTGTCTGTCAATGCCTGGCCACCACGCGTAGCTTCGTGCGAGGGCCTTCATGCGCACGATGCCAGGGTGGCCATTGTGTAAAGTTCTTAGTAGTGCCTGTTGGAGTCGTTCTGGGATAATGACTCTATCACCCCAGATGATACAGCCCTTTTGAGAAAACAACTCTGTTTGATGACTTTTGAATGGTGCGAAGTCGTCTGGTACTTGGTCCAATGGCCATCCGCGTTCTACCCACGTGAGGACTCGTGCTAAGATGGGGTTGCATTTTGTTTCTCTCGCGATATAATGGGCAGTTAATGGCGGCGTACGAAGTGTCTCGATCCGCAACGTTGTCATCGTTGGCGCGGGATCGTTTATGGTTTCTGGAAGCGGTGCACGGCTCAACGCATCGGCGTGGGGAATAGCTTTACCGGGGTGGTATTGTAGCTGATAATTATAGGCAGCCAAGAATTCTGACCAGCAGGTCATCCTGGGAGATAGTATATAGGGGGTTGGCTTATCCCCAGCGATTATCCCCAGCAAAGGTTTGTGGTCAGTCACTATAGTAAAAGCCTAGCCATACACGTACTCATGGAATCTTTTAACAACCAATACAATTGTCAGGGCTTCTTTATCAATCTGGCTATAATTTCGCTCGGTTTTTGAGAGTGTTTTTGAAAAATAAGCAACAGGGACTTCGCTACCATTAGGCAATACATGGCTCAAAATTGGCACCAACTCCGAAAGGCGATGCCTCACATGTGATATTTAATGGTAAGGTTTCATTGTACTGCATTCGTACAGCGTCAGAAGTCAGTAGCTTTTTTACATTACGGAACACCTGCTCTTCTCTATGAACCCATACCCAATTTGCTTTTTTGTCTAGTTGGTGATGTAAAGGTTCAGCAACAGTCGCCTTGTGCGGCAAGAATATGTTACAGAAATTGATAAGGCCTAAAAACGCCTGGAGGTCGGCCTTGTTCCAGGGTCTGGGAGCATTTTTTATTGCTCTCAATTTGCTCTCGATAGGGTGAATACCCTGACTGTCAATTAAGTACCCTAAGAATTCAACACGATCTGTACACAGCTTGCACTTATTTTTCTTCACCTTTAGGCCTGCTTCTTGGAATTTTTGTAGAACCAGTCTTAAATGATCCCGTAAAATTTTTGGAGTGGGGGCAGCAATTAGCACATCGTCAAAGTAGGGGACAACACATTTAATCCCCTGCAAGAGTCTCTCCATTAGGCTCTGAAAGATCCCCGGGGCTACACTGACTCCGAATTGGAGCCGCGTACACTTAAAGGCACCTCAGTGCGTTACAATTGTCTGTGCCTGTGCCGTTTTTTCATCAACCGGCAGTTGCTGATAAGCCTGAGCTAAGTCTAGTTTGGCAAAGACTTTTCCGCCCCCCCCCGGGTAATGGAGGAGGTGTTGCACCACCGGCACCGGATATGGATTTTGTTGCAGAGCATGGTTTAGGGTGGCTCGGTAGTCCCCATAAATTCTAATTGAGCCATCCGGCTTAATTGGTGACACAATTGGGGTTTCCCAGGGAGAGTGATTGGTTGGCTTTAACACGCCCTGGGCTATCAACTTATCAAGCTGTTTGTCGATTTTCGGCTTTAGGGCGAAAGGAACTCGACAAGGCTTAAGGCGGATGGGAGCTATTTTTGGATTAAGGCTAAAGGATATCGGGGTCCCCTTGTACTCGCCTAGCTTTTCCATGAAGACGTCCTTGAATTCGTGGGCGAGGTCCTCCTCCCAGTCACTGCCGCCGATTCGGTTAATGCCTGCCACTTCAATGCCGAGTGGTGCGAACCATTGCAGGCCTAACAGGCTAGGCCGGTCCTTGTCGATCACCGTCAGGGGTAAGTACACTGTGTGGTTTTTGAACAAAACCCGGACTCGATTGGATCCTACGACTGGAATCCAGTTCCCCTGGTAGTCTTTTAGCATGAGCCTTTGGAATTGAAAGTCTTGGCACCGGATAGTAGGGATGAGTTGCTTGAGGGTCTTCCAGGAGACCATTGAAAGAGATGATCCCGAGTCAACTTCCATTTGGCAAGACTGATTTTCGATGTCCACTTTAACTCGAATTTTCTTGGCATCCAATGAAGAAGCGTGGCCGATAGTGATTGTTTGGTGAGCCTCTTCTTGCCTCGTTTGGCGATTCACGGGTCGGTTTCTGTAGGAGTGGTTTGCTGGTTCTCACCTTACAGGATGGTTTCCTGTCGATTGGCGAAAATTGGCCCCCTTCGAGGACTGGCTGGGTCCGAGGAGACTTCTGCAGACCCATCCGATATGGCCTCGTTTCCCGCACTCATGGCAGAGCACGTCACGGAATTTGCAATCAGAGCGGTAATGGTTGGCCCCGCAACCAGCGTACGGTTGCTGGGACTTCGGGTAACAGTCCCGATCGGACCGCAGTCGATGGACCTCTTCTTCGTCGCTGTCTGATGACGAAGAGAGGTCCTCATGGTGGGCCATCGAAAGCTGTCCTTCTGACTTAGGTGAAAGTTCGCCGGCTGGTTGGTGCGTCGGAGCGCGATTTCGGCGTAGTTGGGCAGCCGACTTCTTGGTCGCTTCCGCTGCCGTAGCCTCAGCGATGGCATTGGCAAGGCTAATGTCACCCTTAGCCATTATTTTGCTCTGCACATTTAGAGCATCTAATCCTAGAACTACTCAGTCTCTCAAAGCCTCTTCTTGGTCAGCAAAATCGCAGAGGCCTCCCAAGTTTCGGAGGTCCGCAACGAAATCGGCAACGCTTTCTCCTTTCCACTGGTTTCTTTGGTAGAACTCGTGCCATCTTATGAGCATTGGAACGGTCGGTGCATAGTGGGCCCTTAGTTGCAGTTCGAGGACGTCCTAGTCCATGGCCTTCACTTCAGCTGGTTTTGCTAGTGCCTTGGCCATCTTGAATACGGTCGGCCTGCAATGCGTCAGGAATACCACCCATTTCTTCCCAGTTGTGGCATCCTTCAGATTATTCGTTTCCAAGAATATTTGGAAACGGTCCATGTAGGACTCCCAGTCCTCTTGTGCTGGTTCGAACGGAGCGGGTGGTACTATGCCGCCGGACATGGTTCCGCCGTTGTGCATTTCAGCCATGTGCTCGGTTGTCTTCTTCATTGTTTAGTCAGTTCTGACGCCTCCACATCCCACCGTCGTCGCCAGTGTTAGGTCTGGAGCATGGGTGCGAATAATGGAGACGAGCCGGTAGAAACAGTGAACTTCAAACTCTTTATTTACATGGTGTGACAGCTCAAACTGGATGGCTGCTATAGCCTTCCTTATATAGGCAACTTATCAACTATTCAACCAATAGCAATCTGGGAGTGCTAGCTCTGTTAACCAACGAGAATGGCCTGTTAATGGCCAATCAGATTCTCCTGAACGGACCAATCCAATCCTGCCATTAACAGCCAATCAGAAGTGCAGGGCCAGAACCCTGCACTTGACTTCAAGCTCAAGATAACCTTATTTAACATTTATTCATTCACAACAGCAGACAAACTGCAAAGAACCTTCTTCGACCACATTCAAACTTTTTCAGGAGAGAAAAGGAAAGAGATTCTTACATGCACAATTCAAGAGGCACCACCTAGAAGGAAGTTTCCCTGGAGAGCAGCAGGCAAGTAGGCTCTCTGCTTAACTAAGATTAAATGAGCCTATTCTAATTATTACCTGCTTTTAAGGCTATTTTTCTATCATATCTTAGTCTTCAAATTTTTTATTTATTTTTTGTGACAAGAAGGTTTGCTGTGTCTGTCAGCATAGTGTCCAGAGCATGGAGGCGCTACCAGGATACAGGCCAGTACATCAGGAAATGTGGGGGAGGCCCTAGGAGGGCAACAACCCAGCATCAGGACCGCTACCTCAGCCTTTGTGCAAGGAGGGACAGGAGGAGCACTGCCAGAGCCTTGCAAAATGACTCATGGGCCACAAATGTGCATGTGGCTGCTCAAACAGTCAGAAACAGACTCCATGAGGGTGGTATGAGGGCCTGATGTCCACAGGTGGGGGTTCTGCTTACAGTCCAACACCATGCAGGACATTTGGCATTTGCCAGAGAATACCAAGATTGGCAAATTGGCCACTGGAGCCCTGTGCTCTTCACAGATGAAAGCAGGTTCACACTGAGCACATATGACAGACGTGACAGGGTCTGGAGACGCCATGGAGAATGTTCTGCTGCCTACAACATCATCTAGTATGACCGGTTTGGCAATGGGTCAGTAATGATGTGGGGTGGCATTTCTTTAGGGGGCCGCACAGCCCTCCATGTACTTACCAAAAGTAGCCTGACTGCCATTAGGTACCGAGATGAGATCCTCAAACCTCTTATGAGACCATATGCTGGTGCAGTTGGCCCTGGGTTCCTCCTAATGCACGACAATGCTAGACCTCATGTGGCTAGAGTGTGTCAGCAGTTCCTGCAAGATGAAGGCATTGAGGATATGGACTGGCCCGCCCATTTCCCAGACCTGAATCCAATTGAGCACATCTGGGACATCATGTCTCGCTCTATCCACCAACACCACATTGCACCACAGACTGACCAGGAGTTGGGGGATGCTTTAGTCCAGGTGTGGGAGGAGATCCCTCAGGAGACCATCCGCCACCTCATCAGGAGCATGCCCAGGTGTTGTAGGGAGGTCATACAGGCACATGGAGGCTACACACACTACTGAGCCTCATTTTGACTTGTTTTAAGGACATTACATCAAAATTGGATCAGCCTATAGTGTTTTTTTCCACTTTAATTTTGAGTGTAACTCCAAATCCAGACCTCCATGGATTGCTAAATTTAATTTCCATTGATAATTTTTGTGTGATTTTGTTGTCAGAGCACATTCAACTTTGTAATGAACAAAATATTTAATAAGAATATTTCATTCATTCAGATCTAGGATGTCTTATTTTTGTGTTCCCTTTATTTTTTTGAGCAGTGTAATAAGTACTTTAAACTACTTAGTTTCCTAGACTACCAATGGGTGCCCTGGGATGACTGCTTGGCAGCCTGATGTGGCGGCAGGATTCTCCCTGCCAAGCCTCAGCAAAAGCACTGGCCAACGTAATCCTACAAATAGTTCGAACTTTACATTTTTTGATGCAAACAGTCATCTGGTCTTACAGTCAAAACAGGTGGCCCTCATCATTAATCCCACTAATGGCAACTTACTTCACTGGGGTTCAACACAATATATGGCGAGGGACCATATATCACAGTTATGGGGGCTAAAAGCTGATGATTTGAAGAAGGTTGAACTTTTACCCTCTCCTGAACACTGCACTAGAGTGCTACTCAGTTTTGACAACTCTAACACCCCAAAACTATTTTTCAGAGGATCCCTGTTAAGATCCTTTGGCATTCTGCCAAGAAGAGTCTTCAAAGATATGTCAATTAAGCCACTCTTGAGTAATCAACAATTTGTGAGTGGCAGGAGATTTATTGCCCCCAAAAGATCCTCAGCAGCACATATTAATGTGCCAACCTTGAATGCCATCGCGGATACTACATCACGTACTAATTATACACCTATTCCTGCAAAACCTGCAGTTGGCGTCCTCTCAGATGGTAACCTGACTGTTCCTCCTACAACTGGTCAAATCAACCGCCCACAGCGAGTAACATCTTACCAGGAAGCTTCCCTTGACTTGATCAGCTGGGAAGAAATGGCCCCAAAGGAAGCAACACCAGCCCCGGGCACTCCTGGTTTCTTAATAAATAAGCCCCAGGTCAGTGCCTCTGGGATTCCATCTATTTATGAGACTGACTTATGTCAAGACAATTTCTGGAACCAGGAGGAGACACAGCTCTTCGACTCCTTTTGTGTGCTTCCACAACCAGAAAGGACCAAAATCATAAAGCATCTGGATGCAGTTAAATCCAAGCTCTGGAGTCTTTCACAACCTGATAAGGATTCCCTTGGACTCCAGGAAGTCTATACTGATTCACCAATGGAATCTCTCTTGGCGCTCTCTCCAGAATGTCTAATTTGTAAATTTGAAGATCCGGGGCTATTTCAAACTCCATCTGTTGATGCTGCTGAATACTTGCCAGCTTAGCAACCAATTAATGCCACAAGTACAAACTGGAGTGCATTTAGAGCCCTACAGCCTCATGAACAAGGCTCGCCTCCCCTCCCTCCTTCCCTGCCTTTGCCTCCTAAGAGGATGACCCTGCCACTTAACAACGGATGTATCTTTTCAGATCCGAAGGGTGCTCTGGTAAAAATTAATCACACAGAATGACTATTAAATCTGGCAAAAACAAAAAAAACAAAACCCTGCACACTTAAGTGCCTTTTGTGGAACATAGCAGGTTGGGGGAGAAGGTGTGGTACCACAGAATTCACCAACTATATTCATTCATTTGATGTGCTCCTGCTTCAGGACACCTGGGCATGTGATAAGTTATCCCTTTCAGGGTTTATGGTCATTTCCTTGCCCACCACCAGACAGTCTATGACAGGGAGGCCTAAGGGAGGTCTAGCTTGCTTGGTCTCTACTGCTTTGAAAGTGGAGACAGTGGAGCTGCCCCCCTGTGGCTCTTTAGCTATGGTGCTCCTAATTAAGAAAGGACGCAGCAAACTGTTAGTGTTCAACATTTATCTTTCCCCGACAATGAGGCAAGCTAATACTAAGGCTCAATGGGGCATGCTGGAGAATTACATTACTTGTATGGAAACTAAATTCCCAGTGCTGCACATCCTTATAGGGGGCAACTTTAATGCCCGATTGGAAGTCCAAGTTCCCCCATCGATTGAGGCACTCTACTACCAAGAAACCCTCCAGGCCATAGGACACTTGATTTCAGCCAGACATTCTAAGGATGAATTAACAAATTTTGCTGGCATTCAGTTAGCCCTTTCAGCAGCCCAAAACAATAAGATAATTCTTAATGGGAGTACCCTAGGTGATCTAGCTGGTGAGTTTTAGTTCCTCACGTGGAAGTAGTGTTATTGATTTTGTGCTGGTATCCCAGCTTCTTAGAAAGGCAGTCCATGATTTTTATGTGGACTGTCTTACAGAGAGCAACCACTACCCCCTGGTTACAATCATTGGGCTTTCCTTAAATATACATCTCCCTAGGGGTCCCCAGATATTAGATCCCTTTGCGGCCTCGTATACAAATACTTCTAATACTGAAAGAAAGTTCTAATACTGAAAGAAAGCTCCTTTTTATCAACTCTAGAGTGTCTCAGCCTATACAATCAGGCCCTAACAAGTACTGGCCCAGGGACAATCTCGGCCTTTGAATCACTAATTAATAGTGTTCAAAGGGAGCTAGGAGCTGTCCATAGGCCGAGTGGTCCATATTATTCAGGAAGTAATTTTTGGTTTGACAAAGAGTGTCTGATGCTCAGGAACCAGCTTAATTGGGTTTACCTGCTCTATTGTAATCGAGGGGATAAATGCCCACCAGAGGACTACTATCACTTGAAGCAGGAGTATAAAGGACCAATTGCTAAGAAAAAGAAAGCTAAAGAGAAAGAGAAGTGGGATCTACTTCTCCTCTCCATCCAGCAGAACACTCGATTATTTGGGCAAATTGTTGCCAGCTCCTTGCTGGGTCATCAAGAACTCCCTCTCTGCTGTATTTCCAACAGAGATGGGAAAACCATTTCTTGGCAATTTTTCAGGTGTCAACAAGTTTGACTGTGCTTGGGCCACAGATGCCTCCTGCAGTTCCTGACTGGCAACCCGTGACTCATGCTGAGATTACCAAGCTTATCTCCAAACTCAAGTCAGGCAAAGCCCCTGGCCCTGATGCTATACCTCCTGATCTGCTAAAATCCAATCCCGAGTGGTGAATTCCTCTCTTAGCAAGACTCTTCATGCATATCAATACCTTTGGCAGGATTCCTACCTCCTGGAGCTTAACAATTATTGTTCCAGTTTTTAAATGAGGAAATAGGAAAAATCCAGCCAACTATCACCCCATAAGTCTGCTCTCCATCATTGGGAAACTGTATGCTAAATATCTCCAACGTAGACTCCTCACCTGGGTTGGGGGAGTCCAATATTATTGGTGCTGAACAGATTGGGTTTAAAGTGGGCTGTGCCACACTGGACCACTGTTTTGTCTTAGCGCACCTGGTTGATAAATATACTACCATACCAGGTGGCAAACTTTTTACTGCTTTTATCGACCTAAAGTCAGCATTTGACTCAGTCCCTAGGGGAATGTTGTGGTCAAAACTGCTCAAAAGTTCTGGAATTTCTGGTCTCCAGTGCTTCGGAGCAGGTCGGAATCCGTGACTGTGCGCAGTTTCTGCCTGTGTTCTCTGCCTGAGTGCCCCAAGCCATTTGGCTTTGGGGCTAAGCCCCTTCTGTAGAAGGTGGCAAAGATGGGGGGGTCTGGCAGGGTCGAGAGATATCGCACCTCTCTTCCCTAGCCAGCGAAACCCCCTTTTCCAAAAGCAGCTGAGTGGCGGTCAGCAATGGCCACTGCATAGAAGAGCTCAGCTGGAAAAAGAAAGTGCAGGGGGAGCTGTGAAGAAGTGAAAGTGATCTTTGCTGACCGGGACAAGTAACAGTGAAAATACTCTGGAATTTGAAACTTGCTAAAGAAACATCATTTCCAGAACGTGTCAAGCAGCGAATGTAAATTAAAGGAAAAGCTTTTTTTTTTTTTCACTCTCCTTCCGAATGTGGCAGCAATAGAATCTTAAGAGAAATCGGAAAACCCGCATTGGAGTTATGGATTTCTGAACATTTAAAGGAAAATTGTTGCTGTAAGTGGGAAGGGAGAGGAAAAAAAATTGAAGCAGAATTTGAAAAAGGAGAAGATTGCCTAGAATTTTAAAGAGCTTTGAACATTAATATGGCTTCTAAAAGATATACCTTAATTGGAACTCTTTGATCAAACAACCCCAGAAAGAGAAATGGAAGAAAGAAAAAAGCATTAAAATAGTTTATTTGGATTCTCTGGTGACTTTGGAACTTTTGGGAATTATTCTTGATTAAAAACACTTGGGTGGTTATTTTGGAAAAAAAAATATCTTCATGATGTCATCGCTTGTGGATGAACTAAAAATTGAATATAAAAAATATAAAAAAGAAGAACAAGATGGGAAAGATACTTTGGGCACTCTTTTTCAATTTCTAGAAATGGCGGTGTGCACTTATGAAAAATTGCAAGCGCAGCAGGACGATTGGGCCAAAGAAGAAGAAGAAGCCATCTTTGATGAACAAATGGTTCTATTTGGGGAGGAGGAGAAAGAGGAAAAGAAAAAGAAAAAGGGGATTTTAAGACTTGAAAAAACAACCCAAAAAGAGAAAAATGAGGTGAAAGGTGGATATAAGGTTAGAAAACAACAGAAAGGGGGAAAGCAGAAGAAGAAAAGGGAGGAGGAGAGACAAAGAGGTCCTCGTGGTGCGTCTTCTTTCTTAATTAGATCCTTGTATAGCCAGACCTCTAGTCAGGTCAGGTGTGGTCTGCAGGGAGAACTTTCAAATCCTATCCTGATTAAGAACAGAGTAAGGCAGGGTTGTGTTCTGGCTCCTCTTTTGTTTAATTTATTCTTATCTGACTTGGCCTTTCAGATTGGACATATTGAATCCCACGCCCCAAAGTTGTCAACTACAAAGATCCCGTTTTTCCTTTATGCTGACGATGCGGCCCTTCTTTCATTGTCAAGGCCAGGTTTGAAAAGATTACTTTCTGCATTCGGGTCCTGTTAAGTACTTGGACATGGGTCAGAGTAAATGGAGACAGCCTCTGAATGTGAACTTTCAGTTCTTTATTGCATAGTGACTTCTCAAACAACAGTGAACCCTGCCTTATATAGGCAACCTTTGTGAGAATTGTCCAATAGCGAGCTATGAATGCAAGTACTTTAAACCAATAATAATCCTCTGTTAAGGGCCAATCGTCGTAACGAGCTGCCCTTCTGAGTTGGGTAAGATTTCGCCAGTCGGTTGTGTTGCCGAAGTGCGGCTTCGCCGTAATTGTGCAGCCAACTTTTTGGTCGCTTCCGCAGTCGTGGCTTCAGCAATGGCGTCAGCAAGGCTGATGTCGCCTTTCGCCATCAGCTTGCTCTGCACGCCTAGCGCATCTAATCCCAGAATTATTTAGTGCTTCTTCTAAATCTGTGAACCCACAGAGGCCTCCTAAATTTCGGATTTCTGCCACGAAATCGGCCACGCTCTCTCCTTTTCGCTGGTTCCTTTGGTAAAACTTGTGGCGTCTCACGAGTGTAGGCACGGTTGGCGTGTAATGATCTCTCAGGATGGGTTCAAGGTCATCCCAACTCATGGCTTTCACTTCTCGAGGTTTGGCAAGTGCTTTTGCCATTTTAAAAACAGCCGGGCCGCAGTGCGTCAGGAACAGTGCCCGCTTTTTTGCTGGTGTGGCATCCTTCAAGTTATTCGTCTCAAGAAACATTTGGAAGCGATCCATGTAGGATTCCCAATCCTCTTGGTTTGGATCGAACGGAGCGGGTGGTACGATGCCGCCGGACATGGTTCCGTTGTTGGCGTCATCTTATCACGTGCTCGGTATTGCTTCCTGGCTTCTTAGGTTCAGACGTCTCCACATCCCATCCTCATCGCCAGTGTTAAGTACTTGGACATGGGTCAGAGTAAATGGAGACTAATTACTTCAGCATGGTTTGTTTGGATTTTTAGTTACAGTTTGTATGTACCTTGTTTTGGACTGAATTTTCTATAGTTAAAGGCTGTTCCTGGGAGAGTTTTTCTCCAGCTGAAGGTAACCTGGACATTGGGGGCAAAGTTGGTGATAATAAAGGGACTCTCCTTGCTTATTTGGCTATATTGCCTTTGTGCCATGCCCCGGGTCATCACAAACAGTCACTAAATGACTGGTTGTAAGCTGAGCACTCCCTGTTGTAATGGTGACCATTACTCAAAGGATGGGTTTGATTACAGACCAAAGGGAGATTTAACATGGAAAAAACTTGCTGTTATTATTATAGAAAATATTTCCAGAAGTAATTACAGAAAACCTGTTTTGAAGTTTTCCTTCTTTCCCAGATAAGGTGAACCCTTTTCTTTCAATCTACTGAAATGTTCCCTTCCTCATGAAATGAGTAGCCATGCCATCTTATTCAAAAGTTTTAAAAGAATGAATTCAGAAAGGATCATCCCTATCTTTGCCCGGGGCAGAAGAGATTTTTTTCCCACTTAACCCTTTCGTGGACTTGGGGAAAGTGCTGTTATACATCTCTGGCCTATAAGCCAGCTGCATGATGAAGAAAATGTCTAATTAAGACCAAAAACAATTTCCTATCTTTAGGGGGAAAGACGGAAAGCCCACATAATAAGAAAAAAAGGAGTCCATATTCCTGCCCCAGAGGGAAAGATAAAATCACTTCTATTTTAAATCTTTATATTGCCCATTGCCCATTGCTATGATATCTAGGCATTCTCTCTCTCTCACACACACACAGAGGGAGGGGGGGCTCAGAAAGCAATTAATAATGGATCAAAGTCAAGTACATCTGGAGTATAGTTCTGCAGGGGGTCTGTCCTGATTTCTGTGGTATTCAAGATTTTTAGGCAGGGGAAAAACTTGAAGCATGTTAAAAAAATTGGATGTTTCCAAATTGAGAGGGTTGCAAGCCCTATGGAGGATTGGGCTGAGTTCTTTCGTTTTTTTTTTTTTTAGTCCTGTTGCTTTTGAATTTGTCAAGATGTTAGGATGAAAATGAGGACCCAGCCCAAATTCTATTCCAATCATTTTTTTTTGTGTGTGTGCTTCTTCTTTTCCTTGACAGGAATGAATGGAGACTGTAGCAACATTTTTGGAATGGATCAAAGGCATTTAAATTTGCAAAGTTACAATTCTAAAACAGATTAGTGTCTGCCTTCCTAGTAGACCAGACAGGAAACACGACAAAATGAACTAATTCTACTTTATTGTAGGGCTACATTAACAGAATCTTACAAGTCTGGAAGTACAAATCTTCCACCATCGCTTTTTTCCATCTGATAAATTAGACTAGATCCTTTCCGACTTTATTTCCCTGCCGGTTATTCAACTGTGGGCTCCTCTGCCTTTTATCTTATTTTTGCTTAGGCAGCCTCTCTTTCCCTTATATTCTTTTGTTTTCTTTTTCTCTTAAAGACCAATTCTCCACCATCCATTCCTCACCATCCAGTCAGAGCCGAAGAAGCTTCTTGGATGAGAAGTGAAACATCTTCAAAGAAAAACCAGAAAGTCCAGTTGCCTCTTGAAAAAAAACACCTTTGGGACAACCATGACCTGGAGGACTGAGAATCTCCATAGACACTTAAAGACCAACATTTTTCAAATAGTTAGAAGCTAACATTTTCATTGTTGGGCAGATCCTACTAGTGTAATTATTAGAAATCATTTTAGAATATCACATACCATTTGTCTGAACTGATATATGCTTTCCTGTTTGAGCAGGGGGTTGGACTAGAAGACCTCCAAAGTCCCTTTCAACTCTGTTATCCAGTTATTGTTACTCTGAGTTCTTTTCCACTGGCCATGCTGACTAGAAGTTAATCTCGAACTCTGGCAGTCATTAGTTGCTCAATACTCCTTTTTGTAATGATATGCTTGATGACACAAGTATAGTATGAACCATATTTTTACTTCTTTTTGCAACTCCATCTCCATCTCTCTGTTCCTCTCCCACTTTTTCTTCCTTAAAACATGGTCCCAGCTTAACTTGAGCTCTTAAAACATTATGTTTCCCCCTTATGGTACTATTGCTTCAGCACTTCCAAATGTTGGTGTTTACTTAGTTGTTGGTCTGTCCTGACCCATCGCTTATACCTTGCCTTACCTAATTTTTGGAATAAAGTCATTTAAATTATGTATGCACATAATTTTTCCTTCTTCCAAACTCCTTGGAAGTTACTTTTGAGGGCCATTATACTCCTCCATAACTGTGTGTACCTTCCAACTCCAAAACCCACTTCTCACACGAGCTGATCTCTGAGCTTTCTTGAATGTCAAATGGGTTTTTAATTCCCATAAACCACCTAGCTTGTATCTGAAGCACATTCAAACTCAGACAAATGTGCATTCACCCCCCCCCCCAAGTTATTTCGTAGTAGAAGTTTACAAACTTCAGGCTAAGCATCCTATAGGAATATTTACTGTGGCAGAAATTCTTAGTTTATTCTGTTGTTCTTCCCAAGTCAAACACAACACTATGGTAAGAATTTCACAAGCCCTCAACATAACAGAGTGGGAATTTTTGCAGAACCAGAACAGATCCCTTCCTGCTTTCTACCTGGAGAAAACTGAAACTATAATCAGGAAAAACAGAAGTCAAACTATTGCAAGTTCTTTGCCCCTAGGAACCATCTCAGCATTTCTAAACACTTACAGTAGAAACCATCACCCAATTCCTGGCTTTAAAAAAACAACAACCAAATTTGTAATTTGAATCTTAGACATGCATTCTTGAAAATCTGGGCTGTACAATATTCATATATCCTTGTAATTCCTCCCTCTCCCCTTCCTTTTTAGCTGTTGGCAATAATTGAGCTTTTCATGACAGCAGTGGAGAAATATTATTTCGATAAATATTAGACCCCATTTTCTCTTCTTATTAAACTTTGTTGGCAGATCAGGCTAACATGCTGTCATTGGTCTCTGTTAATTAGAGCATGTTCTGCTGAAAACCAGCAGCTCCAAATATGCCAAAGCAGAGCATGTTCTCCCTACCATGATGTCTTACGTGATAAGTGGTGCATTGCCACAAAGAGCATGCATTGCTTACATTTTTAGAGCTATTAAGCCAGGATAATTATGGAACAGTCTAGGCAATGTTCAATAGTCCATGCAGATGCCTGACAGGGCATGTTTTCTCTTAATTAGGAATTTGAATGCCTAATGTTTGCATATTAATGGAAATAATTGGATAGATGTTTTACATTTCTTCACTTTTGCTGACAACCAAGCAAGGGATTGCATGAATCAATGCATCTTCAGAAACCAGCTTGTGTTGTTTGCACATCCTGGGCTGTCTAATGTGGTTAAGTGGGTCTTTGGGGGGAACTGATGCTCCAACCTTGCATTTTAAATTGATCTACCAATCGTTTTGTGCCTAGGAATGCATTGTTCCTTCCAGATTACATTGCTGATTTGATAAATGGTGTTAATTATTTTTCAGGTGGGATAGAGTGCTCTGCTACTAGCCAATCAGACATGCTGCTTTCTCCATGCGCCAATGTAATTCCTTTCCAACTTGGTTTCTTATTTCCCCTTCCTCAACAATGAGCCAGCATCCAACAACCACTGAGAAAATATTGGACTATTGGGAGGATTGCATTCTTCTTAGGCCCCTTCTCACTAAACACACACACACACACAGTACTATTAAGTTTCAGGGGAAGCAATGTTATGTAAAGCACAGGAAGGAAGTTAAGAATGAGGAGCATGAAAAATAAAGTCATGAGATGTGAGAAAAAGATGTGAGAAAAAAAGAATAATATCTAAATCTTGTTTACAGCACTGCTACTGCCATCCACCTCCTGTCTTTGCAAACCAATTCTTGCTTCTAGCATATGCATGTGCTATTTCACAGGTTACCTAGGATTCATTGTATAATTAATTGTACGATAATTCATTGTATAATCATTTTGTTCCATGCATTTTAAGATTTTTTTTGAGTCTTTCCTCTCTGTCCAAACATGACTTTCTCGTCCATCTACTCGCTAATTTACTGAGTGGAATATGCATTCATAGCTGGGGTTGTTTTTGTGCTTGTGAGGTGGTGTATCCCCAGGGAAGTTATGGATAGGTATCATGGATATAACGGACTGCTGGAGGAGGTGGTGCTAGAGGAGGGGGAAGGGGAGGAGAAGGAGTAAGAGGAGGTGGAGGAGGAGGAGGAGGAGGAGGAAGCAAGAAGAAGTGGGAGGAAGGATGTGGGAAGTACGATGTGTGAAAGGTGATGAACCAAGCTTGTTTCATGTCCTCCATGGAGCTACATTCTCATTAAATTCTCATTAATATGATCCCATGACAATTTTAACCAGAACAGTTAACAGTTATTCATTCTCACATATATACAGAAGTTAGATCAGATTCAAGTATTGCTTGAGGAAGGCTTCAGAAAGGGATATTTATTTCACAGATATTTGGAATATACATTCTTGCTCTTAGTAGCAGAGACAGTAACTTATTTCCATACCCCATTTTAGGAGTGCACAAAACCCTCCAGACATTGTATGGAAATCAGATGGTAGTGGCTAAAAGTGTCTCACAGAGTTTAATATTATGCTGATATTTTTTTCTGAGCACTAAATTGTTTTCTTTTTCTTAAATTGGGCACAAGGAAGGTCCAACTCAAATGCAATTTTAACACAGAGAACGTTCACATTCAAACAAAGGAAAATTAAAACCCCTTATTTTGCTTATGTCTCCTGCTAGGGAGGGAAGGAGGGACAGCCATTAGATAAATTTGGGAAATAGAAAACTTCAGTGAACAGTATCCTTATGTATTAATTATTTGTAATTAATACTATGCCAATTAAAAACAGACAGGTCAACCTTTCCAACCTTAATGGCTCACTTGACTGTTCTCCAGCTTCTTATATTCCATCACATTTCCCATCCATTCCATAAACCAAATATGAATTCACTACAATTTACATGTCCAAAACAATAGCATCCTTATCCTTCTAATGAAGCATCATGGAAATGGCCAGCAACTGGTACCATTAATTTGTAACAGCTTCAGTGTTTGAAGAAGGTTCTCTTCAGTCACAGAAAAGGTCAGAGAATGGGGAAGTGAAGTGGGACTTAGGAAAAGAAAGGTGAAAAAAACCCAGGATGTTTGTATTCAAAATTCAGTGTTCGTCAGCTAACTCGATAGACTTGAGACACACTAATATAGAAACTCATTTTGATTAATCATTTTTTTATTCTGTAAAATCTTCAGATCCAATAGCATGTTTCTGTTGGAATAGGAAATATTTCCCACAAAGTATTTATTTTAAATCAGTAGATTGAAGCATAAGTTGGTTTATTAAAAGCATTGGAGGCAAAGACAGTCTAAAGATAGGTAGGATTACCATCTCTCTTTGTAGACTTATGTAAATGAGAATATGCATGTAATTGAAAAGAGCAACCAGGTATTTTATTGGATGTAAGACAGGGCTGTCAAACTCCCGGCTCATGGGCTAAATTCATCATGTGCCTGCCCACATCCGGTTTAGCAAAAGGAGAAAAAGTCCCAATACATCACATGATGCCGCCATGATGATGTGAGTTTGACACCCCTCATGTAAGACAACATGTGTTAGTGAGGACATTCATCTATACATATGAAGTAATAGGGCAGGATTTCAAAGTCAATGGGTTTTTGAAAGAAAAAAGAGGTGGTATTTCATCAACAGAATTCTTTTTATAGAATTACTTCCTTTTCCAAGAGTTCTCCCAGGATTCAGTCTACATTCCTTGGTTTTCTAAATGTTCTATAGCTGAGCTACCAACAATATAATTTCCTTGGGAAAATGCTGCAAATCTGACAGTGTGTAGATGAACCATGCTTTGTTTTTTCTTGGGAAGATGGATTTGAGTTAAGGGCTTCCATCTTGTCCCCAAGAACTCTTCTTCACTATCATTAACAAAAATTAAAAATATTAAAGAGAAAAAGAAAACTAACAAACATTAAAGCAGAATAAAGAAAAGAGAGGGAAAAGACAAAAGTCCAGAAATAAAAGATAAAAAGAAATAAAAGAGCTTCAACAAATACAAATATAATTAAAAAGTTCTCTTATGCTCTATTGTTACAAAAAGCTCGCTTTTTTATTTTTCCTAATCAAAACCATAATTTCTAAGTGAATTTTGCTATTTCACATCCCAAAAAAAGTTTACAAGAGGTTTCCAGTCAGTCATAAATGTAGAGATTGTCTTTTCTCTAATGTAGGATATCAATTTAGCCATCTTTGTAAATTGCAGCAAATTTACCAGTCATACTTCTATTGTAAGAATTCTCCTTTATTGCAAATCCCACCCTGCCAAGTTCTTGTTGGCTCTTCTATAACAAGTTCTTATGAGAAGTAATTTACATAATATACACTATCCTGGGAATCCTTCTGATTTAGTTTCACTCGCAAATGCCATGCCTAAATTAAAGACCCAACTTTTTTCCTTGCAGTACTACTTGAAGGGGAAAGAAGCATTATACTTGCATTTGGTCAGTTTATGAGAACGTTACTTTGATTTTAAATAGTGTTCTGAACCCAGGAAAATGCAACCTCTTATGTAAAGAAGTAAATTGGGGAAGCATATAATGATAATGCAGACTGCCTTAATGCAGTTAAAGAGGTTGTTTGTATTTGCTTTCCTCACAAACTTGATTGGAATAAAGTATTAGCTTGCCAAAAAGAAGAAGATGAAAACCCTTAAGATTATTTTGAGTTACTTATTGAAGTTGTCAACCAACATTCAGGCATCAGCAAGCCTTTTCAAAAATATTCCTTATCAGGTTTTGATTGCTTTTCCAAATGGCCTCTTCCTCTGCCTTAAAGAGAAGGCCTGTGTTTGGTGAGGAGATGGAAGATGGGATAGATAACCTTCTCAAATACACCACACCTGTTTGGAGCAATGAGGAGAAAATTTTTAAAAAAGGAAGAAAAATCCTGCCATTCAGTCTTTGAAGCAACAGAGAGTTTTGATTTCAACTCTCAGTCCATTTAGCCTTCCAATCTTATCCCTGTATCTACCCTAGAGGGACAAACCACCCTAGGTTGCCATGTCCATGATCTCTGGAAAATCACTCAAATCATCCAATCTATTCCAATTCTCCTCTTATTTTTTAAACCTAAGTTTCATTTATTGATACTAATTTGATTGTAGTTGTTTTGTGTTGGTTTCTTGTCCATACCAATTTATCCTGTCTTGTAGTAGTTGTTTACTTTCACTTTTGATGAAGAACAATTAACATGGATTCATTCTCCGCAGGGATATTCAAAAGCATCCATTTAAAAACGTCTTGAGGACATTTTTAGAAAACAATTTTCCAAGTGAGTCTACTTTAATAGGACACATTGAGGATATTTCATTGGGTAGCCCACCCTATACCTTTTTAAAAAATAATAATAATAGATCGTTGTTTCTCAACCTCAGCAACTTTGAAATGTGTGGACATTAATTCCCCCGGTAGCTGAGAAATTTGGGGAGCAGAAGTCCATATATTATAAAATCACTAATTCAAAAACTATATTGTTACATTTAAGGAGTCCTTGGTTGTTTCCTTGAAGATATTTCATTACCAAACTGGGTAACATCATCAGTGCTAGAAGGTAGTGAGCAAAACCCCACTCTCTTCTAGCACTTATGATGTTATCTAGTTGGGTAATGAAATGTCAGCCAGAAAATAACCAAGCACAAAGAGTACCAAGGACCCCATAATCCAGAGGTGGGTATTCAGCAGGTTCGGACCAGTTCTGGAGAACCAGCAGTGGAATTTTTGAGTAGTTCAGAGAACCGGCAAATACCACCTCTGACAGGAGATTTTACAGTATCCTTTCCCTGTCATGCCCACCAAGCTACGCCCACAGAACCAGTGGTTAAAAAAAAAAAAAATGAATCCCACCAATGCCACAATCCAAATCCTGAGCTACATAGTGTCTCCTTTATCGGTACGAAATTTAACTCATGCACAGTCTCCAAAGACAAATTTAAACTGCAAGCAGGAAGAAACATCTCTGTGCATATTATCTCTCCAAAGAGTAAGTATTTGTCTTCCCAGTGTATTGAAGCCATATTTCTCCATGCCTTTGCCCAAATATCAGGAAATTAAACATTTTGGGGAGTCTTCCTGATTTTTACCTACTATGGATTCCATTTGATGTCACCTGTTATGTCATTATGCTTTTGATAGAATAAAGAGAACGGTTGCAGAGTCTGGGAGACCTCGAGCAGATAATGGGTGTCAAACAACAGCAGCTTTTACTCCATATCATGGCACTAATCAATGTCCCTTAAGTTGTTTTTTTACAGCTTTGGATCCTGTAGCCTGAGGATTATTTGTTGGTGTTCATGTTACTCATGGTAGACCAAGCTCTGTTTGGCACTGGCTTTTTGTTCTCATTTGTGTTTTCTCACTTGCTGCAGATGTGGAAAGAATTCAACACTTTTTCTATCACACAGTGTTAAATTCAAGATGGCTTCTATTATTGGCACCTCAACTCACGCTACAGACTTCTATGTTTGGCTATGGTTTCTTTCTCTGGATGAGGAGATCCAGGATTGCTTGAAAGTTGCCTCATTCAGATTTTATCCTATTTGTTGATGGGTCATATCATGCCTCCCATTATCTGTTGGTAATAGCTATTATTTGCCCTTTGCTAGATAAGATTATCTACCTCCTAGTCTTTTTCAAGATGTGGATCTTCTCCATCAAATCCGTGAAGATACCTGTGATAAACACTTCATTTATAAAATCTCTCATAATGATGTTTGGTGTTGTGCATGACTAAATACAATTATGGAAGACTAGGACATTTCTTATATCAGCTCAATGTCCCATTCAGTATGGACCTTTAATTGCTAGAATTTCATATTCCATTCACCTTCCTACTGAAATTGCCCTAGTACAAATTAAGGATCATTCTTCTTTAACAAACGGCAATGTAGATGCAGATGGGCTTGTGAACTTAATCCAGAATGTATTATACAGGTACAGGTAGGTGTGAACTTATAACCATTCATTTAGTGACAAACTGAAGTTACGATGGCACTGAAAAAAAAAGACTTATAACCATTGCAATCTCCCAATGATTATGCAATGAAAATCTGGACACTTGGCAACTGGCATGTATTTATGATGGTTGCAACAGTGGTGGGATTCAATTTTTTTTACTACCAGTTCTGTGGGCGTGGCTTGGTGGGCATGGTAGGGGAAGGATACTGTAAAATCTCCATTCCCTCCGCACCCCACTAACCTGCTTTCCAGCTCCATTCTCTTGTGCAGGGCAACCAAAGAAAACCCAGACGATCAGCTGGGACTCAGGAGGAGATAGAATAGATTGGGGCAGGGCCAGTCAGAGGTGGGATTTGCCAGTTCTCTGAACTACTCAAAATTTCCACTACTGGTTCTCCAGAACTGGTCAGAACCTGCTGAATACCACCTGTGGGTTGCAGTGTTATGGGCTCATGTAATCATCTTTTGCGACCTTCTGAGAAGCAAAGACAATGGGGAAGCCAGGTTCACTTAACAACTGTGTTACCATCTTCACAGTGGCATTGGTTCACTGTGGCAAGAAAGGTCATAAAATGGGGCAAAACTCACTTAACAATTGTCTTGCTCAGCAATGAAAATGTTGGACTCTATTGTGGTTGTAAGTCAAGGACTACCTATATTTATAAGATGCCAGAATTCTGTAGCTCCTGGCAGTTTACAACTATAAAAATGTAACATTACAAAGTCTACAAAGCATAAGAATGCTCTGCTTGATTTTCACTTTTCAGCTTTTAATCTATATTTCTCTACTATATCTCATACTCTTCAGATAGCCTATTTCTATGAATTTTGCAATGCAGTTCTTTGCTCAAAAAGTGTATATATCTGGAGGAAGGGTGTATCAAGATGCAAATCTTATGGAACAATAGGTATATTGGTTGATTATGTGAACAATAGGAACAATAGGTATATTGGTTGATTATGTGTCATCAAATCAGTGTTGACTGTAGTGATCACATGGATAGATTTTCTTCAAGATGATTTATTCCCAGCCTGGTCTTTCTCAATGGTGAACCCTTCATTACTTTCCTGTACTCAAGTCTATCCACCTTGCTACTGGCAGTTTTCTTCTCTTTCTTGCCCCCTTTCCCCAATTTGAACTTCTAAGAGAATATACAGTAGTTATATACTTAGGTTAAATGCACTTATTAGAGAAATGAAGAACACTTTTATTTGAGATCTGTGGTAAAAATATCTGCCATTTATTTCTTTATTTTTTAAAGGCTGATGCTGAAACTGGCTGGAATGAAGTCATAGCATATCTGGAAGTGACACACAGCAATTATAGATGGATTTATCCTTTCACTGTTTGCTTTGCAGTGAATTAGTCTGTCAGGCTAAGTAGGAAGCAGTCATGTAAATGCAAACCACTCTAAACTTTTAAATTAGTACCTTCACTTTGTAAATGTATTTTTTTGTACTATTGAACAATGGCCTTTCTCGCCTACAACAAGCATGGGAGAACTTAGCAAAATCTGCAGGAAAAATAATATGTATCCTGGAATCTATTTTTGCATCTCCTAAAATCCTTGGAGTACATCAGATTGTATAGGGGAAATTCTACAAAGTGTTATGGACTAAGCCAACGCATTAGTAACAACCCTAATAGCTTTACTTTTACAACAGGCTCGTAATCCTGCACTTCTCATTGGCCCACGAATAGCAAGTCGTGATTGGTCGTTTCTGGCCAGTCCGATTGGCTGTTAGCGGGTCTCTCTGATTGGACACTTGTTAGAGCGGTAAACTCAAATCATTGGTTGTTTTGACAGCAGCCAGCTGTTGCTGCCCAAGTATTTGCTCTGTTCTGAAGTCATGAATAACGAGTTGAAGGCACAGTTCAATGTCTCATCTCCGTTCCTTGCGCCCATGCTTAGGACTTAACACAAAGTAATCATGTCAAAGGTCCAAAAGTTTAAATCAGGGTTGTCCAACCTTGGCAACTTTAAGACCTGTGGATTTCAACAACCAGAATTTCCCAGCCAGCCATGGCTGGGGAATTCTGAAAGTTGAAGTCCACATGTCTTAAAGTTACCAAGTTGGACACCCCTGATTTAAACCCAAGTTGCTGACATTTGGAAATAACATCAACAACCATCCTCCCTCCACAAAAAAGAAATATTTAAAATAATATCCAAGTATATACTGTATTATCTTCCCTATTGTCTATTGGAGCCCTTTGGGAAAATAATAATTTTAGAAAGTGTATCCTCTACTTATGGAAAGGCTGGATTCTCTGATCCTTGATGGATTAATTAATTAATTACACTTCTCAAGAAATTAAGGGAAATTAACTTCATACCAATGAATGCCCATTTGAGTTCCAATAAAGCTAACTGAAGAGTTTTGATAGCTGCAGAACCAGAAGTGATATTCAGCCAGTTCTGACCAGTGCTGGAGAACCTGTAGCAGAAATTTTGAGTAGTTTGGAGAACCGGTAAACACCACCTCTGGTTGACCCCGCCCTCATCTATTCACTGCCTCCCAAGTCCCAGCTGATTGGCTGGGTCTTCTTTTGTTGCCCTGCACAGGAGAACAGAGCTGGAAAGCAGGTTAGCGGGGTGGGGAGGCAAACAGTATCCTTCCCCAGAACCGGTAGTAAAAAAAAAAAAAAAGAATACCACCACTGCTGCAGAACATTTGCTCAGCAGAAAAGGTTTGCAAAACTTTCCTAGGTATTTCAGGAAGCCCAAAGTATTTTGTTAGGAGTTTCAAGAGGCCTAAAGGACTAACTTTTTAAGTGGAAGGGAGAATTGAAAGCTCAATAGTAACATTAAAATTAATCCAGAATCCACTTATTTCTGCAGGTGGTTCTTCCTACTTATCCTTCCCACTTTTTCAAAAAATAAAATAAAATTAATGGCAAATATACCCTTAACTTTGCATTTTATTTTTCATCTCCACTCAGACAGCAACTTCCACTTAAGTGGAAATTTATGCAAATAATTGTTTATCAGAATCAATCATAATTACATATATTACAGGCTGCAGCTGTTTTTAATTGTGGTTTTTCCCAAGGTTTTTCCCTCCTACCTTCCACCTTTATGCATATAAAATCTATTCTAATGGAAATGGCTTGAAAGGTTTTTAATTCTCCTGCAGTCAACCAAAATGGTAGCTTAGCTGCCTATTGTTTTGAGAAAGCCTTGGGAAAAACAACAACAGAAAACCGAATACTAATGCTTTAGCTCATTAAAGCAGCTGCATGAAAAATGGATTTCACTTAACCAGTGGATTGTAACAATTCCACTTCTTTATGTCCTAGTAAATAAGATAATTGTTACCTTGATGATATGAACCTCTGATAGATAAATTAGAATAGGGTTTTAAAATAGCCTTCCATTTTTTAATCGGCTGAATTCTCCAAATTTCTCCAGAGAAAGGGGAAAAATTCTATGTCTATTTTTCAAAGATAGGAACCACATCTGAGTGAAAAGTGGTAAAGGGTGAGAATTTGTTTAAATCATTTTTCTGGGGTTTTGATAGCAGCATTAGATTATTGTCCAATGAAAGACAAAACACCCTTAAAATCTGTCCCTAGATAACATATTCATAATAACAATAACACAATGAGGCAATAGGAAGAGACTGCACATTTCCTTCCTTCCTTTCTTCTCAAAATACAACATGAACAATTAGAGTTAGGACAGAGATGCTTGTAAGTTACTCTCTTCTGCACCGTGATTTGGGAATGGTGTAACATACTGTAACTCATTTAGCATAGGAATACCCTGTTCTTCATCTCTAACCAATCAACAAAGCACTGGAGTTTTCACCTACTATTTCTTTATCACACCATCCCCAATTATACATACATCTAGTTTCTATTTCAGTTGTGCAAAAAACTCTACAATTGTACTTATGACACTTGATTATATGTCACACAGAGATCTGGGAACAATCTCAAATGCTCTTTTTTTCTCTTTTTGATCCAATCTTGTAGGAAAAAAAAATAGGTTAAAAGCTGGTATTGTTCCTTTTCTGAATTAAAAGGTCCACTATTGCCTCTTTGCCATTATCCCATTTCCTGAACATGTTCAACATTGGCTAATCACCTTCTGGCCCTACTATTTATTTCCCACAGCTTTAATTCTGAACTGGACCTTTGTGCCACTTATGTCATGTCGAGTTATAAAGCAAAATCCTATATAACTCCAAGAATATGCTTGCTCCTGTTCAGCATTTGAATTTGCCTGAAATGCAACTCAACATTAGCCCAGTTGTAACTTATTCTGATATGTTTGCTTAGGCGTATAATCACTGCTTAGTGCAATTCCATTTCCCCATTTACTGTGGGATTAAAGAAAATCAATACTATAACATAAAAATATTAACCACTTATCTAATAAAACACATATTTTAAGAGCACTGTTTCTCATTACATATTTTAAAACATATGTTACTATTAAATATACATTCTAAACACATTTCAGTACCTGCTTTGAGCCCAGAACTTTATCATCAAATTCAGAGCAGTGTGAAATTTGAAGATTAATTGTTTAAGTTGCATTATGCATGCAAAGTCAGAATCTGTGGATCATGTCATTCCGTACAAAAATCCATGTGCATTGTGCACATGTCTTTCTCAAAGATCCTATAGATGAAATAGGAAAAGAATAAGAATGGTTTACG
Organism: Hydrophis major; assembly: GCA_033807585.1. Classification (NCBI taxonomy): domain Eukaryota; kingdom Metazoa; phylum Chordata; class Lepidosauria; order Squamata; family Elapidae; genus Hydrophis; species Hydrophis major. Next base: position 201,410,472 of record CM066331.1, read on the forward strand.
GAATGCAAATAACGTCATCCAATGGTTTCTCACTGTGAGCTGTCCTATCTTGCAACATGCTTTAGCCACAAATAAGGTTTTTATGAATATCCACTAGGTTTTTTTATAGCTTAGTTGGTTAATTGTGCATAATGCACAATTGTCATGGTATGTAGCAACAGTATTAACATTTAGGCTTACAGTATATTCTAAAGATATTTCAGTACCTATTTTGAGCCAAGAACTCTACCATAGAATTCAGAGCAGTGTGAAATTTGAAGGTAAATTGTTTAAGTTCCAATATACATGAAAAGTCAGAATCTGTGGATCATGTCAATCCGTGCAAAAATCCATGTACACCTGTGTTCCTCACAGATCCTATAGATGAAATAGGAAAAGAATAAGTGGTTTACTGAATGCAAATAACGTCACCCAATGGTTTCTCAAATCATGATTTGCATGTCATATACATGTTTTAGCCACAAATAAGGTTTCTACCACTAGTTGTTTTTTTTTTTTTTAGCATAGTTGGTTAATTGTGCATAAGGCACCGTTGTGATGGTATGTAGCAATAGTAATAACATGTAGGTTTATATACCATCCCTAAGCTCTTTACAGCACTCTCTGTGCAGTTTACAATGTCAGCATAATCTGGATTTGGAAAGATGGAAGATTGAGTCAACCGTGAGCCCCTCCAGGATTGAACACTAGGCTGTGGGCAGAGTTTGCTTGCAATACTGCACTTTAACCACTGCATCACCAGACTGTGTAGTTCTTCAATCTTCAATCACATCATATCATTTTGTGATAGTATAAATATTGTAAGAAAGTCATGCTACTTTCACCCTCTATTCCATCACAGAATAGAACTGGTAGACTTGAGAGCAATATTCTTGGGGCACTGTTCCCAAGGACATTAGATACATTTATTCCTCTTTTGGGATAATGAAAGTAAACTGTTGATCTTAAAGGAAGAAATTCAACATTGAGTTCTCTTGCCTCCAATCTTCCAAAACTGGTTCTTTCAAAGACAGCATGCTAGAGATTGGCCCATGAAGAAAACAAGAGCTTTCTGAATCCAGTGGATCCTACATTAAGCCATCAGTCACGATTCCTCTTTTGTGATGCCAAGTAATATTTTAAACAGCTACTTTGGGGGGGGGGGGGGTTTGGTGGGTTCTTTTTTCAAAATTTTTCTTTCAAAATTTTATTGAAGGTTTTACAAAGAACATAAAAACCAACACAGGTTAATACAAAGTGGGAAGAAAGGAAGGAAGGAAGGAAGGAAGGAAGGAAGGAAGGAAGGAAGGAAGGAAGGAAGGAAGGAAGGAAGGAAGGAAGGAAGGAAGGAAGGAAGGAAGGAAAAGAACTTCCAATTTCCTTGGCAGCAAATATAATTACAATTACAAAATTCTCTCTTACACTATGATTACAAAGGAAGCTAACTTTTTTTTCTGTTATCCTTTTTTTAAATCATCCAAATAACAAATCATGAATGCATTTTCATGCAAAAAGTCTATAAGGGGTTTCTGGTCAATTCTAAATGTAGATATTGCTTTTCTTTGATCAAAGAAAATTCATTTTAACCATCTCTGCAAGGTCCATCACCTTCATCAACCATTGGGGATAGTAGCCAATCTTTCCATTCTGAACATATAATGGTCTCATTGTAATTGTCACATACAAAAACAATGTTCTATACTTTAATTACCTGACCATTGATTCCAAAAGAACAGTTTCTAGATTCAGTTGTTTAATCTTTAAAATCTTCTGAATTACTAAATACATTGCATATAATAATATATTAAAAGTTTTAAAACTTTTTTTTACTTGTCCACCAATGTTGATAAAATATCCATTATGGTGTTTATATTTTCAGCAAAGATTTAAGATACCTTTATATATTCTAGACAATTTCTCTAGTGGCAAATACATTTTTCTTTAAGATTAAAACATAATGTAACCACATATTTTCCAATTGTTCCATTTGTATATATTTTATCATACAATCTTTCATTTGTTCTTCCATCTCACATTTCAACAAAAGTTTATACATTTTAGCAATAACATGCTCATTATTAATACACAATCCTATTTCAGTCTTATTACTGAATCATTACACCATTCAAAACCACAAAACCTTTTAGCCACTTTCAATTTTTCAAATAATTGTACATAAGAAAACAATTGACAAGTCTACTCTTCTATTGTTAAATCTTCTCTAGATTTTATTTAAAGACAGCTACTGTTTTTTTAAAATTTGTCCTATTCTACTGTACGCCACAAAGGACCAGCAGATCTTTTTCATCTATTGGATTATCTGAAAGTTACAATGCTCCAAATTTTGACTTATGAAGCTGTTGAACCATTGATTAATTCTAGTACATGTATCACTGAATGAATGATTGTTTTATAATTTGGGTAGAATGATAAAACAGAATTGTGACAAGAAAGAATTAAATGTCTTGCATGACGCACATTGTTTGGCACAAAAGGATTCAAATGTTTAGAAAAAAAATCAGTGATACAACTCATGCTCATGATAACAAAGTGTAGGTTCTCTAAAAGCATGATGGGCGATGTGATAATTTCAGAATTTAATTTGCCAGAATTTCACTGCTGTAGGATCCAATAATTTTCTATTTTATGGAGTTTCCTAAAACTATTTGAAATGTGAACCAAAAATCTTATACTTAGAACTAAGCATTGCTGCTTGCTCTACTAAAGGACATGTCAAATGTGTGTCAGGAAAAAACCCAGATGCACAAGTATGGAATAGGTGGTACCTGGCTCAACAGTAGTAACTGGGAAAGGGATCTTGGAGTCCTAGTGGACAATCATGTAAATATGAGTCATCAGTATGCTACAGCTGCTGAAAAAAACAATGCAGTCCTAGTCTGCATTAATAGAGGAAGAGAATCAGGTGAAGTATTAATACCACTTCATAATGTTTTAGTAAGACCACACTTGGAATATTGCATTCAGTTTTGGTCTCCACAATATAAAAAAAGAAGTTGAGATTCAAAGAAGAGCAACAAAGATGATTAGGGGATTGAAGCTTAAAATATTTGAAGAATGGTTGCAGGAATTGGGTATGTCTATTTAATGAAAAGAAAGACTAGGGGTGACATGATACCAATCTTCTGATATTTCAGGGGTTGCCACAAAGAAGAGGAAGTCAAAATATTCTCCAAAGCACCTGAGGGCAGGACAAGAAGCAATGGGTGGAAACTAATCAAGAAGAGATTGAACAACCATTTATTTGAAATGGTATAGAGTTCCCTGCTTGGCAGGGGAGGGATTGGACTATAAGATCTCCAAGGTCTTTTCCAACTCTGTTATTCTGTTAAACACCTGGTAGTGCAGAAAAAGTGTTTGTCACCTGGACAGATAAAAATGCTACCTCATTATATGGAGCAGTTGATCTTGCACCACGACATTGTTCCTTGACGATATACATATCTAGCTTTGGAAGTCAAATTGTTCTGGTGGAAGAGAGCATAACAATAAAACTAATTTCATCCTTCAGTTTAGGAAAAGCAGGGGGGGCTGCTAAGGGAGCAGGGACAGTTGAGAGACTCCTAAAATGAATCAGAAGTGTTCGGTATTCCTTCTTCCTCAGTCATACAATCTAAGGGAAACCAGCTGCAGGTGTTCAGGGCTTTAGAAACTGCTGCAGGGACCAATGACCCACGGCATTGGCTCCAGGTTTGCTCTTATGATCAACTATTCTTTTTATCTTCTCAGAAAGACCACCTCTACCTTTTGTTGAAAAGAGACAGGGAGGAGGGGAAGGCGGGAGGAAAGGTGTTTGATTTCTAATAGGGAGACAGGGTGTCTCTGAAGGGCTGGCAGCATCAGTCAGAGAAAGCAAATTGAGTTAAGCAGATTGGGGAATGGGGTGGTACATTTTTGCCACATTATTTAAAGAAGAAAGAAAGAAAAGAGAGAAAGAAAGAATGAATGAATCTGTTTTGTATTTAAACCTGTACAAATGCCCGACTCTCTTCCTTTCACACATTTTTTTCTCTCTTTTTGCTGTCCCTTCTTTGATTGTCCCCCGAGAGATAACCACATGTGTACAAAACAAAGAAATCTAGTCATAAAAAGGATTGGCCTTTTGGCTTCCCGCAGGACCAATTAATAGTGTTCCAAATCTTGTGGGCAGACAGATAAAAAGGAGAGAGACAGAGAGACAGAGAGAGATAGAGAGACACAGAGAGAGAGAGACTGAGAGAGAGAGAGACTGAGAGAGAGAAACAGAGAGAGAAAGACAGACACACAGAGAGAGGGAGGGAGGGAAGGAGAGGATGAATACTCAACCAAAGCAAGGAGGCATTTTTTAGATACTGCTCAAAACTTCTTCAGGTATTCTTATCCAAATTATATAAGACTGGACTTTCCTGCTTGCCAGCTTTCTCTTCTCTTATTGCTACATAGCTGTAATGTGATTAGAGAGAGAAACCATACTTGAAAATAAATACTTTTTGTTGCTTAAGCAAACAAACAACAACTAATTTTGTGGTTTGAGAAGGGGAAATGGTGACAAAGATGCTCCATAAGAGTCTTGTCATAAAACTGCTATTTTACTGATAGTAAGTTTTCATTACCGCTTGCAGTCTTTATGCTGAAGTATATCACTGTTGATCCAGAACTGCTTTGTACTGCAAGCTTCTCCCTTACCATCATATTTCTCCACTCCAAACTTCTGTTTCTTGTCCCTTGTGAATCCACAGGTTGAGAAACAAGTTGGTGACACTTTGAAATCAAGGGTTGAAAAGTAAAACGCAAAAGTCTTTTTTTTTCTTGAATCTTTCTCATTCTGTCTCTCTTTCTCTACTGACTGCCTCCCTCCAATGTCCTAAGTAAAGAACAGATCAGACAATGCTGGGCCGCATTAAGCATTGGGACATTGCTCTTTTATTCCCCACTCCACTATAATGCATTGCAAGAAATTGAATCCTATCTTGGCTGTTAAGTTCTGTGCATGGGTGCAAGGAACGGAGACGAGATGGTGAACAGTGAATTTCAACTCTTTGTTAATCATTCTGAACAGAGCGAAAACCCTAGGGCAGCAGCAGCCCTTTTATAGGCAAGCTGCTGATCTAGTAACCAATAAGAAACATGGAGTGTTAACCCTTTAACCAATGAGAGTGGCTCGTTAACAGCCAATCAGATTCTCCTAAACAGACCAATCTGATATCGCTATTATCGGCCAATCAGAAGTGCAGGGCTAGAACCCTGCTATTTCTAAAGGTTTTGATAAACTTTATTTAAGTGTTTTATTAGTTCATAACACCCCTTCCCCCTGGGTTCAGTTTGGGGGGTGCGGTGACGTAATCTCTGAGGTAGGAAGGTTGCTTTGACTGTCTATTGGATTTACGCTGTCCCACCATTTCTTGTCCATAAGTTTGTTTTGGCGGGACATTTTCGGGCAAGTCGGGTGCCGGCGGTTCCTCATTGGAAGACTCGGTGCCTCTAATGTTCTCGTTGTTGTCCTCTGGCCCTTGCGGGCTTGCCTCTGTTGAGGTGTTCCTCTGTGGCGAGGCCACACCCTTCCTTGATCATTCTTCATTTGTTATGCCCGATTGTTGACTTCTTTCATTCCTGCTTTCCACCATCTCAAAATCGGTTTGTTTGACATCCCCTCCCCCCTCAGTTTGGGAGTTACCAGAGTCGCGGAAACTAGGTTGTAGCCTCGAACAAAGCTGATCTATATGGCATTTCCATATTTTTCCATCGCAGGTTTTCACCCGGTACAACCTGGGTCCAGTGGCTTGAATAACAGTGGCCTCGATCCACAATGGTTCCGCAGAAAGGTTTCTAGCAAAAACTAAGTCACCTATCTTGAACTCGCGGCATTTTCCACTAGATCCACAGGGTTTCTCTGGCTCGTAAGATGGGTGCAACCGGTCGAGGTGGGAGTGGAGTTTGCATCCCATGAATAGTTCCGCTGGAATCTTGTTGGTGACGCTGTGTGGAATGATGTGTTGGAGAAGACGTATTCTGTTTATCTTATCTTCAACGTCCCCATAGTCCATTTTGTAGAGGGTTTTTTTAACAAACTGTACCATGCGCTCGGCTCTTCCGTTAGCCACAGGGTGCGCTGGCAAAGTTAGCGCATGGTGAATACCGCGGTCCGCTAAGTATTGTTCAAAAAAGAGCATGGTAAACTGGGGTCCGTTGTCAGATACCAGAACATCTGGCAGTCCATGTGTCGTGAATAATCTGTTCAACTTCCGGATGACGGACTCAGTTGTGGTGCTCTTCATTTCGTGGATCTCGAGCCAGTTTGAATAGGCATCCACTGTTAATAGGAACATATGTACTTTAGTAGGTCCTGCAAAGTCAATATGGATGCGGGACCATGGCCCCAGAGGTGTTTCCCATTCTGTTGGAGTTGCTTTTGGTGGGGCATTGCTAACTTTCTGGCACTTATAACAAGTCTTTACCCAGGCTTCGATCTGTTTGTCGATGCCCAGGCACCACGTGTAGCTTCGTGCGAGCGCTTTCATGCACACAATGCCTGGGTGGCCCTCATGCAGTGTCTTTAATACCGCTCGTTGTAACCGCTCTGGGACAACAACTCTATCCCCCCATAGGATGCAGCCTTTTTGCAAAAAAAGTTCTGTTTGCCGATTCTTGAAGGGGATGAAGTCATCAGGGGTTTGATCTACTGGCCATCCTCGTTCGACCCAGCTAAGAACTCACATTAAGATAGGATCGCGTTTTGTTTCAATCACGATATCTCTAGCTGTTAGCGGCAGTGAATGTAGCGTTTCAATCTGGAGCATTGTAAGGGTTGGAGCTGGGTCGTCGATGGTTTCTGGAAGTGGTGCATGGCTCAGTAGGTCAGCATGAGGAATGGTTTTCCCTGGGCGGTGTTGCAGCTTATAATTGTACGCAGCCAAAAACTCCGACCAGCGAGTCATTCTAGGTGATAATATATAGGGGGTTGGCTTGTCTCCCGCTATAATCCCCAGCAAATGTTTGTGGTCGGTAACAATAGTAAAAACTCGTCCATATACATATTCATGAAACCGTTTAACAGCAGATACAACAGCAAGAGCCTCTTTATCGATTTGACTATAGTTACGTTCAGCCTTTGATAGAGTCCTTGAAAAATAGGCAATAGGGGCTTCACTACCGTTTGGTAACACATGGCTCAAAATGGCTCCTACTCCAAATGGTGACGCGTCACATGTGATTGTTAAAGGCAAAGTCTCATTATACTGCATTAAAACAGCATCTGAAGTCAATAGGTTTTTCACTTGTCAGAATGCGTGCTCCTCTCGGTGTCCCCAAACCCAGGTTGCTTTTTTGTCGAGAAGCCGCTGTAGGGGCTCGGCTACAATCGCTTTGTGGAGCAGGAAGATGTTGTAAAAATTAATAAGCCCCAAGAAAGCTTGGAGATCAGTCTTATTTCTAGGTCTTGGGGTGCTCTTGGTTGCTCTTAACTTGCTATTGGTGGGGTGAATGCCTTGTTTATCGATTAGGTACCCCAGGAACTCTACTTTATCTGTACACAGTTGACATTTATTTTTTTTAACTTTAAGGCCAGAGTCTTTAAATTTCTGGAGAACCAGTCTAAGACGCTACTTTAGTATTTCTCCATTAGGGGCAGCAATTAAAACATCATCAAAGTATAGTACGACCCCTTTTATTCCCTGTAATAGTCTCTCCATTAAATTCTGAAAGATCCCTGGGGCCACGCTAACTCCGAATTAGAGTCGGTTGCACTTAAAAGCGCCTCGGTGCGTAACGATCGTTTGTGCCTCTGCTGTTTTTTTATCTACAGGCAGTTGTTGGTATGCCTGTGCTAAATCCAATTTAGCGAAGACTTTTCCACCCCCCAGGGAATGGAGGAGGTGTTGTACCACCAGCACCGGGTAAGCGTTCTGTTGAAGGGCGTGATTCAGGGTGACACGGCAGTCCCCAAAAATCCTTAACGATCCATCCGGTTTGATGGGTGTTAAGATTGGGGTTTCTCAAGGAGTGTGGTCGATTGGTTCTAAAACACCCTGGCTATTAATTTATCAAGCTGCTCATCATTCTTTGGTTTAAGGGCAAAAGGGACTCGATGAGGCTTAAGGCGGATGGGGGCTACTTCAGGGTTAAGGTTAAATGATATTGGGGTCCCCTTGTACTCACCTAGTCTGTCTGCAAAGACATCCTGGAATTCCTGGATGAGGGCCTCCTCCCAGTTGTTGCTGCTGGTTTGGTGAATGCCGGCTACCTCAATCCCAAGTGGAGCAAACCATTGAAGGCCTAACAAGCTAGGCCGATCACGGTCGACAACGGTCAATGGTAAAGATGCAGTACGATTTTTGAATGAGACCTGGACTAGGCTGGATCCAATGACCGGAATTTGGTTTCCCTGATAGTCCTTGAGAATGATTCTTTGGATTCTGAGGTCTTGCCGCCGGACGGCAGGGATTAATTGTTTAAGGGTCTTCCAGGAAACCATCGAGAGGGACAACCCTGAATCGACTTCCATCATGCAGGGCTGGTTTTCGATGGCGACCTTCACTCGGATCTTCTTTGCATCTAATGATGAGGCGTGACCAATCGTGATGGTTTGGTGTGCCTCTTCTCATTTCGTTGAATGGGCTAGTGGTTTATTTCTGTAGGAGTGGTTGTTCCATTGGTGGTTTGAATGTACCCGATTCACAGGACGACTTCCTGGGGGTTGGCGGTAGTTGGTCCCCCTCTAAAGTGGGCTGGATCCTAGCTTGCTTCTACAGACCTTTCCGATGTGGCCTCTCTTCCCACAAATATGGCAGAGCGCGTCGAGGAATTTGCAGTCTGATCGTGAGTGGTTTGCCCCACAACCTGCACATTGATACTGCAGTCTCTGATTACACTGGTGGCATTGGTCTCGTTCAGACCGGAGCCGGTTGACTTCTTCCTCATCACTTTCTGATGATGATTCAAGGTCCTCATGGTGGGTTGCCGTTGCATGTCCCTGAAGGCGAGGTGAGGTTTTGCCGGCGAGTTGGTGGAGCGGGGCGTTGGTGTGGCGCATTCGGGCAGCCGACTTCCTGGTTGCTTCTGCTGCAGTAGCGTCAGCGATGGTATCTGCAAGGCTGATGTTGCCTTTTGCCATCAGCTTACTTTGCACATGTGGTGCATCTAAACCCAGAACTATTCGGTCTCTTAGAGCTTCTTCGAGGTCAGCGAACCTGCAGAGGCCTCCCAGATTCCAGAGATCCGCGATGAAATGTGCAACGCTTTCTCCTTTCCGCTGGTCTCTCTGGTAAAATTCATGTCTTCGGACAAGCGTTGGTACGGTAGATGCATAGTGGGCCTGTAGGAGGGGCTCGAGGACGTCCCAGTCCATGGATTTCACCTCAGCCGGTTTTGCCAGTGCCTTAGCCATCTTAAAAACGGCAGGTCCGCAGTGAGTCAGGAATACTGCTTGCTTTTTTCCAGTAGTGGCATCCTTCAAGTTGTTGGTTTCTAGAAACATCTGGAACTGGTCCATGTATGAGTCCCAGTCTTCTTGTGCCGGGCTGAATGGAGCGGGTGGTATGGTGCTGCTGGTCATGGTTTTCGCCATTGATGAGCCTTCAGCCACGTGCTCTGTTTGGTGCTCTGTAGTGTTCAGTCAGCTCTGATGTCTCCGTATCCCATCCTCGTCGCCAGTGTTAAGTTCTGCGCATGGGCGCAAGGAACGGAGACAAGACGGTGAACAGTGAACTTCAACTCTTTATTAATCATTCTGAACAGAGTGAAAACCCTAGGGCAGCAACAGCCCTTTTATAGGCAAGCTGCTGATCTAGTAACCAATAAGAAACATGGAGTGTTAACCCCCTTAACCAATGAGAGTGGCTCGTTAACAGCCAATCAGATTCTTCTAAATGGACCAACCCGATATCGCTATTATCGGCTTATCAGAAGTGCAGGGCTAGAACCCTGCTATTTCTAAAGGTTTTGATAAACTTTATTTAAGTGTTTTATTAGTTCATAACATTGGCCTTTTCAACAACCTTAATCTTGATGAAAATAAAAATATTGGTCTGTCTGTCTGTCTCTCTCTCTCTCTCTCAATCTTGCTATCAATCATATATCCATCTCTCAATCTATAATCTATATTTATTTATTTATCTATCTATCTACCTACTTACCTACCTACCTATCATCTACCTACCTATCTACATCTATCTATCATATCTCATCTATCTATCTATCTATCTATCTATCTATCTATCTATCTATCTATCTATCTATTTATCATTGTCTGTCTGTCTGTCTGTCTGTCTCTCTCTCTCTCTGTACCTACCTATTTATCTTCTATTTATCTATGTCTGTCTCTCTGCCTCTCTGCCTCTGCACCTAGACACAGAATCCAAATCTGCTTTCACATTTTCTTCCCTGCTTATTTTATTAATTAGAGCTAGAAAGAGTTTTATCTTATTTTAAAAAAGAAAGAGAAAATCCAGAGAGTTTGATAAAAAGAATAATTAACAGTCTTATCCTCACTTTCCTTCTCATTGGATCAAAATCCTCCTTGCTCCCCCCTCTTCCCTTTTGGTTGTCGTATTTTGTTTTTCTAATTAAATGAAGCCAGATGCACAGGAAACGTGAGTTGTGCGTGAAATATGCCCAGCTGTTGCGTCAAAAGATTTGAGGTACAACTCTCCAGGCACACTGCCTCTCACCTGTTTAGGGTCAGGAGGGCAAATTAGCAAGTGTGCCAGCTGCCAAGATCTGCTTGGATTGTTTCGACCTGCGTCAACAACACCAGAGATGACAGAGAGCAAACATTGGCCATTGAGTGATGGATCCTTGAAACAGGAGAAACAAATTTCATATACAAAGGAGTTGGTTAAAAAATATAAAATAAACTACCATTTGTTTTTGTTTTAAATGGAGATAATTAGTCTATCAAGCTATCAGAAATTGTGCTACTTGAAAAGCAAGTGGGCTTTTCGTTTCTTTGTTTTTATTTAAGAAAAAGTGGTGAGGTAGATGAACCATTGATCTACACCAAGAACTGATCTTTTCATTTTTTTAAAAAAAATATGTTTTATTTGTAACTTTCCTTTAACATCCATACATACTTTGTGGACCATGCATTGACTGGGTCCATATACTTTTTAACAATGCTAACAATAATAATACAATATACAGTACATAATCCTTGTCTTCCAACTTCTAACCTTGACATACACATTATAATTATAATAATTCTTTTATATATCCATGTGTTTGACACTATTTTCCCAATTTGTGTTTATAAAAATTACTCAATATTTCCCTATAATTCCAAACTGACCTTTTCTAACCATTCCTTGTCCCTTTTTACCTCTATGGGTGCACCCACAACTTAATATTTGCTCCAAATTTGCTCTTTTAATAAAAAATAAAAGTTGATACCTGGATGCTAGATCAGTATTTCTTAACCTTGACAACTTAAAAGATGTGTAGAGTTCAACACCCAGATTTCTATAACATGCACACTGGTTGGGAAATTTTGGGAGTTGAAGTCCACACATCTTCAAATTACTAAGGATGAGTAACACCGTGCTAGATTCTTTAGGCATTCCAAGCAGTTGCATTCTGAAGGAAACAGATCTACAGCTCCTATATGATTTATATTGACCACCAGGATACAGAACAAGACCAGTTTCCTCCCATTTGGGAGCCATGAGATACATGTTGCAGTCAGAGAGAGAGATCTTTTCTATAAAGTTTAAGCTCTCCATGTGGAATTGAATCATAGGTACCAATAAAGGTGAATTTTTGTAGCTCAGGATTGAAGTGAAGGGTCTTTGGTGCTCTCTGAGCTTTGTTGTTTTCCTGATTGTGGAATTCTGGGAGTTGAAGACCACACATCTTTAAGGTTGAGAAACATTGAACTAGCACAAGGGTCTCCAATCTTGGCAACTTTATGACTTGCAGACTTCTACTCCCAGAATTCTTCAGTCAGCCATGCTGGCTGAGGAATTCTGGAAGTTGTTGTTCACAAGTCGTAAAGTTGCCAAGGTTGGAGACCCCTGATCTCGCATGTAAGTATCAGCTCTTATTTTCCTTATCTAGTGCTGATGATGTTACCTGCTTTGGGTAATGAAATGTCTGTAAAAAACACCAGCCAAGCTCAGAGAAACCAAGGACCCCTTGAATCATAGGTCCTTGAATTTTAAATAACTTTATGCAGGGCATAAAGCCTTGATGCCCAGTATTGCTGTAGGAAGAAATACTGTATATAGAGCAATCCCAGAGCTGAAGAAGCTTCTTGGTTGAGAAGCTAAACATCTTCAAAAAAAACAACAACAACAACCCAAAAAGTCCAATGGCCTCTTGAAACAGCACCTTTGGAACAACCATGACCTGGATGACTGTGAACCTCCCATGGATATATAGAGCAATGTTATTTAAATGACATTTAGATTTCTCTTGACCCCACCCTCTCCCATTTAGCATGTGTCTCCTGGCATAGCACTTGAAGGCTAAGGAGAGTTTTTGAGTTTTAAAAAACTCACAGTTTGTTCACACAAATAATTTATGTGAGTAATCTAATTCAGATTGATCAACTAGTTCAAAGATGAAGTTTCTTGACTGGGGTTACAGAACTACAAAATAGTGTAGGTTAATTGGAAACATGTAGTTGGACTCCTATGGTAGACAGGTTATGGTCTAGTTAATTCCTGATCAAGTAAACTTTTTTTTTTCCAAATTCTTATGTAGGCTAGGAATGACAATAACAACCCAAACTAGTTTTGCAATGGTAGTGCCTAACAGAGGGATACAGTCAAGATCAAGTGAGGTACTAAATACCACTTTATAAAGCCTTAGTAAGACCACACCTAGAATACTGCATCCAGTTTTGGTCACCACACTATAAAAAAGATGTTGAGACTCTAGAAAAAGTGCAAAGAAAAGCAACCAGGATGATTAGGGGACTGGAAACTAAAATATACAAAGAATGGTGACAGGAACTGGGCATGGCTAGTCTAGTGAAGAGAAGAAACAGGAGAGACATGATAGCAATGTTCCAATATTTGAGAGACTGCCACAGAGAGGAGGTGGTCAATTTTCCAAGGCACCTAAAGGCCAGACAAGGAATAATGGATGGAAACTGATCAAGGAGAGAGACCTACAAATGAGGAGAAATTTTCTGACAGAACAATCAACCCATGGAACTGAACTTGTATTCAGAAGTTGCGGGAGTTTCATCACTGGAAGCTTTCAAGAAGAGATTAGACTGCCATTTGTCAGAAATGATGTAGGGTCTTCTCCTTGGCCAGGGGGGTTGGACTAGATGTCTTACAAGGTCCCTTCCAACTCTGTTGAATCTTCTAGCAGAATTATACAACCATGAAGTTCAAGGGAAGGGCTGAAATGTGTTTTCCACTGCTGTTCTCATACATTTGTCACTTGAGACAATTTTATAATGGTATGGTCTGCCTTGTAAATAAAGAAGGGGAGGAAAAGATATGGTGGGTGCTCTAAGCATTTTTTTGAATGGGGCACATGGAATACAAAAATACAATTTCTGATAATATGTGCAGCGCATAGATTCCTTCCCGTTTCTTCACCTCTAAGATATTTAACTGGCATTCAACATGGTAGTAGAGTGCTATTCCTTTTTCTTCATTAAGTATTTTCTCGCACAAGACCATTCACGCGCACCCTTTGTTTCAATGTAGAAAGTCATGCCTTCCATCAATGCCCCCTTTTCCTTTGGCACCGTTTCATTTCTGCTCTCTTTTTAACTGGGAAGACAAATTTCTCCCTGAACCATGTGGCAATCATCTTACACTCTGAAGCATGAAATTCCATCATCATTATTCTGGCATGAATGAGTGTACAGATGTTTTTTTGGCTATAAAGTTTATCCAGCCCTTTAAAAAATACAGCCTCCAGCATATGACTTGGTGACCTCTTGCAACAGTTTGTTCCACAGGTTTCCTACCCTTGGTGGCCACATTTTCTATTTATTACTTATAAACACAGCTCTCCCAAAGAGAGGCTGGCATGCAAATGTCATGCATAGGAACTACTGCAGATTTCAAGTCTCACAGAGCTAGAAAAATGCAGAAGGGCATACAGCCTAATTCTTTTTTTTTTTTTCTTAAAGTACTCCTGTATTCTCTGGAAGAATTTAGCCCACAATGTTTGGATTTATGGTAGCTGATGTCCACCAACAAAATAAAGAAAAATACACTGCACACAACCACAAGTGGTTGACAAGAGTCTCATTAAGGCTCGTAGAATCATAATGTCAGGGCTTCAACAAACCACCTCATAAGTCTTTAGCTGCATCTCTCAGAGTAAAAAAAAAATGATTTATTAGGAGTGACCATGTCGGCACTACTTGGGTGCAGTCGACTCTAAGACACATCATTCATTTCACCCTTGACCCTGGCCTTTCCCCCACCCCTGGACGTATATTTCCCAATGGGACACTTCCATAGCCAAGAGTCATCAATCATGCTCTCCAATAATAATCTTGTGCGCCAATAGCTTTGGTTGCCTAGCAATTACCTGAAGCATTTAAGGAATGCACTACTTTCCCCACTCCCTTTCTGCTGGCAACTAAAAAGACCAAAGAAGTATTTTTTAAGTTGACACATAGACTAATAGGACTACAAGGAGCATTGGAGGTCTTCTACTTCAACCCCCTGCTCTGGGCAGGAGATCTTATATCATCCCAGACAAATGGTTGTCCCATCCTTTCTTAAAAACTTTCAACAACGGAGCACCCACAACTCCAGGAGGCAAACTGTTTCATTGGTTAATTGTTCTCAATGTCAAGAAGTTTCTCCTTAATTCCAAATTGGATCTCTCTTTAATGAGCTTCCACCCAATGTTTCTTATCTTGCCCTCAGGAGCTTTGAAGAATAAGTCAACCTCTCTGTGTGACAGTCCCTCGTGTACTGGAAGACAGCTATCATGTTACCCCCCCCCCCCCCAATAGTCTATGGAGATTCTCACCTTGTGCCAAAGGTGCTTTTTCAGGAGGCAACTGGACTTTCTTGCTTTTTCTTTGAAGACATTTCATTTCTCATCCAAAAAGCTTCTTCAGCTGTGACTGGATGGTAGGGAATGAAAGTATTTATACTACTTGCAGACAGCTGGTCATTTGCATTGAGGCCACTTGGAGGTTCATCTGTATCCTCAGGATCACCTGAATAATGCAAATGGGTTGGAGCCTTCTTGGCTGCAGGGTGTTTTCTGCCCTGTGTCCCTTCAGTGTTGAAGAAAGGCACAGACTGTTGAGTCTCTATTGTCTCTATGGTCTGTATCTCAAACTGAAGATCTGCTCCTGAAATGACTGTCACTGGTATAAGTAAAAAAAAAACTTATGAGTAATTCCTTCCTTATTCCAGAAATACCTAATATTTTACACCCAAGGACATGACAAAGACCTTTCTTTTAAAAAATGCTGTTAAGTAATCATATTATCTCCAGAGATCAATGTCATACTTTTACCTTAATGCTTTACCACTTCCCAGGGAGATTCAAACTGTCAGATTCAGAGCATCCAAATCCCTTTACAATTTAGTGCTGGGATTTTTATTTGGAGACCCCAAAGTTTTCTCTTGGTCTGAGATGATTTTAATATTTTATACTGCCATCATTGAATTTTTCTAAAAATCTGTTTCATAACCCAAATGACTCTGGATGCCCTGAAGTTTTTAGCAGTATTGCTTTCTCTCTTTCCTTTTCTTCTAAAAGTCTTCTGTTTCTATTTCCAGATGCTGCTCTAAATCATTTCTTTCCAAACTTTGATGCCAAGGTAGGAGCTGCTCTGAACCACACAGCATCCTCTTTTAATTATCTCCTGAATGCACTTTGCATATTCAGCTCTTTTCATCTTTCCTTAGATGTAAATTCCTCATGGCCACGGCTGTTTCTTTTTCTCTGAACCCCAACCAAATTGTCAATATTTTTCCTGATAATTAGGCATCCAGAACCACCAACTATTTCTTCCATCCAAGCATACCTAAATGTGCTTAAAGGTCTTTGCTGAATCACAGATAAAATATGTGTATGTTGGGATGTCATTTCTGCTGCCTAGGTTGCGGTATGGAACACACATGTGTTGGGTGTTCTATTTTCCTGCCAGCCCATATATGTGTAAGATCCCACAGGAAAAGTAGTAACTACAATACAGAATCATAAATTTAGTAGAGATTATGCAGTTTTCATTCTTTGCCATTCTGGTCTTGGATGTGGTCTTCAGAGCTCACCAAAACATTGCCTTTTGCCATTAATAAACCCAATTTACTTAATAATTATACCAAAATATAGTATCATGCAGTATCTGGATATCACAATCAAGTGCACAAAGATGGACTCATGGATTCATTTTTACAGAATCATCAAGGCAATTGTGGTTACTTCCCAGTGCTAGTGCCACACAAGAACTTCAAGCCTAAGCACAATGACACAGTGATGTCCAAGTGAGTCCAGTTCTGCGTTTGCATCTAATAGATACCTAGTAGACATAGCCTTCTAATCCGATAGATATACAGCAGTAGATTTTTCGAGTGTGGTTACCCTGAACTTTTTCCACTCTCCCCAATCTGGTTCAAGACTGTGCAGTCTCTTGTCCTTCTCTGGAATGTGCTGTCTCCTCTCCTGCACATACTCTCCCTTCCTTCTCTAACTGCACATTCTATCACAAGAATGGCAGATTGTAGTGTCCCATATCATCCATAGCAGATTATATTCTCTAGGTTCATGGCAACTATGGGGGGAGGGGGGGAGAAGCTTATTTCATTCATTGACTCTATGAATTAATAAGCATGGCAATGTTACAGTCAGGGGAGGGCTTCAAATGTTTTAGCAAAGGGTTCTCTGCCTGGTTGCTGGGTGGGTGTGGCCTAGTCAGCCTCCTGCACCACAGCGGGGTGGTGGTGATTTGCCCTCATGGGCTCCGGATGCTTTCCTCAAGCCTCCAGGAAGGTGAAAACAGCTTTCCTGGGCTCTGGAGGCTCTCTGGAAGCCGGAAATGGGCCCATTTGTGGCCTTCCTGAATTTCCAGGAGGCCCATTTTTCACCCTCCCCGAGCCTCCGCTTGTGCCCTGCACTTCCCTGCATCCAAAATGGGCCATGTGGGGACTCCTGGGAGAGTTGGGGTAGAGTGGGCAGGGCCAGACAGGAGTGGGATTTCAGGGTTCTCCAAACTGCACAGAATCTTAGCTAGGGGTTCTCCCGAATCCCTGCGAACCCCCAGCAACCCACCCCTGGTTACAGTGAAGCCCTGAACCCACATCCAAAGCAACCATTGAATACAGATGTTCATGCAGTGGAATGAATCCTGCAGGAAGCCTAGGAAAGATTATGCCACAGTTACTAGGTATTGATGTGTTCTCAGGAAGGGAATACAAACATCTTTGTCCAATGGCGCATGGCTACTTCCTTTAGTTGCCTTACACTGATCTAGAAAAAGGCCCTATAATAATGGCCTTCTTAAATGCCTTAATTGCAACTGCTTTACTGAAGAAATGGTAATTTTCAAATTTGAGAAGTGATGGTTCCATCTGTAGCTCCTAATTATCTAATCAAATGATGAAGGCCATTAGATTTATCATCTAGCTGCTGTTATCTTTAGCAGTTCCCTAAATTATCCACTAAACTAAACCATATTCATGCGTGTATGATACATGGCATCATCAACTAAGCAAACAGACTGAGTTTTCCCAATTTGCGAAACTACCAAAACTTTTTTTAAAAAAAACAAACTAACCAAATTTTACATATTGTGCAAATGCAGCCTCGAGTCTAGTCCTTAATTGACATGGCTCAATTTTTTGAAAATTTAAAAGGATAAATCATCTCTATCAATGGTGATTTGTTGGGGTATCTGAAGGTAACTCTAAGGGTAAGATGGGATTTCAATCCATCCTTTTTTTTTTCTCAGCCAAGCACAGGGAGTCCTCAACTTACGGACACAGTTAAGCCCAAAATTTGTGTTGCTAAGTGAGACAGACAGCTGTTAAATGAACTTTGCCCCATTTTATGATCTTTCTTGCCACATGGGTTAAATGAGTCATTGAAGTTGTTAAGTTGTTAAATGAGTCTGGCTTCCCCATTGACTTTGCTTGTCAGAAGGTCGCAAAAGGGGGTCAAATGACCCCAGGGCACTTGTAGCCACCATAGATACATGCCCATTGCCAAGCATTCTAATTTTGATCATTGACAATGGTCAAAAGTGTGAAAAATGTTCATAATCATTTTGTTACAGTGCCGTTGCAACTTTTTCAGTGCCATTGTAACTGCCCTTGTAACTTTGAACAGTCATGAAGCAAATGGTTATAACTTGAAGACTACCTGTACTGCAATTCCATCTCCCTAAAATTTGTTGGAATTTTAATGTATCCTGGGTGCTGTCCTGTCTATGATCCTCCACTGATTGCAAGGAACTAGGCCCATTCCTAGAGTCAATCTTAGAATCGTTTCATTGATTCAAATGCTACCTGAGTGGTGAAGGGTCTGCATTTGGGGTAACTAGATACTAGACACTTTAGACCAGGGGTGTCAAACTCAAGGCCCAGATCTGGCCCATGGGGTGATCTGGAAACAGCAAAGGATTGGTCCATGGTGCTTTTTCCACTGAAAACAGAGCTTGGAAGGGCTGCAGGCACTCCTCCTGAGCTCCATTTTTGCTGGCAGAGGGTTGCAGGAGGTCGTTGCAGCCAAAAACAGAGCTCAGCCCATTTTAGCTAGCAGAGTAAAATCAAAAAGATTTTTAAAAAATTTTTAAAAGCAAGATCAAAAAGATCTTGACTATGTACCAGAATGGTCAAACAAATGGCAACTTCAAATCTCAACAAATAAATGCTCTGTCTTACATATTGGCAAAATAAATCAGAAAATAAAATACAGGCTGAATAGTCAAGACCTTGTTGATGATCCAAATTCTGTCAAGGATCTTGGAGTACTCATCTCTAATGATCTAAGTGCTAGAGCCCACTGTAACTACATAGCCAAAAAGGCATTAAGAGTTGTTAACGTAATCCTATGTAGCCTTTTCTCTGGTAATATCACACTACTAACTAGAACATACAAAACATTTGCTAGACCAATACTCGAATCCAGCTCATCAGTCTGGAACCCACATTACGTATCTGATATTAACACAGTTGAGAAAGTCCAGAAATATTTCACAAGAAGAATTCTCCACTCCTCTACTCATTGTAGAATACCTGATGCCACCAAACTTGAAATTCTAGACCTAGAAAACATAGAACTACGCTGCCTTCGGTCCGATCTAAGTATAGTATATAAAATCATACATTGCAATGTCCTACCAGTCAATGAATACTTCAGCTTCAACCATAACAACACAAGAGCAAACAATAGATACAAACTTAAGGTTAACTGCACCAAACTTGATTGCAGGAAATACAACTTGAGCAACAGAGTGGTCAATGTCTGGAATACTCTACCTGACGCTGTTGTTTCTTCCCTAAACCCCCAAAAATTTAACCTTAGACTGTCTACTATTGACCTCACCCCTTTCCTAAGAGGTCTGTAGGGGGCATGCATAAGTGCACCAACATGCCTACCGTCCCTGTCCTATTGTTTCTTTTATTTTTCTTATATGTACCCATTTCATGTATTCATAACAATGTATATACTTATACCTATTATCTTGTAAGCGATTGACAAATCAAAATAAATAAAATAAATAAAGAGTACTTGGACTACCACAGGCACCCCCAACATGAGGGTCATCAAGCTGATCATGTGGACCTTGGCCATGACCCCCCCCAGGGTCCCCCCAGGTCAAACACAACCCTGATGTGGCCCTCAATGAAATTGAGTTTGACAACCTATTTTAGACATTGGATGTAGTGATTTTTCAAGAGTCCTCCTTGAATGTAATGATTTATGAACATGTTTGTTTAGATGAAAACAGGCATTTCTTCACTTAAGATATTTATATATCAGGCATACTTTATATATAGGAAAGACTCTTATTTATTCTGCTGCATATGTCCCTTTTTCTAAAGGTCTATCATGATAGCAATAGCAATTACACTTAGACTTATATAATGCTTCACAGTGCTTTATGGCCCTCTCTAAGCGGTTTTACAGAGTCAGCCTATTGCCCCCAACAATCTGGGTCCTCATTGTACCTATCTTGGAAGGATGAGTCAACCTTGAGCCTGGTGAGATTTGAACTGTCAAACTGCAGGCAGCTGGTGGTCAGCAGAAGTAGCCTGCAATAATGCACTCTAACCACCGCACCACCACGGCTTATGATGGAGTCTTTGCAGCATCTCCTGTTTTCCAAGAATGGTGGTTCCAAAGGATGGTGATTAATTCTTTATTTCCCTTCCTCCTCCTTCTGTTCCATCAATACTTCAAGCCACTTTTTATTTCTTCAGTAACTCTTATCTTTACGTTCCTTCAAGTCAGATAAAATATGAAGCTGCCTCTATAGCAGCTTGACCAACTGAAGAGCTTAAAAGCCTATTTTTACTTTCATTAAAGACCAAGAATCTGATAAACTTCTCAAACATACCCATAGCAGGAAGGTGGATGAGTGTTTTCACAGGCTATATTTCTTTTTCTTTTTCTTTTAACAACAAACATAAACACAAAACATAATACATAAAACAAATAAAACCTTCTTTCAGTTGTACAGTCGGTTGGTACATACATCTTGTGCATAATACCTATAGTCTTTTCCTCTTAAATTTACATTCAAATTGCATTAATTAACTTTCCATATCATATTATACTGTTACTATACAATCATTAGACTTTAATTTCAATTCCATATTATCCTTTTTAGAGCACATCTCAATTCCTACTATTTTTTATTTGTATTATATTTTATTCAAAGATAATCAGTTATAGCATATCATTACTATTATATTATACTTCAATTTCCTACTTTTCTATTTAGGCACTGGCTATAGTTCTAAGTCTGCCTAACAATTTGTGTTTCTTCATTGCTAATTAGATCGTGCTGGCATTTCACTAAAATTTGAAGAACATTGTCCAGTGGTGATATTCAATTTTTTTTACTACCAATTCTGTGGATATGGGGGCAGGGCCACTCAGAGGTGGTATTTGCTGGTTCTCTGAACTACTCAAAATTTCCACTACTGGTTTTCCAGAACTGGTCAGAACCTGCTGAATGCCACCTCTGCCATTGTCATATGATCTACTAATCTCTAGCTGTTGCCCACCTTTTTCATTTTGAGGTGATTGATGAGTTTCTTCATTGTGATATCTGAAGATATAAGTTCACTTTGTAACTGCTACAGATTTCAACCATGTCTGCTAAATGCATACAGCCAGAAGCCAAAGTGCTACATACATTGTTACTCTCTGTATTATCATCAGTATCAAGACTCATTGCATCCATATTCATTTCTTTTGATCATTGATTCTCAAGTTGTCAAGAAGTTTGGAAGTTCTCACCTAAAAGTTGACATCCAATTTAAAAAAAAAAAAAAAAAAAACATTAGCCAAAAAAAGAACCCCATAAAAAACCCCTTCTGGAGTTTTGCCTATGGCAAAATTTGAAGACTGGTTGGAGGTCATTTCTCAGATGAAGTGACTGGAGATTGAAGATAGCACATATAAAAAGTTTTAATAATGCAGGGAAAATGTCCTGAGGGGTGCGTTTCAGTATGAATGGACTAGATCTTTGCCCCTTGTGGCTTATTGAGCTATCAAGGAAACAGGAATCCAAATATAAGACATAGCAAATGCTTCTTTAGGAGAGGGCTTTATGGAAAACTTCTCTTCATCGCCAACATTCCCCTGTTGGGAAAGTTAATGGCGAGGATAATAGGGCAGCAAATATGGACCAGTTTGGATTTTCTCAATATTTCTCATTATAGCTTGGGCCAAGGTGATAAAAGTCATATTGGTTACTCTTGTGGATTATTCGCAGTGGGACCAGGGGTAAGCAATTATGTTCGTTCTGGTCATGCTTGATCTTTCAGCAGGGCAAGCTATTGACAATGGCATCCTCCTGGATCACCTGTTCCATCTATCATTCTAGATTGGTTGCACAGGAGCTGGCGCACAATCTAGAGCAGGGGTGTCAAACCCAGATCATCACGTTGTCATCATGTGATGTATTGTGACTTTTTCCCCCTCCGCTAAAATGGGGTTGGGCATGGCCAGCCCATGACACATCCAGCCCACAGGCCATGAGTTTTATACCCATGATCTAGAGGTTATCTTGGACTTGAATATCATGATAGATCAGTTGGTAGAAAGTATGGCTAGGATAGCCTTTGCTCACCTCAACTGTGTATAACAATGGCTGGCTGTTCTGAAGTGTGAATTGAGTCTTTACCATGTTGCACCTAGAACATTCATGTAATTTGGTCTAGAAGTATTTGCTTTTGAAGACTACATTTTGCTCCGGCTGGTGCAAAATCCTGATGGATGAGACATTACAGTAAGAAAATGCCTACAGTTAGGGAATTGCATTGGTCGCCAAAATGCTTCTTGGTCTGATTCAAGGCACTGATAATTATTAATACTTCTGAGTGAAGAAAAGGATGAATTAGATATCTTCAAAAGAGTGGTGGTGACAGCAAAGCAAGTGGCAAGTTTGGTCCAACAGAATTTCTCTGGACAGGATGAAGATGAGAGATACCCCATATGTGCTCCAGATGGCTGTTCCTTGCAAGAAGACAGGAGGACATCAAAATCTTACACACAAGGGAGACACACATACAAACACATTTTTTGTTAAGATTTTTTGTTTGTATTAATAGAATAGAAATAGAATAGAACAGAACAGAATAGAATAGAATAACAGAGTTGGAAGGGACCTTGCAAGTCTTCTAGTCCAACTCCCTACTCAGGCAGGAAACCCTACACCACTTTGGACAAATGGTTATCCAATCTCTTCTTAAAAAACTTCCAGTGTTTGGAGCTTTTACAACTTCTGGTGGCAAGTTGTTCCACTGATTAATTGTTCTAACTGTCAGGAAATTTCTCCTTAGTTCTAAGTTGCTTCTCTCCTTGATCAGTTTCCACCCATTGCTTCTTCTTCTGCCCTCAGGTGCTTTGGAAAATAGCTTGACTCCCTCTTCTTTGGGGCAGCCCCTGAGATACTGGAACCGTGCTATCATGTCATCTCTAGTCCTTCTTTTCATCAGACTAGACATATCCAATTCCAGCAACCGTTCTTCATATATTTTATCCTCCAGTTGACTTCTAAAAATAAAGGAAAGAACAAAGACTAGAATAGGGAGAAGGAACAAAAAGCAAAAGAAATAATAAAGATAAAAAAGAAAGAAGGAAAAAAGTACCATATAATTAATACAGGTAATCCTCAACTTACCACAGTTCATTTAGTGATCATTCAAAATCACAATGGCCCTGAAAAAATGACCCAGGTCTGCTTTCTACACTTGTAACTATTGCAGCATCCCCATTGTCACATGATCAAAATTCAGACACTTGGCAAGTAACCCATATTTTTGATACCTGCAGTGTCTCAAGATCATGTGATGACCTTTTGCAACCTTCTGCCAAGCAACGTCAATGGAGAAGCCAGATTCTAACTGAACAACCTGAGAACTATTGCAAGAAAGAGAGCAAATGGAAGCAAAATCACTCAACAACTATCTTATGTAGCAACAGAAATACTGGGCTCAATTGTAATAATAAGCCAAATACAACCTGCATTTTGGAAAAAAATCACTTAATTAGTATGAGTTTTTTTCCCCTTGTAATTAAACAATATTGTCCCTTTCCATTCACTTTCTTCTGTCATGCATGTACTTTTGTATGTCATGCAAGTTGTCCTGTAGCATTCAATACAATTGATGATGTGAATCTCCTTCCTTCCTTCCTTCCTTCCTTCCTTCCTTCCTTCCTTCCTTCCTTCCTTCCTCCCTTCCTTCCTCCCTTCCTCCCTTCCTCCCTTCCTCCCTCCCTCCTTTCGCTTAGACAATCTCTCCTGACCAACTCACAAGGCTGGAAAGTTGGCAGGATAATAATGTGATAGTGTTTGAAACTCTTCCCCTCTCATGTAATTGCAAGAATAGAGAAAAGTCTGTTTTATTTTCCTCCCCCGTTAACAATTTAGATTTTTAGCACATGTTGGAGATGCTTGATAGTTAGCAGAATTCTGCTTCTACTCTGAATGCAAAGAACAATTCCAAGTGAATGAAGGCAAATCCACTCACCTGAACCATGAGATGATAGATCTGAAGCCGAAAGCAATGCCATAAAACACTCTCATGCACACTTAAAATCTGGTAACACTGTGTCTCCTTTATCTGTGCACCCCATAACTATCATGTAAGAACAAACAGTTGGCGCACGGCATGGCTCATGTGGGATGTATGAAGAGATACTGTGCTACGATGAGATTGCACATTAAAAAGATTTAATTACTTTTACAGAAATATACCGCTGAACATTTACTACTACGAGATAGTGCTGAGCATTAGTGTAAATAATTAAAGCTAAACTGTGTTTGTCAAATAAATGAACAAAGTTTATTTTTCTGCTGCTGGGAGCTTTGCTTTTTAATTGTGCCTGTTTATTTGTTCCCTAATTCACACATTTCCAGAATATATATTAGGTATTTTCTAAATCTATGCCAGTTGAAAGACTCAGCTGTGGAAAGAAAAGGGATTATCGGACAGGAAATCCAATGCTAGGATCAATAGGTAGAATATTCCGTTAATTAATCAATCATTTCTTTTAGACTCTTCTTATTTTTCATTAGATTTTTAGGCAGGAGGGCTCCCTTCCAGATTTGAAAGCTGCTAATTTTAGGAAGATGTCTGGATCATAATTTACATCACAGGTGGGAAGTGAGCTTCTGCAGGTTTTACTGGGATCCTTTCTCAACCAACCTTACCAAATGTGAAGTTACAGTCCAATAACATCTGGAAGGCTGTAGGTCTTGCTTCTTAGATCCTACAGGAGAAGGAAGTCCAACTAAGCTATGCTACTTTAATTAAGCCATCTATTATGAATTGTCAAACTTTTCTAGTATCCCACCAGCAACAAAACAATTTTTGCAATAAATGCCTCGTAGCAAACCCAGGGTTATTATTTTCTTTTTCATGTTCTTTTAATATTGCCCAGTTTACTTTGGATGCTCTGTTCTATCCATAGTACAATCCTCTACATATCTCTTAAATTCAATGGAAGGTACAAACAGAGAAATAGAGATCGCAATTTTGGTGATATCTTGGCTTGATTTGCTCTAGCACCAGTGCTTATCAAATATTCAGAAAAAACAAGTGACACGGTGCTTTTTGGACCGTACCATACAAAGAGACAAAATCAGAAACGAGGAGGTGATAAGCCGCCTGGGAAAGCCGAGGGAAAACATCAAAACCATTAAAAAGAGAAAGTTAGAATATTTCAGACATGTGATGTGACACCTAGAACACCTTTTTATGCTCCCATGCCAATAATTACATGCACACTTGCCTGCTCATGCTCGTGTGCCATTACCCAGAAGGCAATGTATGCGCCCCCATGCCTCCTGTGCATGCACACGCAACCCACGCAACCCACTCTGTGGGCTTCTGTGCATGCGTGCACAACCCCCACACACTTCTGCGCATGTGCGAATGTCTCCTGCGTGCCCCTGCGCATGTGCACCAAGATACCCAACAATCAGCTGGTGGGTGGATAGTGTGCCTGCATGCGCAAATAGACCTTTTCTGGGTGAGTGCTCATGTGCTGGCAGTAATGACTTTGCATGCCACTTACAGCACGCCTGCGATAGGTTCGCCACCACGGACCTAAAAAAATACTTCACTTAATCCTCCAAGGAAAGATTGGGAGGCAAACAAGGTCCAGGTAGAAGAAGAACATCATGGCTTCAAAATCTAAGGGACTGGTTGGGACAAACCTCAACAGTGCTTTTACATGAGGCTGTTGATAAAAATAGGATTGCCAACATGATCACCAATGTCTGATGATGGATATGGCACAAGAAGAAGAAGATACAAGGGGAACACTGCTCCTATGTTCTGCTGACCCAACCTTCTGGAGTAAACATCTACAAAGTTGCGCCAACATGAGATGATCAGAGATGTTCCCGTCAAATGGAAAGTTACTTCCGCCTGTTACTTCTCCCAGTTGTTACTTCCAGACACAACAATGATTGAAAAATGTAATCATCCAACTGGAGTAACTGCTCCTATTGATAGAATTGGTGAGAGTTTTATCCACCCCACTTTCTTTTGACCCATTTATCCCTCCCAGGTATGGTTGTAGGGATGAAAATAAAATAAAGAGATGAGGATTCCTAGAACAGCCCTTCTGTATGACTGTCTAGGACTTTGTTCCCTTTGTTTTGAGCTAAACCAACTTTTTTCTAATCAGTGGTGTCATCCAAATAGGGACAAAAAGATCAACCTGGAGGAAAAATAAGTAATATCTGCAGCATACAATCTTTTTCTGTGTGTATTATTTTTTTGCTGCTGGGAGCCTTGCTTTTTAATTGTGCCTGTTTATTTGGTCTCTAATATACACATTTCCAGGATGTACTATGGAAAATGAAGTCAATCCCCTGGTTGATCCTTTTGTCCCTAGTTGGATGACACCTCTGATTAGAAAAAGTTAGTTTAGCCCAAAACAAAGGAAAAACCTGGAACTCTACCATTTATTTTTCTTATTTTCTAAAAAATAAAATGTGTATATGTTGGACTAGCATGATATTGATGAGGGATATACACCTGTGGCTTGGTGATCCTGGCTGTCCTCTCTCTTTTTTTTTTATGAAAAACATTCCTTAAATGAATTATAACCTTCAAAACATTCTACCCACTTACTTACGGTTGGAGTCTCTCCTCTAACCGAAAGTGGCGCAGTGGTTAGAGCAAGGGTGTCAAACTCGTGGCCTGAGGGCCAGATGCATCACATGCTGGGTCCACCCTCACCTGGTTTACTGAAGGGGAAAAATATCTCATATGACATTGCCATGATGATGCAAGTTTGACATCCCTGGGTTAGAGTGCAGTACTGCCGGCTATTTCTGCTGCCTGCCGGCTGCCTGCAATTTGCCAGTTCAAATCCCGCCAGGCTCATTCTTGACTCAGCCTTCCATCCTTCTAAGGTGGGTAAAATGAGGATTCAGATTGTTGGGGGCAATATGTTGACTCTGTAAACTGTTTATCGAAGGCTGTAAACTTTCTTAAGAAAGACTAGATTGTTGACATTAGAAGGTCATGATTTATTATTGGGTTGGCATGCTTTTTTATGGTAAAAGGGAACTAAATCACAGGGTTATTTCAGAAGGCATTATATACGGGAATCGTTATGGTTGAATTGGGAGAAAATTAAGAAACAATGTTATTTGAAAATTCCAGTTTGGTTATCAACTATTGAAGCTTTTTCGTATCCTATAACTTATAAGAAGGAACAAACAGTTAGATATGAGGAAATATTGGATGAAAAGGGTGAACTTAAAACGATGCAAAATTTAGAAGAACAAGGTATAAAGATGAATTGGTTTTCATATGCGCAAATACATGCAAGGTATCTTAAAGATTCTAAAATAGAAGGATTTTATGATAAATTGACTGACAGATAGGATTTTGACAGGTACTGATGAAAAAGTGATTAAAAAATTATATAGTTATTTGTTGGAAATTAAATTAGAGGAAGAACAAGTTAAAGAAACAATGATTGCTTGGGGGAAGAATTTTGGATATGGGATTGATTTAGAGAAATGGCAAAAACTGTGGTCACAAAATTATAAAATGACAATGTCAACAGCATATAAAGAAAATTTGTATAAGATGTTTTACAGGTGGCACTTTCCCCCGACAAGAATAGCAAGAATGTTCAAGAATAAATCTGAAAAATGCTGGAAATGTCATCAGATACCTGGCTCATATTATCATATGTGGTGGACTTGTGAGGAGGCCAGGAAATATTGGACTAAAATTCGCATATGGCTGGAAAAAATGATAAAGAAACACATAGATTTGAAACCAGAGATTTTTTTATTGGGAATCGTACCTGATATATATAATAAAGATTTAAAATATTTGATTGTAAATGTATTAACAGCAGCTAGGATTGTATTTGCTAAACATTGGAAGAGTGAGAAAATACCATTAGAGGAAGAAATTATTAAGAAAATATTGGAATGTGCTGAAATGAGTAGATTGACATTTGAAATTAGAGAACAAGAAGATAAACAATTTTATGAAGTTTGGGATCTTTTTTATCATTGGTTAGATAATACAATATGATAATAGAATATTTAGAAATTTAGGAAATAATGAATATATAATTTTTCTTGGTTTTGATAATTCTTAAGAATATTTTATTATGATAGATTTGATATGATTTCATGATTTGTCATAAAATAATTTAACCTAATTATAGTTATCTCGCTTAAGTATGAATTAGTAAAATTATAGTCAAATGATTGTTCAATAATGATATTGGGATATTTTATTGATGATTGATAATGTGAGTTATTATGTAGTATAATTATTCTTATGACTATGAAATGGATGCACAAAAGGGAGTGGTAAACCAACCGATACACTGTAAATTTATGAAGAATGTTTAAATTTTTTATTTTTATTTTTTATTTTTTTTATGTCATGTTTTATGTCTTATATGTTTTTGTCTGTTGTTAAAATCAATAAAACTTTTACAAAAAAAAATTAAAGAAAAAAATAAAAAAAATAAAAAATAAAAAAATAAAAATAAAAAATAAATTAAAAAAAGAAGAAAAAAAAAGAAGGCTGTAAAGTGGTATGTAAGTCTAAATGCTATTGCTGCTGCTGTTATTTGCACTAAGACAAATTCCTTGTGTGTCCAATCATACTTGGCCAATAAAGAATTCTATTCTATTCTATTCTATTCTATTCTATTCTATTCTATTCTATTCTATTCTATTCTATTCTATTCTATTCTATTCTATTCTGACTCAGCGGAGTTCCTAGAGAGCAAATACAGACAAACTCAGTAACTCAAACCTTCACAGCTTTAATCTACAAATAAACTTCTTTGTAGATAAAAAATGGCTTGCAGCCAATTAGTCCAACTGGAAGAGCCTTGACAGAATTCTTCAAATAAGCCAGTATCTCTACACACAACGCTGGGTCCTTAGAGCTTCTTAGAACCTTTTTGCCTTCTACAAAGCAAAAACCCTTTGAAACCAGGTTTATATTCCCTGGAGGGAGGGGGCATTAATTAGCATTCTTACTCCCCAGTTGCCTATGCTGCTCTTCTATAAATCATCCTGTGCTCACTTGCACTTAGCACAAGCTCCTCGGGAACCTCCTCTTCACTGCTGCCAGCTAACCACAACAATCCTATCCTATCCTATCCTACTCTATCCTATCCTATCCTATCCTATCCTATCCTATCCTATCCTATCCTATCCTATCCTATCCTATCCTATCCTACTCTATCCTATCCTATCCTATCCTATCCTATCCTACTCTATCCTACCCTATCCTATTAAGATAACAAAATAACCTGATGTGTAGTTTTCAAAAGTGACTTCAGATTATGGATACTAATACAATAGTAACAATCCTGAAAGTTTTATTCACAGCTAATAGTAGGCAGAAAAGAGTGAAAGAAGAACGAAGAATGGTCGTTCTTTCACACTTTTTCTCTGTACGACAGTCCATAAAGCAAACATGGTCCAGACATTAGGTCAGAGGTCCCCAAACTTGGCAACTTTAAGACTTGTGGACTTCAACTCCCAGAATTCTATGCATAGTATAGCTGGCTGAAGAATTCTGGGAGTTGATATCCACAAGTCTTAAAGTTGCCAAGTTTGGGGACCTCTGCATTAGGTGAACAAAATAGTACTATTCTGCAGTGCAGATGGGTTTAATGAGCAAATGACTCAGAAAATGAGACACACACATCTACAAGCAAACCCACACACATTAATGAATATATCAGAGAGAAGAGACAACCTGCAGTTTGAGCACTTAAGATGTCTAACCCAGAATCTTCCTGACTCTTTGAAGAACAAGCTATGCAAAGAATAATGCATATATTTGTGGGTGCACTCAAGTGTATGTATAGCATTTTAATTACCAAGCAACCTAATTTCTCTTTAGCCTCCCTTAAAAAAAGGAAAGAAATCAAGGAAAAGTACCAGATTTATGTAATCCATAATGTTAACAATATGTTTGCTTCTAGGATGACAATTTGTATGCAGATGAAACAACAGAGTTACAGCTTCTGCTCTCCCATGTGTGGCTTACTGGAGCTTTGGCAGTAAAGTGAGATGCTTTTGTAAGAATTGGCAACATTTTTAGAGAAGTAATTTGGACTCGGATTAAAATGACCTTCTGTACCATCAAGGGCAGGAGAAGAGGAGGTAATTGTGCAATCAGGGATGGGAGAAAAAAAAGAAAGTGTGGAAAAGCATAATTTAGCGTACGGCCTTCCTGTTCATTATGTAAAAAAGATAGCCGTGTGTTCAAGTGACTGTTTTGCAAAAAAAGGAAAAGAAAGAAGATATGAGCAGATAATTTGGAGCCCATCATTTTAATTATAATGGACATCTCAAGATGATAGCTTTAAGAGCCCAGAGATTCCTGGTCCAACTCACGTTCCCTGGCAGCCTTTCATATCTTGGTTGTCTCTGTCTGTGGTGTTCAAATTGGCTGTTATGATCCCAGATTCTCCTCTATTACTTTATAGACCTCCTCTAGCACAGAGGGCTAGATCAGACCAAAGAATAGGTAGTCCAGAATAGTGTGCCATACAGTGCCTTAAGAGATAGATTCAAGAGCTCACAAGACAAAGCAGCAGTGGGTGATATGCTACCGGTTTAGACCGGTTCAGCTGAACCGGTAGTAAAAAAAAAAAAAAGCCTCTGATGATCAACTGAAGAGAGGAAAAAGAAATCTTCCAATCAGCTGAGAGAAGAAAGAAGAGAAAAGCGCAGGATCGGTTTTCTATCCCACCTGCCCCTGCACTTTTCTCTTCTTTATCCTCTCAGCTAATTGGTGCTGCAGCCCTTAGCTGGTGTGGGGAAAGCTGCACGCCAGCATTAGGGAAAGCACGTCCACCAAGCGATGTCCACCGAACAGGTGGTAAAACCATTTGAATCCCACTGCTGCAAAGCAGGATTGCTCCTTAAAAGTGGGAATTTAAGGTGGGCTGCTCATGAGACTGCAGACAGTGTACAGCATCAAGACTAATGACCAACAATAGTCCAATTTTGATTCTCTCTGTGCGTTGGTGTAGTGTTCACTCAATCTTAGACTAGTCCCTCCAGTTTTCTTGGCAAAATTTCAGAAGTAGTTTGCCATTCCCTTCTTTCTAGTACTGAGAAAAAGGGATTGACTTGCCCAGGGTCTCCCAGCTGGCTTTATGCCTAAGTTGGGAGTTGAATTCATCAACTCCTGGTTTGCTAGCTTGGTATGTTAACTGTTACACTAAGCTGGCTCTTGGTCTAGTTCTATTTTAAAACTGTTGGAGAACTACTAATGCCAAGTCATTGATTAAGCATCATGATCAAATGGAGATTTAAACCTGGCTTTCTCAGGTCTTCATCCAATCTTTACTCACTAAAGCACACTGGACCTTAGATGATTTTACATAATTTACCGACATTGTCATTAATGAATTAACTTTTCCTGCAATGGTTTGGATTCATCCCAGGAAAGTGAAGAGGTGATTTTGCAGTTTGCATAAGTGAAAGCACTTTGAGCACTTAGTTTCATTTTATTCCTAGGAAGAGCAAACTTTCCTTCACAAAGAAACTACTTCATTTAAGATTTTAGCAAACTAACTGTGATGGAATGCAGTCTGGAGATGCAGTTGGAAGGGGCTCCTTCTCAGAGGACTCAGTTAGATTAAAGCTTAGAGCAGGGGTATCAAACTCGCATTATCATGGTGGAGTCATGTGATGTATCGGGACTTCTTTCCCCTTCACTAAATCAGGTGTGGGCATGGTCAGCATGTGATGCATCTGGGCTGCAGGCGGTAAGTTTGACAACCCTAGCTTAGAATGTCTGGTAAGCAGGAAGAGGGTAAGGACAATTCACTTCCCTAGCAATTCACAGAGTGCATCAATAGTTATGTGGATAATTGCTTTAATCTGGCAAGATTCTGTCTTTGGCGAACAATAATAAAGAAACAATAATAAAGAAGTAACTCCATGTGTCATTCTTTGGACCTGACAGTAACCAGACCCTCAAGGGATTGTATGGGGTTATTAAGTGATGGACCCTGGACAACTTGCTAGTCAATCAAGTGCTTAAAATGTCAGACTGGGCCAGCGGCTTAATCCTTATTTGGCTTTAGAGCACATCCAATGACTCTGAGTCAGTCATTTTCTCAGTGCAGAACATACACAGAATTGCTCTTATGATGATAAAATGGAAGGGAAAACCCATTTTCCTCTTATATTAACTTGACTAGAGGGACCCATGGAGATATGGGTATTCAAGACGGCAGCCACAACTATGTAATTGAAGTCTTACCTGGGAAGGTCCAATTAAACTGATTTGGTGTTAATCATGTCAATGCACAGGAATCTTCTCAACTCATGATCAGCACCTGCTTGGAGTTTGATAAGGATCAAAACAATTCAAGGGGGAGGGGAGTTAATCTCGGTCCATTTGTAGCTATGTAGGGATTCTAGGCTGATCCCGCTTTTAACTCCATCTCCAGGTTCTGCCAGTCCTTCTCTTACACTACCATAATTTTTACATACATTGATCGCACTATCATAGCTTACAATCCTCTTAACTTTTAGCTTTTGCTGCAGGTGCCCCTGACTTTCATAGTAATGGGATATAAATACCCAATCAATCCATGAAACAGATGGGAAGAGGGGAATCACTAAAGAATTTCAAAATTAACACTTGATAATGTGAAATAAAATTTGGCATCTGTACTTAAGAAACACCCTTTATGATCTCTGAGATGTTTGCTGTTTTATTTTGTTTTCCATTGAAGTCCTTGCTAGAAACACCTATATGTAAAACAAATATAGCCAAGTTGTGATATAGCAAATCAGTAATGATGATTACATTCATTTATTCCTGCAGCCCTGCCAAAAAAATGTTTGCTGACACCTAGTGGCTGATGGATGCAACTATCCTGGCATGGAATACGTAAGAATAATTTAAAAAAGGATATATGTGCATATATAACTTTAGCAGGTAAGTTGCATTTGAGCTATAGCTCTATATTGCTTGGCACATCATTTTA
Source organism: Hydrophis major (assembly GCA_033807585.1). Taxonomy (NCBI): domain Eukaryota; kingdom Metazoa; phylum Chordata; class Lepidosauria; order Squamata; family Elapidae; genus Hydrophis; species Hydrophis major. The sequence goes on from CM066331.1 coordinate 201,443,580, forward strand.
TGCCATTTTCAGAGGAAACTAAAAAAAATGACATAAATATAATGCTAAACTGGATTGGAGTAATCAGTCCACTTTCTACAAACTTTCTTTTTATTTGCTAAACTCTAGTTTCACCTAAAGTCATATCTCAAAATAATTAAAACTGCACTAGCTTTCATTGGCTGATTCTTCAAGAAAATATATTTGAAATACAGGAAATAATCTTTGCAGAAATTATTAACGTCGACTTCAGAAGAGTGCTGCTGGATCAAACCACCATTCTGTCCCCACCAGGTATAATCACGTGATTTTGGAAAAAAAAAAAAAAAAAAACACCAAGGCAGCGTTTCTCTCCTTGAGCAAATTTAACAGGTGTGGATTTCAACTCCCAGAATTCTTCATCCAGTTGGCTGAGGAATTCTGGAAATTAAGGTCCATCCCTTGCCCAGGTTGATAAACGCTGCCCCTAAGACACACAAGCAACACTATGTCATTGTAAGAGCAAGCCTGCAAAGAAGAAACTACCCTAGGAAATAGATCTCCTATGAAAGGATAATTGTAGAACTGGGTGGCACATTAAGGCTAGATGTAAGAGAAGAACCGACTGACCTAAAAGATAGATTTAAAAGTCTCATCAGTTTGGAGTCATTGCATTGCTACAAGACAGGGGTGTCAAACTCGATTTCATTGAGGGCAGAATCAGGGTTGTGTTTGACCTTGGGGGACTGGGATAGGCTTGGCTGGAGTAGGCATGGTCAGCTTGATGTCACTCATGTTGGTGGCTGTTGTGGTTCACCAGCAGCTGGCAGCGGAATTGGACAGTGGGGAAGAAAGCGGATCAGTCTGGGAGTCTGGAGAAGACGGATGAGGGTTCTGCGTCTGATGCAAAGATGGGGCCAGGACCATCTGGGAGTGGGGTGCTGCCTCCAGAGCCTCCAGAGTCTGCAGCAGTGAGGCAGAGGACCCAGGGGAGCCTGTTCCCAGTGCGCGTGTGCACAGAGCTGCTAGAAGGCAAGAGCAGCTGAAACAAAAGGGATGACTTAGGAGTAAGGCTGGGAGGTGATTGCCCCGCCCAGAAAGTATAAAGGACAGGCAAAGATGATGAAACCTTTGCTGGAAGCAAAGTCATTCATTTGGTTCAGAATCATTCTTGAAGCTCTTTGTACTTTGGTTGTTGTTGTTGTTTTTCTAGTTCATTTCACACTTCTGTTATTGGCAGCTCTTCACAGGAAAGAAAGGTGGGTGCTTATCTCGAGGGACTGTTTGATATTCATTACCAGCTGGGAATGAAAATAATTCCAAGCACTGCAATAAAACAAGACTTGTTTTTAAAATAAGCATGTGCATAATTATGGTCTCAGAAGCCTTGGTCAGAACAGGGATGCCTGTGGTGGCCCAAGCGGTCTTCCAATGAAACGGGTTCCTGAGCTTCATTTTCAGCTGTAACGGGTTTCTGCAACCCTCTGCCAATGAAAATGAAGCTTGGGAGGGCTTCCCGTGGCCTTCATGAGATCCATTTTCTGGTGCAATTCATTCCTGCAACATTCTGCCAATGAAAACGGAGCTTGGGAGGTCTATGTGTGGTCCTCCCAAGGTCTGTTTTCTAATGCGATGGCTTCCTGCAACCCAGGCTCTGTTTTTGTAGCAGAGGCACTGTGAGCCAACCCTTCACTGTTTCCAGGTTGGCCCCGTGGGCCTTGAGTTTGATATCCCTGCCACAAGAGATCCCAAGTTCAACCCTCTTTGAATTCCATTGGCCCTTGTCTAACATCAATGTAGCTTTGACCGTTAGTTGAGTAGATTCTTGAATATAGGCAGAGGTTCTGACCAGTTATATATTCAGTAGGTTCTGGAGCAGTTCTGCTTCAGCAGTTCTGGAGAACCGGTAGTGGAAATTTTGAGTAGTTCAGAGAACCGGGATATACCACCTCTGACTGGCGCCCCCCTCCATCTGTTCTCTGCCTCCTGAGTCCCAACTGATCAGCTGGGTCTTCTTTTGTTGCCCTGCGCAGGAGAACGGAGCTGGAAAGCAGGTTAGTGGGTTGGGGAGGGAATGGGGATTTTGCAGTCACCTTTCCCTGCCATGCCCACCAAGCCACACCCACAGAACCGGTAGTAAAAAAAATGTGAATCCCACCACTGAAAATAGGTAGTAATAATAAAATGAAGACAGATATATGCGTTCCAGGATAATGTTGCAGGATCCGATTGGAGTCCGTCACTGGGACCAGAGGTTTGTTCTTCCAAAACTTGGATGGACTCCAGCACAAGTCTGAAATCTTGGAAGAACAAACCTCTAGATCCTCCAATTGCAGTAAAAATAAACTCTTCTATCCTTTGAAATCAAGAAATGCTCCTAGTTCTTGGAACTGGTATGAGCTGTGATTGGTGACCGTATAATTGCCGCTCTTCAAAATACCACAAAGCTGCATATTATTATTTCTTCCTTTAATATAACATTTCCTCTCTAGGTGGCCAACAATTAACATATCATGGCATTTGTAACAGGTACCATCTTTTCCAGACTCGGGATTAGGTATGTTTTAGCACAACTTCCAAACAGAAGGCAATTTCCTTAGGAAGAAAATTTCACACACCATCGGCTGTGAGAACGAGACCCTGGATATTGAGTTAACTATATTAATATTCTCATCAGCTCAAATCCGGGAGTCATTATTCACTCCATACCCCAGTACAGCTCCTGCGGAAGTCAAGGTGCTTTGATTAAAGACCACAAGGCAAACCCATTGCTTTTATCATAACATTAGTCATTTTTTTTTTTCCTTTAGAGGGTCGGATCCTGCATCAAGACTTGTGTGGGCTCTTCCAAGGCTAGCAGAAAAGACCAATATCTGCAAAATTGGATTGTAAAAATGCAGATCAGCCTTCCAGTTAAATGAAATAGTACAGTCATTCAGCTTCTTGGGTTTTTGCCACAGAGATTTGCTGTTCAGTAGTCGGTTTAAGAATACCAGCTGCTTTAAAGAATCGGAGATACAAAGTTTCTCTTTCTGAATAGCCAACCACACAGGTTTCTTCTTAGCAGACGCCTCTGCATAAACATGATGAGATTTCCCCCCCTCCCCCCCCAAAAAAGGAGACCAACGCATAACACTTTTGGCAAGTTTGAGTGGAATGAAAATAGCTTTCCATCCTCTATTTCTCCCTGAATAATCCTATATTTTATGTATTGTCCCCTTTCATTGGCAAATGCTGGTATGTCACTGGGATCTTGAAAGTGGACGAAGTATAGAACCAAGTCATCTTTGGTTCGATTTGTTTTATTTATTTTTATTGAGAATTTTACATACAGCAGAAGTCAAATCAGAGGAGGAGGAGGGGAGGGGGAAAAGCGGAAGCAGCAGAAACAGTTGAAAGAAGAAGCGGAAGCAGAAGAGGAAGAGGAAGCAGAGGAGGAGGATTCAAGAAAAGAAAAATAAATGAAGTTATGAAATACAATGAAATACAAGGAGGAGGAGGAGGATTCAAGAAAAGAAAAATAAATGAAGTTATGAAATACAATGAAATACAAGGAGGAGGAGGAGGATTCAAGAAAAGAAAAATAAATGAAGTTATGAAATACAATGACTTCTGAACTTCTTTTCTAATCAAGAAAGCATCAAGAACAGCCCCACCAACATTGAAAGGGCAAGCCACTTGCATATAAAACAGAAGCAAACCCCACTCCCTTCTAGCACTGAAAATGTTACCTAGGTGGGTGATAAAATGTCTGCAAGTTCAGAGAGCACCAAGGATCTCTTAGTTCAACTCTGAGCGACAAATATTATCTTCTATTACAATTTATATACATTACAATTAAACCCTCCAAGAAAATACTCACCTAGTCACTCCTTTCCCTCTTCTTTTTTTTTAAGACAAATTTTATTAATTTTACAAAACAATACACAAACAATCAAGGCATAATAACATAAAAGATCTTTTCTAAGAAAACCAATAGAACACACAAAATAATTCCAAATTGTAATATATATATTTACGTTATCTGTTCAACTTCATATCTTATCCCAACTTCTCCTTTTCATTCTATTATCCAAATTATATTTCTTGCTAATTAAAATTTTATTGCCTTTCAAAAACAATACACAAACATACAAAACATAAAACATAAAAAACATAAAACCTCTTTTCTGAAAGCTGCTTGATCCTGGGTTAAAAATCTTCGCACAGACACAAATTCAAAAATCATATTTACTTTATATATCATTCCATATCTTATTACCATTTTCAATTTTCTATATAACTTCTTCCCTCTTTTATCTTTCTTAGTTTTATTTTATTTATCTTATCTCAATTCAATTCATAATACTTATCATTCTTTGTCTGTTCTATTTCCAACTATCCATTCATCTTTTCTCTTTAAATATACTTCTCCTGTACACTAATTGGATTGACGCCTTTGACTCTTTCCCCTAACATAATACTACTTAATATAACACTTACCTTATATAGGGATTCTGTTTAGTACATTCTAAAATTACACAATAAATTTTATGAGAAAAGCAAAAACACTACAACAACAAAATAAAAGCATATAAAACCACTATCAATACCATTAAAAAGCTAATCATATATATTGATACTCATTTATATCTTAAACATTTTACTCTAAATACACATATAAAAACACAATCTTATGTACCTTCCAGAATCCCTTTTTCAATTAGATTTACCCATTGTCTCTAAATAAGTTTTGTTTCTTTAAATCTTGCTTCCCACCATTGAGGCTTCTCATCCCCCCCTTTCACTCTTGTTTATTTTTCTCCTTGCCCTTTTTACCCCTTTGTCTCTCCTCCTCCCTTTTCTTACTCCCTTTCCTTTGCTTTCTAACCTTGCATCCACCTTTCCTCTCATTTTTCTCTTTTTTGATTGTTTTTTCAAACCTTAAAATCCCCTTTTTCTTATTCTCTTTCTCCTCCTCCCCGGAAAAAAACCATTGTTCATCAAAGATGGCTTCTTCTTCTTTGTCCCAATCATCCTGCTGCATAGTCATTTTTTTTATAAGTGCATACCACCATTTCTAGAAATTGAAAAAGAGTGCCCAAAGTATCTTTTCCATCTTGTTCTTCTTTTTTATATTTTTGATATTCAATTTTTAGTTCCTCCACAAGCAATGCCATCATGAAGAGAAAAACTTTTTCCAAAACAACCACCCAAGTATTTTTAATCAAGAATAATTCCAAAAAGTTCCAAAGTCACCAAAGAATCCAAATAAACTATTTCTTTTAGTCCTTTTTTTCTTTCTTCTATTTCTCTTTCTGGGGTTACTGTTTAATCAAAGAGTTCCAATTAAGATATATCTTTCTTTAAAGTTCTAGGCAATCTCCTCCTTTTTCAAATTCTGCTCCAATTTTTTTCCCTCTCCCTTCCCACTTACAACAGCGATTTTCCTTTAAATGTTCAGAAATCCATACCTCCAATACGGGTTTTCTGATTTCTTAAGTTGTTAAATCCAATGTCCAGGAATCCTTTATCCCTTGGCTTTAACTTTCAAATTGAATTACCTTTGGTGCCCAAATAGATTTTCCAGATCTCCGTCTGCTATTTCTATGGGGTGGGAGAGTGAAGGAAAAAAAAAAAAATTCCCCTTGACAGCTTTCTCCGCCACTTTCCAATCTTCTTAAGGATACAATGTATCTTTCAAGCAATTCAGTTTCCAGGGTATTTAAGAGTTGTTATTTTCCTGCCTTAGCCAGCACTTTCACTTCTCTTGATTCTTCTTTCTCCTTCTTCCTCCAGCACAATCTTTTCCAGCTGCCGGCTTCTTTGTGGCGGCCATTACTGACCGCTGCTCCACTGCCTTGAGAAAAGGAGGTTTTGCCAGGTGAGGAGGGGGTCTGCGACACCCCCAAACCCCTCTCCGGATCCTCCCTATCTTTGGCTGCCTCTACGTGACAGCCTTATCCTCCAGACCCGTCAGGATCGGAGGCACCAAGACAGCTAGCGCAAAGGGATCGCACAGGATTGCGAATCTCTGCCGCCGCCGAAGCCTGGCAAACCGGAAGTTTCTCTCCTTTCCCTCTTCAAAGCATTTCATATAAGAAACTTCCTTCATTGCCATGTTGTCTAAGAATAATTATTTAAGGAGAATCCTTGGGATGTACATCTTATTTATCTTTCAGATATGCACTTGATTTCACTTTCCTGAGTAAACTACTTTCAAGATCTGTGAACCATGAAGTGTAAGACAGACAACTAATCTGAAAGTAAAAAAAAAAGAGAGAGAGAGATGTGGTTTCTGAGCCTTGATAAAAGTGTAAATACTCAAATAAAACATTCTAATACTTCCAGTGCCATATCATAAAAGATATTCGTACAGCATTCATGGTCTTTTTACTTTATCCAATCCAGCTATATAATTTTCCTCTGAAGTATGCATCTACCATTTCTCTTCCATTGTAATAAATACCTTTCTATGCTTTCCAGCAACCTGAATTTCTAAGAATTTCGGACGGATTATGAGGATAATCTGTTTTTCAGGCACATTAGAATGAAGAATGTACATCTTTACATCTGACAACTCTTTACATCAGGGGTCCATTGTGTCTCTAAGGATAAAATGATATTTGATTTGACTGTTCTGATATGAAAGGCATTCTTTTCGGAATAAGAATCATTTTTGTTACAGAAAATGCTGATGTATATTTAAAGTAGAAATAACAAAATAAATATATACACCCCTGCACTTCCTGGGGGATTCTGCCTCAATTATAAAATGTTTTTTTTAATAGGAAGAAAGGACTCTGGATGGTGTAAGATGGGATCAGGAATCCTCCATATCTTTTAGTAAAATAGCATCTTCATTAACAACTCCTTGCTACTGCCATAATTGAAAGTATTTTCAGTAAGAAAAGATCAGCCCAGTCAAAAAGTGAAGTGAAGTGATGTTTAAGGACCAACAATTTTGCAAGACTCAGCCAATAATTATCATGGAAATATATTATGGACATCTAATATTAGCACCATCATTAAAAAGGCACAACAAAGAATGTTCTTCCTGTATCAACTTCAGAAAGTTCAGGCTGCCCAAGGAGCTGCTGATACAGTTCTACAGATGAATTATTGAATCTGTTCTTTGCACTTCTACACCTGTCTGATTTGGTACAGCAACCCAATAGCACAGGTACAGATTTCGACAGATAGTTAGGACTGCAGAAAAAACAATTACAACCAGCCTGCCTTCCATTGAGGACCTGTATACTGCATGTGTCAGAAAGAGGGCTGTGAAAATATTTACAGACCCCTCACATCCTGGACATAAACTGTTTCAACACCTTCCCTCAGGACATCACTATAGGGCATTACTTGCCATAACAACTAAACACAAAGATGGTTTCCCCCACCCCCATGCCATCACTTGGCTGAACAGTTAATTTCCACAGTTTTGTCTATTGCACAATATTTATTTTTATGTATTTGTCAAACATGTACAAGATAACAAGTATAAGTATGAACATACTTATAATACAGATAAATGGGGACAGTAAGACAGGGACGGTAGGCACGCTGGTGCGCTTATGCACGCCCCCTTTAAGGACCTCTTAGGAATGGGGTGAGGTCCACGGTAGACAATTTGAGGTTGAAGCTGTGAGGGGTTGAGGCTGTAACAACAGAGTCAGGTAGGGGATTCCAGGAGTTGACCACTCTGTTGGCCATGTTTTCTGCAATAGAGTTTGGAGCAGTTTACCTTGAGTTTGTATTGGTTGCTTGTCTGTATATTATTGTAATTGAGGCTGAAGAAGTCATTGACAGGCAAGATGTTATAGCAGACAATTTTGTGAACTATGCTTAGATCGGATTGCAGGCAGCACAGTTCTAGATTGTCCAGGCCCAAAATTTTGAGCCGAGAGGTGTAGGGAATACTATTGTGAGTGGAGGAGTGGAGAAATACCTCTGAACCCGCTCAATTATGTTAATGTCTGGTATATACTGTGGGTTCCAGGCGGATGAGCTGTATTCTAGAATTGGTCTTGCAAAGGTTTTGTATGCCCTAGTTAATAATTCAATGTTTCTGGAGAAGAAGCTTCACAAAATAATGTTAACAACTCTTAAAGCCTTTTTGGCAATGCTGTTACAGTGAGCTATGGGGCTTAGATCATTTGAGATAGGTACTCCTAGGTCCTTGACAGAGTGAGGATCGTCTACAAGATCATTTCTGCCTAACTTGTATTTGGTGTTCTGATTTTTTTTTGGCCAATGTGTAGGACAGAGCATTTGTTAGTTGAAATTTGGAGTTGCCAATTATGCGACCATTCTGACACATAGTCAAAGTCACTTTGTAGAGCAGTAGCATTGTCAGTGGTGTTAAATTATTTTACATCATCGGCAAAGAGGACGCAGCTGCTTTTAATGTTGCCACATAGGTCATTGATATAAAGCAGAAAGAGTGTGGGTCCTAAGACACTGCCTTGGGAGACACCGTTATTAATTGCTATGGCTATATTACTTTTATCCTTCTCATCTGTTCCATACCTTTTCTTATCAGTATTGTTATTATAAGTATCCTTTGTTATTATGATTGTTACTACTTATTTTGCTTATACACTGAAAGTTTCTGCACAAATTCCTTATGTATCTAATCACATTTGACCAATAAAGTATTATTCTATTCTATTCTATTCTATTCTATTCTATTCTATTCTATTCTATTCTATTCTATTCTATTCTTATTCCTATTCCTATTCCTATTCCTATTCCTATTCCTATTCCTATTCCTATTCCTATTCCTATTCCTATTCCTATTCCTATTCCTATCCCTATCCCTATTCTTATTCCTATCCCTATTCTTATTCCTATTCCTATTCTGGATGACTCTAAAACATTTAGAATAGAAAGACAGGCAGATGGTTAAAAATAAATGCAATCCAAGTTTGTGTTTTGAAAGCCAGTGCAAAAAGAGATGAGGAAGTTATAGCCGCTGCATCTTAAGGTCACCCAGAGTTTTTTTCCCAAACAACTGGTGAATCTTCTCCACTTTTCTTTTCCTTTCCTTGGATATCACACAGTAAACAGCTCTCACTAACAAAGTCAAATATTAATAACAACAGACTACACATCCCAAATCCTTTCTCCCACACCAGCAAAACCCACAGAAATTTACACTGACCAAGGTAAACAGAAAATAAAAGTCAAGCCATTTAAAAGGCTGACATTTAGGGAAAGAACCAAATACCCTTTCAGTTTTCTAAACAGCCAAAATTATCACATTTAACAGCAAATAAATCCCGATATAAGAGCACCATCCGATTGCCTGGATAACAACCAAAGGAAACTACTGTCCGAATCTCTTACTAAAGTTGATGTAAGATGATTACTAGCAATAATAATTCCTGAGTTAGTTAATTTGTGAAGCAGTGTTTTGCCCAAGGAAAATTCTTCAATGCTAAGGCCAAGCAGTAAAGGTAGTCCTTGACTTATGACTACAATTGAGCTTAAAATTTATGTTGCTAAGTGAGACATTTGTTAAGTGAGTTTCAACTCATAAAACATTTTGTATACATGTTTTATAGTTGACAACAGAAAGAAGGAGTGGAGTTTTAAAGAGCAGGCGGCAGTGTGGAATCGAAAGTATATTCCATTCATATTTTCTTCAAACACTGATTAGATGACTGAAGCTTCTGCTGTGCAAATATCTAATTGGAGAGCATGATTGATGACTCTGGGCTAGGGATGTTTACCTTGGATGATAGACCTGGGGGGGGGGGGGAAAGCAGGATCAAGGGTGTCAGTGAATTACGTATCTCAGAGTTGGCTACATCCAGGTAAATGCCGATGTAGAATGTTACCTTCAAATAAATCTTTTTTAGTTTTGGGGGTGTGGCTCGAGGCTCATGATTTAATTGGAGTAACTGCCAAAATCCTGACAGAGAGCCAAGTCTGAGGTATGTAATTCACTCTGTTTTGCTCCATTTTATGACTTTTCTTGCCACAATTGTTAAGTGAATCGTTGCAGTTGTTAAGTTAGTAAACTGCTTGTTAAGTGAATCTGGCTTCCCCATTGACTTTGCTTGTCAGAAGTTCGCAAAAGGGCATCAGATGACCCTGGGACACTGCAACCATCATAAATATGAGTCAGTTGCAAGCATCTTAATTTTGATCAGCAACCAGGGAGCTGCTGCAACAGTTGTAAGTGTGAAAAATGGCCATAGATCCCTTTTGTGACCTTCTGACAAGCAAAGTCAGTGAGGAAGCCAGATTCCCTTAACAACTGGGTTACTAACTTAATACCTGTGGTGATTCACTTAACAACGGTGGCCAGAAAGGTTGTAAAATGGGGCAAAACTCACTTAACTGTCTTACTCAATGATAGAAATTTTGGGCTCAATTGAGGTCATAAGTCGAGGACTACCTGTAGTATTAATATCTTATTTATTTATTTTATTTTTTATATATAACTTTTAAGCAACCCAGTCACCTTATAGGGGAAAGGAGAGGTATAATTTTTTAAGAAATAAATAAGTAAAAATGAATCCCATCTTGAATGTTCTTCCTTCCTTCCAGACATTAGCTAACTTACCATTGAACCTTGGATAATTTTAGAAAATAGGTAGAGAGGATCAGACTGGGCTACTCCAGAAAACAGAACTGTAAACTAAATGCAAATTTGGAGGGTGTGAGGGCAGAGAAAGCATTCATAGACTATGCAATTACAAGCTGCATTTCAAAATTTCCTAAGGATAGTGCATCAGCCCAAGGTTCAACCAAACTTGATTCAGACAAACATGACCCCACGTGGCCCCATGAGAGTCTGACTACAGCCAACAGAATGCATTTCTTGCACAGGAACAGGAAGCTCAAGTCAAGGCCCAAGAGAAGGTATAAATAACCCTCTCTCTCAACTCCATGTGTTCAGCTGCCCAGGACCTCAAACTCATGTGATCCTATCCATCAATAAACCATCTTTCCAATCGGCCTCCATGTTTCCAGTTTCTTTCTCCCCACTTGGAATTGACCCAGATGGCTTTTTCTTCCAACAAGATCATCAGCATACGCCAATTCATTTCATCCCTCATAGGGAAAACTTCCTGCAGGAAGTTGGATGGAGAAATAAGCATTAGTCCAAAGTGATCCAGTAACTTCTAAATTCAAATAGGTCTTTCCCAATGTAGTTCAACGTCTAAATTGGTGTACTGCACTGGCTGTCATTATACATTCTTAGGATATTTTCTTGAAAGCTTGGAGGAGAATCTCAAGTTGGTGTGTTCCCTAGGAACTCTTAGTTAACTGATAGAAATATAACAAACATGAATTCAAGGAGGGAAGTGGAGACTAATTAGCTCAAGTTCAGCTCTGCACTCAATTTGATGTCAAGTTGAAAAGCCAGATCAACACAAAGAAAAATCTGTTCTGTGTTGTAAAGGGGGAGTGGAGGGGGGAGATGGTATTTCCAAAACTGAGAGTATCAAAGGGACTCTAGTAAGTATTCTGAGTGCAAAACAGTAGCAAGATAATCAGTCGCAAGGGAGGGGGAGCAGGTTGCTTGCAAACACAGAGCTATGGTATAAGTTATCCTGACAACGATATGTGATAGATAACCTGCCTAATGGCAACACTTCATAGCTGGACTATTTCGGGTCTATTTTGCGCTCAGTTGTGATCAGTCGAGAATTACCTGTATTCATTTCCTTAATTAGAACCCCTAATTAAACTAAGATTCCTAAACTAGGACCCCCTTTTAAAAAAAATTTGCATTGTCTTAGAACAGCCCATTTTTGGCCTCCTGAAGCCTCCATGCATCCTGTTTTTGGCCTCCCCGGCCTCTAGTAGCACTCTGCTGGTGAAAAATGGGCCTGTTTTTGGCCTTCCAAGGCCTCCGTGTGTCCCTTTTTGACTTCCCAGGGCCTCAACTCTCCCATCCAAAAACAGAGGCCCTGGCAGATTAAAAATGGGCCCATTTTTGGATGGCAGACTATTTCTGGAGGCTGGGGGGGCAAAAACGGGCCTGTTTTTGCCCCCCCCCCAGCCTCCAAAAGGCAGGTAGGGGCTGGCAAGTAGGCAAGGTGATGTGGGCAGGATAGCCTTGTGGCCCCACACAGGCCAGATTAATGGCTTCTGTAGGCCATTTGTGACCCACAGGCCATAGTTTCAGGACCCAGCCTGGAACAGCTTGCCCTCGGAAGTTGTGGGAGCATCATCACTTGAGACTTTCAAGAAGAGATTGGACTGCCATTTGTCAGATGTTAGGGTCTCCTGCTTGGGCAAGGGGTTGGACTTGATGACCTACAAGGTCCCTTCCAACTCTGATTATCTGTTAAATCTGTTAAATATGACCCCTGCCCTATACCATTCCAGATAAACCTGTTGTGGAGCGGCAGTTACAAAGAGAGACGGAGCCAGGCTAATGGCTAACAGCTTTATTCTTGCGAATAAAGGGTCGCTGCGGCTGCCGAGGCTATTTGACAGCCAGCTGACGGCAACAGCTGATGCCGTTTGACAGCTCCCTTTAATAGTCGGCTGTCAAACGGCATCAGCCAATGGGAGCGATCGGCGCTCCCATGTTGGTGGCGGACCGGAGGGAGGACTGCTGCTAGTCTTTGAACACAGCACTCCTTCCCCCTGGTCACGAGCATGCGTAGTCCTGCAGCCAGGATGGCTGCTTTCGCTCACGGCCCGATCATTGTAGTTCCCGAGGCTTGTCAGCGGCTGGCGAGTCCTGTTCCTTCCAGGCGGTGACAGGAACCTGCAGAGGGTCATTGGCCATCCTTGGACTGCTATCTGGCGGCTGCTCGGGTGAGTTTTCTTGCAGCGGTCGGTTGGTTGCGTTGTCGGGTGGTGGGTAGACCGGGTCCTTCAGCAGGTCGGCTGCGGTAGGCAGTGAGTAGACCGGGTCGTCCGGCGGCGGGTAGACCAGGATTTCGGTGGCAGGCTTGCTCCAATGCCTCCTTAGCTGGTCCACGTGCCTCCAGATCCAGCCATCTTCCAAGAGGACTCTATATGACCTGGATCCTGCAACAAAGATTATCTACCCTGGCAGCCATAAGGGATGCCCTGCATAGTTCCTGGCATACACCAGGTCTTGCAGGGCGAATTCCCTGGCATGGCTGTCAGAGGCCAGTGGCATGCTGGGAGCATAGTGGGGGTGCAACCTGTACAGAGTGGTCCTGAGGCGCCTGCCCATTAACAGTTCAGCAGGGGACTTGTTGGTGGAAGGGCACGGGGTGGCAAGTTGCATAAGTAGGTAAGTTGACAGCTTGGAGTGCCAGTCTGCCTGGCCCAGCTTGGCCAAAACTTCCTTGGCAGACCTGACAGCTCTTTCTGCCATTCCGTTGCTTGCAGGGTGAAAGGGGGCTGTGAGAGTGTGTCTGATGCCCAGGTTAGCTGCGAAGATGGCAGACTCGTTAGAACTGAATTGGGGGCCATTATCTGAAACTAATGTGTCAGGAAGTCCATGAGTAACAAACAGTCTGGTCAAGGCCCTTGTGACAGCCAGTGTTGTGGTGGAGGGTAACAAGGCCACTTCAGTCCATTTGGAGAATGAGTCTACAACAACCAGAAATGTCCTCCCCTGTATGGGACCAGCCAGGTCTATATGCAGCCTGGCCCAAGGGCCCCCCAAATCTTCCCATTTGGTTGGGGCAGCTGTTGGTGGGGCTGCTCTTGTTGCCTGGCAGGGCTGGCACATGTTAACCCAGTTGGAAACCCGGGCATCCAATGCTGGCCACCAGACGTAGCTGCGAGCCAAGGCCTTCATCCTTACGATGCCAGGGTAACCCTCATGCAGTGCCCTTAAAACTGGTTCTTGCAAGGTGGGTGGTATGACCACCCTTGTCCCCCATAACAGACAGCCCTGTAGTGAAGAAAATTCCTGCCTGCGGGTCTTAAATGGCATGAATTCAGGGGTGAACTGAATGTCAGGCCACCCCCTCCCTACCCAGTCCAAGACTTGGGAAATAACACAGTCCTTCTTGGACTGTGCAGCAATATCCCCAGCTGAGACTGGTAGGTTAAGTTCATTGTAGTCGAAGATTGCGTGGACGGGAGCTGGGTCCTCGACTGATGTTGGCAGGGGGCATCTGCTGAGGGCATCTGCGTGGCACAGGTTCTTCCCCGGGCGATGTACCAGTGTGTAAGAGTAGGCGGCCAGAAACAGCATCCATCTGGTCATTCTTGGGGATAACACATGTGGGGTTTGCTTATCACCAGCTAACAGTCCTAATAGAGGTTTGTGATCCGTTACAAGTTCAAAACTATGGCCATAAAGGGGCAACTATATAAACAAGAGAATATTGATGAGGAAAAAGTCAAACAGTATCTACAGAATGCTAATTTACCGAAGATACCTAAAGAGACTGAAGAAATGCTAGAAAGTAATATAACAATGATGGAATTAAATGAAGCATTTAAGAGACAAAACAATGGGAAAGCACCGGGTCCAGATGCTTCCGGCAGAATTCTATAAAATATTTCAAGAATCATTGAGCATCCCATTGTTAGAAGTCATGAATGAAGTTATGTTAAAGAAGATGACACCCAAAACATGGTCAGAGGCTTATATTACACTTATTCCAAAAGAAGAGGCTGACCCGTTGCAAATTAAGAACGATAGACCTATTTCCTTATTGAATGCAGACTATAAAATCTTTGCTTCAATTTTAGCAGAAAGACTTAAAAAATATTTAAATAATTTTATTCACCCAGATCAAAATGGATTTCTGCCAAAGAGACAAATCAGAGACAATATGAGAATAATCTTGGATACTTTGGAATATTATGAGGCTCATCCTGCTGATGACTTAGCTTTTATTCTGGAAGACCCGCTAGAAACAGCTCCAAAGTTATTGGAAAAGATAGAGACATATGGTGAGATGGCTGGTTTGAAAATAAATAAAGATAAAACAAAGATTTTGACAAAGAACATGTTACTGAGACAAAGAGAAGAACTGGCAGAACTTTTGAAAATCCAAGTTACAAATAAGGTTAAGTATCTGGGGATATATTTGACAGCAAGATATAGCACATTAAAAAAGAATAATTATATTAAACTCAAACAACAGATAGCTACAGACTTGAAGAAATGGGAAAACTTGCAATTGTCATTAATAGGGAGAATTTCAACAATTAAGATGAATATTTTACCCAGAATTCTATTTCTGTTTCAAACAATACCAATTAGGCTTGGAAAATACTATTTTGAAGATTTAAATAAAATCATGTTGAAGTTTATATGGCAAGGTAAAAAAGCGAGAATAAAGCTAAAGCTTTTGCAAGACGCTAGAATTAGAGGAGGTTGTGGCCTGCCTAATTGGGAATTGTACTATCAAGCTGCAAGTTTGATGTGGGTCAAAGAATGGATAACATTAAGGAAGCATAGATTGTTGACATTAGAAGGGCATGATTTGCTGTTGGGCTGGCATGCTTTTTTATGGTATAAGGGAACTAAAACACAGGGGTATTTCAGAAGACATTATATACGGGAGTCTTTGTGGTTAAATTGGGAGAAGATAAAAAAACAATGTTATTTGAAAATTCCAGTTTGGTTATCGACTATTGAAGCATTTTCCGATCCTATAATCTATAAGAAGGAACAAACAGTTAGATATGGGGAACTGTTGGATGAAAAGGGTGGACTTAAATCGATCCAAAACCTAGAGGAACAAGGTATAAGAATGAATTGGTTTTCATATGCGCAAATACATTCAAGGTATGATGAAGATTTTAAAACGGAGAGATTCTATGATAAACAGACTGATTTAGATAAGATCTTGATGGGTACTGATGAGAAGGTGATTAAAAAATTATATGGTTATTTACTGGGAATTAAATTAGAGGAAGAACAAAAGAAACTATGACTGTTTGGGGGAAGAATTTTGGATATGGGATTGATTGAGAGAAATGTGGTCTCAAAAAATTGTGGTCTCAAAATTATAAAATGACAATGTCAACAGCATATAAAGAAAACTTGTATAAGATGTTTTACAGTTGGCACTTTCCCCCGACAAGAATAGCAAGAATGTTTAAGAACAAATCAGAAAAATGCTGGAAATGTCATCAGATACCTGGCTCATATTACCATATGTGGTGGACTTGTGAGGACGCCAGAAAATATTGGACTAAAATTCGCATGTGGTTGGAAAGAATGACAAAGAAACACATAGACTTGAAACCAGAGATCTTCTTATTGGGAATTTTACCTGATACATATCGTAAAGATTTGAAATACCTGATTGTAAATATATTAACAGTGGTTAGGATTGTATTTGCTAAAAATTGGAAGAATGAGAAAATACCATTACAGGAAGAAATTATTAAGAAAATATTGGAATGTGCTGAGATGAGTAAATTGACATTTGAAATTAGAGAGCAAGAGGATAAACAATTTTATGAAATTTGGGGTCTTTTTTATCAATGGCTAGATGACAAAATACGATAATAGAATATCGATACTATACTTATAAAGGGTTTTTAGGATTGATTTGATATGATTGCATGATTTGTTACAGAATAAACTGTTTAAAGTATTGCTATCTCATAAAGCATGAATGGTTAAAAGTATAGTCAAAAAATTCTTTTTTAGTGATATTAGGATATACAAGTTTGGATTGACAATATGAGTTGTTATGTAACATAATTGTAATTGAGACTACAAAATGTATGCACAAAATTGATGAACCAACCCACACACTGGATGTACATATGAGAGTTGATGTTTTAATGTTTTGTTTGTCTTGTTTGTTTGTAGAAAATTAATTAAAAAAAAAAAACTATGGCCATAAAGAAACTCATGGAATTTTTTTACAGCAGCGACAGCTGCTAAGGTCTCCTTATCGATCTGACTATAGTTCCTCTCTGCAGCAGAGAAAGTTCTTGAAAAATAGGCAATGGTTGCCTCTGATCCATTTGAGAGCCTATGGCTCAATACTGCTCCTATACCAAAGGGTGAGGCATCAGAGGCTAACACTAGGGACAGGTTTTGGTTAAATTGAACTAACACAGAGTTTGAAGTTAAGAGAGACTTCACTGCTTGGAAAGCGTTGGCTTCCCTCTGTCCCCATTGCCATGGGGCTTTCTTATCTAGAAGCCTATGTAGAGGTTCAGCTACAGAGGCCTTGTGAGGCAAAAAAGAAGCATAAAAATTAAGGAGTCCTAAAAAGGCCTGCAATTCAGTTTTGTTAGAGGGAGTGGGTGCCTCGTGAATAGTTCTAACTTTACTCTCTATGGGGTGAATTCCAGATGCATCAATTCAATAACCAAGGAAGTCTACCTGTTTGGTGGCAATGGTGCATTTGTCTTTTTTCAATTAAAGCCCATTTTGCCTAAACCTGTCAAGGACAGATCTCACTCTGAGTAACAGTTGTGTTTTGTTGGTAGCAGAAACTAAAATGTCATCGAAGTATGGAACCACCCCAGGTAGGCCCTGGAGGATTCTTTCCATGAGTGATTGTAAAATGCCAGGGGCTACGCTAATTCCAAATTGTAAGCGTTTACATCTAAACGTGCCCCTGTGTGTAACTATAGTTTGTAGGTCAGCAGTGTGTTGGTCAACGGGAAATTGCTGGTATGCCTGGGACATGTCTAACTTTGCAAAAATTATGCCTGGCTCAAAAGAGTGGAGCAGGTGTTGGATTACAGGTACTGGATATGCACTAATTTGTAGGAAACGGTTGAGGAACGTTTTATAATCAGCGCAAATTCTTACACTGCCATTTTTCTTTAAAGGGGTGACTATGGGGGTCTCCCACTTGGTGAAGTCTACCTGTTCTAGCACTCCCTGTTTGATAAGTTTGTCTAATTCAGCATCTAATTTAGGCCTAATGGCGAAAGGTACCCTCCAAGGTTTCAAACGAATTGGGGTGGCTTGTGGACCCATATCAAAAGATATGGGGGTGCCTGAATAACAGCCTAGTTCACTGCTAAAAACATCAGAGTAGTCCCTAAAAAGGGCATCTACTTCAGAATTTACCACAGAGTGAATTCCTGTAACGTTGAGGCCTAGGGCAGGAAACCAATCTAATTCTAGCAAGCTAGGAAGGGCACCATCTACAACCACCAGTGGCAAGTGACCTCTAAAGTTTTGGAATTGAATGAGGAATTTTCCCTTACCCAGGACTGGAATGGTCTTCCCCTGGTAGTCCCGAAGAGTCAGGTGGCAGTTGGTCAGCTTCTTCTTTGAGAGCGAAGGCAGCAACTTCTTCATGGTGGCCCACGAAATGATGGAAAGGGCTGACCCGGTGTCTACCTCCATCTGGCAGGGTTTACCTTCTATAAAAAGAGAAATGCTTATTTTGTTAAATCTAGAGGTGGTGTTGTTTGCATGGTAACAAGTTTAACAATGTTCCACTTGCCTTTGGTAGGAGGCAGAAACTTGAGGTCTTTGTATGGAGGCCTGCTCAGCTTGGCAAACCCTGGCTATGTGCCCTCTCTTCTGGCAGATAACGTTTCTGAACCTGCAAGCTGATCTATGGTGGTTACCCCCGCAGCTCACGCAAGGGGTTTGCTGTTTGGTTGCCTGACTGTTGTATTTCTTAGGTGGCCCTGGGGGATGGTGGTCTTGGATGAGTGAGGCAGTTTACCTCCAGAGGTTCTTCTTCCACTTCTTGGGAGACCTCATCGTAGTGGATTGTAGCCTGCCCTTGCTTTGAGGTGTTTCCCTGAATTTCAGCTGCTGATAATTCTGACAATTCAGCAGCCTGAGCTTCCTCAATAGCTAAGGCTAGGGTTAAATCTTTTTTAGCCAGTAACCGCCTCTGCAGCTTTAGGTCCCTTACTCCTCCCACAATTTGGTCGAGTAGCATGTCCTCAAGGTAGTCCCTAAAACCGCAGTGTATGGCAGCTGATCTTAATGCTGCCATGTACTGACTCACAGTTTCCCCTTCAGCCTGAGTTCTCCTTCTAAAAGCCAGTCTCCTGGCTATCTGAGAGGGTCTGGGGGAGTAGTGATTTGACAAGATTTCTCTCAGCTCATCCCAGGGAATAGCCTTTATAGAACATGGGGACACTAGTGCAGAGGCTGTGTCAAAAACTGTAGCCCCACAGAAACTTAAAAAATAGGACCTTTTCCTTAGATCCGTAGCTTCAGTCAGATCAATGGCATTTAAAAAGCGTTCAAATCTATTCATATATGATTCCCATGTTTCTGCCCCCGGTTGGAAGTGCGGGAATGTCAGATTTGAGGCCATTAGAGTGGTAGCGTTGGTTTCCTCAGCTGAGGAAAGTTCGAGTTTTCGCTTTTAGAAAAGTGTTTCTGGCTGCGCCTGTCAGCGGCGTTCGGCTCCTCAGCTGAGAAGGCTTTAAAGTTCGCGCTCTTTGGAGAGCATCAGTGGCAGTGACTCGATCGGCTCGTAGCGGCTTCAGCTCTTTCTTATTGTGACCCCGGCTCTTTCTTGTTGTGACTTTGGCTCAATTTCCTGCCTGTCGTCTTTGCCGTATCCTGCCCTCATCGCCAGTGTTGTGGAGCGGTGGTTACAAAGAGAGACGGAGCCAGGCTAATGGCTAACAGCTTTATTCTTGCGAATAAAGGGTCGCCGCGGCTGCCAAGGCTATTTGACAGCTAGCTGGTGGCGACAGCTGATGCCGTTTGACAGCTCCCTTTTCTAGCCGGCTGTCAAACGGCATCAGCCAATGGGAGCGATCGGCACTCCCGCGTTGGCGGTGGACCAGAGGGAGGATTGCTGCTAGTCTTTGAACACAGCAAAACCAGTCCAGTCTCTTCTTAAAAAAAACCCTCCAGTAATGGAGCACCCACAACTTATGAGCAGAAGCCATTACAACACAGATGTCAAATTCACGGCGTCATTGCTGCCATGTTATGCTTTGCAACATTTTTCCCATTCGTGAAGCCAGGGTGGACCTAGCCTGTGCATGACGGATCTGGCCTGTGGGCCGCCAATTTGACACCTTCAGCTTATGGCTGCAGTTGGAACCAGAAATTCTGTTGTTGAGAAGACAGTTGCTAAGCGAAGCATGCTTGATTTTACCACCAGTTTTGCCATGATGGCTAAGCAAGTCACTGCAGTTGTTAAGGGAATCATTCAGTTTTTAAATGAATCTGCATGCCTCCCCAATTGGATTTGCTTGCTGGAATCCCGCTGTGGAGGTGACAAATGGTGATCATCTGATCCCCAGGATGCTGCAACTGTCATAAATACATGCCAGTTGCCAAGCACCTAAATTTTGATCACATGACCATGGGGAATGCTGTGATAGTTGTAAGCTTGGGGATGTTCTGACCCAACCTGGTTCCTAAAGAGCAAACAGACAAAGGCAGCAACCCCCACCTTTTAAGGTTTAATAACAAATTCTGTTCTCAAGGCTGCTTTCCACTAATTAGCTCCGACAAGAAAGAGCCTTGCCAAGACTGCCCAAAACCCAGAGACAAGAACTAGTTACAAAATTCTCCAAACACGAACTAAGATGTCCACCAGTTGAGCTTAAGAGCTTCTTTGCTACCTGTCGTAATAGTATTTAAATTGCCGCTTTATTTAAATTCTGGTCTAACACTTTCCCCTCCTTTCCTGAACTTCTAAGTAGCACATTTTTATTTTGACCTTCAGTATCCCAAACTACAAAAGGAAGGACTTTCTCAGACACTCTTTGAATACACTGAGCTGTTCTTTTAAGGAGCCATCTGCTGATTTTTATCCTCGGGGATCAATGGTTTCCTCAGTTCCATAATCTGACAAACTGAACTAAAAGCAAAGGGTCCACATTTTCAGAGCAATATTTTTTAACCTGAAGAAGATGACAATATATAGATATGCCCTTCCCCCACACCTCCTCTAAATTCCCCAGTCAGAGAGAGAAAGAGAGAGAGAAAGCTTTTAAAAGACTTTCAACTTAAGGCATTCTATTTAGAAGAAATGTGATGAAAATGCAGTGGAGAAACTCTATTATTGTATCTTAGATTATGATAATACATGAAGGTCTCCAAACTTTGCAACTGGAAAAGTCTTCAGAGTACAAATATAACTTAAGCACTACGTATAGTATCCTTTTCATTTGTGTGTGTGTGTGTGTGTGTGTGGTGTGTGTGTAGCTAATCGGCGGTATTTTGCATTTTCAAATCAGATTTCTATAGAGAGTTTTGTGGTGTGGAGGTTAAACAGGAGAAACTGCAGCTCTGGTTTTCATTCTCTGTTGAAAAATGTCACTTTTCTAGTTTTCCAAATTTGGTATGTATACCCGAGATGAGGGAAATATTGTTTTTCCATTTATATTTCAAACAATAAAAAGATAGTCTTCAACTCAGGAATTTTTGGAATTAGGAAAATGGGCTAGAAGAATGGTAGCCTCAGAACTATTTTTAATTTAATATATTTAATATTTTAATATTTAATCTGTATTCTGGATACACCAGCTCATTGCTGTTAGGATTGGCACATCTTTCAAGGGTCAAATGAAATTACTTGATCCTGAAAAAGTAGTGTATTTCTGACACACCCTTCTGAACAGTGGTGGAATTCATTTATTTATTTATTTTACTACTGGTTCGGTGGGCACGGCTTTGTGGGCGAAGCAGGGGAAGGATACTGTAAAATCTCCAGTCAGAGGTAGTATTTGCTGGTTCTCTGAACTACTCAAAATTTCCACTACTAGTTTTCCAGAACTGGTCAGAAACTGCTGAAGACTACCTTTGCTTCTGAATCCCGAGAACATTTTGAATGTCTACTTCATTTTGACATATTTTTGGGAACCCTGGTAAAAGACACTGAAAAACAATTCAGGTAGCTCCCAACTTACAACTATTTATTTAGTGACTGGTTAAAGTTACAACAGCACTGACAAAAGTGAATTATGATCATTTTTCATACCACTGTTACAGCATCCCTGTGGTCACATGGTCAAAATTTGGACCTTGGCAACTGGTTCATATTTATGATGGTTGCAGTGTCCCAAGGTGTGATGACCCAGGGTGGGATACAAAATAAACACAGTCACAAAAAACAGGTGAAGCCCCTTTTTATTGCTTTGCTTTGCTTCCAAGCTCCAAATATCATTGACTGGAGACCAAAAAAACCCTCCCACACAAGCAGCTACAAGAAGGAAGAAATGACATTTAAATTATGAAGAGTAAAAAAAACAACGCAAACCAGGCAAGATAAGGGCTTGAAGACATCCACATATATCAGAACACACACTGGGAAGGATGCCAAACACAGAGAAGAACAATAAACTTGTTGTGAATGAATAAATGTTTAATAAAGTTATCTAGAGCTTGAAGTCAAGTGCAGGGTTCTGGCCCTGCACTTCTGATTGGCTGTTAAATGGCGAGATCAGATTGGTCCGTTCAGGAGAATCTGATTGTCCATTAGCAAGCCGTTCTCATTGGTCAACGGAGCTAGCGCTCCCAGGTTGTCATTGGTTGAATAGTTAATAAGTTGCCTATATAAGGAAGGCTATAGCAGCCATCCAGTTGGAGCTGTCACACCATGTAAATAAAGAGTTGAAGTTCACTGTTTCACCGGCTTGTCTCCATTCTTCGCACCCATGCTCCACACTTAACACTGGCGACGAGGATGGGATGTGGAGACGTCAGAACTGACTAAACAACGAAGAAGACAACTGAGCACGAGGCTGAAATGCACAACGGCGGAACCATGTCCAGCGTCGTCGTACCACCCACGCCATTCGACCCAGCGCAAGAAGACTGGGAGTCCTACATGGATCGTTTCCAAATGTTCTTGGAAACCAATAATTTGAAGGATGCCACAACTGGGAAGAAACGGGCGGTATTCCTAACGCATTGTGGGCCGACCGTATTCAAGATGGCCAAGGCACTAGCAAAACCGGCTGAAGTGAAAGCCCTGGATTGGGACGTCCTCGAACCTCTACTAAGGGCCCACTATGCACCGACCATACTAACGCTCATAAGATGGCATGAGTTCTACCAAAGAAACCAGCGGAAAGGAGAGAGCATTGCCGATTTCATTGCGGACCTCCAAAACTTGGGAGGCCTCTGCGGGTTTGCCGACCTGGAAGAGGCTTTGAGAGACCGAGTAGTTCTGGGATTAGATGCGCTAAACGTACAGAGCAAGATAATGGCGAAGGGCGACATTAGCCTTGCCGATGCCATCGCTGATGCTACCGCAGCAGAAGCAACCAGGAAGTCGGCTGCCCAACTGCGCCGCAACCGCACTCCAACACACCAACCAACCTGTGACATTTCACCTAAGTCAGAAGGACAGCTATTGACGGTCCACCACGAGGACCTCTCTTTGTCGTCAGACAGTGACGAAGAAGAGGTCCATCAACTGCGGTCCGATTGGGACCATTACCCGAAGTACCAGCAACCATGCGCTGGCTGTGGGGCCAACCATTACCGGTCCGAATGCAAACTCCGTGACGCACTCTGCCCTGAGTGCGGGAAACGAGGCCATATCGGACGGGTCTGTAGAAGCCTCCTAAGACCCAGCCAGACCTCGAAGGGGGCCAACGATCGCCAATCGACAGGAAACCGTCCTGTAAGGCGAGAACCAGTAAACCACTCCTACAGAAACTGAACCATGAATCACCCAACGAAGTGAGAAGAGGCTCACCAAACTATCACTATCGGTCACACCTCTTCCTTGGATGCCAAGAAAATCTGAATTAAAGTGGCCATTGAAAATCACCCCAGTCAAATGGAAGTCGACTCGGGATCGTCTCTCTCGATGGTTTCCTGGAAGACCCTCAAACAATTCATCCCTAGTATCCGGCGCCAAGACCTTCGTTCCCAAAGACTCATACTAAGACTATGATCAAGGCTGCAGTCAGGCATCTCCGAACCCCATCCAGTTTGAGCTGTCACACCATGTAAATAGAGAGTTGAAGTTCACTGTTTCACCGGCTCGTCTCCATTCTTCGCACCCATGCTCCACACTTAACAAAATTAGAGATATTTCCACACTTTGTTTCCAGCATTGGCCCACACACATGTCCATCCTCTTATCCAGTTGTCACAGCTGTAGCCCATTAAGAGGATCAATGCCCTCTCCTCCCCCATAGACCACATCTCTCCCTTATCCTCTCCTCCCTGCATGCCCTAGGATGGAGAGGGGATGGGCCTGGCTCCTCCTCTGACTGCCCAGCCAGCCTCTGCCCTTCCCCAGCCTCCTTCACAACCTCCGGAGCCACATTTCCACTCCCTGTCCACTGTTCCTCTTCTCCCTCAGAATCAGTCTCCACCAGGGGGCATGACACAAGGTCTCGTGATCACCTTTGGTGACCTTCGGACAAGCAAAGTCAACAGGGAAGCCAGTTTTGCTGAACAACTGTATTACTAAGGACTGCAATGATTCACTAAACAACTGGGGTAAGACAGAGCGTTAAAATGGGGCAAAAGGAACTCACTTTACAACTGTCTCACTTAGCAATGAAAATGTAGGGCTCAATTGCAGTCAGAAATTGAGGATTACTTGTATGATTGTCACCGGGGACACCTTTAGGTTCATTTTGTAGAAGTTACTGAAGGATCTACTTCTCTCCTGTCCAAAAAAAAAAATAGAGAGAGAAAGAGTGTGAGTTTTGGATATAGGAAGTTAGAATGAGAGGAGATTAATCTGTATGGCATTTTTTTGCAGTTGCTGAACACCAGTAAATGCTAACAAAACATTAGGTATTTTGTTGACTGCACTGAGAGTTCAGAAAAAGTTAAATGAAAATAAAATGACCCTGTGGGAAATTACATTTTTATTGGGAAAATGTTTCTGCCTCCACAGTTCTTGAACATTCTCGACCAGTTTAAGTTTCTTAGATTTAGAAAAGAAACTAAATGGGGGCTAAAAGTCCTTAGGCCTCAGGAGAAATCCTGATTTACGTTCTCACTATCCCATACCTCTCAGCATTTTCAAATTTTATTTTAAAGAGGAAATCCACAATGTAGTAAATCTGTCAGTAATAGAACTGATGTGAAATTTCTTGCAGGAGAACGTCATGCTCAAACTGAGGGAAGAGTTGTAAAATGGAGGGTCTTTCTTATGAAAATAAGGTTAATTTTGAGGGGCCAACCAGGGGTGGGATTCAAACATTTTAACAACCAGTTCTGTGGGCGTGGCTTAGGTGGTGGGCAAGGCTTGGTGGTCATGTGACTGGGGGGACATGGCTTGGTGGTCATGTTATTGGCTGTGTGTGACCAACTCAATGTAACTCACATCAAGGCATGCATCTCCTCGCCTGGACTCTCATGACTGGGACGTCCTCGAACCGCTGCTAAGGGCCCACTATGCACCTACCATTCCAACGCTCGTAAGACGACACGAGTTCTATCAATGGAACCAGCAGAAAGGAGAAAGCGTCGCCGATTTCATTGCAGACCTCTGGAACTTGGGAGGCCTTTACGAGTTCACCGATCTGGAAGAGGCCTTGAGAGACAGAGTAGTCCTCAGGCTAGACGCTCTAAACGTACAGAGCAAAATTATGGCAAAGGGCGACATCACCCTTAAAGACGCCATAGCTGAAGCTACAGCAGTGGAGGCAACCAAGAAGTCGGTTGCCCAACTACGCTGAAATCGCACTCCAACACACCAACCAGCCAGCGAAATTTCACCTAACGCAGAAGGGCAGCTTTCCACGGCCCACCATAAGGACCTCTCTTCGTCATCAGACAGCGACGAAGAAGAGGTCCATCGTCTGCGGTCTGATCGGGAACGACACCCGAAGTCCCAGCAACCATGCGCGGGTTGCGGGGCCAACCATTTTCGCTCTGATTGCAAATTCTGCGATGCACTCTGCCACGAGTGCAGGAAACGAGGCCACATCGGACGGGTCTGCAGAAGCTTCCTCGGACCCAGCCAGACTTCGAAGGGAACCAATCTCCGCCAATCGACAGGGAATCGCCCTGTAAGGCAAAAACCAGTAAACCATTCCTACAGAAACCGACCCGTGAATCGTCTAGTGAGACGAGAAGAGGCTCACCAAACACTCACTATTGGCCATTCCTCTTCCTTAGACGCTCAAAAAATTTGGGTCAATGTGAACATTGAAAATCGGCCCTGCCAGATGGAAGTAGACTCGGGATCGTCTCTTTCAATGGTCTCATGGAAGACCCTCAAGCAACTCATCCCCACTAGCCGGCACCAAGACCTTCAATTCCAACGGCTCATGCTAAAAGACTACCAGGGGAACCAAATTCCAGTTGCAGGGTCCAGTCGAGTCCAGATTGCATTCCAGAACCGCACAGCGCACTTAACCCTGACGGTGATTGATAAGGACCGGCCTAGCCTGTTAGGCCTACAATGGTTCACACCACTCGGCATTGAAGTGGCGGGCATTAACCGAATCGGTGGCAATGACTGGGAGGAAGACCTCACCCATGAATTCAGGGATGTCTTCAAGGAAAAGCTAGGCGAGTACAAGGGGACCATGATATCCTTTAGCCTTAAGCCAAAAGTAGCTCCCATCCGCCTTAAGTCTTGTCAAGTTCCGTTCGCTCTAAAACTGAAAATCGACGAGCAACTCGATAAGTTGATTGCCCAGGGAGTTTTAAAGCCAACGGATCACTCCCCTTGGGAAACTCCGATTGTGACACCAATTAAGCCGGACGGCTCCATTAGAATTTGTGGGGACTACTGAGCCACCCTAAACCACACCCTGCAACAGAACCCATATCCGGTGCCGGTGGTACAGCACCTCCTCCATTCCCTGGGGGGCGGAAAAGTCTTCGCTAAACTAGACTTAGCTCAGGCTTATCAGCAATTGCCGGTTGACGAGAAAACGGCACAGGCACAGACTATTGTAACACACCGGGGTGCCTTTAAGTGTACACGACTTCAATTCAGAGTCAGTGTTGCCCCAGGGATCTTTCAGAGCCTAATGGAGAGACTATTGCAGGGGATCAAGGGCGTTGTCCCCTATTTCGACGATGTGATCATTGCTGCCCCCACTCAAAAAATCTTGTTAGAGCGTTTAAGACTGGTATTGCGAAAATTTCAGGAAGCAGGCCTGAAAGTCAAAAATAATAAATGCAAAATGTGTACCGATTGTGTGGAATTCTTAGGGTACCTAATTGACAGTCAGGGTATTCACCCTACTGATAGTAAATTGAGAGCAATAAAAAACGCTCTTAGGCCCCAGAATAAGACCGACCTCCAGGCATTCTTAGGCCTCATCAATTTCTATAATGTATTCTTGCTGCACAAGGCGACTGTTGCTGAACCGTTATATCGCCTTTTAGATAAAAAAGCAATCTGGGTATGGGGTCACAAAGAAGAGCAGGCGTTCTGTAATGTAAAAAAACTACTGACTTCGGATGCCGGCTAATGCAGTACAATGAGACTTTGCCAATAAACATAACTGTGATGCATCGTCTTTTGGAGTGGGCGCCATTTTGAGCCATGTGTTACCTAACGGTAATGAAGCCCCTGTTGCTTACTTCTCAAAGATGCTCTCGAAAACCGAGCGAAATTACAGTCAAATCGATAAGGAAGCCCTGGCGATTGTATCAGCAGTTAAAAGGTTTTATGAGTACATGTACGGCCGGGTTTTCACCATTGTAACTGACCACAAACCATTGCTGGGGATCATCGCTGGGGACAAGCCAACTCCCTACATACTTTCTCCCAGAATGACCTGCTGGTCAGAATTCTTGGCTGCCTACAATTATCAGTTACAATATCGTCCCGGTAAAGCCATTCCCCACGCCGACGCACTGAGCCGTACACCGCTCCCTGAAACTATCAACGATCTTGCACCAATGATGACAGCGTTGCAGATCGAAACACTCCATACGCCGCCATTGACTGCCCGTGACATCGTGAGAGAAACAAAACGCGACCCCCTCTTGGTGCGAGTCCTCATGTGGGTGGAACGCGGATGGCTATTAGACCAAGTACCAGACGACTTTGCACCATTCAAAAGTCATCAAACAGAGTTGTTCTCGCAGAAGGGCTGTGTCATCTGGGGTGATAGAGTCGTTATCCCAGAACGACTCCAACAGACACTGCTAAGAATCTTGCATGATGGCCACCCTGGCATCGTGCACATGAAGGGCCTCGCACAAAGCTATGCATGGTGGCCAGGCATCGATAGACAAATTGAATCGTGGGTTAAAACTTGCCAGAGATGCCAAGAAGTAAGCAACGCTCCACCAAAGGCAACCCCAACCGAATGGGAGACGCCAAGGGGACCCTGGTCCCGTATCCATCTGGACTTTGCTGGGCCGACCAAAGGCCACATGTTTCTGCTAACCATCGACGCCTACTTGAATTGGCTCGAGATTCACCGAATGAGCAGCACGACTACTGACACGGTCATCAAAAGACTGGAAAGACTTTTTGCAACCCACGGATTACCAGACGTTCTGGTATCCAACAACGGGCCCCAATTTACCGCGCTACCTTTTGAGCAGTACTTGGCTGACCGTGGTATTCGACATGCGTTCACTTCGCCTGCGCACCCTGTTGCCAACGGTAGGGCTGAGCGCATGGTTCAATTCATCAAAAAAACTCTCCAAAAGATCGACTACGACAACATCGACAAGAAAATCAACCGGATCCTTTTTCTGCAGCACATCACACTTTACAGCGTCACCAACAAAAATCCCCGCCGAACTGCTAATGGGACGGAAGCTCCGCTCCCACCTCGATCAGTTACACCCAGCCTACGAACCAGAAAAGCCATTCGAATCCAGCAGCCGATGCCGTACCTTCCAGGTAGGCGATTTGGTGTTCGCTAAAAACTTATTGGGTGATCCGCTGTGGGTAGAGGCGACCATAATCCGTGTAACCGGCCCAAGATCATTCCTCGTTCAGTGCCCTGACGATAGACTTTGGAAGCGCCACATAGATCAGCTACGATTGCAGCTACCATCTCGCACTTCCGAACTCCCTTTTGACCAGACTGAGGGGGGGGGGAGATACAGAGGAAAGCGAATTACTATTAGAGGGAAACCTTTTCGAAGAGACTGATAATGGAACTGAAACACAGGAATAGGAACCAGGGACCGAAGTGAATGCACCTCAGGAAATGGCCAATGATATTGATGACAATGAGAATGCGAACTCGGAATCAGAGGCACCCCTACCACTAAACAATGATCTACCTCAGCAAAAGTGCAGCCAACTGCCAGGCATTTTGCGAAAATCGAAAAGACTAGTAAAACAACCGTCCTACCTTAAGGACTATGTAACCGCACCCCGTGGGCAGAAGCCGGGGGAAAGGGGTGTTGTGAATGAATAATACCAATAAAGTTATCATTCAGCTTGAAGTCAAGTGCAGGGTTCTGGCTGTTAATGGCAGGATCGGATTGGCCCATTTAGGAGCATCTGATTGGCCATTAACAGGCTATTCCCATTGGTTAATGGAGCTAGCGTTCCAGGTTTGTTATTGGTTGAATAGTTAATGAGTTGCCTATATAAGTAAGGCCATAGCAGCCTTTGAGCTGAGCTGTCACGATATGTAAATAAAGAGTTTGAAGTTCACTGTTTCTGCCGGCTCGTCTCCATCATTCGCACCCATGCTTCAAACTTAACACCTTCCTTAGGCCAGTAATTTCTTCTAACAACCAGTTCTCTGAACTGCTTGGAATGTTAACAACCAGTTCTAGCAAATAGGTGTGAACTGGTAGAATCCCACCCCTGGGGCCAACCATTGATAAATATCTAAGCATTCCTTTGCTTACCAATCTCCCTTCCCCCCTCTCCATCTGTCCCTCCATCTGTCTGTCTGTCATCTACCTAATTTATATATCTATCCATCTCACAAGAAGAAATAACCTTCTGGGTTCAGTTCCAAGTGGGGAAAAAGACACTGGAAACATCGAGGCTGTTTGGAAAGATGGTTTAATGGTAGACAGGATCACATGCCTTGGAGCTCTTGGGTGAAGATAAAGGGCAGAGATGCTGAGAGTCCCTGGTTTTATATCCTCTGTTGGGATTTGAATTTGAGATTGTTTTCTGATTGGTTGTCTTCTCCCACACATGCCCTGCTCCCCCATGCATGCACAGCAAATGCCCAATAATCAGCTGGCTGGCAGGAGGCACATCTCCATGCACAGTGCACCTGATCTGGGGCAACAGCTTGCATGCTGGCAGAAATGACTCTGCATGCCACTTCCAGGACGTGTGCCATAGGTTCGCCATCACGGGTCTAGGATCTCTTGCTTGAGCAAGGGGTTGGACTACAAGATCTCCAAGGTTCCTTCCAACTCTGATATTCTGTTATCTTCCAGAAAAGCAGGAATCTTTGATGGAACAGAGATTATTAATGAAAATCCTAATATATGGAGTTTCAATATAGCAGCTGTCCTTGGCATCTTTCTCTTTCATGAATTGTAAATACTGTTTCCTATTCCTGAGAGGGAGAAATCAGGCCTATTGGCATGCAGATACCCAAAGAACTCTCTGGATAAATTTTCCATCGCTTTCCCCCCTTGTATCAAGTCAAGCTAGCAATTCATTACTATTATTAACATTTTTGTCCACTTTGGATAATATCATTGCTTTTCCTCTATGGACCTTTGGTATATGTGCAATGCTTCATATGTTATTGATTCTCATCCCTGACTGTAAATTTTTAAAGAGAAGCTTAATGAATTATAAATAATAATATCTTCTTCATACATAAATAGGGCAATTTATTTGTGAAAGGGCCTATTCATTCCAGGTTGAAGTACATTCCGGTCAGCAAGGAGAAGTTGATGGAAATAGCAAATAAAGGGAAAAAAGAAGAATGCGGTTTGGTTTTTCTTTTCAAGAAAATTCACCAGGTTCACAGTTCCTAGCCAACATGTTGTTTAGAAAAGAACTTCACTTTAATTTGTGTACTTCTATTATTTTTTTTTTTTAATAATCTAGTTCTTGGTTCACAGATTACTTACCAAAGTAGGCAAGTGAAGGGATGTTGCAGATACAAATTGTGTATTGGGAAAAAGGAAGGCAATGTTTGAAAATAAATGTAAGTTTCAGGTCTTTTTTCCCTTTTTTCTTTTTCACGGATTGATAGAGAAAGAAGAGAAAACTGGCTTGTATCTGAATATTAAAGTTCTGCAATGCTTCAGTGTTGATTTCAAGTTGAACAGAGGCTACAGATGTACTTATAGTGCTTTCAACTTTTTAAAACAGCTGTCTTTTCCTGTGATCAAGAGAGGGGGGGAGAGGGAAAAGGAAAGGGAGAGGGAGGTAGGGAGGGAGCTGTCTTGCCCCACTCAACCATTAGGCAAGACATGCTATTAGACTTCTCAGAGAAGTTATGGTGGGAAGGAAATTGATTGTCTTTATAGCACAGCCTGCTTTGAGAGTGGTGTGGTATTCTCACTTCATAATCAGAAGGTTGAGAGTTTGATCCTAGGTAAAGGCAGATATTTTTCTCTCTGGGCACAGTGATAATAATATCTGCTAAACAAAGCTCCACATTGGTGACAAGAAGGGCATCCGGCCATTAAAACGCTCTGTTAATTCCATTCAGTTGCTCAGACTCCATCCTGCAAGGGATTATGGGTCATTAAATGATGAGGATGAGGATGATTGCACAGCCTGCTTTGCAACCTGGAATACCTTGTCCAGTTTTGGTCATTTCAATATAAGAAGAATGCCAAGAAATTGGGATGAATGCAGAAAAGAGCAACAAAGATTGTGAAAGGAATAGAAGATGAATATTAGGACGGATAATTAAAGGGCTGAAGCATTAAAGCAGAGAAGAAAGAATAGATTTATTCTCTAAGTCTCCCAACGGTAGGACAAAAGTTACTAAGGTGGAGCTTTATAAAGAGATGTTCAAACTTGAAATAAAGATTATAGGGAGTCCTCAACTTATAACCACAATTGAGCCCAAAATTTCTGTTGCTAAGTGAGACATAAGTGAATGTGATGTCGAATGATGTCGAGCTGGCTATGCCTACTTTGGCTATGCCCACGCTGGCCCCTCAGGGTCAAACATAACCCTGATGTGTCCCTCAATGAAATTGAGTTTGACACCTCTCTTATACAGGAAACAGTTAGCATGATCAAAGTCCTTATCCACAGTTCATATCCTCTGTAGGATCTCACTAGCTGTCTTAAATATGTGGTTCAAAACCCTGATATCAGGACATTTTTGACTCACGGCCCACAACTGCAGCATTCGTTATGTTCTTTCTCTCTTCCTTGCCTGTCCTCTGAACCTGTCACCCATTTCATTTGAAAACTTAGTTGCCTTTTAATGAACGAATTGGCATTTCATATTAGCTTATCAGCCTATAAAGCCAAATGCAGACTCAATAACATTAACGGTAATTTCTCATAAAAAGATATTATCGATTGCCTTGCTACCTGTAAGCATTGAAAATGGCAGCCTGCACATCGTGCCTTCCTCATCCAGAGCCTGAAGAATTAAAGAAAAATTAAATTTGACAGCAGTAAATTCGCAGGCACAATCGAGGCACCAATTTATATGCAAAACGAAGTGCTTTATGAAAATTTCCTCTATTTTCTCACAGAGATTTGAGGGAGGAGAGGTTAAAAAAAAGAGAGAGAGAAATTTTCACTTGATGCAGCTTCTTCTTCTAATATCCCTCTGCCTTAAATATTATATCGCCGCTACTCCCGACTCTCTTTGATGTATAAATAATCACATTAAATTATATGCAGCAAGATGAGTGGTTGCTCTGCCATTCTTATTTTACAAAGTAATTTCTACCCTAGAGGGTCAAATTTCCCTGACAAATTCTTAATTACTATGTTGCAACAGAAGCAGAATCTATTTGTGCATAAATCCTGAACAATCCCATGTGGTAAGTAACTAATATTACCAACCATTTCGCTTGGCCTGTTCACTGAACTCCATAATTAGATAATACTTTTGATGATGGTACATTTGAAGTCTTAATCCATTTAATTTTTTATGAGATTTTTTTTTATTTTAATAGGGATGTGTTAGTGACCGCTGCCTATTTAAAAAATCATTAAAATTCTGTCCACAGCAGTAATAA
The DNA here is from genome assembly GCA_033807585.1 of Hydrophis major. NCBI lineage: Eukaryota > Metazoa > Chordata > Lepidosauria > Squamata > Elapidae > Hydrophis > Hydrophis major. The sequence goes on from CM066331.1 coordinate 201,476,392, forward strand.
AGATTAAAGATTACTAATATGGCATTCATAACCTTGGTGGTTTTCTCGAAGTCCAGGGCTTAAGGTAAATGGTAAAGGTCATTTAATATGTTAGTCCCTAATTATAAACCTGGATAATAGGTTCCTTTTCTAATTATCCTGTGGGTGGGCTGGTGTATTTGTGTATATATTCTATATTTCTAATTCAGAGTATTTGCTATAAGGAGAAAGGGAGGGCACGGGTGACATATAAGGCACCCAGCACAAATGAAAATAAGCAATGCCCAATGATGAACTGAACAAAAGTGTGTGTTTAAATGTGGGGAATGTCTTGCTTTAAAGCACCATGCAAAAAGATTCAGCCTTCTTCTTGTTGGGGAAAAAAATGAAGAAGAAAAAGGTTGCTTGGGAAGTTTAATACCTTTTTAGTTCTATGCCAAACATTGACAATTAAGACCAAGGCTATTTCTACAAAAAGCTGAAATCAGGCAAGGAACAATTGGAGGCAAACAAGAAAAAAAAAAGGACAAAATTCCGGAATATTCTTAAGACGTACAGCTGGTTTATTTTTGCAATATGAAAATAGTTGCCTGCAGGGGTGAGATTCAATTTTTTTAACAACCAGTTCTGTTGGGCGTGGCTTGGTGGTTATGTGACTGGGTGGACGTGGCTTGGTGGTCATGTTATTGGTTGGGCGTGGCCGATTCAATATCACTCTTATCGAGACACACATCTCTTCGCCTGGCCTCTTGTGACTGTGGGGATGCTGCAACAGTTGTAAGTGTGAAAAATGGTCATAAGTCACTTTTTTCAGTGCCATTGTAACTTTAAATGGTCACTCCATACAAGCAAATAACCAGCAAAGGAGGGGAAAAAAACCTCCAGAGAGGTTCCTGAGATGGGAAGTCTAGTCCTGCCAAGAATGTAATAAGGGTTAACAGAGAGGCAGTTTCTGTAAGCAATACCAGAATGTTTCCTTCCTGCCTTCCTTACAGGATTAGGCCAGTAATTTCTTCTAACAACCGGTTCTCCGAACTGCTTAGAATGTTAACAACCGGTTCTAGCGAATAGGTGCGAACTGGTAGAATCCCACCCCTGGCTGCCTGCTGAACTAGGAGATGAGGCGGGAAGATGTTGTTAATGCTATTCTTATTTTTGTTGTTGTTGCTGTTGTTGAGTAGTACTGTGCTGCATTATCAAATGTGCACTGAACTTGACTAAATAAGGAAGAACAAATTTCTGTCTGAAGGATTTACGGTCTACGTATAGTCTGTAAATTTAACACAGAATCCCGCCTGCTCTCCCTGTCCCAAAAAACCTCAGAAGGATATGATAGTGATTGTGGTATAGACAGTAACCTCAATGCAACTGTTTTGTTTTCATGGTTTAAGTTTCAAGTGAGAAGGTGGAGAAGGTAGCAAAATCCCATGATTAAATAATACATTAGGATCTGCCCAGATCTTTCAGAACATTGTGTTCAAGTCTGCATCATCACACAGGATAGATAGATAGATATATAGATATATATATAGATAGATAGATAGATAGATAGATAGATAGATAGATAGATAGATAGATAGAGAGATAGATAGATAGAGATAGAAATATATGAAAGTCACAGAATGAAGCTAAATGTTACAGCCCTGTGGTGTAAGTAGGCTGAATGTGTTTGTGGGGAACATAATCAGTGTCAGATTTCATCTAATATTCAGAGATCAGGAAAAAGTTAGGCCTCGTACTTCTGAAAGCACCATCCCATTTTTTTTTGTTCACCCCCAAATCACAAATACACAGTATCTGTGAGAATGCCAGGTGTGAAGAATCAGAACCACAGTTAATAACAATAGCAATAGCACTTAGACTTATATACCACTGCATAGTGCTTCACAGCCCTCTCAAAGTGGTTTGCAGAGTCAGCCTATTGCTCCCAACAATCTGGGTCCTCATTTTATTCAGGATAGAAGGCTGAGTCAACCTTGAGCCTGGTGAGATTCGATTTGCCAAATTGCAGACAGCTGGCTGCAGCAGAAGTAGCTTGCAGTATTGCAGTCTAACCACTGTGCCACTGAGGCTCAGTTAAGCTAATTTATTGCTCGTGCTTATACCCAAGAATCTAGTCAACTAACAGTCAGCACTAAATTGGTACTAGATCAGGGGTGTCAAACTGGTGGCTCATGGGCCTGATGCATCCAGCTCCGCAAATGGGAAAACTGTCATGTGACAGCAATGTGATGCAGCAAGTTTGACACCCATGCACTTGATAGTTGTTGGAATTCAGGCCAGGTTGGACTGAGATCTTTTGTGGGAACATAATGACTCCAGGCTGTTTCCTCTTTTGACTCCACTCCCAGACTCTGCCTGTCCTTCTGCTACAGAGATGAGATGACCACTTAGAGAAGGAACTTATTCCTACTCTCTGTATCTCAAAAAAATTTCCACTACTTTTTGGGGGAGGGATGAGAAAGGGCAAATATTAACTCCACTGAAAATTAACCTCTTTAAACCATTCCAAGGGACACAGTGGCTCAGTGGCTAAGACGCTGAGCTTGTCTATCAGAAAGGTTGGCAGTTCGGTGGTTCGAATCCCTAGTACCGCATAACAGAGTGAGCTCCCGTTACTTGTCCCAGCTTCTGCCAACTTAGCCATTTGAACACATGTAAAAAATGCAAGTAGAAAAATAGGGACCACTTTGGTGTGAAGGTTAACGGAAGCCCCTCATTGGACGCTTGTGAAAGCGATAGACTCAGCTCATTGGTTGTTGAATGGCAGCAAGCTCTATAAAAGAGCTACTGCTGCCCAGGTTTTCATCTCCAGTCTTTCTTGTTAAATAAAGAGTTGAAGTCCGATGTCTCATCTCCATTCTTACGCCCATGCCCAGAACTTAACACATACAACTTCAAGTTGCCAATTTGAAAACATGGCATATGTACTTGTATCTAGATATAAGCACACATGCAAACAAGCATAAAGACACTGCTTGTAATGACCCAGGGTGGGATACAAAACAAACACAGTCACAGAAAACAGATGAAGCCTGTTTTATTCCTTCACTTTGCTTCCAAGCTCCAAATATTCTTGACGGAAGACAAAAAACTCCCACACAAACAGTTACAAGAAGAAGGAAAAAAGCAACACAAACCAGGCAAGATAAGAGCTGGAGGACGTCCATAGATATCAGAACACACACTGGGAAGGATGCCAAACTCAGAGAGGAACCACAAACTAGAGATATTTCCACGCTTTGTTTCCAGTGTTCACCCGCACGCAAGTCTGTCCTCTTATTCAGTTGTCACACCTGCAGCCCATGAAGAGGATCAATGCCCTCTCCTCCCCCGTAGACCACCTCTCTCCCTTATCCTGTCCTCCCTGCATGCCCTAGGATGCAGAGGGGATGGGCCTGGATCCTTCTCTGACTGCTCAGCCGACCTCTGCCCTTCCCAGCCTCTTCCACACCTCCAGACCCACACTTCCACTCCCTGTTGGCTGTTCCTCCTCTCCCTCTGAGTCAGTCTCCACCAGAGGCATGACACTGCTTCAATTTAAAATCAGGAAAATGAATATAGCCTCAAAGTGCTACAAAAAATAAATATGAAACTTCTTATTAGGAACCTAACTCCATTCCTAAGAGGTCTGTAAGGGGGTGTGCATAAGTGCACCAGCATGCCTACTATCCCTGTCCTACTATTCCCATTTATTCATTTATCCGTACTCATTGTACATACTTATACATGTTTATACTTATATATTTATATGTTATGTTCATACTTATACTTGTTTTCTGATACATGCTTGACAAACAAACAAATAAAATAAAACAAATAAACAAACCAATAATACATTCTGAAGGTTATTGTCCCTCCAGAAATTAATGTTTATGTTTTGTATTTATTATATCATGCTCATCTGCCTGAATGCCAGTTATAAGAGGTCAGCAAGAAGATATTCATGATTGCAAGATCATCCAAAGAAAGGGATATTAGAAGAAAAATAAATTAAAAAGTTATATTTTTGACATAATGCATAAAAAATGTTCAGCCGGCTTTCTGAATGTTATCCTGAAATTCCCTTCTTTTATGAAATTTATATATGTGTGTATGTATGTATTTCTATATTTACATGCATATACTGATAGTTGGGTGGGTTGCTACAGATTCACCCGGGTTCGAGCTGACTCGTTGCTAAATGTTATGTTATGGCTGGTTCAAATTTCACTGCCAAACTGCCAAATTTCACCCCTGGCTGGCCCCGCCCACACGCCCCATCCCATCCAGCCCAGGTAAGTGCAGGGCCTGCACAAAGGCTTGGGGAGGAGGAAAAACGGGCCTCTCAGAGGCTCCGGAAGTAAAGAAACAGGCCCATTTCCAGCCTCCAGAGGGCCTCCAGGGCCTGAGGGGGAAGTTTTCATCCTCCCAGAGGCTCAAGGAAAGCCTCTGTAGCCTGGGGAGGGCGAAAAATGGGCCTCCTGGAAGTTCTGGAAGTCTGAAAATGGTCCCGTTTCCAGCCTTCAGAGGCCCTTCAGAGTCTGGGGAAGGCAGTTTTTGCCCTCCCAGAGGCTTGAGAAAGCCTCTGTAGCCTGGGGAGGGTGAAAAATGGGCCTCCCGGAAGTTCCAGTAGGCCATGCCCACCATGACCATGCCCACCAGCAACCAGGCAGAGAGCCCATTGCTGGGATTTTTGAAGCCCCTCCCTGCTGATAGTCCTCAACTTATGACCACAATTGAGCACAAAATTTCTGTTGCTAAGTGAGATAATTGTTAAGTGAATTTTGTCCCATTTTACAAGCTTCCTTGATACAGTTGTTCAGTGAATCACTGCCGTTGTTAAGTTAGTAACATGGTTGTTATGTGAATCTGGCTTCCCCATTGACTTTGGTTGTCAGAAGGTCACAAAAGGGGAACCCATGATTCCAGGACACTGGGACCGTCATAAATAGGAGTCAGCTGCCAAGCTTCTGGATCTTGATCACATGACATGGGGATGCTGCAATGGTCATAAGGGTGAAAAACAGTCGTCAAGTCCCTTTTTTCAATGCTGTTGCATCTTTGAACAGTCACTAAATAAATAAACTGTTCTAAGTCGAGGATTACCTGGATGTATATGCATATATACACACCGGCTGAAGGCCACCTTCATGAAAAGAGTAGGATTAGAAGAAAAAAGTTACATTAATATTAATTAAATTAGTAAGGACCCATTCTGGTTAATTGCCTGTAAAACAGGCATTTGTAAAATTAATTGATTCCCACCAGCACCGACATAGCACAGCAATCCTTTCTCTTTCGCTCATACCCATATATGCAAATGCTCACACATTCCTCTCTCCTTTCAGCAGAAACAGCAGGAAAAGAATAAAGAGAACCCAGATCAGAGTGAAGGGAGTAATGAGCTGTAGAGGGGAGATAAGAGAAAAACTCAGCAGAGGTATCTATGCCAGACTCAGTCATTATACACCTAAAAAAAAAAAAAGGCTTACTGTGTTGTAGTAATTTTCACTGAGTTCAATGGTTCTTACTCACAGGTAGAACCTCTGGTCTTGGTCAGTGGTCTACTCCTGTTTCTAGAGCAAGGAGACAGTGCAAGCAACCATGTCTCTCTTTATTGCCTTCAACATGTCAAGAACAATGGGTTATAAGGGGGCAGAAAAGTTGAGAAGTCCCCCTGCAGCCGCATCACCTTACAGCAGGGGTGTCCAACCTTTCACCTTCCCTGGGCCAAATTAGAAGATGAAAATTTGGTTTGGGCCGAATAAAATAATAAAATAAAATAAAATAAAATAAAATAAAATAAATAAAATAAAATAAAATAAAATAAAATAAAATAAAATAAAATAAAATAAAATAAAATAAAATAAAATAAAATAAAATAAAATAAAATAAAATAAAATAAAATAAAATAAAATAAAATAAAATAAAATAATAAAATAAAATCAAAAACAAAACAGGTTCTTGACTCAGTCTCCTCTCTCTCACTACTCAGGGTCACTTCAGCTTGCTGTGAATGCTTTCTAACAAGGGGATTTTAAGCAATTCATATGTATGGCTTCTGGGGGTGGGTGGGTGGATCCCCTAGGTTTGCTAGAGAAAACAATTTACATGGATATGGGTGGGGGGAGAGGTACCATTTAACACCATAGTGTGAACCTTCTTACTTGCTGAGACTATTTGAGGAATTTATTCTATAGCTCCTGTTAGTGGCACTTCTGGATTAATTCTCTTCTCGTGCCATCTTCATTCTTCAGATCGTACTTCCTGTGAAGTTGAGGGTCCTTAAAACAAACATTTATTTTTTAAAGTTGTTGATTAATTGATATTATTAATCTTTCATTACCATTTTAGCCCATTTTTAAAGGCTCACTTTGAAATGTGTTCCCCTTACAAACGGCTGAGAAGTTTCTGTGGTCAGTTAAATAAATTGGAAGAGGAAAAACCCCAATAAATAAGCAGTTAAATAAATACATCAAGAGTCTGAACAAGCAAAGCCTATCTTGAACTTTCTTAAAACAAAAACTCATCTTCTACTGTGAGAAGATTGCACAGCCCCAGGTAAAATCTAGACAAAGGTTATTCTTATTACTCTGAAAAGGTGAAAAACCAACAGTGAGGAACCTGTGTAACTTGCCAGAAGTTGTTGAGTTTTGCCATGATGAGATGCTGATGCTGCACTTTATAATTCCAAAAGATCTGATGGTTGTAAATTTCTCATTCTGTGGGAAAGTCTAACTTTGGTCTAACTTTTGGGACTGGGGAACACTTTTCGAATTCTGGGATCCCGCAATGGATGTTCTTGTAAACTCCTTTCTATACGGTGTGGGTGTCCAATCTTTTGGCTTGTCTGAGCCACACTGAGTGAAGAGCAATTGTCTTGGGCCACATATAAAATATATAATATTGTTAATGTATGTAAATCACATAATAATGTTAAAAGTTTACGGTCTTGTGTTTTTGAGCCAGGTGAAACCTCGCTCAAAAACAGTAACTGAGAGAGGGAGCTTGGAGTCCTAACAGACAACCACTTAAATATGAGCCAGCAGTGTGCGGCAGCAGCCAAAAAAGCTGATCCAATTCTTGGTTGCATAAACAGAGACATAGAATCAAAATCACGTGAAGTATTAGTATTGCTTTATAAAGCCTAAGTAAGGCCACACCTGGAGTACTGCATCCAGTTTTGGTCACCATGTTACAAAAAAGATGTTGAGACTTTAGAAAAAGTGTGAAGAAGATGATTAAAGGCCTGGAGACAAAAACATATAAAGAATGGTTGGAGGAACTGGATATGGTCAATCTAGAGGGGAAAAAAAGGACTAGGAATGACATGATAGCAGTATTCCAGTATTTAAGGGGCTGCCACGAAAAAGAGGTGAGGGGTCAACCTATTCCCTAAAGCACCTGAAGGCAGAACTATATCATGCTCCTGTCAGAGTCTGAATCCAAGGAGGAAGATGTACAGCTGACAGGGAGTGGGAGTGTGGCTCCATTGGCTGTGGGGGAAACTGGGAAAGAGCAAAGTCTGGCTGGGCAGAGCAGGGAAGATGTAAAACAAGGGAGAGGGAGTTCAGAGGAAGACTCAGGCCTACCCCCCTCTTCATCTTAGGGCATACAGGGAGGAACAGAGGAGAGTGCAAATGTGGGTTGTGTGACTTATGGGAGAAGATTCCCTTCATTAGCCATACCTGGGAAAAGAGTTTAAAAGAGATGCATGCTGAATGTGGCGTCTGCTGGGAACAAACGCGAATTTATCTTGTGTTGACTTTGGTTATCTGCATTCCTGGCATCCTGCCAAGCATGTTGAGTTATTGCTGTGCCTTCATGTCTGGAATTCCTTCTCCTGCCTCACTGGACTAATTATTTCATTTTGCCTTGATTGGACTTATAGTTACAGTTTTTGTTGACCACATTTTGGACTTGATTCTCTGCAGCCAAAGGAGAGTTTTTTCTCCAGCCCAGAAAGTAACCAGGATATTGGGGGCAAGGAGCTAATAAAAGGACCCCCACTGATTATCTGACTGTGTTGTCTTTGTGCCATGCCCTGGCTCATCACAAACAAGAAGCAATGAATGGAAACTAGTCAAGGAGAGAATCAACCTAGAATTAAGAAAAAAACTTCTTAACTGGGAGGATAATTAAGCAGTGGAACTGTAGCCTTCAGAAGTTGTAAGTGCTTCATCACTGGAGGTTTCTAAGAAAAGACTGGATGGCTACCTATCTGAAATGGTATAGGGTCTCCTGCTTGAGCAGGGGGTTGGACTAGAAGACCTCCAAGGTCCCTTCCAGCTCTATTCTGATTGTGGGGGCCCAGTACTAGCAGCTTAGGGTTGCATGCAGCCCATGAGACACAGATTGGACACATCTGGTCTAAAGAGACATATGCATTATGTTCTTTAGTTATTAATGTGCTTTTACTTGTTGATTTTACCTGTTGACATAAGATAGGCAGCTATATAAATGTTTTTTAAAAAAGAATAAACAATAAATAAATTCTTCTAAATGGCGTTCTCAGATTGAGAAGTGTGGATAGCCAAGGAAGCTTTAAAGTAACTGAAGGAGGTGTAACACATAGCAAACCCAGCCAATACCCCCCTCCAGGTCCTCCAGGAAAATAACATGAGCTCAAAAATTCAAAGGAAATTCTTAAGCACCTTTTAAAAAAGATACAAACTTCAGCTATCTCTTTCTCAGGGGAAAGAAACTTTGAGAAATGTCACAGCAGTTTGGTCACAATATTAATCAGCTTTCCTGACAAAAGCTGTTCAGGATTTTGGATTGATTGATCGATCAATCGATAATGTGCCATGAAGTCATTGTCAACTCTTAGCAATGGCATGTATAGATTTTTGCCATGTTGTTGGGTCTCTAACTTAATCTTTCAGCTGTTCAAATGGCGTAGTTATCAGCCATGTAACTGAGAGTCTATGGAGATTCTCAATCATCCAGGTCATGGTTATTCCTAAAGTGCTTTTTCCAAAAGTCAACTGAAGAAGCTTCTTGGATGAAAAAACAAAATGTTTTAAAAAAACAAAAACAAGAAAATCCTATTGTCTTTTGGGGAAAAAAGCATTTTTGGACATTGTAAAAGAGACTGTCTATCTAACTGCTGGTTGTTCTCTTCTCCTCTTTCCACCCACCTTTCAAAGGATCAGAGCCTTCTTCAGGGCACTTGGTCTTTGCATCATGTGTCCAAACTTTGGGCAGAGGTCTTCCCAATCATGTCTTCTCTAACAGATACATTTTAACTGGAGGTGTCCCAGACTGACTTTGACACCCTGCTACTGAAATGGATTTTCGCATTTGACAGATTATGTACAAGTTTATCCCAACAGCGACTGGCAGCAATACTCAGCTGCAGCCAAAAATATTTTTGACAGCCTCCTGTCTGACTTTTAAAAATGCAGTCGGCGGGGTCGTAAGTCGGGGACCGCGTGTGCTGGTTGTGGAGGCGACCATCCTAGATCTGAGTGCCATTTCTTTGATGCAGTCTGCTGGCACTGCGACAAAAAGGGTCACATTGCCCGCGTCTACCAATTAAAGGAAGTCTACAGCCCCAGATGGCGGGACCACAGCAAGCGGAGACGGGACAGCACACCCCCCAGAACCAGAGATCGCCCAGCCAACAGCCGATGGGACCGGAGCGGGTGAACCCGACGAGGTGGCGAGACCCGGTGGAAGGAGGAAACCCACCAGATGGCCATCATCAGCCACGCATCAACCACCGATGCCCGAAAAGTCTACGTGGAGGTAGGCATTGAAGGCGAGCCATGCAAAATGGAGGCGGACTCCGGGTCCTACCTCTCCATGGTCGCCTGGCAAGAGATCAAACGCTTGGTGCCTACCATCCACAAGAAGGGACTGGAGAACCAGAGACTAATCATCAAAGACTACCAGGGAAACCGCATCCCGATAGTCGGAACCGAACAATTCAAAGTGACATTTAAGGGCCGCACTGCAAAGCTTCCCTTGACAATCATGGACCAAGACCGACCCAGCCTTTTGGGACTGCAATGGTTTGTACCGCTCGGCATCGAAGTCACGGGCATCAACCGCATCGCCGAGACCAGTTGGGAGCAACAACTGGCATGGGACTTCCAGGAAGTGTTCGACGGCACCCTAGGCAAGTACCGAGGGCCCCCCATCTCCTTCAGCCTAGACCCTAACATTCCCCCGAGATGCCTAAAACCAAGGCGGGTACCTTTTGCACTCAGGCCAAAAATTGACGAGCAAATTGACAAGCTCGTCAAGCAAGGGGTCCTACAACCAATTGACCACGCCCAGTGGGAGACCCCTATAGTCACCCCAGTCAAGCCCGATGGGTCAGTGAGAATCTGCGGGGACTATAAGGCCACCCTAAATTGCGCCTTACAACAAAGCGCCTTCCCCGTCCCAGTAGTGCAGCATCTTCTACACTCACTGGGGGGAGGCAAGGTTTTTGCGAAACTCGACTTGGCCCAAGCATACCAACAGCTGCCGGTTGACGCAGAAACCACGGAGGCGCAAACCATAGTCACCCACCGGGAAGCTTTCCGATGTAACCGACTCCAGTTTGGAGTCAGCGTGGCGCCTGGAATTTTCCAGAGCCTCATGGAGAGACTCTTGCAAGGCATCAAGGGGGTGGTGCCCTACTTCGACGATGTGCTGGTGTCGGCAACCAACCAGCGAGAACTAGAGGGTCAGCTAAGGGAGGTGCTAACCAAATTCAAGGAAACCGGGCTAAAGGTGAAGAGGGAAAAGTGCCAACTTTACACAGAGCGGGTCGAGTTCCTGGGGTACCTCCTAGACCGGCACGGCATCCACCCAACCGCAACCAAAATCAGAGCCATTAAGGAGCCCCCACACCCAGGACTAAAACAGAACTGCAGGCATTTCTGGGACTGCTTAATTTTTACAATGTTTTCCTGCCCCAAAAGGCGACCATGGCGGAGCCTTTGCAAAGGCTCTTGGACAAGGCAGCTACCTGGACTTGGGGGAAACACGAGGAAGCCGCCTTCAGGAAAACCAAGGACCTGCTCACCTCGGATGCCATCCTCATCCAATACAATGAGACCCTACCACTCGCCGTCACATGCGACGCCTCACCCTTCGGCGTCGGCACCATCCTCAGCCACACAATCCCAGATGGAAGAGAAGCACCCATCGCTTTCTTCTCGAGGACACTCACCAAACCAGAGCGGAACTATAGCCAGCTGGACAAGGAGGCCCTAGCTATCGTCGCAGCAGTGAAGAGGTTCCACAAGTACCTCTACGGCCACACGTTCACAATCATCACAGACCACAAGCCGTTGCTGGGCATCCTGGCAGGGAACCGGGCCACCCCAAACATTTTATCTCCCAGGATGACAAGGTGGTCCAAATTCCTTGCCGCCTACAGCTACTGACTCACACACCGACCCGGTAAGACGATCACACATGCAGACGCTTTGAGCCGCTCACCACTACCTGATCTAGACACTGACCCAGCACCCACGACGAGCACCCTCAGCATAGTGACTCTGCCCAATCTACCCATAACCGCGTCAGACATTGCCCGAGAAACCAATAAAGACAAACGTCTGGCGCGGGTGTTACATTGGGTAGAGAAAGGGTGGCCGGAAAAGGACAACGACGAAGCATTCAAAACATTCCAGAACCAGCAAACGGAACTCTCGCTGCAAAAAGGGTGTGTACTGTGGGGGGATAGGGTGGTTATCCCGGAAAAACTGCAAGGGAAGGCATTTGTCAGCCCTCAAGATACCTTCCTCTGTTGCTTTTCTGCTATTATTTCATTATTTCTCTGGGCTGTCATGACAACGGTGGGAGGGGGGATTTTGCTAGAGAAGAAGACTGGAGGTGTTTGCATTCCTTGCTGGGCTAGCAAGGGGAGGGGGGATTCTTTTCTTTAACTTTCCATTTCTTGGCTATCTTCTGTCCTCTTTTGCGCAACAGCGAACTTTTATCAAAATATGTCAAGGTCATTTGACAAGACACTTCATCACCATCTGGAGATGAGCACCTGAGCTTATTCAGAAGTTTTAATTGGAAGAATAATTTGAACTTTGGGGGGGTGGGAACAAACCTAATTCTTTGTATGTGGATTCTACCCGCCAATTTCTCAGTTTCGGAATTGATTTGTAGCTTCCACTTTATTTTCCAGTAAAAGGATAACTTTGCTCTACACCATGGAGTCTGAGTATTTCTTTCTTGGGATCTAAAGGGAGCACAGCGTGACATTATTCAGAAACTGCAAAATCGACCCACCCAGAGAAAACAGCAACTTTTCTTCTGAGGGGGTTTTATCTCATGTCGTCTCCAACCAGCGATGAAGAGGATCAGGGAGCTGCGGGGGGGCAGCCGAGGCTGCTACTGGAGATGTCAGTGACTGACCTGCTGGCCGACTTGACTCTGGAAGAAACCCCAACCGAAATGCCCAGATGGTCGTTGGGGGTTGGTTGGAAAGACCCTGAAGACCCCCCTCCTCCCAGAATCACTGTAAGATGAAAAGGTGCGAGGGAACGGCTATGGCAGGAAGGGGAGGAGATGGAATGCAAACTGGATCAAGCTGGGAAATTCTCTATGGATGTTCCTGAGGAGCCCGGCACGGCTCAAAGGTATGAGGGGGAAGAGGGAGCAAGATCAGCCCGGGGGAGCCAAGCTATCTCTACCCCCCTTGCCCAGCCTATGCCAGTGCAGCCGCCCACTGCCGCCCGGGGAGCCCCAGCAATAGGGGTGGTTCCTGGAAGATGCCACCTGCCCCCCTAGATGTAAAGTTTGGAGGAAATCCCAGAGATTTGGGATTTTTCCTGGTACAAGTTGGGAGTTATATGGCAGAATTTGAGCAGGGTTTCACCTCTGAAGCAGCCAAAGTGAGATGCGTTACCAGAACCCTGGAAGGGTTGGCAGCAGACTGGGTGGTGACTTTGTACAATGATAACTCCCCCCAACTGCAAACCCTCGATGCTTTCATGACTGCACTGAGGAGAAGGTTTGAGGACCCTCTGGCAGAGAGAAAGGCCAGAATCAGAATGAAAACCCTAGTCCAAGGGGGGAGATCGGTGGCAGACTACACCCAAGAATTCAGGCAGCTGGCATACCACATCCGAGGTTGGTCCCAGGAGGCCCTGGTGGAAGCCTACAAAGATGGCTTAAATGAAGATGTATACCACACGTGCATCTCCAGAAGGGATCCACGTGATTTACAGTCATGGTACTTGCTGGCGGAAGAGGTGGACATTGATCTAGCCCAAAACAGACGCAGGGGAGGTCCCACCTGGAGAAAACCGCTCCCCCCACGTCTCCGAGAGACCTCAGCCCCCCAACTGAGAGGGGTGGTGGCAAGAGCCAAGACCATGGCATGTTTCCGTTGTGGGAAGGAGGGCCACTGGATGGCGGATTGCCGGGTAAAGACGAACCCACCGAAAGCGCGGGACCCCGGGAGGAAGCCTAAAAACCCCTCAACCAAGCCTCGCGAGACCGGGCTGAAGACAAGAGAGGTTGTAGAGGTCGCCCTTTCGGCGGGAGAGGAGCTGGGACCTCCAACCCCACTCGACGAGAACGAGACAGATTCGGAAGATGACGTCCCGGTAAGTCCTAACCAAGGGCCCATGACCATCCCAATCAAGTTAAAGCAGCCCACCTCTGGGACTGAGGGAGTGATATTGGCCTTACTGGACTCGGGGTGCACAAGGTGTGTAATTAACATGAAAGTGGTTAAGGGGATGGGCATCGGACTGAGAACTTTAAAAACGCCCGTATCTTTTTGCCAACTGGATGGGTCGGTGGCGGGAGGTTGCCCCGCACGTTTTATAACAGAACCCCTAGAGATGACCATGGGAAACCACCATGAGACCCTGTGTTTTATTGTGGCCCCTGGGATGGAACAGCCTCTAATATTGGGACTACCATGGCTTCGGAAGTGGAATCCCCATGTGAACTGGAGAGAGGGGTGGATACGAATCCGCACCGATCGGCCACTGGAAGGGGAGGAGCAACCCTATCTGGAAGGGGAGGAGAAATCCCATCCGAAGTCCCAGGTACCCACCGAGATAGCTTCTACAGGTGCCGAACATGTGGAAGGAGAGGAAAAAATCCCGAAGGAGTATTGGGACTTAAGAGAGGTGTTTAGTGAAGAGGCTTCCGACGAGTTCCCTCCACATCGGTCGACTGATTGTAGCATTGAATTCCTGCCGGGGGTGACGCTCCCAAAACCGAAGATGTATCCGATGACACCGGGGGAGTTGGAGGAATTGAGGGCATTTATCGACAAGAACTTGCAACGGGGTTTCATCACGCCTGCCAGACCTCGAGTGGCAGCCCCTGTGATGTTCCACGAGAAGAAAGATGGCTCCAAATGTCTGGTAGTGGACTATAGAAACCTGAACGCAGTATATGTAGAGAACATGTACCCCCTCCCTCTGATGAAGGACATGTTAGCCCACCTGGCAAAGGGGAAGATTTTCACAAAGCTGGACTTGAGGGAGGCGTACTACTGAATCCGGATAAAGGAGGGAGACGAGTGGAAGACTGCGTTCAACTGCCCAATGGGTTGTTTCCAGTTCAATGTTCTCCCTTTCAGCTTACAGGGGGCGCCTGCTGTTTTCATGCAACTGATCAATCAAGTGCTTCACGAACATTTATACAAAGGGGTTCTGGTATACCTTGATGATATTCTTATCTACACAGAGACTAGAGACGAACATGTGAAGCTGGTACACTCTGTGTTGCACAAGCTGAGGGCCGCTAAATTGTATGCCAAATTATCCAAATGTGAGTTCCATCAAGAAAAAATTGACTACTTGGGATATCGTATCTCCCCCGAAGGCATTGAAATGGACCCAGAAAAGGTGGGAACCGTTTTGGACTGGGCCCCACCGAAAACTCGTAAACAGCTTCAAAGTTTTCTGGGATTTGCCAACTTTTATCGCCAATTCATCCCGTCTTTTGCAAAAATTGCCATGCCCATCACCAACCTCCTGAAAACAAAGGGGGAATTGAAACCAAAGCCCAGTCAACCATTGAATTGGACCATGGAGTGCCAAGCTGCATTTGAAAAACTTAAGATACTTTTTGCTGCAGAACCAATACTGAAACACCCAGACATGGATGCCCCTTTCGTGATCCAAGCTGATGCAAGCGATGTAGCAGTGGGGGCAGTCTTTCTCCAATTAAATGAGAAGGGGACACTACAACCATGCACTTACACTTCTCGTAAATTCACTGAGACTGAAAGGAGATGGGCCATTTGGGAGAAAGAAGCGTTTGCAGTCCGTTGGGCCTTACTAGCTTGGAGGCATTTTTTGGAAGGAGCAAAACACCCATTTGAAGTGTGGACTGACCATAAGAATCTAGAAGCTTTAAAAAACCCTCGGAAGTTATCCCCTAAACAAGTTAGGTGGGCTCAGTTTTTCAAGCGATTCAATTTCTCCTTGAAATATATACCGAGGGGGAGAATTTTATGGCAGATGCTTTGTCTAGAATGCCTCAATACAACAGTATCCGAAAAGAAGTGATAAGGCCAATCGTGTCCACTATACAACTGACTGCCCCTGTAGTTACTCATGCTCAAAAAAGGAACCAAGAAAAGAATCTATCCACTGATCTGATGGAACAGTTTAAGGAAGCTTTGAAAACAGATGAGTGGTTTCTGGCAAATGTGAACAACTGCACTCTTCGAGATGGCCTAGCCTGGATGGGGGTGAAATTATATGTACCTCAGAATCTGAGAAGCGACGTGTTGCAACAAACTCATGATTCCAAAGTGGCTGGTCATTTTGGGTTTGTGAAGACCTTACATTTGGTGAAACGGCAGTTTTGGTGGCCCTCGTTGAAAAAGGACATTGAGACTTATGTGGCGAGTTGTCCGATTTGCGCCTCAGCAAAAAGACCTCCTGGGAAGCCACCAGGACTGTTGCAAAATGTGGCCAGCCCAACTGCCCCTTGGAAGGAAATTTCCATGGACTTTATAGTAGATCTACCCGAGAGCAGTGGACACACAGTCATTTGGGTGGTGCCTGGCTTGTTCTCCAAACAAGCCCATTTCATCCCTTGCTCAAAGATCCCTTCGGTGAGGTCGTTGGCCAGACTATTCATTCTTCATGTCTACAGATTGCATGGTGTACCTGAACGTGTAGTTTCTGATCGGGGAGTCCAATTTACCTCGAATTTCTGGAGGGAATTTTTGAAGTTAATAGGCACCACCCAAAGCTTAAGCTCCGCCCACCATCCCCAAACGAATGGAGCCTGCGAGAGAACTAACGGGGTGCTAGAACAATACCTCCGATGTTACATAAATTATCAGCAAGACAATTGGGTGGATCTACTACCTTTTGCGGAGGTAGCATATAATAACTCTGTTCACAGCAGTACGGGATTTACTCCTTTCAAAGTAGCAACGGGGCAAGATTTTGTACCCATACCTGAACTGCCTGGTGAAAACCCAACTGTCCAGTCACTGAGTGATTGGATATCTCAGCTTCAACTTAATTGGCCGGTCGTCTGAAAAGCTTTGGATGAGGCGCACAAATCTCATAAGAAATTTGCAGACAGAAAGCAAGCTCCGCAGATGTCATATCAAGTGGGCGATAAAGTATTTCTCTCGACCAAGTATTTGCAGACTACTCAAAAATTGAAGAAGCTGGGTCCTAAGTATGTAGGACCTTTCCCCATTGAGAGGATTATAAATCCTGTGACTGTTCAACTCACTTTACCAAAGACTCTTCATCATATTCATCCAGTTTTCCACGTTAGTTTGTTGAAACCAGAACGTACCTGTACCTTGAGACCAACCCAGTCTGATCCCCCCGTACCATTGTTAATTGAGGGTGAATAGCATTTCGAAATTAAAGAAATTTTAGACTCTAGAAAGTGGAGGGGTTGTACCCAATAGCTGGTAGCCTGGAAACATTTTCCTCCGTCCCATTCTGAGTGGGTAAATGAAAAGGACCTTAGAGCTCCTGAAGTATTAAAGAAGTTCTATGCCAAATATCCTGATAAACCATGAAAATGTATAACAATGTTAACATGTAATTATGTTGTTTTCTTTTAGGGACTTTTGTCCTTTTTCTAGGGGGTCCGAATGTCAGCCCTCAAGATACCTTCCTCTGTTGCTTTTCTGCTATTATTTCATTATTTCTCTGGGCTGTCATGACAACGGTGGGAGGGGGGATTTTGCTAGAGAAGAAGACTGGAGGTGTTTGCATTCCTTGCTGGGCTAGCAAGGGGAGGGGGGATTCTTTTCTTTAACTTTCCGTTTCTTGGCTATCTTCTGTCCTCTTTTGCGCAACTGCGAACTTTTATCAAAATATGTCAAGGTCATTTGACAAGACACTTCATCACCATCTGGAGATGACCACCTGAGCTTATTCAGAAGTTTTAATTGGAAGAATAATTTGAACTTTGGGGGGTGGGAACAAACCTAATTCTTTGTATGTGGATTCTACCCGCCAATTTCTCAGTTTCGGAATTGATTTGTAGCTTCCACTTTATTTTCCAGTAAAATGATAACTTTGCTCTACACTATGGAGTCTGAGTATTTCTTTCTTGGGATCTAAAGGGAGCACAGCCTGACAGTATTGGAATTGTTACACGAGGGGCACCCGGGCATAGAACAAAGCCCTGGCCAGTAGTTATGCTTGGTGGCCAGGGATGGATAAACAAATCGAGGCCTGGGTGGCAAAGTGTCAACGCTGCCAAGAAACCAGACCAAGCCCTCCCACGGCACCAATCCCAGAATGGGAAACTCTCAGGGGACCTTGGTCTAGGGTCCACAATGACTTTGCCAGGCCCACCAAGGGACATGCATTCCTAGTAACCGTAGATGCTTACTCCAACTGGTTGGAGGTAAGCAACATGAAATCCACCCCCACAGAGGCTGTGACCAAGGAACTTTGCAAACTATTCGCAACACACGGCCTCCCGGATGTCATCGTGTCGGACAATGGGCCCCAATTCACCTCGCTGGAATTTGAAAAATTCTTAGCGGAACTGGGCATAGAACACGCACTGACAGCTCCGGCGCATCCAGCGGCGAACGGAAGGGTGGAACAGATGGTTCAATTTACGAAAAAAAAAACCATCCAGAAAATTGAACACGGGGAAATCCAAGACAAAATAAATAAAATGCTTTTTATACAACATATAACCCTGAACACAACAACGAACAAAAGCCCAGCAGAGCTACTAATAGGGAGGAAAATAAGGTCCCCACTCGATAGACTGCACCCCACATACAACCCGGAAAAAAACCCCAAACTCCTCCAGCAAGCACCGATCCTTTGCACCAGGTGACGCCGTCTACACAAAAAACCTAACCGGAGACCCACTATGGGTACCAGCAACCATAACCCAACTGACAGGTCCCCACTCGTACCGGCTGCAAACAACCGACAGACGAGCGTGGAAATGCCACATTGATCAAATAAGATCGAGAACAGCCACGAGAAACACAACTGACATGCAACCAGACATAAACAATCCCCTTAACACAAGCCAAGAGGGGAGAGAATACCCCGGGAACCAAAACCCAGAAGAAAGGAACCAGCCATACTCACCAGCAAGCAGCCAGCTCGGAACCTCACCAGGGAGAAGCAGCCAGGCCAACTCGACCAGCCCGGAAAGACCAGGTGGGAGCGGTGAAAACCACAGCTCAACCAGCCCGGGTAGACCGGGAGGGAGCTGCAACAAGCGGCCCAGTAAGGCCTACCAGACGGTTCCATCGATGAGGCCGAGAGACACAGAGAACCTGACCGAACCGGCCGGGAGCCAACCAACGACTGACCTGTGCAGGTCCAGTAGGCAAGTGCTGAGCCCCGCCTACTTACGGGACTAATTTACGTAGGACCAAACCAAGAGGGGAGGGGTGTTCTGTACGCTCATTTGCATTCTTGAAACCCCACGCTTTGATTGGCCAAAGCGTGGGGTGACCTGATTGGTTTAGCAAGCCGCGCTGATTGGCCCGCTGAGAATCTCCCGCGATTGGTGGAAACGAATCGCGGGAGATTCAAAGCGGTGCCATTGGCTGCGGCCACCGTGGCTTGAGAATAAAAAGCCGCTGTTTTTCCCTCGGAGCCAGATCAATTCCGGGGACTAAATAAAGAGCTGAAACCCTAGTCACCGCCTCCTGGTCTCCTTGCTGACGGACATGACATTCACTACCTTAAGTTATTTATAAAAATAATAAAGGTGAGAGAAAACTCTAATAAATAAATAATAATGATTCTTTATATCACATCAGTAATGATTGCATACAACCGTCAGTGTATTTTCTTACGTTTTATTATGGTGAAGGCTGAGCGTATCCTATCAATTATGATTCTGTTTAGCCATTTAATGTACAATGATCTTCTGTAATGTCATTTGCAAATTTATAGCATGAATGTTAAGGGCAGAGATCTAGTGTCTGTAAACAAAGGTTTGTTGTGGGTCTCTAGTTCAGTGTCAGCCAAAAAAGCTGGATAGGGAAACACCCCCAATTTGTGACAAATACATCCAGTTTGAATACTTCAGATAAATAGCAGTTGGGAAGCTTTAAGACAGACAGTGCCAATTAGAGTAGCAATGGTGAATTTTAGTTCAAAGATGCTTCATCTCCTACCTAAATGACAGAGGGAACTATATTACGGCTACGGCTGGATCTACGTTCTTTATTTTAAAAATGCCCCAAGGAAAAAAAAAAAAAAAGCTCAGCTGGCCAGTCTTTCTTTGAAGCTCTGGTAATCTTTAAAGGCTTTCTGAAGTAAAGTTGAAAATTTTCACGGCCCATCGTGCCAGAAGTTTGCAGGAGACCAATATGAAAGGCTGGGTGATTCAGAAGCCAAAGGAAGCCTTTTTAGCACTGAAATACAAATAGATTTCTTCTCCGCCTTCTCTTTCAGCTGACCTTTGAGTGAGAGAAACTTCTGCTGATGCCAAATGACCAGGAAGATGTTAATGACAGATCCTGGTGCCTGCCAGGTGCCACTGGGTATGCCTCTCCACTGCCGAGCTGGCTTCTCTCACAGATGCTGAGTGACCTTGCAAACATCCCCGACAAAGGTCGGAATAGATTCATTGATCAGCTAGGCCAAGCATATGACAGTCTGTTCCTTAATTGAATCCCAAAAGGGGGCAGGCTGGGTTTTTATTACAGAGGCCAGACGATAGCACTCATTAAAAGCTCCACAGACTGTGTGGTTTACTAATTAGTTTATTATACAGACACCTTGACGATGGGCAAAGTTGTCATTTTGCCCTTTATCGCACAGGGGATGTTGTTAAAAGTTTAATCAGCTAACACTGACCAACTTAGCTTGGCAGGCACTAGATGGTCATTACTGGGGGTCACCCCTGCCGTAACAATTCTGACAGGGTCACAGCGTGAACCTCCAATATAAAAAGTGTTACACAAGGTAAGAGAGCACCTGAAAAAGGAGCCAATGGGAGAAGGGGAAGGAAAGAAAGAAAGAGACTCTGCAGGGAGTCAGAAACAGATGGACAACTGTTAGGAACAACTGAATTGTTCCTTTCTCCATGTTGCTTAACATATGACTTTTTATAATACGTGATAAGCTCTCAGAGTTGTCCCTTTGATACACTGATTATCTCAAAGATACACAGATAGTTCAAATCAAGGACGACCAAGACTTGAGTATCTCTTGATCGGATGATGATGATGACTACGAGGATGATGTTATTCATTCAGTTATTCAGCACACAATCGTGCCTACCTTCCCTGCCCTATTGTCCCCAATTATTAGTTCCTATTTCTTATATTTAAACTTATGTTTATTCACATTTCTATTGCACTGTAAGCTTTTGACAAAATAAATAAATAAATAATAAATAATAATAAATAAACATGTGCAATTCTTGGTGATTGTATGGGCCAGGTTTCTCCGCATCTTTCCATCTTGCACTACTTCTTTGAGTTGTTCTATGCTCTGGCTGTTGTCCGCTTTATCTCTCGATACGCAACCACAGACATGTCTCACTAAGAGGCCCAAGTGATTAGGGACTTAGGTTTCTTATAAATAATAAACCTAAACCTTATAAATAATAAACCCTCCCCCCCCCCCCCGCTATTCTTCTTAACTACATACGCACATTTCAGATTTTATTTCCCACAAATCCCAGTGCATTTGTGGTTAACCAGATGGAATTCCCACAGACCTCGTTGTCACTAATTAACTTTAATTTTCTTGTGACATGGTCTGAGTTGCTTCAAACTCTCCTGGAAATGGATTCCTGAAGGTCCTCCACAGTGGTGTCCTATCTCCCCCAGGTTTTCAAGTAACCTTGGCACTGAATTTGCTAGAATGAAACTGTGTTTAAATGAGCCAAAAAAAAAAAGAGCCCTTCAGAATCCAGCCATTAATTTATGGTCAGATAAATTGGGAAGATGATTCACTCACAATTTCTCAAGGGCAAAACTCTCCTCTTACCAGGGCAATGAAACATTTCCAAGACAGCATTTGGCCCTATTTTGTTTTCCCTAGGACAGTGATGGATAACCTTTTTGGGCTCCTGTGCCAAAAATTGCGAGTGCACTTGCACGCTCACACTTGCATGCCAGCACCCAGAAGGCAATGCGCGCACCCCCCATGCCTCCTACGCATGCAATCCCCACTGCCCCATTACCTGCACTGTCCCTCACAGCTGATTTTCAGCCGGTTTGAGGCCTTTTTCGGCCTCCCAGAGGCTTCTGCAGGCATTGCAGGCTGAAAACTAGCCCTGTTTCATCATTTCCGGTATTTTCAGAAAAACAGGAAGTGACAAAACAGGGCTAGTTTTTGGCCTACAAAACCTGCAGAAGCCTTCCTCAAGCCTTTGGGAGGCCAAAAAAGGCCTTAAATCTGCTGAAAATCAGCTGTGAGGCAGACACATGCACAGTGAGGTAAGTTTGCCTGTAGCTTGCATGCCGGCACAAATGGCTCTGTGTGCCACCTGTGGCACGCGTGCCATAGGTTCGCCATCACGGCCCTAGGAGCTGGTTTGAAGGAGGAGAAACCAGGACACCAAAACTCACAGCTGGAAATAAGGTTGCACAGTGAAAAGCAGGGCATTCTCACCCATAAGGAAGCCTCTTCTTCTTTGGGAGAATTTCTAAAGCAAACCTTCTTTTTCATTATGATATTACCAGAGGAATAATTTGGGGTTCCCACATGAGCTGGGATTGTGCAAGAATAAATAAAAATGAGATCCCAACAGCTGTGAGGAAAAAGGAAATATTTATTTCCAAAAGCAAACCGTTTGCTTTTAGGGGCAGCTGCAGAGAAATGGGATATAGAGGCAGATTCTTATAGGAGAGTTTGTCCTGGTGTTGAAGTGTCCATGTGCTGATCCTAGGGTGACACTAGACATAGGAGTGTGTGTGTGTATGTGTGTATGTATTCTTGTGAACATGCAGTTCCACTATTTGTGCTGCAGACTTTATCCTTTGATATGCAGATTAGGTCTGAGTAACTTATTTTGAGGTTTGAGGACCTCAAACTTTTTGAAAGTCACCACTGGTGACAAGCAAGATCATAAAGTGGAGCAAAACTCATTTAACAACTGTCTCACTTGGCAATGGTATTTTTTGGCTCCATTGCGGTCAAGGACTACCTGTGTACCTCAAAAAGGCAAAGCTTCCATTGCAATGTTGCAGGGCTGTTTTATTGCTCAGGAATAAATGATGAACTCCTGCAGATGTAACATTAGGTCAGCATTTGATACATACCAGGAAGCAGCCCCAAATCTTTCTTGCTTTGTTTACAATTCACTTTAGTGCTTCTGAATCCCTGTTCAAGTGTTTCACTGAATTCACTGAGACTTGAAACTGGGTAAGGAATGGAGTAACACATCTTACATCTTTGCTGCCCCATTTCTTGAGGGCCACATATTCAGCTTGGATACTGAAAAGAAGCTCCTCCGTCTTGAATTACAAAAAAAAATTAAAAAAAATAAGGCACTCTGTATTGTAGAATATGGAGTCTTGCTTTCATGCCTTCTTAAATTAAGCATGGCTAAATGCTCAATGGCTCAGTGGTTCAAGAGGCTGACCATGTCAGCCTGGGTTCGAGACCCAGGTGCCGCAGGATGGGACGAGCTCCCCTTACTTGCTCCAGTTCCTGTCCACTTAGCCATTTGAAAGAATGCAAATGTGAGTAGATAAATAGGTACCACTTTGGTGGGAAGATAATAGAGTTCTGTGTCTTGGCATATACAGGTAGTCCATGACTTACTAAAGTTCGTTTAGTGACTATTCAAAGTTACAATGGCATTGAAAAAAGTGACTTATGACTGTGGTTTTTTTTTTACACTTATATGGTCTCATGTTCAAAATGCTCAGAAACTAGTTCATATTTATGACAGTTGCCATGTCCTGGGGTCATGTGATCAACTTTTTGCAACCTTCTGAGAAGCAAAGTCAGTGGGGAAGCCAGATTCACTTAACAACCATGTTGTTAACTTAATAACTGCAATGATCCACTAAACAACAATGGCAAGAAAAATCGTAAAATGGGGCAAAATTCACTTAAAAATGTTTCACTCAGCTATATAAATGTTGGGCTCCATTATGCTCACAAGTTGTGGACTACCTGTATTCATGCTGGCCATGTGACCACAGAAGTGTCTTTGGATGATGCTGACCCCCTCGGTTAAGAAACAGATATGAGTTCTACTCCTTAGAGTCATGTTAGGAATCTATCCACCAATTAGTTGGGTTGGCAATATATAAACTAGCAATGTATGTTTTGTAGCTTTAAGATAAAATCACTGCATTGATTTGTACTGTGTTCCGATTTGTTGATTGTATTGCAGATTGCCATAGCAGGGAGCTAGAGATCATGGTTTGCTCTCTCTGACATGCTCTCTCTCTGACATTCTGTTGCTATTTAAGCTGTGCTTACACTTTGATATCTTTGTTTTCTGTAAATGACAAAGGCAACCGGTAAGAAGACTTTGTAATTGGATATTCTTTGGACTGTTAAACGTATATGACCTGGACCGTTTATTGGACTGTGCTATTTCTTAAAGTAAACTTTAACTCAATTTAGTGTATCTGTGTGTAGCTGAATAATTATTCATAACTATTCTCATAAATGTTTCCATGTGCATATCCTTGCTACTCAGAGATGAGGATCACTCCTTAGAGTTAGATACAGTAGTGGTATTCTACCAGTACGGCCCAGTTCTGCAGAGTCGGTAGCAGTGATGAACAGCAGAGATCAAACCGGTTTTCTCCACTGCTCTGCTGTTGGGCCCACCCGCTTGCCCGGGGTCCAATACTCACTTTTATCTGCTGAATTTGAAGCGCAGCTGCTTTGCGTGGCACAGAAGAGTGCCACGCGACAGTTGCTGAAGTGAGCAGGATTGTGCAAGCTTGCAGGAGGCGAGTTAGAATGCCTCTGCCCCTGTGCAAATGCCTCTGCACCTGTGCAAAGTGTGCATTTGGTGTGCACGTTCACACAAAGTGTGTGCACTTGCGTCCACCAAGCCATGCCCACCGAACCGGTGGCAACAATATTTGAATCCCACCACTGGCAGGGATGCTTTTACCTTTAAAGGCCCAGAATTTTTGCTGAATTGAACAAGTGTGAGCACTTCATATAAGCAATGCTGGATTAAGTGAAAGGGATTAAATGTCACTTCATGGAAAGCAACTTCAGATTCTCATTGACATCCATGACCCTGTGATGGGGGAAAAGGTGACAGTATCTCCTTTTCTGCCAATATCAGAACTACAAGGATGAATTTAGTAGTATGCCCTACATTTGGATAAATCCCCAGTTGAAACAAAAGGACCCACGAGATGACCTGGAATCTATATGGAAAGACAGAATTAGGACTACCCGTAAGATTTCCAGTGCTTCAAATGCTATGAAAGGATGCCGTAGTCTCTACTACTTTCAATTTAAGTTTGTCCTCAGGCATCTGGATGAAAATAAAAAAAGGGGGCAGAGTTTTAATTTACATAGCTGGGGTTCCATTTTGACTTTTTTGCAGACATTCCTGGTGTGTCCATCGCAACATATGAATTGTGAGAAGAAAGGCAAAGAAATTATGGAGGCAAGTGGTTCCAAAGATTGCTTTGATCATAAAGAGATGTTCAGTGGGGCAGAATTTTGTGAAGTGATATTGACGTTCTATTCCTGCAAAACCTAATTGATGCTACTTCAAAACAAAGGCTTTCCCTTTAAAAAGGGGGGGAAAGAACCCAGAATTTTTTTTAAAAAAGCTGAAATGCAACAGCTCGCAATCTTTTCATTTGTATTTATGTAGTTTGGGGTTTTTAAAAAGCAAAGAGTAGAGTCTATTGTTTACACATCTATGTTCGCATAAACAGTGCCTACCAAAAATAATCAATAGTGGTGGCTGTTAAAGAACATAGAACATAGAATAATAATAAGGGACATTGTTCTGACCCAAACCTGTTCCAAGAGAGCAAACACAAGACAAAGGCAGCAACACAACCTTTTAATGTTTCATCACTGAATCCTGTTTCTTCACAAATAAAAGGCTGCTTCCAACTAATTAGTTCCAACAAGAAAGAGCCTTGCCAAGATTTTGCAAGGCTGCCAAAAAACAACAAATAAGAAATAGTTTACAACACAAGAGTCTTCAAATACCAAATATAATGTCCACGAGGCTGAGTTTCAAAATGTCTTTGCTTCCTACAAAGAACATTCGCTTCACAGCTGGCTTTTATCTTCTTGAGCAGGAAACCATTTCAGACAAATCCAGTCTCTTTTTGAAAGTCTCCCGTGATGGAAGAGCCACGAATTCTGAAGGCAAGTTGTTCCATTGGTTGATTGCTCTCACCATTAAGAAATTTCTCTTTAGTACTAAGGAGTTGCTTCTCTCCTTGGTTAGCTTTAATCCATGGTTTCTTATCTTGCCTATTGGTGATTTAAAAATTAGTTTGACACCCTCATCTCTGCAAGAGCCCTCAAATATTGGAACACAAATATC
The DNA here is from genome assembly GCA_033807585.1 of Hydrophis major. Taxonomy (NCBI): domain Eukaryota; kingdom Metazoa; phylum Chordata; class Lepidosauria; order Squamata; family Elapidae; genus Hydrophis; species Hydrophis major. Next base: position 201,502,264 of record CM066331.1, read on the forward strand.
ATGTCTTCCCTTGTCCTTCTTTTCATTAGACAAGACATACTCAATTCCTGTAACCATTCTTTGTATGTTTTAGCCTCCAGCCCCCTAATCATTCTTGTTGCTCTTCTCTGCACTCTTTCCAGAGTCTCAACATCTGTTTATATTCTATAAAGAATATGATATATGTTGTGAATGCATAATACCAATAAAGTTATTGTTGAGCTTGAAGTCTAGTGCAGGGTTCTGGCCCTGCACTTCTGATTGGCTGTTGATGGCCCGATCGGATTGGCCCGTTTAGAAGCATCCGATTGGCCAATAACAGACCATTCCTATTGGTTAAAAGGAGCTAGCGCTCCAGGTTTACTATTGGTTAAGTAGTTAATGAGTTGCCTATATAAGTAAGGCTTGAACAGCCTTTGAGCTGAGCAGTTACAATATGTAAATAAAGAGTTTGAAGTTCACTGTTTTCACCAGCTCATCTCCATCATTTGCACCCATGCACCAGACTTAACACTGGCGACGAAGATGGGATTGGATGACATCAGAGCTGTTAGGGATAACATTGTTTACCCTAACTGGTTTAGGTAAAATAATAAATATGTTATCATGGTTTGTGAGTTAAAGTGTCTGCAACTTTAACTGTAGGAATGTAATTAAGGGAGTGGTTGTGAAAGCACCATAAAAGAAGCAAGGAATGTCAGCTTGCTCTCTCTGACTTGATGATCCCTAATTACTGGATGAAGACTGCGTTTTTCCTTACTCGAAAAGGAGAGAGAAAGGACTGTTGATTTATTGTAAGTGAACTGACATTGGATATTCTACACGGACTTTGCTAATTGAATATCCCTGAATGGACTGACTAAACGATACATGACTAATGGATTGTTATTTTGACCATGCTATAAAACTCTAAGTGGAATAAACTATATTTTGATAGCACAAGCGTATCTGTTATTTTTACTGTATGTTAACAAACATAACAAACTTATCTCACTCATTTATCTGTGTGCCTATCTGACTAATGCTGCACATTCTGTTTAGCTTGTCTCCTTAACCCTCGTTGGGGAACACAGGCTTAATACTGGTTATGGGCCCAGAGGCTGCAAAGTCAGTTTAACTAGGATAAAACAGATTTATGGAAAAAGTGAGAGTTTGTGTTGTTATATGTTACAGTAAACAGACAGCTGTGTTTTATTAATTATAGTTTTATATCCATATAAGAAAACATGGCACAAGTCAATCTACAAAGTTTGTCCCTTATATCCAAGTTGGATGGAACAAACTATGTATCATGGTCTATGAAATGTAGTCTACTTCTACGAAGAGAAGGTCTGTGGAACATAATTGAAAATCCACCAAACGTAGAGGAATGAGATCCAGAGATTGAGGAAGATAGACTAAAGATAAAAGATTTTATGCAGAAAAATGAACAAGCTATTTGCATAATAGGACTAACACTGTCTGACCAGCAACTTGTTCATATCCGTGGAGAGCAAACGGCTTTTGGGTGTTGGCAGAAGCTGAAGAGGATTTATGTCCGAGATAACGTTGGTGCTCACATAAATCTCACACGGAAGCTTTACAGGACGCATCTCCAAACGAATGGTGATATGCTTAGTAATTTGAATTCTATAAAAAGCATTTTTCAAGAACTGCATGAGAAAGAGCTTATTTTCTCTGAACTACACCAAGTCTACATAATTCTATCATCACTAAATGAAAGTTATGATAACTACGTCACTTCCCTTGAAGTTTTGCCTAAGGAAAGTCTAACTTTAACTGATATAACTGGCAGATTGATTGAAGAGGCAAGAAGAAGACTTGAAAGAGATCAGTTAAGGAGGGAGCAACCTCAAAAAGAAAATAATGAATCTCCTACTGCATACGCAATTAAAAAGTGTTTTAATTGTGGAGGAAGAGGACATTTGGCAAGATTTTGTAAAAAAGCAAAGCGCCAGAATGCTGGCCAGAATACTAAAAGTCATCAAAAGATAAATAAAAATTTAGAGTTAGCCATGTATACTAACGGAGCTGTAAAAAATAATTTATGGGTGGTTGACAGTGGAGCATCCCACTGTATAACAAATGATAACAGAAATTTTATTAAAATGTCCAAGAGTACACAGCAGATATCGTTAGCCAATGGCTGGAAACTGAAAGCTAAAGGTCAAGTTATAGCATATTGTTCTTTTATAAAAGAGAATGTAAAAATGTTATATGTACCACAACTTAAGTTTAATTTAATTTCAGTTAGAATTTGGTTAAACTAGAATATGTAGTTACCTTTAAAGGAGATAACTGCATAATTGAAAAAGAAGATAAGAAAATTACTGCAATTTTAAGACGTGAATTATATGTATTAAATGATAATGGTTTAGAGGTGGCTAACACGGTTTATGATAATAAGAAACCTCATGATGAATGTATTCACTTGTTACACCGACAGCTAGGGCATTTAAATTTTAAAATGCTTAAGAAAACTGTTGAATTATCTAAAGGAATAAGTTTGAAACTTTGTAATAAGTATTTGCAATGTTCTATTTGTAATCAAAGCAAAAGTAGGGTCATACCGGCTAATAGAGTTGATGGATTTACTACCAAAGAGCCTTTAGAAGTAGTATTTGCTGATTTAATAGGCCCGAAAAAACCAAGTGTAGGAGGAGCTCGATACATATTAAGTATAATGGACCACTATTCTATATATGGGTTTTGCTATTTAATGAAGAGCAAAACTGAAACGTATCTAAATCTATTTAATTGGATTAAATTTGCAGAAAGAAAAACTAAAAAGAAATTAGTAACTCTTATAACAGATAATGGTGCAGAATTTACAAATAATAAATTCCAGAATAGACTTAGAATGTTAGGTATTCAACATAAAAAGTCTGCACCATATAGGCCACAACATAATGCCTTTATAGAGAGAAGAGGCCAAACATTACAATCAATGGCACGAACTATGATGTCTGATTCAGGATTACCTGACAATTTATGGGGAGAAGCAATAATGTGTGGTAATCATATATTAAATAATGTTGTTAATTCAACAACAGGTGAATTACCATTCACACTGTGGCATGGTACAAAACCTGATTTAAGTTACATGCACACATTTGGAGCACCAGCATGGGTGCATATCCCTTCACAACTCAGACAAAAAGGACAGCACAGAACTAAAAGATTATTTTTTGTAGGATATGAATCTAATCATAGATCTTATAGATTCTGGGAACCAGGTACATCTAGAGTTTTCACCAGTGCTAGTGCTAAATTCCTAGAACATGTAGGATGGAATAGATTAGAGCAAGATTTAAATAACGAAGTAATTATTGAACCCTACAAAAGGTAAAAAGATCAGAATAGTTATAAGAAGAGTCCAATTAAAGAAGAAGTCCACGAAGAACAAATCGGACCAGAACGAGAGGAAACTGTTGATCAGGAAGAGTTAGATAAGCAAGAAGAGTTCATAAATGAAAGTCCACCTATAAGTCCTGTAATACCGAGATGTACTACACGTGTAACTAGACCACCTGATAGGTATCAAGTAAGTATAGTTTGCCAAGTAACTAAAGTTCCAACTTGTGTAGATGAACTTAAGATGTATCCTGCTAAGGATCAGGAGAATTGGCAAAAGGCAATGGAAAAAAAACTAAATTCATTAAAGGTAATGAAAGTATATGAAGATGCCAAATTACCTCCAGGAGAAAAATCCATTGGGTGCAAATGGATATTTAAAGTAAAAACTAGCAATGATGGGACTATCACCCATAAGGCTAGGTTGGTAGCTCAAGGATTTAATCAGACTGCATCTGATTATGATGAAGTTTTTGCACCAAGTCTTAAAGCAACATCTTTGAGAGCAGCTTTAGTATGGGCAGCTAAGAAAAACTATGTCATTAACCATTTAGATGTAGAAACTGCTTATTTGCATGCACCATTGCAGCACACTATATATTTGAAAAAGCCAATGATTATAAAAGACAATAAAGTAAATAGTAATGATTGTTGGAAACTCAAAAAGAGTCTTTACGGGTTGAAACAATCTGGCTTTGAGTGGAATCAATATATTGTGAAAGAATTAAACAATATAGGTTTTAAATCTGGTTTAGCAGATCCATGTGTGTTTAAAAGAGAAAATAATGGAACGGTGTCATTATTATTATTATTTAGAGATGATATTGCTTTGATAACTAAGACTAATAATGAAGCTAATGAGATTATATCATTATTAGCCAAAAAGATAAAATTAAAGCATTTAGGTGAAATTAAAAGGTATCTAGGATTGACAATTAACAAAACAAATAATGGTTTTTAGATATCTCAAGACGATAAAATTTGCCAATTAATTAAAACGTATAAAATGGAACTTTGTAAACCGGCAAAGACTCCAATGAGTCAGGAAGTTTGCCAAAGTCCCAATGAGTCAGGAAGTTTGATCAAAGTCCCAAATTTGATAAGTCCATATATCAATCTTTGATTGGTAGCTTATCATATATAAGCAATTGGTCAAGGCCAGATATAGCTTATAGTGTTAATCAGCTGGCACGTTTTAATTCGGATTCACAACAATGTCATTGGCAATCATTAAAGAGAATTTTAAGATATCTTAAAGGAACAATGAACCATGCATTGTATATAGAACCAAAGGGTGATTTGAGTCTGGATGGCTATATTATTTGGTAAGAAACTAATAGGGTGGAGGTCAATCAGACAACAGCATATCAGCTTGTCCACGATGGAAGCGGAATTTTCATGTCTGTCATTACTATGCACTGACTTAATTTTGTACAAACAGTTATTATTAGACATGGGTGTAACTGTTAAAGATTCCATTATTGTGTACGAGGACAACCAGGCAGCCATAAAGTTAGCTACTAGTATTGCTGTAAAAACTAGATCAAAGCATACTGATTTAAGATACTTAAATGTTAGAGAATCTGTAAAGAATGGGCTAATTAAATTGGAATACTGCATGACAGAAGAAAACATTGCAGACCAATTTATAAAAGCTCAAGGAGTAATTCAGTTTAAAGAAAGTTGTAACAAATATAATGTAAAGGTGTAAATAGTTATATTATTATTATTACCTAAAAGGGGAGAATGTTAGGGATAACATTGTTTATCCTAACTGGTTTAGGTAAAATAATAAATATGTTATCATGGTTTATTAGTTAAAGTGTCTGCAACTTTAACTGTAGGAATGTAATTAAGGGAGTGGTTGTGAAAGCACCATAAAAGAAGCAAGGAACATCAGCTTGCTCTCTCTGACTTGATGATCCCTAATTACTGGATGAAGACTGCGTTTTTCCTTACTCGAACGGGAGAGAGAAAGGACTGTTGATTTATTGTAAGTGAACTGACATTGGATATTCTACACGGACTTTGCTAATTGAATATCCCTGAATGTACTGACTAAACGATACATGACTAATGGACTGTTATTTTGACTATGCCATAAACTCTAAATGGAATAAACTATATTTTGATAGCACAAGCGTATCTGTTATTTTTACTGTATGTTAACAAACATAACAAACTTATCTCACTCATTTATCTGTGTGCCTATCTGACTAACGCTGCATATTCTGTTTAGCTTGTCTCCTTAACCCTGGTTGGGCAACACAGGCTTAACAAGAGCCAACTAAACACATGACTGAAGCACAAAATGGCGAAACCATGTCCAGCGGCACCATACCGCCCGCTCCGTTCGATCTGGCCCAAGAAGACTGGGAGTCTTACATGGATCATTTCCAAATGTTCTTGGAAACCAATAATCTAAAGGATGCCACGTCCGGAAAGAAACGGGCGGTGTTTCTGACACACTGCGGCCCAACGGTTTTTAAGATGGCTAGGGTATTGGCAAAACCAGCTGAAGTAAAGACCATGGACTGGGACGTCCTCGAACCGCTACTGAGGGCCCACTATGCACCCGCTGTTCCAACGCTCATAAGACGACACGAGTTCTACCAATGGAACCAGCGGAAAGGAGAAAGCGTTGCCGATTTCATTGCAGACCTCCGTAACCTGGGAGGCCTGTGTGAATTCACCGATCTGGAGGAAGCCTTGAGAGACAGGATAGTCCTAGGGCTTGACACCCTAAACGTGCAGAGTAAAATAATGCTAAAGGGCTATATCACCCTTAAGGACGCCATAACTGAAGCCACGGCAGCAGAGGCAACCAAGAAGTCGGCTGCCCAACTACGCTGAAATCGCACTCACGCCCACCAGCCGACCAGCGAAATTTCACCTAGCGCAGAAGAGCAGCTTTCAACAGCCCATCATGAGCACCTCTCTTCGTCGACGACGAAGAAGAGGACCGATCGGGAACAATGCCCAAATTTCCAGCTACCCTGCGCAGGCTGCAGGGCCAACCATTTTCGCTCTGACTGCAAATTCCACGACGCACTCTGCCACGAGTGTGGGAAACAAGGCCACATCGGATGGGTCTGCAGAAGTCTCCTTGGACCCAGTCCGACCCCAAAGGGAACCAATCTCCGCCAACCGACAGGGAATCGCTCTGTAAGGCGAGAACCAGTAAACCACTCCTACGGAAACCGGCCCGTGAATCGTCTAGCGAGATGAGAGGAGGCACACCAAACACTCACCATTGGCCATGCCTCTTCACTAGATGCTCAGAAAATTCGGGTCAAAGTGAACATTGAAAATTGGCCCTGCCCAATGGAAGTAGACTCAGGATCATTCCTCTCGATAGTCTCATGGAAGACCCTCAAGCAACTCATCCCCACAATCCGGCGCCAAGACCTTCAATTCCAATGGCTCATCCTGAAGGACTATCAGGGAAACTGAATTCTGGTTGCAGGATCCAGCCGAGTCCGAGTCACATTCAAAAACTGCACGGCATACTTACCCCTGATGGTGATCGATAAGGACCGGCCTAGCCTGTTGGGCCTACAGTGGTTCGCACCACTCGGCATCAAAGTGGCAGGCATTAATCGAATCGGTGGCCGTGACTGGGAGGAAGACCTCGCCCGTGAATTCAGGGATGTCTTCGAGGAAAAGTTAGGCGAGTATAAGGGGACCCCAATATCCTTTAGTCTGAATCAAAAGATAGCGCCCATCCGTCTTAAGCCTCGTCGAGTTCCGTTCACTCTAAAACCGAGAATCGATGAGCAGCTAGATAAGTTAATTGCCCAGGGAGTCTTAAAGCCAACGGATCACTCTCCTTGGGAAACACCTATTGTGACACCTTTAAGCCTGACGGCTCCATTAGAATTTGTGGGGACTACCGGGCCACCCTGAACCACACACTGCAACAGAACCCATACTCGGTGCCGGTAGTACAACACCTCCTTCATTCCCTGGGGGGTGGAAAAGTCTTCGCTAAATTAGACTTTGCTCAGGCTTCCCAGCAATTGCCAGTCGATGAAACAATGGCACAGGCACAGACTATCGTAACACACCGTGGTGCATTTAAGTGTACAAGGCTTCAATTCGGAGTCAGTGTAGCCCCAGGAATCTTTCAGAGCCTAATGGAGAGACTATTGCAGGGGATCAAGGGAGTTGTCTCCTATTTCGACGATGTGCTTATCGCTGCCCCCAACTCAAAAAATTTTGCAGGAGCATTTAAGATTAGTATTACAAAAATTTCAGGAAGCAGGCCTAAAAGTTTAAAAAAAAAATGCAAAATGTGTATCGACCGTGTTGAATTCTTAGGGTACCTAATTGACAGTCAGGGTATTCACCCTACTGATAGTAAATTAAGAGCAATAAAGAACGCTCCCAGACCCCAGAACAAGACCGACCTCCAGGCATTCCTAGGCCTCATCAACTTCTATAACGTGTTCTTGCCGCACAAGGCTACGGTTGCTGAACCGCTATATCGTCTTTTAGACAAAAAAGCAATCTGGGTATGGGGTCACAAAGAAGAGCAGGCATTCCGTAATGTAAAAAAACTACTGACTTTGGACGCCGTGCTTATACAGTACAATGAGACTTTACCATTAAATATAAACTGTGATGCATTGCCTTTTGGTGTGGGCGCCATTTTGAGTCATGTGTTACCTAACGGTAATGAAGCCCCTGTTGCTTACTTTTCAAAGATGCCCTCGAAAACCTAGCGAAATTACAGCCAAATTGATAATGAGACTTTGGCGATTGTGTCAGCAGTTAAGAGGTTTCATGAGTATGTGTACGGCCAGAATTTCACCATTGTAACTGACCACAAACCATTGCTGGGGACAAATCAACTCCCTACATACTATCTCCCCGAATGACCCGCTGGTCAGAGTTCTTGGCTGCCTACAATTATCGGCTACAATATCGTTCCGGAAAAACTATTCCCCACACTGATGTGCTGAGCCGTACACCGCTCCCTGAAACCATCAACGATCCTGCACCAACGATGACAGCGTTGCAGATTGAGACACTCCACACACCACCATTGACTGCCCGTGACATCGTGAGAGAAACAAAACACGACCCCATCTTGGCGCAAGTCCTCACGTGGGTGGAACACGGATGGCCATTGGACCAAGTACCAGATGACTTTGCACCATTCAAAAGTCACCAAACAGAGCTGTTCTCACAGAAGGGCTGTGTCATCTGGGGTGATAGAGTCGTTATCCCAGAACGACTCCAACAAACGCTGCTAAAAACCTTGCACGAAGGCCACCCTGGCATCGTGCACATGAAGGGCCTCGCACGAAGCTACGCGTGGTGGCCAGGCATTGATAGACAAATTGAATCATGGGTTAAAACTTGCAAAAGGTGCCAAGAAGTAAGCAATGCTCCACCAAAGGCAACCCCAACCGAATGGGAGACACCGCGGGGACCCTGGTCCTGCATCCATCTGGACTTTGCGGGGCCGACCAAAGGCCACACGTTTCTACTAACCATCGACGCCTACTCGAATTGGCTCAAGATTCACCGAATGAGCAGCACGACCACTGACACGGTCATCAAAAGGCTGGAAAGACTTTTTGCAACCCACGGATTACCAGATGTTCTGGTATCCGACAACGGGCCCCAATTTACCGCGCTACCTTTTGAGCAGTACTTGGCTGACCAGGGCATTCGACCCGTGCTCACTTTGCCTGTGCACCCTGCTGCAAACGGTAGGGCTGAGCTCATGGTTCAATTTGTCAAGAAGACCCTGCAAAAGATCGATTACGATAACATCGACAAAAAGATCAACCGAATACTTTTCCTACAGCACATTACACCTCACAGTGTCACCAACAAAACTCCTGCCGAACTTCTAATGGGATGAAAGTTCCACTCCCACCTCGACTGGTTACACCCAGCCTACGAACCCGAAAAGCCACTCGGGTCCAGCAGCCGATGCCATACCTTCCAGGTAGGCAATCTTGTATTCGCTAAAAACTTTACGGGCGATCCGCTGTGGGTGGAAGCGACTGTAATCCACGTAACCGGCCCTAGATCATACCTCGTTCAGTGCCCTGACGATAGACTTTGGAAGCGCCACATAAATCAGCTACGATCGCGGCTACCACCTCGCAATTCTGAACTCCCTTTTGATCAAATTGAGGGGGGGGGAGATACAGAGGAAAGTGAATTATTATTCGAAGGAAACCCCTTCGAAGAGACTGATATGGGAATGGAAACGCAGGAGCAGGAACCTGGGACCGGAGTGAACGCACCTCAGGAAATGGCCAGTGATATTGACAACAATGAGAACGCGAACTCTGAACCAGAGGCACCCGTACCGCTTAACAACGATCTACCTCAGCAAGAGTGCAGCCAACTGACTAGTACCTTGCGAAAATCGAAAAGACTAATTGAACAATCGTCCTACCTTAAGGACTATGTAACCGTGCCCCGTGGGCAGAAGCCAGGGGAAAGGGGTGTTGTGAATGCATAATACCAATAAAGTTATTATTGAGCTTGAAATCTAGTGCAGGGTTCTGGCCCTGCACTTCTGATTGGCTGTTGATGGCCTGATCGGATTGGCCCGTTTAGAAGCATCCGATTGGCCATTAACGGACCATTCCTATTGGTTAAAAGGAGCTAGCGCTCCAGGTTCACTATTGGTTAAGTAGTTAATGAGTTGCCTATATAAGTAAGGCTTGAACAGCCTTTGAGCTGAGCAGTTACAATATGTAAATAAAGAGTTTGAAGTTCACTGTTTCCACCAGCTCGTCTCCATCATTCGCACCCATGCACCAGACTTAACAATATACATCTTCCTTCAAATGAAATCACAAAAAGCATCTTTGCACAAAGCCCAGGGTTCCTACCTAAAATTTGGCAAGATAAAATTTGGCCCTAAAAATATTTTAAAATATCATCTAATTCTTTGCAAACTTCCAATAATCGTACACTGGTATTTCCATTAACAGACATATATATATATATATATATATATATATATATATATATATATATATATATGTGTGTGTGTGTGTGTGTGTGTGTGTGTGTGTGTGTGTGTGTGTGTGTTTTCTGAGGTTCTCGCGGGTATTTGTATGTGGATCTTTGGTTATTCGGGTTTTCTCCCACGTAAGATTGGAAGTATCTAGGCAACGTTTTGATGAAGTCTCATTCATCATCTTCAGGCTTGGTCTTCAGCGCTGTGCTTCTCAGAGTGATGTGAGCTTGCAGCTGCTTCTTCCTTTTAACTGCTAGTTGGGGTGTGACTTGATTGGGTGGGGGCTTGGATGTGTTCTGATTGGGTGGGGGTGTGTTCTCAGAGGGGTTTGAGGTGGGTAGTGATGCAGCTGCAGTGCGGCTTCTGGTCCGTGGTCGTGTTTCATCTTCTGTGTGGGTGTGAGTCTGCTTTTTATGTGGAAGTGTGGTGGTGGCATCTTGTGTGGCTCTCAGGGGTGTATGTCTGGTGTCATTCTTCATGTTAGGTACGCGTCTGTTCATGAGGGCGGGTTTCCAAATGGCTGGTAGGCGGGAGGCATCATCTCGTTTATTCATGCTGTGTGGGCGTTTTTCTATCTCTATGGCTTCTCTGATGATTCAGAATCAAGATGCCACCACCACACTTCCACGTAAAAAGCAGACTCACACCCACACAGAAGATGAGCCATACATGAAGCGAACTGACCTCCACCATGAAGATGCAGCACGACCACGAACTCGAAGCCAAACAGCAAGATCACAGCTCACCAGCTCAAACCCTCCAGCAACTAAGACTAACCTGAGTACAATCAAGCCCCCACCTGAACAGAACACGCCTCTAGCCAATCAGAACACAGCCAACCCCCCAACCAATCAGAACACAGCCAAACCACCAACCAATGAGAACACACCCCCACCCAATCAGAACACATCCAAGCCCCCACCCAATCAAGTCACACCCCCACTAGCAGTTAAAAGGAAGAAGCAGCTGCAAGCTCACATCACTCTGAGAAGCACAGAGCTGAAGACCAAGCCTGAAGATGATGAATGAGACTTCATCGAAACGTTGCCTAGATACTTCCAATCTGACGCGGGAGAAAACCCGAATAACCATCATCAGGCTTCTGTATAGTGTTCGTCAGACAGACGTGGGAAAATACCCAAACAAAGCTGAATGCCATACATGTAAGTACCCGCGAAAACTTAAGAAAATATATATATTACCCAAAAGGGGAATATGTTAGGAATAACAAGGTTACCTAACATAGTTTTGGTAAAATAATATATGTGACTCACAGACAAACACCATACAGAAGCCTGATGATGGCAAATGAGATTCTGCTGAAACGTTGCTACAACTTTAAAAGCACCACTATTATGACGTGGGAAAATACCCGAACAAAGCTGAATGCCAGACATGTAAGTACCCGCGAAAACTTAAGAATATATATATATATATATGTTTTCTTAAGTTTTCGCGGGTACTTACATGTCTGGCATTCAGCTTTGTAAGTACCCGCGAAAACTTAAGAATATATATATATATATATATATATATATATATATATATATGTTTTCTTAAGTTTTTGCGGGTACTTACATGTCTGGCATTCAGCTTTGTTCGGGTATTTTCCCACGTGGTGCTTTTAAAGTTGTAGCAACGTTTCAGCAGAATCTCATCTGCCATCATACAGAAGCCTGATGATGGCAGATGAGATTCTGCTGAAACGTTGCTACAACTTTAAAAGCACCACGTGGGAAAATACCCGAACAAAGCTGAATGCCAGACATATATATATATATATATATATATATATATATATATATATATATATATATATATATATATATATATATATATATATATATATTTGGTAAAATAATATATATTTTAACAATGATAGTGAGTTTAAGTGTGTGTCACTTTAAACTGCAAAGCATGTAATTTTGGGTGTGGCTGTAAAACCGCCATAAGAGGGAGCAAGAGAACTTGATTGATTACTGGCTTATTGTATTGCTGGATTGTTGATGAAGATGGATTGATGTTTTGTTAACTGCGTGTTCTCTACTGCTGCTGAAAGAAGAAAGGAGGTTTGACTTCTTCATATCTCTACTGCAAAGAGATATATTACTGGACTGATATTTGTAAGTTTACTGACCTCTTTTTCGACACTGGACTTTGCAACTGAATAATCCGCAAACAGACTGAACTAGGGAATGATATATGGACTCTTTTGACTATGCTAAAAACCTTACTGGAATAAACTATTTAACTAGCACAGTATATCTGTTTTACTAAGTGTAAGCTACAAAAACGTTTATCTCACATATTTGCCTGCCTGCCTGACTACCATGCACATTCTGCTAGGGTGTATCCCTAACAACCATGTATCCAAATTTCTTCATTTTATTTTAGAAAATTATTTTCTCTTACCCATTTGTGAACTTTCTAGTATGATCAATAGAAGCAAAAAAAAAAAAAAAATGAATCCCACAAATCATATTTTGGAGTTTGATTCAAACAGGACCAGACAACCTCTGATTCAGCCCAGTTAATTAGGGTTTCTTCTCAAGTGTCAAACTGGATCTGCACCAGATATTGAGATCTGCTTTCTACCCTTTCCAAACTGAGAATAAAATGGAGGAGTTCCTTCATCAGGGGGTTCTGGGGGTTCTGGAGAGCCTCTAGCTAAGATTTTGCACAGTTCAGAGATCCCCCAAATCCCACTTCTAGCTGGCCCCACCCCTCCCCTCCCAGGAGTCCTCATGTGGCCCAATTTTATTCTCCTCCATTTTATCCCTCCCAGGAGTCCTCATGTGGCCCATTTTGGATGCAGGTAAGTGCAAGGTGTACACAGAGGCTTAGGGAGGGTGAAAAACAGGCCTCTTGGGAGTTTGAGAAGGCGTTAAATGGGCCTGTTTCCAGCTTCCAGAGAGCCTCCGGAGCCTGGGGAGGGAAAAAACACCTCCCTACCATAGTGTAGAAGGTGCACTAGGTCACATCCACTATGGCCATGCTCACCCAACAACTGGGCAGAGAACTTGTTGCTAAAAAATTTCAAGCCTACCCCAGTCCATGTTGTATTCTCTAGAGATTTAAACTTCCTACCTTCCTTCCTTCCTTCCTTCCTTCCTTCCTTCCTTCCTTCCTTCCTTCCTTCCTTCCTTCCTTCCTTCCTTCCTTCCTTCCTTCCTTCCTTCCTTCCTTCCTCCCTCCCTCCCTCCCTTCCTCCCTTTCTTTGAGATTAAATATCTATTTTATTAAGTCCTAGCAAAGTTTTAGACATCTCATGAGTTGGATATGTATATGTTTAGAAATCAATTGTTTCATAATTAATAGCTAAAGGGAATTTAATATATAGAGATTCACTGAGCTTTAGAATGTATCTTGATGAAAAAGAAGCTGTTGTGGAGTAAAATATATTTCAGAATCATGAACATTGTTATGCGGAAGATGGAACTATGTCATTATCCTGTACCATACTATTGAGTCTGCCTTGGTAGTTAGTTACCTAGGAATTTCTTCAATCTGGTGACAGATTGCTCTATTACTTTAAAAAAGGGAAAATGCATCTTCGCTAAAGACTCCTTTTAGTGGTGAAAGTAACAGGTTCTAACTTCTCTTTCTGCTGTATCTCCCCAAGGCAATGAAGACATTAGCTTTGTGTGCCTGTTTGTGTCAGTGAGACATTTTGAAATTTCACACATTTAAATCATCCCAACTTTGACAGAATTTGAAATACACAGAAGTGCATTTCTAAATTCAGACATTCACCTGTCATCTTCTCAACAGGTTTTCCTCCTACAAGGCTCTCTTGAAATGGAAAGCACTTTTAATAGGAGAAGCGTGGAAAAGAGAATAACATAATTAATACCATAAAATATTTGACGGGCTGTGCATTTGTTTCCATGGCCCAGCTTGGCTGTCAATATGTGACACTTTTTAAACAATTTACACACTTTGGGATGACCTATCTACAAACAGGACCAATAATTGAATTAGGTCAGTTAGAAACTATTAGCTTTTCTACAGTATCCCTGATATTGGGCAAATCCATATCACCTTCTTTATTTGGTGTGAATATGTCCTACTACACATTTCCAGAAGATATAAAGTCCAGGGGTCTTCAAACTTGACAGCTTTAAGACTTGTGGACCTCAATTCTCAGAATTCCTCCTTGAGTCGTGTTAGCTCAGGAATTCTCGGAGTTGAAGTCCACAAGTCTTAAACTTGCCAAGTTTGAAGACCCTTGATATAATCACATACTGATGATGATGTAATGAAAGAGCTTTGGGCAATTCCTATTATGGGTCTTCCTGAAGGAGGTAGAACTTTGTTAGGTAGAATAGACTGGCCCAGGCCTTACTGACCCATTAACAAAGGTTGGTGGAGGTGAGTTTCTGCCTCTCTTAGTTTCTACATTCCTTTTAGGGGAAATATTCTGCTTGTTTAGTATATCTTAAAATATTTCATTTTTCTAGGAGAGGGGTGGGTTCAGTGGTGATATGCTATGGTTCGGCCTTGTTCAACCAAACTGGTATCAAAAATTGCTACAGGTTCGGCCCAACCGGTAGTAAAAAAAATCCTCCAACATTCAGCTGAGAGGAGAAAGAAGAGAAAAGTGCAGAATTGGCCCTCCCACCAGCCCCTGTGCTTTTCTCTACTTTATCCTCTCAGTTGATTGGCACTGCAGGCCTCAGCTGGTGTGGGGATAGCTGTGTGTACATGTTAGGTATGCATGCATTCAATCATCAAACTGGTAGTGGAACAGGTAGGATCCCACTGCTGGGTGGGTTTTAACTACCAACAACTATGAGTGCATGAAGGAAGAACTTGAAATGTCAATAGTAGACAGTCTAAGGTTAAAGTTTTTGGGGTTTGGGGAAGAAACTACAAAGTCAGGTAGAGTATTCCAGACATTGACCACTCTGTCGCTGAAGTCATATTTCCTGCAATCAAGTTTGGTGCGGTTAACCTTGAGTTTGTATCTATTATGTGCTCTTGTGTTGTTATGGTTGAAGCTGAAGTATTCATTGATAGGTAAGTCATTGCAATGTATGATTTTATATACCATACTTAGATCAGACCGAAGATGGCATAATTCAAGGTTTTCTAGGTCTAGAATTTCAAGTCTGGTGGCATAAGGTATTCTACAATGAGTAGAGGAGTAGAGAACTCTTCTTGTGAAATATGTCTGGACTTTCTCAACTGTGTTAATATCAGATACGTAATGTGGGTTCCAGACTAATGAGACTCAAGTATTGCTCTAGCAAATGTTTTGTATGTTCTAGTTAGTAGTTTGATATTATCATAGAAAAAGCTACATAGGATTAGGTTAACAACTCTTAATGCCTTTTTGGCTATGTAGTTACAGTGGGCTCTAGCACTTAGTTCATTAGAGATGAGTACTCCAAGATCCTTAACAGAGTTTGGATCATCAACAAGGTCTTAACTATTCAGCCTGTATTTTATTTTCTGATTTTTTTTGCCTATATGTAAGACATACCATTTATTTGTTGAGATTTGAAGTTGCCATTTGTTTGACCATTTGGATACATAGTCAAGGTCTTTTTGAAGGGTAGCAGTATTGTCTGTGGTATAGCTTTACATCATCAGCGAAGAGAACGCAGTTGGTCTTGATATGATCACAGAGGTCATTTATGTAGAGTATGAAAAGAGTTGGTCCTAGAACACTGCCTTGGAGGACACCACTGTTGACAGGTACAGAATTTGATAGGACGCTCCCAATTTTGACCATTTGTTGTCTGTTTGACAGGAATGCTTCTATCCAGTTATGCAGGTGTCCAGAGATACTGTAAGATTTTAGTTTTCGGAATAGTTTGTTGTGTACCACTGAATTGTGAGGGAGACTGGAACCCTGTTCTCTTATTATTTTCTTGTTCTTTTTTAAGATGGGTTGAGTCAGAGAATGTGAAGCCTTGAAATTGTCAGCCCTTCAAGGTAAATCGGACTAGGAAACCAAAACCAAACACTAATACTAGTTTATGGTGGGATTAAAATGATAGACTCTCGCAAGTCTGAAAACGCCTCCTTTCTCCTTGCCCTTATATACAAAAGAACCAAGGAGGGTCAAGTCCAAAATATTTACTCCGATTGCAGTTCTGTCCTGGACTTGGATTTCTTTTATCTGATCACTGTCTTGGTTGCCATACTTCTTGTTCCGCAAGGTTATTCTCCCATCCCATTACAGAAATTGAGTATTGACAATTGAAATTGCCCCTCATTTAAAATGTGTAATTGGAAGTGTAATTGAAAGCATATTCCAGTTATGTTGGAATTTACTTAAAAGTTTGATTTTCATTAGACACTAAAGGGCATCAAACTTTTTTATAAGAACAACCAATAGCTTTTATAATGAAAGTTATCAATATTAGAGAATGTTTAATGAATAATGAATGGTTTGTTTTTGGTGAGTTTATTTATTCTGCCCTTATTATTTTTATAAATAACTCAAGATGGCAAATTTACCTAATACTAATACTCTTTCCTACTGATATTTTCTCCACAGTAACAATATATATTTTTCCCAACTGATAACAATATTCCACTTTATTTTCTTATCTGTTTTCTGGATATTTTTCTGGATATTTTGAGTACATAAATGTTCCTTGTCTTTTTTATTGTCATAATGCCATGCAACAACTTTTACAAACACAAACAAAACTGAAAAAAGTTTAACTCTACAATCTTAAGGGCACCATCTGGTCAAAGCTAATATTTTTTTTTAATTACTATTTAAAACTTTGAATATGTTATTAAAGAAAATGAAAAAATACTGTCTTTCTCGGTTTTTGTTATCATTGTTGTTTTGTCTGGAGCATGGGTGCGAAAGATGGAGACGAGCCAGTAGAAACAGTGAACTTCAAACTCTTTATTTACATGATGTGACAGCTCAGCTCAAAGGCTGCTCAAGCCTTACTTATATAGGCAACTCATTAACTACTTAACCAATAGCGAACCTGGAGTGCTAGCTCCTTTTAACCAATAGGAATCATCTGTTAGTGGCCAATCGGAGGCTTCCAAACGGGCCAATCCGATCAGGCCATCAACAACCAATCAGAAGTGCAGGGCCAGAACCCTGCACTAGACTTCAAGCTCAATGATAACTTTATTGGTAGTATGCATTCACAACAATTGTTATGCACAAATCAAATTTAAGTAACGTAGTGTCCTACTTATTTTATTGATTTATATCATTGCAAAGAAATCAACCCACTCCACACATCAATGATTTTCTGTTTTTGACCTGGTTCTTACTAGGTCCACCTTCATAATCCAATAATCCTTTGAGAAGTAGTAATGAATCAGAAACAGTTGAATTCCCCAGGGTTAAACAGGACTGGTTTAAGAACTTGCAGTGTCTGTCTGTCTGTCTGTTTCTCTCTCTCTCTCTCTCTCTCTCTCACTCTCTCACACACACACACATCTCTGCCCTGCCAGAAAATGTGGTGAAAAATACCCTTTTCTATATTTTCTATTCACCATTAAGCTGGATACTTTTGAGAAAAAAAATCTCTTTTCAGTCCCTTTGCAGGAATCACTGCAGATTTATTCACTTGCAAATGGGCAGCGTTTCGACCACATATCCACTTGGGTGTGGAAGTTATTATACTATACTGTTACTATTCCCTATTGAATTCGAGGCTTCCTAAATTTTTTCAGCACCCTCAATGTAGCCAGAACTCCGGGAGGTGCAAAATAAAAGGCTTCTTTGTTTGAAGGACGGTATCTCTACCGGGATGGACAAAATGGGATATAAACATAGCGATTTCCTTCTAAAGCCCAGCTTCTTCCTGAGTGGCTTTTCTCTGGGATTATAGTCAAAATCAATGTGGACTATTTGCCCAGCAAACTTCATAAGGGCACTTCTTTACCGGAGGTGGCATTTTCATATCAGTCATAGAAACAGAGCTTCTAGCCTCCTGCAGTTATTAAAGATCATTTGACCTTCTTTTTATTCCAAACAAAGAACCTGTCCAAAGCAACAATAAGACTTGGCTAGAGGTCTTTTCAGCTTTGCTTCAGAAGAATGCTCAAGAGAAGTCTCTTTCTGAACAGTTTGATACACACACACACACAGGTAGTCCTTGACTTACAACAGTTAATTTAGTGACCGTTCAAAGTTACAACGGCACTAAAAAATATGACTTATGACCGTTTTTCACAGCTACAACCTTTGCAGCATCCCCAATTTGGTCACCTGATCAAATTGGCAACTGGCTCATATTTATGACCATTGAGGAGTCCCATGGTCCCATGATCATCTTTCGCGATCTTCTGACAAGCAAAGTCAATGGGGAAAGCCAGATTTACTTAACAATGGCAGGGATTCATTTAACAACTGAGGAAAGAAAGGTCACAAAATGGGGCAAAACTCACTTCATAAATGTCTCACTTAGCAACAGAAATTTTGGGCTCTGTTGTGATCATAAGTTGAAGACTATTTGTACACACACACACAAACACACATACTTTTTACCCATTAGTTTTTCGATCAAAAATCCCAATTTAGGAGACAAATACTAATCTTAAAAGGCATTTTATTCTTATGCAAGTATCCTCTCATGTTATGTTATGTTTTATGTTATGTTATTTGATTTTTAACCTGTGTTCATTACTTTATTATTCATTACCTGTCTATGGTTTGCCAATTGCACAGTGGCAGATACGACAGCACTCCAGAGGGTTAATGTCATTGCCCAGAAGATCATTGGTTGCCCTCTCCCCTCTTTGGAAGAGCTTTATAGCTCCTGCTGCCTCAAGAAAATTCAAAACATTCTCAAAGATCCATCTCATCCTGGGAACCCTTTTTTTGAACTATTACCATCTGGCAGATGGTACAGGATAATAAAAACGAGGACAAATAGGCTGAAAAACAGCTTCTATCCCAGGGCTCTTTTGAATTCGGCTGTATAGTGCAATATTAATGCAATATCAGCGGTTTTCAATTCAACGTATGTGAAGGATGTGTGTTTGTGTTTATTTTCATAGTTATAATGTTCACTGAAGATGGTATTTAATTCTGTTGCAATGACAATAAGCTATATAAGTAAAACTAAGCTAAACTTTGTAAGTAACTCAAGGCAGCGAACTCACCTAATATTATTTCCTCCTCCTATTTGCCTCACAACAACAACCGTGTCAGGTGGGTTGGGCTGAGGGAGAGTGATTGGCCAAAAGTCATCTAGATAACTCTCATGTTTAAGGTGGGACTAGAACTCACTGTGTCCTGGTGATTAGCTCAAAGTCACCCAGTCAGCTTTCATGCCTAAGACAGGACTAGAACTCAGAGTCCCATGGTTTCTAGACCAACAGCACTATACCAAACTGACTCTATTCCCTTAAATACCTCTTGGTTCCCTCAGAACCAATACCTCCTCATCCTACATTAATCAATGTGGACAATCCCAAACAATCAGGGATCATGAGGTTTGTGAGTAGACCAGAGGTGGTATTCAGTCAGTTCTGACAGGTTCTGGAGAACTGGTAGAGGTAATTTTGAGTACTTCAGAGAACCAGCAAACACCACCTCTGACTGGCCCTGCCCCCACCTCTTCTCTGCCTTCCGAGTCTCAGCTGATTGGATGGGTCTTCTTTTGTTGCCCTCCATAGGAGAACGGAGCTGGAAAGCAGGTTAGTTGGGGGTGGGGAGGAAATGGGATTTGGCAGTAACCTTCCCCTGAAGTTGGATGGAAATGGGGATTTTTCAGTATCCTTTTCCTGCATGCCCACCAAGCCACCGCCCACCAAGCCACACCCTCAGAACTGGTAGTAAAAAATTTGAATACCATCTCCTTCCTGTTTGTAACCAATGAAAAATTCATTTTATAATTCATGAAAGAAAGCATACAGCTTGATCTACAGTATATACAGCAATGCTGATGATGGGAGATATACTTTTCCCATGGCCTAAATATAATTTAAAGGTAGATTATGGGAATCAGAACTCACCTTACACATTCAAAAAAGCTACAAAGGTAGCATTGTGCATTTATATGTTCTGATATCATCACCACCATTGATATATTTGGCATCTGTGAGAAAGGGAATTAGATTTATATCCAAATAGATATCTTTGGGCTTATAGTTTTGGTACAGTCCATGCTGAATTACTCCAAATATTAGACAAAAGGACAGATGCCAGATGAAGGACAGGATGGTTTTGCTCTTTGAAAGTTGAGCAGCTCCAATTCAGTCCTTATTTGTAAATAAATAAATGTGCTACATTATATTTAATTGGTCTTACTCCCAAGCAGCTAGACACAGGATTTGCAGCCAAAATTGATTGCTACACTAATTAAATAAAGTACTGCTTCCAGCTGCATAACAACTGGCAATACATAGCTATCAAGAAATTATCATAATAGATTTGCTTTATTATTTAATCAAATTAATTATTACTCTAATTGCTTTAGCTATTTTGTAAAACACAGATGCTCCTAAAACAGTGGAAATAGTTATTAGGGGCATTTTCTCCTCCTCTTCCTTGTCCTCCCTCCTTTCCCTTTTTAATGAGTCTCTTCCTTCGTAATATGAAACTGTTGACTCAATTTCATTCTTTCACTTCTGGAACTGTTGCTGTAATAAAGAAAACCAAAAATGATTTTCTTTTTTCTTTTTTTTAAAGGCTCATGTTCTGTTCATCAGAGAACTCTCCATGGGGGCCTCATTCAATTCTACAGCATCTCAAAATCACAAGGAAGAAAGGAAGATTTGTGAGATTTTCATTCTGACCGGAGAAAGTCTTTTGAGGAGAACTTCTCAAGTGCTTTATCTTTAATGAGGACTGTTAGGGATAACATTGTTTATCCTAACTGGTTTAGGTAAAATAATAACTAAGTAATCATAGTTTGTTAGTTAAAGTGTCTGCCGCTTTAAATATGGGAATGTAATTAGGGGAGTGGTTGTGAAAGCACTTTAAAAGAAGCAAGACGACAGCTTGCTCTCTCTCTGGCTTTGATGATCCCTGATTACTGCTTGGAATCAAGACTACATTGCTCGAACGGGAGAGAAACAAAGGACTGATTTGTAAGTGAACTGACATTGGATATTCTACACGGACTTTGCTAACTGAATATCCCTGAATGGACTGACTAAATGACACATGACTATTGGACTGTTATTTTGACTATGCGATGAACTCATAATGGAATAAACTATATTTTTGATAGCACAAGCGTATCTGTTATTTTTACTGTATGTTAATAAACATACAAGCTTAGCTCACTCATTTATCTGTGTGCCTATCTGACTAACGCTGCACATTCTGTTTAGCTTGTCTCCCTAACCCTGGTTGGGGAAACCAGGCTTAACAAGGACCATGGTAACTTGTGTGGGAAGGCCTGCATAATAAGGCTCACAGGTGGTTTGCCAAAGGAACTTTCAGAAAGAGAAAAGAGGTTCCTTGATGAAAGGAAGATGGGAAGTTTCTGCAGGCAAACTACAATTCCTTTGGATTCTGGTGTCTGTGGGATGAGGGACAGTAGGAGGATCAGAGCACAAAACCTGAACTCCTGAAAGAGAAGGGGGGAAAAAATCTTCAAAAGGAACAAGAATGACAGCATATCTAATGGAAACATATTGGATATTCTCACTTTGGGTCATAAGATGGCTTGAATTGCTGAGCCTTTCTTGACATTAAAGAAGAACATGTATGTGCTAGGTTTCATTCAGAAGAAATCTAGGAACTTGGGGGAAATTGTTTCTGTTTGTGTGTTGCCTCAGAAGAAGAGTAATCTCTTAGACAAATTGCATTGATGATAATATAGAATGAAAATGGTTGGAAGTAAATCCAGGGCTTCATAATTCACTTTACTACAAGGCTGCTTTCTATTTAGTTTGGGATAATGAAAATAGGGAGGACTTCACTATAAGATATATACAGTTATCTCAAATGGTAATTACAACATTATTTTCCTATTACTGATACTACTTGTGGAAGGAGTCAATCTGTCACTTTTAAGAAGGTTCACAAGGACCCTCCCATCAGAAGGATTTGGTAAAATTGATGACACTTCTTTGCAGAGATTTACACAGTTTACACTTTTTTTTAAATGAATGTGGGAGCTAAACAAAGACTTAAAAATGAAGACAGTTTCCAAAAAAAAAAAGGATGATAGAATTTCTGATGGACCATCTCAGAACATCCTTTTCAGATCACATCAGTCTTTAGACATAATGGTATGTGGGAATTAGCTTAAGAGTGTTGGAAGAAAATATCCTTCTGGGTTTAGTTCTAAGTGGCTAAAAA
Organism: Hydrophis major; assembly: GCA_033807585.1. NCBI lineage: Eukaryota > Metazoa > Chordata > Lepidosauria > Squamata > Elapidae > Hydrophis > Hydrophis major. The sequence continues at coordinate 201,524,841 of CM066331.1, forward strand.
GACACTGGAAACATGGAGGCTGTTTGGAAAGATGGTTTAATGGTGGACAGGATCACATGCTTTGGAGCTCTTGGGTGAAGAAAAAGGGCAGAGATTCTGTTTCATCAAGAATCCTAGCTATTTGCTATGCCAACTACTACATAGTTTCACATGGAGTTAATCCTCAACTTACAACAGTTCATTTAGTTGCAGTCCCATCCATTAAGGATGTACATCTGGTGGGACCACAGAAAAGGCCTTCTCAGTAGTGACCTCTTCTCTATAGAACATCATTCCCTCCTAGGTACAATTGGCTCCCCCCCCCCCCCGGTTGCTTTTTATTTTTATTTATTTATTTGATTTGTCAATTGCTTACAAGATAATAGGCATAAGTATAAACATAGTTATGAATACATGGATACATATAAGAAAAAACAACAACAATAGGACAGGGACGGTAGGCACATTGGTGCGCTTATGCACACCCCCTACAGACCTCTTAGGAAAGGGGTGAGGTCAATAGTAGACAGTCTAAGGTTAAAGTTTTTGGGGTTGGGGGAAGAAACCACAGAGTCAGGTAGAGTATTTCAGACATTGACCACTCTGTTGCTGAAGTCGTATTTCCTGCAATCAAGTTTGGTGCGGTTAACCTTGAGTTTGTATCTATTGTGTGCTCTTGTGTTGTTAAGATTGAAGCTGGAGTATTCATTGACAGGTAGGACATTGCAATATATGATTTTATATACTATACTTAGATTGGACCAAAGGCAGCGTAGTTCTAAGTTTTCTAGGTCTAGAATTTCAAGTCTGGTGGCATAAGGTATTCTGCAACGAGTAGAGGAGTAGAGAACTCTTCTTGTGAAATATTTCTGGACTTTCTCTACTGTGTTAATATCAGATATGTAATGTGGGTTCCAGACTGATGAGCTGTATTCAAGTATTGGTCTAGCAAATGTTTTGTATGCTCTAGTTAGTAGTGTGATATTACCGGAGAAAAAGCTACGTAGGATTAGGTTAACAACTCTTAATGCCTTTTTGGCTATGTAGTTACAGTGGGCTCAAGCACTTAGGTCATTTGAGATGAGTACTCTATGATTGGACACACAAGGAATTTGTCTTGATGTAAATACTCTCAGTATACATAAAGAAAAGATACATTTGTCAGGAGTTGAGAATCATAACGTACAACATTTAATGATAGTCACAGGGTATAATCAACAATCAAATCATACTAGGAAACAGTCCATATAAATAGTTAGGATACAAGCAACAAAGTTACAGTCCTACAATCACAAGTGGGAGAGGATGGGTGATAAGGAGTGATGAGAAGATTAACAGTAATAGTAGTGCACACTTTGTAAATAGTGGAACAGTGTTGAGGGAATTATTTGTTTAGCAGAATGATGGCTTTTGGGGAAAAAAATGTTCTTGTGCCTAGTTGTTCTGGTTTTCAGTGCTCTATAGCATCGTTTTGAGGGTAGGAGTTGAAATAGATTATATCTGGGATGTGAGAGGTCTGTAAATATTTTCACAGCCCTCTTTTTGACTCTTGCACTATACAGGTCCTCAATTGAAGGCAGGTGGGTAGTAATTGTTTTTTCTGAAGTCCTAATTATCCTCTGAAGTCTGTGTCTGTTCTGTTGGCTTGCAGACCCAAACCAGATAGTTACAGTTATAGATGATAGACTCAATAATTCCTCTGTAGAACTAGATCAGCAGCTCCTTGGGCAGTTTGAGCTTTCTGAATTGGCGCAGAAAGAACATTCTTTGTTGTGCTTTTTTGATGATGTTTTTGATGTTAGGTGTCCATTTTAGGTCATGTGATATTGTAGAACCTAGAAAGATTTGTGGACTTCAACTCCCAGAACTCTCCAGACAGCATAATTACCCCCCACCCCGTATAGCTGGCTGGAGAAATCTGGGAGTTGAAGTCCACAAGTCTTAAAGTTGCCAAGTTTGGAGACCTCTGCTGTAGAAGATACAGAATTAAACCCTTTTTTTAGCTTCATGAAACATCTTGTCTCATAAACAGATAAAGGTATTGAATTTGTATAACACAGCTATGACCCTAAGTCTATAGAGATTCTCAGTCATCCAGGTCATGGTTGTCCCTGTTATGAACTAATAAAACGCTTAAATAAAGTTTATCAAAACTTTTAGAAAATAGCAGGGTTCTAGTCCTGCACTTCTGATTGGCCGATAATAGCGATATAGGATTGGTCCGTTCAGGAGAATCTGATTTGCTGTTAACGAGCCACTCTCATTGGTTAAAGGGGTTAATGCTCCATGTTTCTTATTGGTTACTAGATCAGCAGCTTGCCTATAAAAGGGCTGCTGCTGCCCTAGGTTTTTGCTCTGTTCAGAATGATTAATAAAGAGTTGAAGTTCCGTTCCTTGCGCCCATGCGCAGAACCTAACACTGGTGACAAAGGTGGGATGTGGGGACGTCAGAACTGACTGAACACTACAGAGCACCAAACAGAGCACGTGGCTGAAGGCGCATCAACGGCAGAAACCATGTCCGGCGGAACCATACCACCCGCTCCATTCGACCTGGCACAAGAAGACTGGGACTCATACATGGACCTGTTCCAGATGTTTCTGGAGACCAACAACTTGAAGGATGCCACTACTGGAAAAAAGCGAGCGGTATTCCTGATTCACTGCGGACCTGCCATTTTTAAGATGGCTAAGGCACTGGCGAAACCAGCTGAGGTGAAATCCATGGACTGGGACGTCCTCGAGCCCCTCCTACAGGCCTACTATGCGCCTATCGAACCAACACTTGTCCGAAGACATGAATTTTACCAGAGAAACCAGTGGAAAGGAGAAAGCGTTGCAGATTTCATCACGGATCTCCGGAACCTGGGAGGCCCCTGCGGGTTCGCTGACCTCGAAGAAGCTCTAAGAGACCAAATGGCTCTGGGACTAGATGCGCCATACATGCAAAGTAAGCTGATGGCGAAAGGTGACATCAGCCTTGCAGATACCATCGCTGACGCTACTGCAGCAGAAGCAACCAGGAAGTCGGCTGCCCGAATGCGCCGCACCAACGCCCCACTCCACCAACTCGCCGGCGAAACCTCACCTCGCCTTGAGGGACATGCAACGGCAATCCACCATGAGGACCTCGAATTGTCATCAGAAAGTGATGAGGAAGAGGTCAACTGGCTCCAGTCTGAACGAGACCAACGCCACCAGCATAACCAGAGATTGCAGTATCAATGCGCTGGTTGTGGGGCAAACCACCCGCGATCAGACTGCAAATTCCTCGACGCGCTCTGCCATGTTTGTGGGAAGAGAGGCCACATCGGAAAGGTCTGTAGAAGCAAGCAAGGATCCAGCCCATTTCAGAGGGGGTCCAACTACCGCCAAACCACAGGAAGTCGTCCTGTGAATTGGGAACATTCAGAGCTTGATTTTTCAGAGCTTGATGGAGAGACTATTACAGAGAATAAAAGGGGTCGTACCATACTTTGATGATGTTTTAATTGCTGCCCTGAATAGAAAAATACTAAAGGAGCGTCTTAAACTGGTTCTCCAGAAATTTAAAGACTCCGGCCTTAAGGTTAAAAAAAATAAATGTCAACTGTGTACAGATAAAGTAGAGTTCCTGGGGTACTTAATTGATAAACAAGGCATTCACCCCACCAATAGCAAGTTAAGGGCAATCAAGAACGCCCCAAGACCCAGAAATAAGACTGATCTCCAAGCTTTCCTGGGGCTTATTAATTTTTACAACATCTTCCTGCCTCACAAAGCAACCATAGCCGAGCCCCTACAGCGGCTTCTCGGCAAAAAAGCAACCTGGGTCTGGGGCCACTGAAAGGAGCACGCGTTCCGACAAGTGAAAAACCTATTAACTTCAGATGCTGTTTTAATGCAGTATAACGAGACTTTGCCTTTAACAATCACATGTGATGTATCACCATTTGGAGTAGGAGCCATTTTGAGCCATGTGTTACCAAACGGTAGTGAAGCCCCTATTGCCTATTTTTCAAGGACTTTATCAAAGGCTGAACGTAACTATAGTCAAATCGATAAAGAGGCTCTTGCTGTTTTATCTGCTGTAAACCAGTTTCATGAATATGTATATGGATGAGTTTTTACAATTGTTTCCAACCACAAACCTTTGCTGGGGATTATAGCGGGAGACAAGCCATCCCCCTATATATTATCACCTAGAATGACTCGCTGGTCGGAGTTTTTGGCTGCGTACAATTATAAGCTGCAACACCGCCCGGGGAAAGTCATTCCCTACGCTGACGCGCTGAGCTGTGCACCACTTCCGGAAACCGTCGACGACCCAGCTCCAACCCTTACAATGCTCCAGATTGAAACGCTACATTCACCACCACTAACAGCTAGAGATATCGCGATCAAAACAAAATGCAATCCTATCTTAACGCGAGTTCTTAGCTGGGTCGAACGAGGATGGCCAGTAGATCAAACCCCTGATGACTTCATCCCCTTCAAGAACCGGCAAACGGAACTTTTTTCGCAAAAGGGCTGCATCTTATGGGGGGATAGAGTCGTCATCCCAGAGTGGTTACAACGAGCGGTATTAAAGGCACTGCATGAGGGCCACCCAGGCATTATGCGTATGAAAGTGCTCGCACGAAGCTACGTGTGGTGGCCGGGCATCGACAAACAGATCGAAGCCTGGGTAAAGAATTGTTATAAGTGCCAGGAAGTTAGCAATGCCCCACTGAAAGCAACTCCGACAGAATGGGAAACACCCCGGGGACTATGGTCCCGCATTCATATTGACTTTGCGGGACCTACTAAGGGACACACGTTCCTCCTAACAGTGGATGCCCATTCAAACTGGCTCGAGATCCATGAAATGAAGAGTACCACAACCGAGTCCGTCATCCGGAAGTTGAACAGATTATTCGCGACCCATGGACTGCCCGACGTTCTGGTATCCGACAACGGACCCCAATTTATCGTACTCCCTTTTGAACAATACTTAGCGGACTGGGGTATTCGCCATGTGCTAACTTTGCCAGGGCACCCTGCGGCTAACGGAAGAGCCGAGCGCATGGTACAGTTTGTTTAAAAAACCCTCTACAAAATGGACTATGGGGACATTGAAGATAAAATAAACAGAATACTCCTTCTTTAACACATCACTCCACACAGCGTCACCAACAAGACTCCAGCTGAACTATTAATGGGACGCAAACTCCGTTCCCAGCTCGACCGGCTTTACCCGTCTTACAAGCAGAGAAACCTTGTGGATCTAGCGGAAAATGCTGCGAGTTCAAGATAGATGACTTAGTTTTCGCCAGAAATCTTTCTGGTGAACCGTTGTGGATCGAGGCAACTGTAATTGAAGTCACTGGACCCAGGTCGTACCGGGTGAAAACCTGTGATGGAAAAATATGGAAACGCCATAGAGATCAGCTTCGCTCAAGGCTACAACCTACTTTCCGCGACTCCAGTAACTCCCAAACTGAGGGGGGAGGGGATGTCGAAGAAACTGAATTTGAGATGGCGGAAAGCATGAACGAAAAAGTCAGCAATCAGGCGTAATGAATGAAGAAGAATCAGGGAGGGGCGTGTCCTCGCCACAGAGGAACACCTCAACAGAGGCAAGCCCGCAAAGGCCAGAGGACAACAATGAGAACATTAGCGACACCGAGTCATCCAATGAGGAACCACCGGCACCCGACTTGCCCGAAAACATCCCGCCAAAACAAGGTTACAGACAAGAACCGGTGGGACAGCATAAATCCAATAGACAGTCAAAACAACCTTCATACCTCAGAGATTATGTCACCGCACCCCCTAAACGGAACCCGGGGGGAAGGGGTGTTATGAACGAATAAAACGCTTAAATAAAGTTTATCAAAACCTTTAGAAAATAGCAGGGTTCTAGTCCTGCACTTCTGATTGGCCGATAATAGCAATATCGGATTGGTCCATTCAGGAGAATCTGATTGGCTGTTAACGAGCCACTCTCATTGGTTAAGGAGGTTAACACTCCACGTTTCTTATTGGTTACTAGATCAGCAGCTTGCCTATAAAAGGACTGCTGCTGCCCTAGGGTTTTGCTCTGTTCAGAATGATTAATAAAGAGTTGAAGTTCACTGTTCACCGTCTCGTCTCCGTTCCTTGTGCCCATGTGCAGAACCTAACAGTCCCAAAGGTGCTTTTTTCAAGAGGCAACTGGACTTTCTGGTTTTTCTTTGAAGACATTTCGCTTCTCATCTGCTCTGAAGAAGCTTCTCAGATGAGAAGCAAAACGTCTTCAAAGAAAAATGCAGAAAGTCCAGTTGCCTTTTGAAAAAAGCACCTTTGGGACTATGACTTTAAGATGAAAACTAAGATTTTTATTATGCAAATACAGCTGTGAAATCTTTAGCTGAGCTAGTGAATTGCACTGTCTGACTTCAACACTAAAGTATAATATTGCAATAATGGATAGATCGGTTTGGGAGAGTATCAGTTGAGCATCTGGTGGGTAGTTTTTGATGCAATATAGAAATAAATGTCATACAATAATCAAACTTTCTTTTGAATGGATACCTTTTGTTTGTTTTAGAACAGTGTTTCTCAGACTTGGCAACTTTGAGATTTTTGAACTTCAACTCCCAGAAATCCCCTGCCAGCCAGCCAGCCAGCCATTTAAATCCACACATCTTAAAGTTGCCAAGTTTGAGAAAAACTGTTTTGAAATAATAGGAAATCCCAGATGCAGGATATTAGTAATGTTCCATCTGTTAGGTGACATTTTTCTGCATTATTATTATTGATATCCACCAAATGTAATGTAATCACACAAGTTTTAGAGTGATGAATTTTTATAGCATTTTCACTCCTCATTACCCAGAACAAAACACACCAGGTCTTACAATAATTGAAATGAAAAGAATAATTTTTTTTCATACAAAAAGTAGAAAGAAAGAAAAATACAAAGTACAGAGATCTAAAGTGGGTATATTATGGATAAAAGACATCTCTGTGGAAAAATGGATAAAACATTTTTTTTTTTCTTTTGCAACAGCTAAATATTTCAGCTACATCAGATAATGGATTTACCAAAAAAAAAAAAAAAACATCTTGCTGGATAAAAGTATTTTAAGGCATGGGAATTCCTAAGCTTAGTGTAGGTTGAATTCCCAAAGAACACTAGTTAAATAGGTGATACTTTTTGTTTGTTTGTATATGTGTTTGTCCTCAATGAATAGAACTCTGAGGAAAATCACTCAGGCTTAGTCCAAGTTAATAGATAATCTTACTTGACAAGTGTCCTTTTGTTCATTTTATGATGCACCTAAAATGGGAAGGGATTCAATCACATGATGATGGTCTCCATTTTGCACTTTTCATTTTCTCCAGTGAACACCCCCTGAAAACAAAAAGTAGAATGGAAAATATGTTTGCTTAATTTCAGGGTCACTGACTATAAAATGCATATGAAAGATGATTTAAAGAATTAGGTACCATCAACACCCAGTCTTAATTCCTGACCTGTAGCTATTCCTATTGTCAGTGGTGGGCTGTGTCATGCCCCAGTCAGAGTCTGAATCTGACAAGGAAGATGAACATCTGACAGGGAATGGGAGTGTGGCTCCATTGGCTGTGGAGGAGGCTGGGGAAGGGCAAAATCTGGCTGGGCAGAGCAGGGAAGAGATAGAACAAGGGAGAGGGAGTTCAGAGAAAGGACCAGCCCCACCCCCTCTTTATCCTAGGGCACGCAGGGAGGAACGGAGAAGAGAGCAACATGGGTTGCATGGCTTACAGGAAGAAAAGGGCCCTGATTCCTTTCATTAGCCACAGCTGGGAAGACAGTTGATAAGAAAGGCAGGCTGCAGGCGGCAGGCTGCTGGGAGCAAATGTGACTTTATCCTGTGCTGTCATGGCTTATCTGTGTTCCTAGCATCTTCCTAACTGTGTGAGTTTTGCCATGCCTTCAAGTCTGAAATTCTTGCTCCTGCCCTGCCAAACTAATTACTTCAATTTGGCTTGTTTGGACTTGAAGTTACAGTTTGTGTTGCTCATGTTTTGGACTGAATTTTCTGCAGTCAAAGGCTGTTCCCAGGAGAGTTTTTCTCCAGCCAGAAGGTAACCTGGACATTGGGGGCAAAGTTGGAGATAATAAAGGGACTCTTATTGCTAATCTGACTGTGTTGTCTTCATGCCATGCCCCGGGTCATCATAGGCTGCAACTGTTTTAACATGTTTGCGCAGCATTCAAAATACAGCAATTTGAAGCTCAACTGCTTACCTTCTAGGGCAGCCCCGGTAAGTAGAACAGCTGAGGCAAGGAAATCAGCTGTGCCATGTGAATCAGCTGAGCCAGAAAGATGGAAATATAGGCCAGGATAGGCCAGGGGCAGCTGGTGGTCAGAACTACTGGTTTGGTAGAACTAGTCCGAACCGGTAGCAACCCACCTCTGCCTATCATATGAATTTATCCCAGATGGGCTACTATTGTGATCAACCTAAACCATCTCAAGATATTGACCGAGAATTGTATTCTGTGAGGATTAAAGTTCTTCAAAATTATTCATTTTATTTTTGAAATTCAAGGGAGATACATTGCAAAGTATATAGAAAGCATTTGACAGAAGCAGAAACAGTTGCATTACATCTACAAAGAGGAAGATTGATTTGAAAAAGTTTAGAATTAGGCTTTACTTTCTACATCATACATATTATTTGCAGAGGTGGGTTTTGTGTGTGTAATGTATGTATATTTAGAGGAATTAGCACATGCTCATCTAGAATAATTATTATTTGGTGAAGAACTATTTCAAGCAGCCTGTGTAAACATTGGTTAAGTAAATAGCTTTTAGCTGTCTGAACAGTTTGTTTCAAAAATATATCTATTGCTTGGGCAATAAAGCTCTCTCTTTCTCCCTCTTTCTTTCTCTTTCATTCTCTCTCTCTCTTTCACTCTCTCTCTGTCTCTGCCTGTCTGTCTGTCTCTCTCTCTCTCAGTGTTTGTGTATATGTAAAATATAATCCTCATAAAATGCTAGGTCAGCAAACATGATATGTTGCCTGTCTTTATGTAATTTAGAACTATACCTCATTCCTTATCTTATACACATTTTGCATGTAGTTGGACATTTAAAAAAAAAAAATTCTCTCTTTGTGTTCTATCACTTTCTATCATTTTTCCCCCCTCATTCTTGTTAGCTGGGCGTCTCTAAATAAGTATCAGAATTACAGCAAGTTAAGAATCTGACAACGCTTCCTTGGCTGAACAGATGCAAAACAATAGAAATAGCTTTCAAGCTGTCTCAATTCCCCAGAAGAAGGCAGACTTGAGAAGAATAGTGCATTAACTAAGGCCATCGTGTAGAAAATTTCCCCCTTGCATTTTGAATTTGCTTTCAAACTTTGCTTGTGAAGGCGAAGAGAGTCTCAGGGAGATGAGTGGATTAGAGAATGATAACTAGGTAGGCAAAGGGAGATGTGTAAATATTATTTATTCCACTATACTATTATTTATTTGGAAACTCTGGCACCCTTGGGCTTCTTATATTTGTTTGTTGATAAGTATGCCTTCTAAACCACTTCAGTCTAAGAAATTTGAAGCATATTTTAGAATCCACCATCAGGGCATATCCCTATATAAAAATAACAACATATATTTAATACTAAACTTACAACCATTCATTTAGTAACCAGATATACTGAAAAGAGTGACTTATAACCATTTTTCACACTTACGACCGTTGCAGCATCCCCAGGGTCATGTGATCAAAATTCTTGACAACTGGTTCATATTTATGATGGTTCCAGTATCTCGGGCTTATCTTTTGCCAGCTTCTGAAGTCAATGGGGAACCAGATTCACTTAACAACCGTAACAACACCTGAGACTGTACCTACTTACACTGTAAAGTTAGAATAGAATAATAGAGTTGGAATGGACTTTGGAGGTCTTCTAGTCCAACCCTCTGCTCAGGCATGAAACTCTATCCCATTTCAGACAAATAGTTGTCCAACCTCTTCTTAATGCTGTTGGAGCATTCACAACTTGTGGAGGCAAGTTGTTCCACTTATTATTCTCACTGACAGGAAATTTCTCCTTATTTCTGGGTTGCTTCTCTCCTTGATCAGTTTCCACCCATTGCTTCTTGTCCCACCTTCAGGTGCTTTGGAGAATAGCTTGATACCCTCTTCGTTGTGGCAGCCCCTCAGATATTGGAACACTGCTAACAAAGTTAATGTGCTGCTTACCTCCAAATCATGAGAAGCAACACTAGAAATGTCCAGAATGAAAAAAACTACTACTACCAAAACACTACTACTAATAAAAAAGACTGCATGATCCAGAAGAAAACCCATATTTGTCTACGGTTCCTCAGAGAGAGTATGAATGATCTAACTTTATTTCCTTTGTTCTTCTGTGTTTGGCAAACTTTTAGATTGCTTTTGTTTTAAAGATTATTGCTCCCATTTTTTTCTTATTTCTCACTCATTTAGTGACCATTCAAAATTACAATGGCACTATGACCATTTTTCACGCTTATGACCATTGCAGTATCCCAACAGTGATCAAAATTTGGGCATTTGGCAACTGGGCATTTGGCATGTATTTATGACAGTGACACGATCCTGGGATCACCATTCGGAACCTTCCCAGCCAACTTCCAATAATCAAAGACAACTGGGGGGGGAGTGGGGAGCCAGAATCACTTAACAACTGCTTGACTCACTTAACAGCTTCAGTGATTTGCTTAACAACTGGAATTGGCAAAAAAAAATATTGTAAAATGGGGCGCAACTGCCTGGCCTAACAACAGAAATTTGGACTCCATTGTGATTGTAAGTCAAGCACCACATGTACAATGTCCCAAAGATGCTTTTCAAAAAACAGTTGGACTTCTTAGGGGTTTTTTTTGGGGGGGGGGCAGAGGGGTTGGAACCATTTATGCATCTCATCCAAGTTCAAGAAGCTTCTTGGATGAGACACAAAATGTTTTCAAGAAAAAAATATTCTAAGAAGTCAATTTGCCTTTTGAAAAACACCTTTGGGACAACCATGATCTCCATGGACATTTACCTGTATGATGCTATTTCCAAGTTACAAGAATGGTGTCGGTCTTCCATGATGACTTTTATAGCCTTGTGACCTTCCTCTCAATTTTGGCCCCTATTTTGGCATCCTGTGAGTTGTGTCAGAGCAAAATTACTGACTTTCACTCTGAACGGTTTTTAAATTCCCCTCAGAAAATGAGGGCTCGAGCCTCATCCTAGTCTTCTTCTTGAAATGTGCTGTTCAGTGTGCAGCATAAACTCTAGCACACTCTCACACTAGATAACAGATAATCAGAGTTGGAAGGGACCTTGTAGGTCATCTAGTCCAACCCCCCACCCAACCAGGAGACCTTGCACCATTTCTGACAAATGGCAGTCCAATCTCTTCTTGAAGGTCTCAAGTGATGGTGCTCCCACAACTTCCGAGGGCAAGCTGTTCCATGGGTTGGTTGTTCTCACTGTCAGAAAGTTTCTCCTTATTTCCAGGTTAAATCTCTCCTTCTTCAGTTTCCATCTGTTATTCCTTGTCTGGCCTACAGATGCTTTAGAAAATAGCTTGACCCCTTCCTCCTCTCTGTGGCAGCGCCTCAAATATTGGAAGACTGCTATCATGTCTCCCCTGGTCCTTCTCTTCAAACTAGCCAAACCCAGATCCTGTAACTGTTCTTCATGTGCCTTAACTGTTCTCCAGTGCCCTAATCATCCTGGTTGCTCTTCCCTGTACTTTTTCTAGAGTCTCAACATCTTTTTTTTATAATGTGGTGACCAAAACTGGATGCAGTACTCTAGGTGTGGTCTTACTAAGGCTTTAGTACCTCACTTGATCTCGATTGTATCCCTCTGTTAATACAACTTAAGATTGCATTAGCTTTTTTGGCGGCTGCTACTTCACACTGCTGGGTCCTATTTAGCTGGTTGTCCACTATAAGATTCCAAGATCCCTCTCACAGTTACTGCTATTGAGCCTGGATTCACCCAGTCTGTTATGTGTACTTTTGGTTTTTCTTACCTAAGTGTAGGACTTTACTTTTCTCTACACTGAATTTCATTTTGTTAGATACGGCCCAGTGTTCTAGTCTGTCACGATCCATCTTGGGAGGGAGTTGTGCATCCAGGGCCTAATGTAATACAGAGAGATCCATGCCCATGTATCAAACCGATATATTTCCTTTCCTTCTTCCTATTCATATCAAATAAAAGGTTTCAGTGCAGAAAAAGTTCAGCTTGCCAACATTTTGCCATGTATTTTTCTCCCTATGCATAAAATGCAGTTTGTAATTGAAACCTGGCGAGGGTGCTATTTCACTTTAATAATATTTGTGCATTTTTCTTGCTTAGTGCTTCCTCAAGTGTATTTCAACCTTTAAAGAAAAGGGAAAGGGGGATTAATAAATCTAGGATGTGTATGTAGATGTGTATGTATGTATGTGTATGTATAACTTATACGATCCAAATGGAAAATTGAATTTAATCTATCCACTTATAATCCAACAATTTAAATCCTACGCTACACTGAATTTCCTGTTGTTCTTGTTTTAAAACTGACTCCCAAAGAGAAGAGAAATTCAGATTTCATTGCTAAAAGGAAGCTTTATTTGAGGTGGGCAATAGTAAAGCTATGTGAAGTTTTGATTTGAAGCCTTGTTGGGTGATTTTGATTATAATTCAGGGTATTAAATTCAAATTGCCTGAAATCAGCTCAGCATTTTCATATAGGTATTTACTGATTAATTTGGGGTTCTGTCACACAGATCAAATCAAACTTCAATCTGTTTAGTTATTCAGATTGACAATTTTAATCATATCACATCAGTTATATTCAGACAATAAATAGTTGTATTAATAGAAGAGAAATATTTGTGACTCAGGATTGAACTGTGGGGTACTTGGTGTTTTCTAAGCTTGGTTGCAGATGTTTCCTGCAGATATTTCATTAATCAGCTAGGTAACATTATCTGTGCTGATGATATTATCTAGTTGGGTAATGAAATCTGCAAGAAAACTTAGAGAGCACCAAGGACCCTACAATAAATTTGTTGTTCACCATGTTATCATTATTCTTTCTACTGACCTGAACAGAAATTATAGGTGTGGGTATGTTTATTTCTTCTCTTTTCTTGATTACTGTTGATTAATCATGGAAAGACATTATGTGTCTGTCCTGTGATTTGTTATTCCTCTATGCAGAGACCTGTGTTCTTTTTTAAAACAAGATCCCAAAAGTTCAAGAGAACATGGAAGCATAAATATAGTATATATATATTTATAGTATACAAAATTATCTGCCATAATGTACTACCAGTCAATCATTTTTTCTGCTTCAACTGCAACAACACAAGAGTACACAGCAAATATAAACTTAATGTAAACCACTGCAAACTTGATTGCAGAAAGTACGATTTCAGCAATAGAGTGATTAATGCCTGGAACACACTACCTGATTCTGTTGTTACATCCCCAAACTCACACTCCTTTTCCCTTAAACTAACCACTATTGACCTCATCCCATTCCTAAGAGGTCTGCAAGGGGAGTGCATAAGTGCACAATTGTGCCTACCATCCCTGTCCTATTATCCCCAATTATTCATACCTATCCCCAATTATTCATTTCCTGTATTTATGCTTATGTTTACTCTTATCTCTATTATCTTATAAGTGATTGACAAATCAAATCAAATAGACAATAAATAAATAAATAAATAAATAAATAAATAAATAAATAAATAAATAAATATCTTAAGCCTCATCTGTTTTTACAGGTCACTTCAAAGTGAAGAATCAAGATCATAAGGAGCCAGTCTGGTCTTGTAAAACACCAGATGGAAAGCGGGAGATGGTGAATTCAAGTCCTACCTTAGCCATCAACACCAACTGGGTGAGTTTGGGCTACTCACTTTCTCTCATAGGTTTTGTTATTGTAGGGAAAATAGGAGCAGGAAGGTGTTTTTGCATATGTTCACTGCCTTGAGTTATTTGTAAAAAATAATAAAAGTGAAATTAAAAATAAAATTTCTTTGTCAAACAGGATTCTGGTCAGGGAAGTGAGGTGGGATAGGAGGAAGAATTTGCTGATCAGCTTTCTACATTCTGCTTTCACAATGTTCTCCCTCTATTCTGCCTTCCAATCCCACCAGCTAATTTTGCAAGGGCAGATCACAAAACGAGATGAAAGAGCATTGAAAACGAGGAAGACAGAGTACTGTTAAGTACTTGGACATGGGTCGGAGTAAATGGAGACAGCCTCTGAATAGTGACTTTCAGCTCTTTATTAGCATAGTGACTTCTCAAAACAACAACAGTGAACTCTGCCTTATATAGGCAACCCTTGTGAGAATTGTCCAATAGAGAGCTATGAACGCTAGCTCTTTTAACCAATAAGAATCCTCTGTTAAGGGCCAATTGGATTCCTCAGAACTAACCAATCCGATCTGGCCGCCTAACAGCCAATCAGAAGTGCAGGGCCAGAACTCTGCACTTTACCTCAAGCTCATACTTTATTAACTATGGTACATACACAACAAGTACCATTTCTCTGGAAGCCAGTTCTCTGGCCTGGGACTTTAGTTCACTATTGTTCTTGACTTCATTTTAAGATGTAGTGCATAGTATTATATTTCAGATTAACTGATCTGAGGACAATTTCACCATTTTCTAATCTGGCAGGTTGTACTGTTCATTATTCTGTTCAAGTGAAATGGAAGCAACCCGATAACTCTCTGCAGGAAGAGACCTTAATAAATGATACAGTTTCTTTTACAAACATACAAGGTTCTCTTTTTTCCAGTGTGAGACTTTTATTTTAAATTAAACATCACACTGGTGATGGGGTTGACCTTGTATTTTTGTTTAATTTCATTTCTTGGGGGGGAAACAACCCAGGCAGATGAAAGCTATTGCTATGAATAATTGACAAACAAGTCTTTTGTATTGAACAACAATGTATGCAAACCTCAATGAAGCTATCAGGAGTGCTTTTGTAGAACAAGGGGAGACTTAAAGATATGAATAAATCCACCTTTCAAAGAACATGAAGGAGAAACAAGAAAATCACAGATGTACCAAGCTGTGTATTTTAGATTCATGCCCCAGTTAATAGGAAATTTTAAAACCTCTGCTTTTATTGAAAAAAATACTACATATTGTAATTCATTTACTTGCCTTCATAGCAGAGGTGGTATTCAGCAGGTTCTGACCAGTTCTGGAGAACCAGTAGCAGAAATTTTGAGTTGTTTGGAGAATCAGGAAATACCATCTCTGACTGGCCCCACCCCCATCTATTCTCTGCCTTCCGAGTCCCAGTTGATCATCTGGGTCTTCTTTGGTTGCCCTGCACAGGAGAACGGAGCTGGAAAGCAGGTTAGTGGGGTGTGGAGGGAATGGGATTTTGCAGTAACCCTCCAGGAGTGGGGAGGGAATGGGGATTTTGCAGTATCCTTCCTCTGCCACACCCACCAGGCTATGCCCATAGAACCGGTAGTAAAAAATATTGAATCCCACCATTGATTCATAAGTAGGTCAAAATAAAACTGTAGTTACAGTTCAATTTTTATTGACATGGGACATTTAAATAAATAACTCTCACATTTTCCTTCTGAGCATGCTTATGGTTGGAAAACCTGTAGAGCATTTTTCTTTGTGTTCCTTGGAGTTCGGCCAAAATCTTAGCTTGGGAATTTCCCATAGTTGGTTACAATGCACCAATCTCATGTGCCAGTGATAAAATGCCTCACTGTTTCTGAAAATTCTCTAATGCAAAGGCAATTTTCTTGTTTACTGATTGCCTTATTCCAAAGTCATTGGAAAGGCATCCTGGTGGAATGAAAAAGCTGAAACCTGCATTCCTGAAAGGGCAGGCCATCAAGCAAAGATGACTTTTAAAACGACAAAAATAATACAATAATGACAATTTTTAAAGATACCATTTTAAAATTTGACCATGACAAGAAATCAACCTGTGCACATTAGTCGTGGCATATCTAATTCTATCCTATTCAAAAGTATCTAGTGTTACTCGCATGTTTCACAGACATCCATTTCAGATCTATTAAAAGTCTCTTTGGGAAGATGACTTTGAAATATGTTTGAAAATTTGAACTGACCCAGAATGTGGTTGCCAAATGCTGATGTTCTAGATCAGGACTGTGTTGTGGTCTGCTGGCAACCTGCGGAGATGGAAGCAGTGTTGGATAGTGGAGAGGAACATGGGCCAGTCCTGGAGTCTGGGGAGGACTCGGACGAGGGTTCTGCATTTGATACAGAGATGGGGTTAGGGCTGTCTGGGAGTTATGTGCGGACTCTAGGGCCTCCAGAATCTGACAGCATCGAGGCAGAGGAACAAGGGGAGCCTGTTCCCAATGCGTGTATGCGCAGAGCTGCCCGAAGGCAAAAACAGTTCAGACAAAAGGGCCGACTCAGGAGTAAGGCTTGGAGGTGATTGACCCTCCCATAAGACATAAAGGAGGAGCAAAGGGACAGGAACTTTTGCGGGAAGCAACATTGTTTGTACTGGTCGGTTTGAAACTGAAGCTCTGTACTGAATTTGTGCTTCATTTGGCCTCAAATAATTAATTGGAAATTTAGTCATTGGCAGCATTTCAAGGAAGATAAAGTGCGTGTTTATCAGACTTATCACGAAGGACTTTGGCAGACTTCCCTGGGACTATTTACAAACTGTGTGAGACTCATTACGAGCTGTGAATGCCTAAAATTCACAGCCATTGAAATAAAGGAAAAAGGGTTTTGGGACTAACGTGTGTTTGTTAATGTCTCAATAAGCCTTGGTCAGAACAGGCTGTCAAACTCCTGGCCCACAGACAGGATGCATCACGCGCTGACCACACCCACCCCTGGTTTAGCGAAGGGGGGTGGGAAAGTCCTGATATATCATATGACAATGCTATGATGATGTGAGTGTGACACCCCTGTTCTAGACAGTTCAGAAAACATGGTACTTGGTTTTAATCATCTACATCGGTTTCCAGTTGATTTCCTGACCCACTATTGACAATTAAAGGAAGGTTTAAATCCTAAATTTAAAAAGTTCAAATGGGATAAGGAAATACAGAATGCAGGGAAAAGAGGTGAATTCTGTGTGGTCTAAAACTAGGAAACCATTGATTTTGGAACAATCAGTGGAAAAATCAACTTCACAGCTTCTTTGTTGGCATTGAACTTCAGAAATCAAACTCCCTGGAGCCCTTAAGGTGAAGAATACTGTTCCAGAATGTTTTTTGGGGGTGGGTGGTGGAGTAAGATACAAAAACACATCCCTTTAGAGATAAAATACATTTAAATTTAGCCCATTAATTTAAGGTTCTTGGGTGAATCATTGACAGAGAAATTAAATTAAAATGTGTACAAAACTGTAGATCACTCAAGAAAAGTAAACCAACCGGTCACTAGCTACAGATCAACTTTACATGCTTGTTCTTGGCCAAGGAATTAAAGCCAAAGGCAGGATTTTAGAACCGAATGAACCTGCCCACACTTTTCATTTCATTGCCTAAATATTTCAATTTTAGCTTCACTTACTAATTTTGCTTCTCTCCACAGGAACATTTGCACTCAAAGGCAATATGCTCATAACAATAAAGCAGTCAGGAGTCATTAAAATCCAAACAAGTCATTTATTAGGGTAATGAGGAATAAAATGTATGTCAAATCAGAAATCAGATGTGGATGCTTATAAAAACACTGGTTGCAAATTCATCCTGATATTTGAAGCTTATGAGAATGGTTACTTTTTCCCGGGCCAAATGGCCCTAGGAGCCTTGATGATTTTACCAGAAGTATAAGGCCAATTGCAAATCAAAGTTACTAATTTCATTCATAGAGATTTTTCAAGTTGTCAATGGTGTCAGTTCCTTTTGCACATCTTTCCATCATTCTGAAGCTTTTTTGGCTGTTCACAATCTGAGAAGGCTGTGTGAAGAAATGTGTGTGTCTTCTTCCCTTGGGTTTTTATGGAAGTGTGAGAAGGAGGAGGCTGCAGATGACAAGACAGAACACTGAACTATAGGAAACAAGACATTCAACCCTATTGCCTAACTGGCACAAAACTGAGCATGTGCAAGAATCCCACACTTCTCTCGTCATTTCCAAATCCACAGGAACAACAACAAAAAATATGTATGCGTGGAACTGTTCAGGAAAGTGTAAATGAGGCATTAGAAACTAAGATGGATTGAAATTATCCAATTAATATCTAGTAACTTCTTCCTGAATACCACTAATTAAATGTTGTTTTCATATATTACAACAAGGACAAGTACTGGATGTAATGTGCTATAACCACAACCAAGACAATGACCAGATAAAAGAGATTTGAGTCCAAGGCAGAAGTGCAATTTGAGAAAGTGTTTCAGGATTGACCTGTCCTAGTTCTCTGGAAGACAAAAGCGGGAGGAAGCACATTCAGACTTGCAAGATTTTGTTTCTGTAACTTTACAATAAAAGTAGTGTCAGCATTCATAACTTTGGTTTCCTAGTTTGGTCTGCCTCAATGGGCTGGTACTTCTATATCTATTCATAAACTTTTTTCTCTGTCCTTCAAACATAATTTCATTTTTTTTACCCCAGTTCCATGTCAAGCTAAATTAAAAATGCTTTAAGTCAATAAATCTTCTTTCGTCAAGCTCAACTTCTGATGACTAGCCATATGGAAGAGCAGCAGTATGCAAGTGGGTTTTCATTGCTGCTTTTGGAAAATTTTGACTTCCCAATTTAACCTTGTTATTTCCTGAATCATCTCGAATCCAAGTACTATCATATTCAATTCTGTGTAGCTTTTTTCAGCATCAGTCAAGGTTGAAAAGAATATAGATTTTTTTTTCTGAAGAAGTCTTATAATTGTTTGTATAGGATGTCAACTGATCTAATAGATGTATTTATTTGAATTTCCAATAGACATTTTTACTGGAATTTATGATGTTTTTAACTAAGTTTCCCCTCTGAGCAAACCTAAAAGGTTAGGGTAAAAATATAGGGCTTCTTAAAAATCAAGTTAATTTAAATTGGTTAAACAGGTAAAATTGTACAAAGTTAATGTTCTGTCCCTAATTAGCATTCTTGAGATCCCCGCGCTTTGATTGGCCAAAGCGTGGGGCACTCTGATTGGTCAGGCGAGCCGCGCCGATTGGCTCGCTAAGAATCTCCCACGATTGGTCCATTCGAATCGCAGGAGATTCAAAGCGGTGCCATTGGCCGCGGCTGCTGCGGCAAAAGGAATAAAAGCCGCGAGCTTTTTCCTTTGCCCCAGTTCGGTTCCAACTTTAAATAAAAGAGCATGATTTGAAGTCACCGACTCCTGGCATCATTTCGCGGACACAACACTGGCAACGAAGGTGGGATCCAGACCCTGAACCGAACCACGTGTCTGACGGAAGCCAAACGAACCACCACAATGGCGAAAATCGCACCCCCCGCACCCTTCAACCCCGCCACCGAGGACTGGGAATCATACTCCGACCGATTCCGCATGTTCCTCGAGTGCAGCGACCTGAAGGATGCCACCGGCCCCATGAAGCGCGCCGTCTTCCTGACCTACTGCGGGACCGAGGTATTCAAGATGGCCAAGGCGCTTGCCAAACCCGCCGATGCAACCGCGATGGACTGGGACGTTCTCGAGCCAATACTTCGGCGGCACTACGCTCCAGAGGTACCCATCCTGATCCGACGCAACGAATTCTACCGTCGGGACCAACGGTCGGGTGAGAGCTTCAGCGACTTCGTTGCCGAGCTATGGCGCCTAGGAGGGCTCTGCGAATTCGACAACCTGAACGACGCCCTGCGAGACAGAATCGTGCTCGGTTTGTGGGACCCCGTCCTCCAGAGTCGGCTGATGGCCAAGGGCAACATCAGCCTAGCAGACACCCTCACTGCAGCCGCAGCCGCCGAAGCAACCCGAACATCCGCCGACCGCATGCGCAGACCGAACACTGGGGACCGCAGCGGAAACAATAACCCTGCGAGGTCGACCGAGGCCCAACCCGACACGACCACCCACCAGGGCGACTTCCACTCGGCATCGGGCACTTCCGATGACGAGGAGGACATCCATTGCCTCCAGACAGGCCGCGACCCACGGAACCGGCGGGGTCGTAAGTCGAGAACCAACTGTGCCAGTTGCGGTGGCGACCACCCCAGGTCGGAATGCCGGTTTTTCGAATCGATCTGCCGGCATTGCGACAAGAAGGGACACATCGCCCGTGTCTGCCGCCTAAAAAAGAACCGCAGCCCGGCACGATGGGACCAGAGCGACCGGAGGAGAGAGAGCACACCACCCTGGACCAGAGATCGCCCCTCGGACAACAGATGGGACCGGAATGGACGATCCCTGCGAGGCGGCGATAACCGGTGAAGAGAGGAGACCCATCAGACGGTCACCATCGGCCACGCCATAACCAATGATGCCCAGAAGGTCCATATGGAGGTAGGCATCGAGGGCCAGCCATGCAAAATGGAGGTGGACTCCGGGTCCTACCTCTCCATGATTGCATGGCATGAAATAAAGCGCTTGGTGCCTACCCTCCAAAGGAGGAACATAGACAGCCAGAGACTCATTGTAAAGGACTAACAGGGAAACCGCATCCCGGTAGTCGGAACCAAACACTTCAACATCACATATAAAGGGCACACCGAAAGGCTTTCCCTGACAATCGTCGACCGCGACCGCCCAAGCCTACTGGGACTGCAATGGTTCGCCCCGCTCGGCATCGCAGTCAAGGGAGTCGACCACATCACCGACGATAGCTGGGAACAGCAACTGGCCCGAGAATTCCAAGAGGTCTTCGACAGAAACCTAGGCAAGTACCGAGGGCCCCTTATATCATTCAACCTAGACCCAAACGTCCCCCCAAAACGCCTGAAACCAAGGCGGGTGCCATTCACACTCAAACCCAAGATAGACGAGCAAATTGACAAGCTTGTCAAGCAAGGGGTCCTACAGCCAATAGACCACACCCGGTGAGAGACCCCCATAGTCACCCCGATCAAGCCCGATGGGTCGGTGAGGATCTGTGGGGACTATAAGGCCACCCTAAATGGTGCGCTACAACAAAGTGCCTACCCCGTCCCAGTAGTGCAACACCTACTGCACTCACTGGGAGGGGGCAAGGTTTTCGCCAAGCTCAACCTCGCCCAGGCATACCAACAGTTGCCAGTCGATGAGAAAACAGCACAAGCGCAAACCATAGTCACCCACCGGGGGGCATTTAAATGCAACCGACTCCAATTCGGAGTCAGCGTGGCACCGGGAATATTCCAAAGCCTAATGGAAAGACTACTGCAAGGCATCAAGGGGGTGGTACCTTACTTCGACGACGTCCTAGTGTCAGCAACCAACCAAGCCGAACTAGAGGGTCGCCTAAGGGAGGTCCTAACCAAATTTAAAGAGACCGGGCTCAAAGTCAAGAGGGAGAAATACCAACTATACACGGAACGGGTAGAATTCCTAGGATACCTCCTAGACCGTCACGGCATTCACCCCACAAACCAAAAAATCAAGGCCATCAAAGAAGCCCCCACACCCAAGTCGAAAAAGGAACTACAGGCATTCCTGGGGCTACTTAACTTTTACAATGTTTTCCTGCCCCAAAAGGCGACGGTGGCGGAGCCCTTGCATAGGCTCCTGGACAAGGCAGCGACCTGGACTTGGGGGAAACACGAGCAAGCCGCCTTCCAAAGAACAAAGGAACTCCTCATTTCGGACGCCGTCCTTATACAGTATAACGAGACCCTACCTCTGGCCGTCACATGCGACGCATCACCCTTTGGCGTCGGCGCTGTCCTCAGCCATACCCTCCCCGATGGAAAAGAAGCGCCCATCGCGTTCTTTTCAAGGACCCTCACCAAACCAGAGCGGAACTATAGCCAGCTGGACAAAGAGGCTCTGGCTATCGTTGCCGCCATAAAAAGATTCCACGAGTATCTCTACGGCCGGACATTCACAATCATAACAGACCACAAGCTGGGAATCCTTGCAGGAAACCGGGCCACCCCGAACATTCTGTCTCCCCGAATGACAAGGTGGTCCGAGTTCCTGGCAGCCTACAACTACGGACTCATACACAGACCGGGTAAGACGATTTCCCATGCAGACGCCTTAAGCTGCTCGCCGCTACCGGAACCTGACACCGACCCAGCACCCACGACGACCACCCTCAGCATAGAAACTCTACCCAACCTGCCCATAACCACGTCAGACATTGCCCGAGAGACTAATAAAGACAAACGTCTGGCGCGGGTGTTGCATTGGGTAGAGAAAGGGTGGCCGGAAAGGGACAACGACGAGTCCGTCAAAACATTCCGAAACCGCCAAACGGAACTCTCGTTATTGAAAGGGTGCATACTATGGGGGAATAGGGTGGTCATTCCAGAAAAGCTACAAGGGAAGGTTCTGGAACTGCTAAACGAGGGGCACCCTGGCATCGTTAGGACTAAAGCCCTGGCCAGAAGTTACGCTTGGTGGCCAGGGATGGACAAACAAATTGAGACCTGGGTAGCAAGGTGCCAATGATGCCAGGAAACTAGGCCAAGCCCACCCACAGCACCCATCCTAGAGTGGGAAACCCCAAGGGTCCTTGGTCTAGGATTCACATAGACTTCGCCGGGCCCACAAAAGGACACACCTTCCTTATAACAGTAGACGCTTACTCCAACTGGCTGGAGGTAAGCAACATGAAGACAACAACCACGGAGGCCGTGATCAAGGAACTCTGCAAACTCTTTGCAACACATGGCCTCCCAGACGTTGTCATTTCCGACAACGGGCCCCAATTCACCTCACTGGAATTTGAAAAATTCCTAGCGGAAAGGGGCATCCACCACGCGCTGACAGCACCGGCGCACCCGGCGGTGAACGGTAGGGTGGAACGGATGGTGCAATTTACTAAGAAGACCATTCGGAAAATAGACCACGGGGAGATCCAGGAGAAAATAAACAAACTACTCTTCACCAACACATAACCCCAAATACCACAACGAATAAGAGCCCAGCCAAACTATTAATGGGGAGGAAATTAAGGTCCCCACTCGACAGGTTACACCCCACGTATAACCCGGAGAAGCCCCCAGACTCCAACAGCAAACACAGAACCTTCGCACCCGGCGACCCTGTATACGCAAGAAACCTGACGGGAGACCCACTATGGATACCGGCCGTCATCACACAAATAACTGGCCCACACTCGTACCGGCTACAAACAGCAGACAGACGAGCGTGGAAACGCCACATCGATCAATTAAGGTCGAGGACTGCCAACCAAGAGACCACCGACACACAAACAGGCGAAACCAACCCCCACAATACAAACCAAGGGGGGAGGGAATACCCAGGGGACCAAAACCAAAGAAGAATAAACCAGCCATACTTACCGGAAAGCAGCCATCATGACCCCTCGCCAGGAAGAGACAGCCAGGCCAGCTCGACCAACCCGGAAAGACCGAGCGGGAGCGGCGAAACCCACAGCTCAACCAACCCGGGAGGCCCAGGAGGGAGCTACGGAGAGCGGACCGGCCCGACCGACCAGCCGGTTCCCATGACGGCATCAGGAGCAGCAGAGATCCCGACCGAACCGGCCGGAATCCAACCTACAACTGAGCTGCGCAGGTCCAGTAGGCTCAGACGGAGCCCCGCCTACCTACGTGACTACGCGACGTAAGGACTGAACCTAGAGGGGAGGGGTGTTCTGTCCCTAATTAGCATTCTTGAGATCCCCGCGCTTTGATCGGCCAAAGCGCGGGGCACTCTGATTGGTCAGGCGAGCCGTGCCAATTGGCTCGCTAAGAATCTCCCGCGATTGGTCCATTCGAATCACGGGAGATTCAAAGCGGTGCCATTGGCCGTGGCCGCGGCGGCTAAAGGAATAAAAGCCGTTAGCTTTTTCCTTTGCCCCAGTTCGGTTCCAACTTTAAATAAAAGAGCATGATTTGAAGTCACCGACTCCTGGCATCATTTCGCGGACACAACAGTTAAGAGGAAAAAATAAATATCAGTCTTCAAGTGAATATAAAGAGGTTTGTTTTGGAAGTGGTGATTTCTAGTTTGTTCAGAAATCTATTTTTAGGGATGAGTACTAAAGTACTCAAGCTTGCTGACATCAAATTTTCTATGATAACTAGCTACAATCAAATGGTATAACAAACCCATAAGGACTAGATTCAGAAGTCCATCTGCATTTAAAAGGCAAAGGCCATTCTTTTGAAGACAGAAAACTCCACATTTTGGACAGAGAGGATCCCTGTTTTGAAAGAGGGGCCGAAGAGGCCATCTATGTCAAAATTGAACAGCCCTCTCTGGACAAAGGGGGAAGGATACAACACCATGTATCTCCAGTCTACAACACAGTCCTTTCAGTTCCAAGAAGGCTGCACCCTCATTTGCCTTACTCAGGTGACCCTGATGACACAGATAAAGCTCCAAGTGGCCTCAACAACTCTCTAAAAGAATGCAAATGACCAGCTGTCTGCAAAGAACATAAATCTTTCCATTCCTCACCACCCATTCAGAGCTGAAGAAGCTTTTTGGATGAGAAGCGAAACGTCTTCAAAAAAAAAAACAAGAAAGTCCAGTTGCTGCTTGAAAAAAGCACCTTTGGGACTACAATCACAGTAAGTGAACATCTAAGATTTGCAAAAGGATCTTGCCAAAGTGAAAAAATGGGCATTCAGACAGCTTGCTTATTATATAAACTTATATGACTTATATATAAGACTTATATAACATATATAAGACTTATATAACTGCCTATCTTATGAAATATAGCACAGGCCAGCTTACAACAATAGTAAAAACCAAAGGACACAGTAAAACCCAAAGTCCATCGCCTTAACCAACAATCTCCAAACTATTGACCAATGAAATTCTTGGGATTCAATCTCATTCTAACACAATGCCTAGGGGGAAACCAGCCCCTTGTGGTTTTCTGGAAGGCTAAAGTGATTGTGAACTTCCAGGTCCCACTAGGAAGGAAGTTCCAAAGGGCAAGGAGTGCGATGGAAAATGCACAATTCCTAGGTCCCACTACATGGCAGAATTTAAGGGAAAGGAATGGAGTGTGCCTGCCTTATCCATAATGTAATTTAATCTAAAGAAGTGTAATGAAATGGACCTTGGCTTTCCTGAAAATACTTAATCCAACATATGGCTGTAGCTATATATATATATATATTGTTTTCTTAAGTTTTCGTGGGTACTTACATGTATGGCATTCAGCTTTGTTCGGGTATTTTCCCACGTCATAGTAGTGGTGCTTTTAAAGTTGTAGCAACGTTTCAGCAGAATCTCATCTGCCATCATCAGGCTTCTGTATAGTGTTCATCTGTGAGTTAGACTTTTACAGTGGTTTCAGATTTAAATTTGGGGCAGCCTATTGCTGTGCCAGAATGGTTTTTTTCTTCATCCTGATTGGTTGAGAGTCTTGGTCTGTGTTTATTGGTCTTGGAGTTTGCTATGTTCTGCTTCTAATATCTTCTGTCTATTTTTTTTGGCTCTTTTTGTATTTTGATTGGCTGGCAACATTGTGTTACTTTATTGGAGGCCTTTAGTGCAGCTTGGCTTTGGGTAAATGGACGGCTATCATTAGTTAGGAAGCTGGGTTTCATCTGGGTGCCTGGTTGGGGTGTGTTTGAGCTGGAGGTATCGGGGGGGATCTGTTTGTACCCAGGTGTTTGCCTAGCTTGTGTTGTGGAGATTTTTTTGTTTATGAGTGCAGGCTTCCAAATGATTGACAGCCTGGTGGAATCATCTCTTCTGTTCATGCTTTCTGGTCTTTTTCCAATCTCTATGGCTTCTCTGATGATTCTGTGGCTGGGATTTTCTAGGGTGGCTAGGGTTTTGGTGCCATTGAAGTTGATGCTATGACCTGTGGCTTCCATGTGTTGGACTAGTGAGGAAGTGTGTTCCAGCTTTTTGACTGCATTTTTGTGTTCATCCAGGTGGGTGCTTATTCTTCCATTGGTCTGTCCAATGTATGTGGCTGGGCATGATGCACAGGGGACATCGTATATGCCTTGGTTTTCCAGGTCAATTTTGTCTTTGGGGTTTCTGAGGATGGCTGCTATTTTTCTGTCTGTTTTGAAGGCAGTCTTGATGTGGTGTCTGTATAGTATCTTACTAATTTTGTCTGTAGTGCCTCTTATGTAGGGCAGGACAGCTGTTCCATGGGTCTGTTCATCTTCTGGGTCTCTATTATGTCTCAGTGTGTTTTTGTGGATCAAGTTGGTGATTTTGCTTTTGTGGAAGCCGTTGGCTGTCAATATTTTAGTCAGGGTGCATAGTTCAGTCTTAATGTGTGTCTTGTCTGCCAGACATTTGGTTCTAGCAATTAGTGTTTTAGCCACGGTGTTTATCTGTGCTGGGTGGTGGTGGGATTGGGTGTTGAGGTAGCGGTTGGTGTGTGTTTTCTTCTGGTATATGGTGTCTCCTAGTGTGCCATCTGTTTTTTTGTAGATTAGTACATCTAGAAATGGTAGTTGTTTGTTTGTTTCTGTTTCCATGGTGAACTTGATTTTGGGGTGTGCGCTGTTTAGGTGTGTTAGGAAATTGTTTAGGTTTTCGTGATTTGGCCCCATGGACAAGAAAACCTAAACAGGTGACATTAGCCTTACAGATGCCATCGCTGATGCTACTGCAGCAGAAGCAACCAGGAAATCGGCTGCCCGAATGCGCTGCACCTACGCTCCACTTCGCCAACTCGCCAGCGAAGTTTCACTTCACTTAGAAGAACTGGCAATGACAGCCCACCACGAGGACCTCGAATTGTCATCAGAAAGTGATGAAGAAGAGATCAACCAGCTCCGGTCTGAATGAGACCAACACCAGAAATCACAGTACCAATGCGCTGGTTGTGGGGCAAACCACCCCCGATCAGACTGCAAATTCCTCGACGCGCTCTGCCATGTGTGCGGGAAAAGAGGCCACATTGGATGGTTCTGTAGAAGCAAACAAGGACCCAGCCAGCCCCCAACGGGGGCTAACTATCGCCAATCTACAGGAAGCCATCCTGTAAAGCGAGAACCCTTGAACCAGCAATGGAACAACCACTCCGACAGAAACAAACCCCTAAACCACTCAACGAAGCGAGAAGAGGCACACCAAACCATTACGATTGGTCAAGCCTCATCACTGGACGCCAAGAAGATCCGGGTAAAGGTGGCTATCGAAAACCAGCCTTGTATGATGGAAAAGTCTTCGCTAAACTAGATCTAGCCCAGGCATACCAGCAATTGCCTGTAGACAAAAAAACGGCAGAGGCCCAAACAATTGTTACGTACCGAGGTGTGTTTAAATGTAACCAACTCCAATTCGGAGTAAGCGTGGCCCCAGGAATCTTTCAAAGTTTGATGGAAAGACTATTACAAGGGATCAAAGGCATTGTCCCCTATTTTGATGACATTTTAATTGCTGCTCCGACTCAAGAAATACTAAGGGAGTGCCTGGGGTTGGTTCTTCAGAGATTTAAAGACTTGGGTCTCAAAGTTAAAAAAAACAAGTGTCAACTATGTACGGATCAAGTAGAATTTTTAGGATATTTAATAGATAAACAAGACATTCACCCCACCGATAGCAAACTTAGGGCAATCAAGAATGCCCCCAAACCCCACAATAAGGCTGATCTCCAAGCTTTTCTAGGCCTTATCAATTTTTATAACGTCTTTCTGCCTCACAAAGCAACCGTAGCTGAACCCCTACATCGTTTATTGGACAAAAAAGCAACCTGGGTTTGGGGGCACCAGGAGGAACATGCATTTCGACAAGTAAAAAACCTATTGACCTCTGACGCTGTTTTGATGCAGTATAATGAGACTTTGCCTTTAACGGTTACATGTGATGCATCACCATTCGGAGTGGGCGCCATTTTGAGCCATGTTTTACCAAACGGAAATGAAGCCCCTGTTGCCTATTTTTTAAAAACGCTATCTAAAGCAGAACGCAATTACAGTCAAATCGTTAAGGAAGCTCTTGCTATTGTATCTGCTGTTAAATGATTTCATGAATATATTTATGGGCGAGCTTTCACTACAATAACTGACCACAAACCTTTACTGGGAATAATAGCAGGAGATAAACCAACTCCTTACATATTATCTCCCAGAATGACTCGCTGGTCAGAATTCTTGGTTGCCTATAATTATAAGTTGCAACAATGCCTGGGGAAAGCCATTCCCCATGCTGACGCATTGAGCCGTACATCATTTCCAGAAACCGTTAACAACCCTG
This sequence comes from Hydrophis major, assembly GCA_033807585.1. Taxonomy (NCBI): domain Eukaryota; kingdom Metazoa; phylum Chordata; class Lepidosauria; order Squamata; family Elapidae; genus Hydrophis; species Hydrophis major. The sequence continues at coordinate 201,553,041 of CM066331.1, forward strand.
CTCCGACCATCACAACACTGCAGATCGAGACACTCCAAAAACCGCCGCTGACAGCTCGCGATATCACGATTAAAACTAAACATGATCCCATTTTAGCACGTGTCCTCAGCTGGGTAGAGTGTGGATGGCCATTGGACCAAATCCCTGACAACTACGTTCCCTTCAAAAGTCGACAGACGGAACTATTTTCTCAGAAGGGCTGCATCATTTGGGGTGATAGAGTCGTTGTCCCAGAGCGGTTACAGCGAGTGGTACTGTGAACCTTGCACGATGTCCACCCCGGCATTGTGTGCATGAAAGCACTCGCACAAAGCTATGCGTGGTGGCTGGGCATAGACAAGCAGATCAAAGCCTGGGTAAAGACTTGTCACAAATGCCAGGAAATCAGCAATGCCCCACCGAAAGCAACCCCAACAGAGTGGGAAACACCCAGGGGACCATGGTCCTGTATTCATCTGGACTTTGCAGGTCCTATGAATGGACACACATTTTTATTAACAGTGGATGCCTACTCGAACTGGCTCGAAATCCATGAGATGAAAAATACAACAACCGAATCAGTCATCAGGAAATTGGACAGGTTATTTGCAACACACGGACTACCGGACGTTCTGGTATCTGACAACGGGCCCCAGTTTACCGCACTTTCTTTTGAACAGTATCTGGCGGACCGCGGTGTTCACCATACGCTAACTTCACCAGTGCATCCTGTGGCCAATGGAAGGGCCGAGCGCATGGTACAATTCGTCAAAAGAACTCTACATAAAATGGACTATGGCAATATCGAAGACAAGATTAACTGGATACTCCTTTTGCAGCACATCACTCCACACAGCGTCACCAACAAAACTCCCACTGAGTTATTCATGGGACAAAAACTCCACTCCCACCTCGACCGACTACACCCATCGTACAAACCTGAAAAACCACACGGATCCAGCGGGAAATGCCGTAACTTCCAGGTTGGCGACTTGGTTTTCGCGAGAAACTTTTATGGCGACCCATTGTGGGTCGAGGCGACTGTAATCCAAGTAACTGGATCCAGATCGTACTGAGTGAAATGTTGCAACGATAGATTATGGAAGCGCCATATTGATCAGCTGCGTTCAAGGCTACAGTCTGGGGTCTGTGATTCCGGTGATTTCCAAACTGAGGGGGGAAGAGATGCCGAGGAGACTGAGTTTGGAACGGCGGAAAGCACAAGCGGAAGAAATGACCGCTCAGAAGAAGGATTCACCTCAAAGGGATACCGAGGACATTAATGGTAACGGAAGTTTAGATACAGAACCAGAGGCACCCTGTTCACCAGATAATGTTCTACCCCAACAAGACTCTAGACAAATACCGGGAGGACAATGTAAATCAAATAGACAATCAAAACAACCGGCCTACCTCAAAGACTACGTAACCGCACCCCTTAAACGGAACCCAAGGGAAGGGGTGTTGTGAATTAATAAAAGTGCTTGAATAAAGATTGTTGAAACCTTAAAGTAAAGTGCAGGGTTCTGGCCCTGCACTTCTGATTGGCCGATAATAGCGATATCGGATTGGTCCGTTCAGGAGAATCTGATTGGCTATTAACGAGCCCTTCTCATTGGTTAAAAGAGCTAACGTTCCTGTGTTTCATTGGCTAAATACCCAAGAGCTTGCCTATATAAAGGGGGCTGTTGTGGCCATTAGAAGAGCTGTTGCATCATGTTAAATAAAGAGTTGAAGTTCACTGTTCATCGATTCGTCTCCACTTCTTGCGCCACGCCCAGAACTTAACAAGTGGGGTGGGGGAGGGAATGGGATTTTGCAGTAACCTTCCCCCAAGAGTGGGGAAGAAATGGAGATTTTGCAGTATCCTTTCCCTGCTAGGTCCACCAAGCCATGCCATCAAGCCACACCCACAGAACCAGTAGTAGACATTTTTGAATCCTACCACTGAAGCATAGTAGACATTTTCTTTTTTAGTATTCCAGTGGCTTTTAGCATGAATTTCCATAATTTTTGGTGTTGTCTGATTTTGTTTTTAATCGTGTTGTGTTTGGGTTTGCTTGTTTTTTTGATCTATGAGTTGCTACTCATTTGTTGTGTTAGCATTATATTTGTCAGGGTTTTTTTTTTAAAAAAAACCAGACTATAAAATATTAAAACAGATCAATCACCACATTAGTATTCATTGACTTGGGTTTACAATTGGGTTTGGCAAAAATCCACTGGCAAGAAGTATTCATTTGGAGAAGATTATGGTCCTATTTAACTACAGTGATGCTTCAGTGCTTTGCTGGATGAGGTCCATCAGGCTGAATGACATATTTCTGGTTCCCTCTAAGCAAAGAGCAAATATCATTTTGTTCAAATGACATTAGGCCATTGCACATAAATTCTTCCTCCTTCTCTTGTCAAGTTTGCTCAGGTCACCAATCTTTCCCTCCCTTCCGCTGCACTGGGTGCCTTTTGCGCTAGGCACGATGAAGTTCAATTTAACTTATGAAAATCAACCTGTCTCTTCGGTTTCATTCATCATCATCAACAGAATTCATTCTGGAATCCAAACTTGTTTTCTTATTACTTTGTTATATTTGGAGGAGGGGAGAGGGATGATATATGGAGCAGAAAGCAGACAATGGCAGGGATGTTGGGCCTAGTTGTTTCCCAGTAAACATCTGCTGGTACAGGGGAGCCCAGGGGAAAGTAGCTATAGCAGCGATGACTTTGATAAAAGCTGTATGTGGAAAGGCGCCTGATCTCTTTATTTGGAATTTGAGATTACTTTCTTAAACAGGATTGCTACGATCAAATGGCTACGATGGATTGTTAAGATTTTGCAGGGAAAGTAGTGCCTGGGACAATCAAGGCTGTAACTGCAGACATTCTGGTGGAGGCTTAAAGGAAAATGACAAAGGTTCTTAACTGTTCATGAAATGGATGCCTAAAACCACTATAGTGTGACTGAATAATTCTGCTGCTTATGCTTCTTTGTAATGACTGAAGCTTTACAGCTCAGATTTGCAACAGAGAGGCAAAGACAAGAGACAGATGACGGTGTGAGTGAATCTCTTGCAAAGTCGTTTTATCCTGACCCGTAAGGTATGAGAATCTTCCGCTGTTTCCATGCAAACCAGGGAACTAATGTTCTGAGCTAAAAAATGTCTCCAAGCCAGAGACCAGAAGGATAATTCATATGTTGTAATTAGAATAAATTTTGTCAATTAGGCACATTTGCATGAACAATTAGTTCATCTGCTGTCTTCTGGTGCCATTTCTCTGTTTTAGATTCTGGGTTATTTTTGTTCATGAAGTTTCCTTGCTCAGGCCAAAGGAGAAATGTTTGGACTTGAAAGTGAGGTTTGGTTAATAGTCAGTTCCAGTTTCTCCGCAGTTGTGAAAAGATTGTCTTCCACAAAAGCGGGCCCTGGTGCCCAAAAGTTGGGGACTGCTGTTCTAAAGCAATAGGTTTATGGTTCTCCAATCCTTTTATCAGTCGAAATTCCAAGTGGTTTCATCAAACAAAGCTGATCTACTTGATTAGTCTCCCCCTCTCCCTCTCTCTGTCTTTGTCTCTCTCCCTCTCTCTCTCTCTCTGTCTGTGTGCATGCATGTGAGTATGTGCCTGCATGAGTGCAGCGGATTCACACAGTAAAGGTAAAGCTTCCCCTTGCGCATAAGTGATAATCGTTTCTGGCTCTAGGGGGCGATGCTCATCTCTGTTACAAAGCCAAAGAGCCAGCACTGTCTGAAGAGGTCTCCGTGGTCATGGGGGTGGCATGATTAATTGTCAAAGGTGCATGAAACACTGTTATCTTCCCACCAAAGTGGTCCCTATTTTCCTACTTGCATTTTTACATGCTTTTCAAACTGCTAGATTGGCAGAAACTGAGACAAGTGACGGGAGCTCACTCTGTTATGTGGTGCTAGGGATTTGAACCGCCAAACTGCCGACCTTTCTGATCAACCAGCTCAGCGTCTTAGCCACTTAGCCACCACATCCCTCACACAGAGACACACACAAATATTTGATAAAGAAGAAGGGGTAAAGAAGATCCAAGGAAGAATTAGGATGGCCCAATGCTAAAGAGAAAGTATCTTCTTTTCACAGGCAAGTCTTTTGCATAGCAATATGTCCTTTTGGGTACCATATGCCACATTTGACAAGTTGAGGTTATCTCTCTAGAGAAACTTGCTTATGTTCAAGCATATGTTTCCTCATGATACTACAAATGAGATCATTCAGCAATCCTGAAACCAATTTTATTAAATAAATATAAAAGGAATACAATGCAAGTTTCGCAAACGCTTCATTAACATTTTTCTCTCTTTGGTACAGCTTCAGATAATTGCTTAGCTTCACTTAGATGGGAGCACATAATCAGTTTTAATTTAATGTGCAATTACTGTTGCTGTAACTTTGCTTCCATACAAATGAAGTTAGCTTGTATAAGTCTGGGCTGACTCTGGAATCATTCCAACTCCTTTACTTATTTGGAAAGGTTTAAAATTGTGCATTTCTACGTTTGCTTCCAAATGTGTTTTAAAATGGCCATGGCAAAGTCCATAAAAGAGTCTTCTTTGATTCTGTTGCTCCAAGCAGAGTTCTTCTAAATTCAAGACATGCTGTGAAATGGTCGTCAGAAACAGAATTTGTTTTCAGACATTGAAAGTGCTAACATGCATTCATTGTCCCTAGCCCATTCATTGTCTTTGACCTTACCCAATTGAACAAGTAAAGGTTCAAACATGATGGCTCCACTTTAAGCTTCCACTTAAAGTCCTCCAGTAACAACAACAGCAACAAAAACCTCTTTCCAGCCCTGTGTAAAAAGGAAGTCTTTATTTCATGTTTGTTTGCATTTTTTTCCCTGATCTTCTTCATGTTGATCTTAACAATGTCCTGGACACATCCACGTGGCTTTTCTGGCAGCGAAGGCAAATGAGTTGACCTTGATATTTTCCAGGATGTATTTGAACTTCACAGGCTCTCTTAAGTCATGGAAGTCTATGGAGATTTCTCCATCCAAATATTAATTAGGCCTGTCATAGCCTAGCTCCTCAGATTATACAAGATCAACAAAGGTCTGCCATCTGCTAAGGGTCTGTATCAGTGGTGGTATTCTACCGGTTTGGCCCAGTTTGGCCAAACTGGTAGTTTCGAGGATTATCTGTGAGCGAACCGGTTCACTCCAACAATCAGCTGCTGTGTCCTCCCACCCGCTCCGGCTCTATTCTGTCCTTTATTTCCTGGTTTTGAAGCTCGGTTGCTTCACATGGCACAGTGGATTGCCGCGCGTCAGCTGTTGAAGACACCGGGAAAGTGCAAGATTGCAGGAGAAGGTCAGTATCAAACCCTCTCTGTCCACACACAAAGCACACCCACCAACCATGCCTACAGAACCGGTGGTAAACAAAATTGAATCCCACCATTGGTCTGTATTTATTTGATATTATCTCTCCCCTCATTCTCTCCCTCTTCCTCCTCTCCCCACTCTTTCCCCTTCTACCTCTTCCTTTATCTCTCCTCCCCTCTTTCCTTCTTTTTCCTTCTTCCTCTCCCTCTTTTTCCCTCCCTCTCTCTCTTCCTCTCTCCCATTATTCCTCTGTCTCTCATTTCCTCCCTCCCTCTCTATTCCTCTCTTTATCTCTCTTCCCCACTCTCCCTTTGTCTCCCTCTTCTGCCATCTTCCCCTCTGTCTCCTGTTTCCCTCTCTTCCTTTCTCTCTTCTATCTCTCTGAAGAAGATAAAAAGGTTCCAAGTCAATGTTCTCCCTGAAAGACCAGAAATAAATCAGTCTGTCAGAGATTCAAATAATAGACCCATAGCAAGCAAAACTCCAAGGCAAATAGATTCCTCAAATAATAGCTTTATTGGATATATTATATTGGCACAGATCTTGTGAAAACCTACTCTGAAGGTTCCCGTGGTTTTCAGCTTATTAAAAGTAGAAGTTTGTCACTCTTTCCAAATAATCAATCACATGGTCCAATCAAGGCGCTGTCTGGTTGCCTGGTGACATCACTCCGCCTTCCTCTGACCATTTTTGAGAATGTCCTTGATTCCCAAAGAGAAAGTAACAAAATTCCAACTATCTCAAATCCCGCCCTCCATCTCTCAGCTCCAGTGTGGCAACACTGAAATGGAGAAAATGGCTTTGGTCAGGTCAGCTTCAGGGTTGACAAGAGTCCCTGCAAATGAGAGCATGGGCTAACTTGAAAATATATGGAGCAAGAAATAAATTACTTAACTCTTGAACATGGATGACATGAGATCCCAGAGATCTGCAACTGTTTTAAAACTAGCGCAAAACGTTCAAGAGGATATGTCCTAAGACAGACGTCTCTAAAGTTGGCAACTTTAAGACTTGTGGACTTCAATTTCCAGAATTCTCCAGCCAGCATAGCTAGCTGGAGAATTCTGGGAGCTGAAGCCCACAAGTCTTAAAGTTTCCAAGTTTAAGGACCCCTGTCCAAGATATTCTACGCCAGTGTTTCCCAATCTAGGCAGCTTCTAGATATGTGGGCTTCCTGTCTCAGAATTCCTCCAAATGGCCATAACTGTCTGAGGAATTCTGAAAGTTATCAACTATGATGTATCTAGAAGGTGACAGATTGGGAAAGTGTTGTTATGCATGTTACTGGCAGACTGTTACTGATTGATGGTGTTAAAAGTGATGATGGTTAAGAGTGGTGGATCTTTCACAGTCTCTCTCTGAGTATAACGTTGCCTTTTATGCTTTGGAAGTAAAAAAAAAAAAAGACAATTACTATACAGATTGCTTTTTGAGCTCATTATATAATTTACATAAACGAATTCATAGCAAGATATAAATTGCTTTCATTAAGAAATTAATTACCTTCCCTAAAAGTATACATATGTTGCGAAATGCAAGACAAATGGATGCTTCTGTGAAAAAAATTGAACATTTGAGATGACAGATCTGGCTGATGGCAACACAGATGACCACCGGAAGGCAGCAAACGTTAGCATAGTCATTTAGATTTGGGAGACCTGGTAGTCCTGAAACCATAGAAGAGCCCTTGGAGGCCCTTCTAGTTCAACTCCTGCCCAAGTCATTATACCATCCTGAACAAATGGCTATCCAATCTTTTACTGAAAACCATGGAGTCCCTACAAGAGGCAAGCTATTCCTCTGATTAATCCTTCTTACTGTCAGGAAATTCCAGGTTGAATGTCCCTTCCACCCATTGCTTCTTGTCCTGCCATTGGGTGCTATGGCGAAGCCCCCTCTTCCGTCTGATAGCCCTCCAGGTATTGGAAGACTGCTATTATGTCTCCCCTGAGTCTTCTTTTCCTTCAGTTAAACACACCTAATTCTGTTAACCCTTCATCATATGATTTAGCTCCATACCCCTTATGGTTCTTCTCTGCAGACTTTCTAGGGCAGTGGTTGCTAACCCTTTTCAGCTCCCATTGTGTGCATGCTCGCTTGCGCATGCTCGTGTGCCAGCACCCAGAAGGCAATGCGTGTTGGCACCCCGCATGCCCCCTGCGCATGCATGCACGACCCCCCCCACATGCGTCACGCACCTGTGCATCCGTGTGTGATTTCCTCCCTCGCGTGCCGTGTCTTTGCACATGTACGTGCGACTCCCTTCTCGCGTCTGTGCATGCGTGCGTGATTTCACCTCGTGCACAGCACATCTGTGCATGCGTTTGTGATCCCTTCACATGCAGCGCATCCCTGCACATGCACGCCACATACCGGGCAATCAGCTGTCAGGCGGCGGTACACACAGGCATGCACAGTGGTGCTCTTCTGGGCAACTTCTCATGTGTCTAGGGAAATGGTTTTCTGTGCCATTTCCAGCACACGTGGCATAGGTTCGCCGACACAGTTCTATGGACTCAACATCTTTTTTTGAATTTTGGTGACCAGAACTGAATGCAACATTCCAAGTGAGGTCTTCCCAAAGCATTTTAAAATGGTGCCATCACTTCCTGTGATCTTCATGCTATCCATCTGTTGATACTGCCTAGAACTGCATTGGCTTTTTTGGCAGTTGCAGCGCACTGCTGACTCATACATAAGCTGTGATCCACCAGGACACCTAAATCTCTCTCACAGCTACTATTGTTGAGCTAGATGCCTCCTATTCTATGCCTATGCATTTGGTTTTTCCTGCCTAAGTGCAGGACCTTCCTTTTTTTCACCACTGAACTGTATCTTGTAGATAGGGCCCAATAGTCAAATCTGTCAAGATTCTTCTGAAGCTTGAATCTATCTTCCAAAGTGTTAGCACAATTCCACCCTAACTTGATGTCTATTGCCTCATCTGGATCATTTATGAAGATGTTGATGAGTACCGGGCCCAAGACAGAACTTTGAAGTACTCCACTGTATGCTTCCCTCCATGTAGACGTAGTTCCATTGAGAACTACATACTGTGAATCAGAGGTGGTATTCAGCAGGTTCTGGCCAGTTCTGGAGAACCAGTAGCAGAAATTTTGACTAGTTTATTTTTTTATTTTTTTATTTTATTTTATTTGTCAATTGCTTACAAGATAATAGGTATAAGTAAAAACATAGTTATGAATACACATGGATACATATAAGAATTTTTTTAAAAAAATATATAAAAGAAATAATAGGACAGGGACGGTAGGCACGTTGGTTAGTTGGTTAGTTAGTTGGTTAGTTCAGAGAACCGGCATATACCACCTCTGACTGGAGATTTTACAGTATCAATCCGCTACCATGCCCACTAAGCCATGCTCACAGAACCAGTAGCAAATAAAAAATTGAATCCCATTACTGCTGTGAATCCATCTAATGGTGGTACTGCCTGTTCCACATTGTTCTGCCTTATCAAGAAGTAGGTTATGGTTTACTGTGCCAGGTGCCCTACTGAAGTCAAGTAAACTATATGTACAGCATTTCCCTGATCAACTAATATAATCACTTCATCAAAGAAGACAATAAGGAGTCTCGGTGACGCAATGGTTAGAGTGCAGTACTGTAAGCTACTTCTGCTGACTGTCGGCTGCCTGCAATTTGGCAGATCGAATCTTATCAGACTCAAGGTTGACTCAGCCTTCATCCTTCCGAGGTGGGTAAAATGAGGACCCAAATTGTTGGGGGCAATAGGCTGACTCTGTAAACCGCTTAAAGTGGGCTGTAAAGCATTGTAAAGTGGTATATAAGTCTAAGTGCTATTGCTATTGCTAATTAGGTTCGTTGAGCATGATCTGGTTCTAACAAACATATTCTAGTGATCATTTTGTTCATTTATAGGTGTTCAGAGATCTGCTGTTTGATTATTTTTTCCAGGATTTGTGCAGGTATCGATGTCAAGCTGATTGGTCTTTAGTTTCTTGGTTCCATTCTCATCCAAGTATCAACCAAGGCATGTCAGTACAAGTTTCTACAAAAATACAATTCATTGAGATAAACAAGGTTTACTCCATACAATAGGCACTCCCCATATTTGGTAAGGTTTTGTCCTGGAAAGCCTTATGTAAATTGATATTTGTTTTAAGTCAGAACTGGATCAACGGTCAGTTAGAATTTTATTTATTTAGTCAGTTTGTTATTCAGTTTCTACAGCCATCCACCTCAATCCAGTTGACTTTGGCCAGCAACATAAGTTCATATGCAACAGAAGAGAGACTTGATGCTCCATCATATCACATATTTTCATTTTCTCCTCTAGAAAATTAAGACAAACCTCTGATAGGAGATGTTGTCTGCCTTATAATCCTACTGCCCAGTATTCATCCAGGTACCAACTCATTTTGTGTTGGGCATGTCATGCCATGTGTTAGGCACCTTCAAAATCTTTGATGTGGATTATGGAATTTATGGATTATAAATTTGCAGTTTTATGCTGCTGTCTCCAGGAAATTTTTGGGAGATATTATGCAGTGATAGGATTCAAAAAAATTTACTACCGGTTCTGTGTCTGTGGCTTGGTGCATGTGGCAGAGGAAGGATACTGTAAAATCTCCATTCCCATCTCACTCCAGGGAAAGGATACTGTAAAATCTTCATTTCGTCCTCACTCCTGGAGGAAGGTTACCATTGGTTCTATGAACTACTCAAAATTTCCACTACCGGTTCTTCAGAACTTATCAGAATCTGCTGAATACCACCTCTGATACTATGGCTTCTGGGATGATAACAAACTCAGGCACAACACGGATAATTGAAATGTTACTGATAAAAGTGGAATGAAATTCCACTCTTACCATACGACATTGGCATTGAAAATATTTTGATACCCTTATCAAACTCTGAGGCTATTTTTGTCCCTTAATTTTGGAAATTAATTAAATAAGGCGACGAATGAGATAGTTAGCCAAGGAAAAAGCTGGGAAGGTCTAAAGTGTTGCTAGCTGCTTTCGTATCTAGAGGTATAACTGTGAGAGTAACTGGGAGAGGGATCTTGGAGTCTTAGTGGACAGCCAGCTAAATGTGGGCCAGCAGTGTGCAGCAGCCTCCAAAAAAGCTAATGTAATCCTAAATTGCATTAACAGAGGGATTCAATCAAGATCCAGTGAGGTACTAATGCCACTTAGTAAGACCACACCTAGAGTACTGCATCCAGTTTTGGTCACCACATTATAAAAAAGATGTTGAGACTCTAGAAAAAGTGCAGAGAAGAGCAACCAGGATGATTAGGGGACTGGAGACTAAAACATATGAATAACGGTTACAGGAACTGGTCATGGCTAGTCTAGTAAAGAGAAGGACCAGGGGAGACATGATAGCAGTCTTCCAATATTTGAGGGGCTGCCACAAAGAGGAGGGGTCAAGCTATTTTCCAAGGTACCTGAAGGCCAGACAAGGAAAAATGGGTGGAAACTGAATAAGGAGAGATTTAACTTAAAAATAAGGAGAAACTTTTGGACAGTGAGAACAATCAACCAATGGAACAGAAGTTGCCCTCGGAAGTTGTGGGAGCGCCATCACTTGAGACTTTCAAGAAGAGATTGGACTGCCATTTGTCAGAAATTGTGTAGGGTCTCCCGCTTGGGCGGGGGGTTGGACTAGATGACCTACAAGGTCCCTTCCAACTCTGAGTATCTGTTATCTGTTATTTTGAAGTGTTCTCTAAACTGGTATTATTGGATAAATTTATACCCACTATTAGATGGGGAGAGAGGAAAAAAATGGCAAAGATTCTTCTGCTAACAGCAGAAGTTTGATTTCTTGAAGACTCCCTTGTTAAAGCCCTCCAGAAGAAGTGAACGATTTGCTGTGACTAGGCCAGGCATTTTCTTCTACAAGCTTTAAGCTGCAATTGTCAGTGCAAATAATAAGACTTCCTTCTTAGTAAATAAACAGAAACTTGGACCACGGTTACTTTCTTTTATTTTTGGCAGGTCCTCGGCATCATGCTCCTTCTAGTTTTTCCGTGATTTGCAGGACTCATTGTTTCCTTGAACTCTGGAAGCTATTAATAAAATTAATAGGCTGGATACATTTGCTAGATAGGGTATAATTGTGTCTCCCAGCTAGCTGTCTAACATATCTTCCTGCAACTGATAAAATCAGTCTTACAATCCATTTATCTCTGAGCATGTGTTTGATTAAAGAATGACGGTAGTTTTCAAATGTTCCACCTTCAGGGAAATCTCCTTTGGTCTTATCTGCTGAAAAATGTCTGTGTTTCTGCCATAAGAATACCTAACCACTGTAAAGAATTCTGGGATGTACATTGGGGTGGTGAGGAGGCGGAGTTGGGGGAATGCATGCATTTCAAACAGAGGACTGGCTATACTAGTTAATTTTTTATGTCTGTGTTTTCTTTTTTTCTGGCCAATTTAGGTGGAGTTTTCTTTGGTCCTTTTCTCTGTTCAGGATCCCTCACTCTTAAGATTATGGAATGGGCTTGGAAAGACCCTTTGAAGTTCTGTTGAAGGCCCAAAGCATTCTGGCACATGGAGGAATTGTAGGAAAGTTAGATGTTGATCAGACGTTGAGTTTACCCAGAGATCCACATATTCTGGGGTATCCGATGAGGCAAAAACTTTACTTTTTGTATAGAACTAGGGTGTCAGCCCGGCAAGGTAGTCCAGACAGGAAAGCCAAACTACGAGTACTTATATTACCTTTTTAATAATGTTATAGTAACAGCATCTGGAAAGTCTGAAAGCATTTTCCCTGACCCCTGCCTTTTATTTTTGCAGAAAACTAGTGTTGGAAGTTAAAACCTACCCCTCTCCTAGAAAAATGAAATATTTTAGGATATACTAAAAAGGCAGAATATTTCCCCTAAAAGAAAAGTAGAAACTCAGAAAGGCAGAAACTCAGCCCCCCTCACACACACGCACCTTTGTTAATTGGCATGGACCAGTCTATTCTACATAACAAAGTTCTACCTCCTTCAGGCAGAGCCATTTGATTGCCCTTCATTGCACCACCCAGCAAGTTTCAACCAAACTTAGCACACAGACAACCTACAGAGCTAGGTAGGACCTCTGACATCAACCAATCAGGATACTCTTCTTGTGCCCCAGGAAGTTCAAAGTCAGAGAGGGTATAAAACCCAAGGACTCTCAGCACCTCTTCCCTTTTCTTCACCCAAGAGCTTCAAAGCATGTGATCCTGTTTCATCATTAAACCATCTTTCCAAGCAACTTCCAGTGTCCTTTTCCTTCTGTTCTGTCCTCACTACACGTAACTCTTTGTGCAGCTTGACATTGCAGCTAAACCCACCTATCGTCCAATAAAACAGGACGTGTGCGTAGATCTGGATGCTTTATTAAAGGAATGTATTCCTTACAAATACATACAATAAGAAATACATACAATACATACAATACATACAGTAAGAACACAAATGCAAGATAAGCAGTGCTGAGTTGCAGCTGAGCATAACAATTGACAAATACAGATAAATCTAAATCTCACCAGCAATGCTGTGTATATGGGATGTGGATTTTTGTCCTCAGATGAACATGTGCCACGGATTAGGCTGGATTCTTCCTGGTGCTTCTATTTCCTTCCAAATGGAAAGGGAAATGGAGTCTGGCTTCCCAGGTTGCACTTGTTTTGGGAGTGAAGGTTTATGAGTAGATGATCCTTAATGGGCTGGATCAGCTTCCAAACAATACACAGTAGTATTTGGCCATGGCCACCAGATGGGGCCAGAGAACAACAATAGGATATACCCATGATGGTGAACCTATGCCACGTGGTGAGAGCCATCTCTCTGGGCACCTCAACCATTGCCTGTTCCTCTTTTGGGTTCTGGTGCACATATGAGCGCCAGCCAGCTGGTCTTCATGCATGGAGGAGCACCGGAAACCAGAAGAGCAGCTCCCGGCACGCACGTGTGCTCCAGCCACCTGGTCTTCCCATTTCTAACATGCATGCATGCGCGAAGACCAGCTGGTCAACCGGTCTCTAATGCGCATGTGTGTGCCAGCCAGCTGGTCTTCACATGTGCATGTGCATTAGAAACTAGAAGACCAGATGGCCTGCACACCTGCACTTTCTGGCAGCTGCTCTTGTGATTTCTGGCGCACGCATGCGTGCTCCCATTTCGGCACTCAGTGCTGAAAAAGTTAACCACCACTGCTATACACACATGGAGTTCTTGATCTCAAAATGCCAAGCTTCAAGTCAACAAGCCCAGTGTCTTAACCTCTCAGCCACCCAGCTATGTTATCATGCTATTGGAGCCAGGTGGCCATGCGGTTAAAAAGCTGGACTTATACCATCTAAGTATCATTAGATATGAAACACACAAAAAATAAATCCTACCCTCTTACCTTTTCTGTCATGTAAAACAAATCCCTGCTTCATGGCACGATGCTGATTATGGTTGTTTGGAGTGAGCTGTATGAGAAATTAGGATATTTTCACCTTGTTTTTTTAGAATGTTAAAAGAAAAAAAAAATGGAGTGGCATATAAAGCATATCAAGTCATTCCATTTTGTTTTGAGGCTTTTATTTCCAAACTGGAATGCACCAATATGCACAAGTTTACTCCAGATATAGCTATACAGTTAATTAAAAATCAGAACGGAGAAATATTTTGCTTCATTGCTTTAAGGGAAGGAATAAACTATTCTTACTTTTCTTTTAAAAATGGATTCCAGATGTCTATGGCAATAAAGAGACAATTATACTCATGATAACACAAGCATTTTCAGTTAGAAATCTTGACATTAAGTAAGTCTGCTTTACTTAACAGAAGTTAATGTGCCAAATTCATGGTGGCCAGAATTTAGATGAGGTGTGACCTTAGGGGTAGCATTGAAATTATTCTCGGCACAATTCAGAAATATTCAGAACCGAACAATTAAAGCTTCTGGTTTGGCCATCACAGAAAAGAAAAAAAAAAGAGAGAGAGAGAGAGAGGGGAGGAGAAGTTAAGAAGGATCAACAGGACACAAAATTGTTTGCTTCATACAACTTGAAGACCGAATTTTGAGAGTGTCAAGAAAAGAAAACCAGATAAAAGATGCGACAAGAAATGGCAAAAATTCCTTAACAGAGCTACCTCTTCTATTTGTCTTAATCTAAAGTAAATTGTAGTTTGCTGTTTCTGAAATATTGCAGTAAAATTCTGTAAAGGGTAAAGACATTGGAACCATGCCAATGAAAACTCCCTGATGAGTTGGCAATACAAAAAATCTTGGACTGTGTTGAAATGACCCTAAAATTAAAAGACCAAGAAAAGTCTGAATATCATGAAATTTGGGATATGTGATATAATTGGCTGGAAAATAGGAAATTAGGAAATAAAGAAAGTTAAGATAAGAAAACTATAGACAAATTTATATAATCATATAATATTGTATATTGATGTAAATATGCACAAGAGATGGATATATATAATAATGATGCTACAGTGCTGTTAATGTTAAGAATAATTTTTCTTTTTCAATGCAAAGAACAATACAATTTATTTAAAAAGAAAGAAAATATATATAAGAAGAAAATATTAAGGTGGAATTAATTAATTCAGAGCTTAATTAATTAATTAATTAATTAATTCAGCGCTTTAATCTAGTGCTCCAAATATAGTCCATTCCAGTAGAAATCCCAAATAGCTGATATAATTTAAGGTCTGGATTTGGAGCAAGATCTGAAAGCTCTGCTCTTATTTTGAGAAACAAATTGGCTGTGATTCTGTTAATTATTTTCAGGAGAAGTCAGGACAGGTCAGTAAATGAGAGTTTGATAGAACAAGCCACAAATCAGTAGGCCAGAGATGGTTAAGTACTGTCAGCTTGAGGGTCACACTAGACTTTGATGAAATGCCAATCCTAGAAGAAGGGAGTGACCATGACATTTACTTTGGTGGATTTTTGTGTTCTTTTAATGTGTGTGTGTGAAAGTAGCCACACAAAAAATATTTTAAAAAAATATTTGTGTCAAATCTCAGGTGGATAGCAAAGGTATGTTTGGAGCAGTGGTGAAATGCTACCGGTTTGGCCTGATTCACCCAAACTGGTAGCAAGAATTGCTACCGGTTTGGCTGAACCAGTAGTAAAAAAATAAGCCTCTGATGATCAATTGAGGGTTGGGAAAAAAAATCCTCCAATCAGCTGAGAGGAGAAAGAAGAGAAAAGCGCAGGATCGGTTTTCTATCCCACCTGCCCCTGTGCTTTTCTCTTCTTTATCCTCTCAGCTGATTGGCACTGCAGGCCTCAGCTGGTGTGGGGAAAGCTGTGAACGTGATCACCAAACCGGTAGTGGAACAGGTAGAATCCCACTTCTGGTTTGGAGTAATAACAAGGATGGGTTTATGGTTGAGGAAAAAAACACCTTTTTTTAAAAAAAAATAGTAGCCTATTTGTTTTCATTGCTTAAAGTAATTTAAGATGGGGTGGCCCTATTCCCACTCCTTCAACTGGTCTCTCAAGATAAGAAGAGGCAGTCTTGGAGAACTGGGTACAACTGAATGGGGGAAAAAAAACCCTGAGACTACAATATGATGTGGTATAATTCTTTTTTTTTTTAACCACCAATGGAAACTGTCTTCTGCATTACCCATTAGAAGGCAAGCTCTCCAACACTGTCCACTTGGAAGCTGGCAGGTGAGAGAAAAGCAACAGTGAGAAGATCAATTTTGTTGGAAGTCATCGGTGTCCCCTTCCCAGTAGCACAGATCCTGATACATACCTGGTGAGGCTGACTATGAATGTTAACTATAATGCAACATAGCAGAAAGCAGTACTTGCAAAAATAAAATAATATTCAACATCCCTCTGTAGAAAGTTAGCACCCATCACTCTCCCAAAAAATTGAAATATTTGGGGAAATATTAAAAAGGCAGAATATTATATTTCCCTAAAGGGAGAAATAGAGAAACATACTCTTTGAAAGCAGCCTTTCTTAATAGCACCCAGAAGATGTCAGCACTTTAGAGATTGAGATATAGCTAGCTCTATTCATAAGCAAATAACCTCACCCCAAAGCCAACAAAGGTAGGATTAGCCCTCAGCCATGATGGGAATTGCCCAACAAGCCCTCAAAAGTCCAAACTTCAGCCAAACCTGAGAGCTCAGACAACCTACAGAACCAGCTATGATCTCAACAACAGCCAATAGAATACATGTTCTTGCACAGGAACAGGAAGTTCAAATACAAAGCCCAAGAAAAAGTATAAATACCCTCACTCTCGACTCCTTGTGTTCAGCTGCCCAGAACCATGTGCTTGATGGTTCTGCTTCACCATTAAACCATCTTTCCAATCACCCACCATGTTTTCAGTGTCTTTCTCCCAGCTTGGAACTGAACCAGGTGGATATTTCTTCCAACACCTCACTTAGAGGACTTCCAAGGTTGCTCCTGGCAGATAGTTTGGTTTATCAGGTAAACAGTGAATGTCTACCAATCCTCTTCTGATTCTCACCAGTTAAGTTTAATGCACCCATTTCTATCCATGAACAGGAAGACTTTGGAAAGCAACTAGCATATCCTTAGAGCCATATGCTATGTGGGGTGGGGAGCAATCATTTTACTTATGTTAGCTCCAGGGATGACTCATACTGCAGAAAAGGTACAAAGCTGCTTTGATAGATTAGAGGAATTAAGGATCACAAAAAATGCTTCATCGTATGCTACCCCTAATAATGGGCTTCACTTTGCATTGTTCTTCTCTCTGAGGCCCTGTAGTGATGAATATGTGTGTGCCCCTGCAGTGAATTCTCCCTTTTTCTCAGTTGCAGAGTGCACGTTTTTGCTCACCTCACAGCAAGAACTGTGTTGGGAAAGTTGCAGAATGCAAATGAGGCCTGGAAAGTGAATTCTGATGGTCATTCTGGAATCTATAGATAGAACCTTTTGTAGAGGTGTTGTTGTGGCCTGTTGGCTGAGGGCCCCTCCAACAGCCAAATCAGATGAGGAGGAGGCATGGGAGCAGAGGTGGCATTCAGCAGGTTCTGACCAGTTCTGGAGGAGGGAGAGGAAGCAGAGGCGAGGCTGTAGGTCTGGTGTTATGCTAAGGCTGAGGAAACATCCATACAAGCCACCTCTCCCGAGTCTGTATCTTGCCAACGCCAGATCCCTGGTGCATAAAACGGACTATCTGAACTTACAACTCGCTGGTAATCGCTACGTTCGAGACTGCTGCGTTATGGTAATTACCGAAACTTGGTTACATCCCGGGATTCCTGACGCTAGCATGCAGCTTGCAGGTCGTACTTTTTTACGCTGGGATAGAACGAGGGACTCTGGTAAGAGTAGAGGGGGGGGGCTCTGTATGTATGTACATGAGAATTGGTGTAATAACGGGACAATTATAGATAATCACTGTTCCCCTGATCTTGAGTATATGTCTGTAAGATGTCGGCCTTTTTTTTCTACCGAGAGAGCTAACTGTCGTGATTGTTACGGCGGTGTATATTCCACCCGGTGCAAACACGGATAAGGCACTCTCTCTCCTGCTGAACACCATAAATGAACAGCAACGGGTTCATCCCGATGGTGTTCACGTCATTGCAGGAGATTTTAATCAGGCCAATCTGAAAACTGTACTCCCGAAATTCTACCAGCATGTTAAGTGTGCTACGAGGGGAGGAAATACTCTGGATCACGTTTATACCAACATCAAACATGCATACAGAGCCATACCCCTCCCCCATCTTGGGCTTTCAGATCATCTCTCCCTCTTGTTACCCCCAGCCTATACCCCCCTCAGATGTAGGGGCAGGCCTATTATAAAGACTATTACGACCTGGCCGGAGGATGCACTCAGCAGACTACAAGACTGCTTTGAGCAGACAGATTGGAATACGTTTCAACATCAGGAGCTGGAAATGTATACGAGTACGGTGCTGGACTATATCAAGTTCTGTATCGGAAATGTGACTGTAGATAAAAACATCCGGGTTTTCCCAAACCAGAAACCCTGGATGACTACTCAAGTCCGCAGACTCCTCAAAGCCCGAGATGTAGCCTTCAAGTCAGGTGACAGAGTCCTGTATACAGCCGCTCGAGCCGACTTGAGGAAGGGGATCATAAAAGCCAAGATAGACCACAGGAGGAGCATAGAGCTCCATTTGTCCAGCCATAACACACGGGAGGTGTGGAAGGGCATACATGACATTACTAATTACAGGGGCTGTCATGCGACAACAGAACATCTGAGTGCAGCGTTAGCAGAGGAGCTGAATAACTTCTTTGCTCGTTTTGAAGTCCCTCAACATCATAGAGCTGTACCAGCCCTATTCCCACCTTCAACTATACCCAGCTCCACTATTCCACCCAGTACATATTCTGTGACGGAGGATGACGTCAGACGGGTGTTCTGTGCGGTGAATCCCAGGAAGGCAGCCGGTCCAGATGGAGTTCCTGGCAAGGTGCTCAAGGCATGTGCTCCCCAGCTCGCTTCCATCTTCAAAGACATCTTTAACCTCTCCTTGGCCCAGGCAGTTATACCATCTTGTCTGAAATCTGCTATAATTATCCCTGTGCCGAAGAAATCCCCCATCTCCAGCCTCAATGACTATCGTCCAGTGGCGCTTACTCCTGTAGTTATGAAGTGCTTTGAGAGGCTGGTGCTCCGGCACATCATTAATCATCTCCCCCTGGATTTCGACCCTCATCAGTTTGCCTACCGTACAAACCGGTCTACAGAGGACGCTATAGCCATAGCTCTGCACGCTGCGCTGAGCCACCTGGAGCAGCAGCAGAGCTATGTCCGGATGCTCTTTGTGGACTACAGCTCTGCCTTTAACACAATTATCCCAGGAATACTGGTTAAAAAACTGGACATATTAGGTTTGCCTTCCCTTACATGTGCCTGGATAAAAGACTTCCTAAGCGATCGGCCCCAGACTGTGAGGCTTGGCCCCCACCTCTCTTCCACTTGTACACTCAGCACTGGCTCCCCACAGGGCTGCGTGCTGAGCCCACTCCTGTACTGCCTCTACACCCACGACTGTAGTCCACGGCACGACAGCAACCTCATTGTGAAGTTTGCTGATGACACCACAGTGGTTGGACTCATTTCGAAGGGAGACGAGGCAGCTTACAGGAAGGAGGTCCTGATGTTAACAGCTTGGTGTTCGGACAACAACTTAGTTCTGAACACCAAGAAAACTAAGGAACTCATTGTGGATTTTAGGAGGCATAACACCGATTTGGCTCCCCTTTACATCGATGGAGAGCAGGTGGAGAGGATCCATACCTTCCGGTTTCTGGGTGTCATCATTGCTGATAAAATCTCTTGGACGGAAAATACCACGGCGGTCATTAAGAAGGCCCAGCAGAGACTCCATTTCCTGCGGGTGCTCAGGAAGCACAATCTGGACTCTAACCTGCTGATTACCTTCTACCGTGCGTCCATTGAAAGTCTGTTGACATACTGCATCACAGTGTGGTATGGCAACTGTACCATGGCAGACAGGAAGAGATTACAGAGGGTAGTCAAAGCAGCTCAGAAGATCATTGGCTGCCCTCTTCCCTCCCTGTCGGACATTTATTCCTCCCGCTGTCTTAGTAGAGCTGTGAACATCATAAAAGACAGCTCTCATCCTGGTTATGGACTGTTTGACCTGTTGCCCTCAGGGAGGCGTTACAGGAGCATCTGGTCAAGGACAAACCGCCTTAAAAACAGTTTTTTCCCGAAAGCCATAACTACCTTGAATTTGCACATGCACTGATTTTAAATACTGCCAGATACACTGTAAATAATTGTGAACAAATTTTGTGCAATATGATCACTATTGTTGTTGTGTTGACGGGCATGTGCAATAATTCCTACTGGGACAGGCACAGTAGGGTATTTTTATTCTTTTATTCTTTTATTCTTTTTATTCTTTTATCATAATTTTTTTAGAGATTTTATGTATATTTCTGGTGTGTATGTTGCACTGAAGGACGAGTCGCTTAATTTCACTGTGTATGCGTATGATGCAAATTGTACACGTGGATAGTGACAATAAAGGTATTCTGTTCTGTATTCTGGTAGTGGAAATTTTGAGTAGTTCGGAAATCCACCTCTGACTGGCCCCGCCCCCATCTATTCTCTGCCTCCGAGTCCCAGCTGATCGGCTGGGTCTTCTTTGGTTGCCCTGCACAGGAGAACGGACCTGGAAAACAGGTTAGTGGGGTGGGGAGGGAATGGGGATTTTACAGTATCCTTCTCTTGCCATGTCCATTAAGCCATGCATTCCAAGCCACATCATGCCACGCCCACAGAACTGGTAGTAAAAAAAAAATTTGAATCCCACCACTGTGTGGGAGTCAAGGTCAGTACGAAGGCAACCTGAGAGCTCTGAGGGGGAAGAGGAAAGGAAGCTGGCAGAAAAAGAGACAGAGGCAGAGCCTGGGCTATCTATTAGCCCTCAGATGTAGAGTCAACAGCCCCCAGGTCTGGAGGTGGCTGATGAGGAAGAGGAGGAACAGCTGGGTCCAGTAGCTGATGCACAGAAGGCAGAGGAGAGGAGAGCAGTGGAAATATGTGGGCTGATCTTTGGGACGGAAGAGCCACGGCTGCTAGCAAAGCCCCACCCTAACTCTGGGGATAAAAGGCAGGGGGTGGAGATGAATAGATGTGGCAGACAACTATTCGTCTCCCTGCCAGACAGACTTGTTAGCCTGCTGTAAGAGAGAAACCTTTTGCTAAGTAGAAGGCAATGGAGAACTTCATGGAATAAAACAGAACAGAACAGAACAGAATAGAATAGAATAGAATAGAATAGAGAATGGAGTGGAGTGGAGTGGAATCGAATGGAATAAAACAGAAACAGAAACAGAAACAGAAACAGAAACAGAAACAGAAACAGAAACAGAAACAGAAACAGAAACAGAAACAGAAACAGAAACAGAAACAGAAACGAAACGAAACGAAACGGAACGGAACGGAACGGAACAGAATAGAATAGAATAGAGAGTGGAGGAGTGGAGGGGAATGGAATGGAACAGAACAGAACAGAACAGAACAGAATAGAATAGAATAGAGAATGGAGTGGAGGGGAGGGGAGGGGAATCAAATGGAATAAAACAGAACAGAACAGAACAGAATAAAATAGAATAGAATAGAGAATGGAGTGGAGTAGAGTGGAATCGAATGGAATGGAATAAAAAAGAACAGAACAGAATAGAATAGAGAATGGAGTGGAGTGGAGTGGAGTAGAATCGAATGGAATAAAACAGAACAGAACAAAACAGAACAGAGTAGAATGTCTACTCCTTATAGGTTGAATCATTCTCTCAGGTCCCTCCCACTCAATTGCTCTCCACACTGGCTTTGTCTCAGCAATGACCAAAAGGGGAGAGCACCCTTGTTAAATTTTAAAATCAATCTTTTGGTCTGTTTTGAGAAAGAGTTCAACTTCCTCTTCAGTGACTTTAAAGTGTAAAGCGAATTAATCCTGGACTAGGAGGAAAATTAATACCTTTACTTAATTCCATTTAAAGAGCTCTCCCATTAAAGGAAGATCAAAGCCAATAGACGTCAGTGTGAGGAATGGTAAAAGAGGAGAAAATAGGGAAACTCTCCTGGCTGTCTGCTGACAAATTGCCCTGGTTATCAGCTCCCATACAGGCATTTGTCTTTATTGAGAGTTCTTTTATATAAGTGAAGATAGGACAGATGGCGGTAGGAATCTGCATTCCTCTCACAAGGATCAATGTACCATTGCAAATCTCCTTTTTTAGCCCATGGCTTACCATATCTGTAGGAACAAAAACTTCGTTGATATAGAAATGAATTCACACAGGGAGTCATCATCTCTGGTTAATTGTCTTCCCTTCTAAATGCAATCCAGAATTCTGATGTGGTCTACAGTGAAGGTTAGAAGAACCATCGTCGTGTGGCTAATACTGCTTTCTTTAATCCTGACAATGCGCTAATGTGGTACCCAGTTAATTATAAAGGGGTTCTCATGCCCCTGTTGGAGTCCGACTCTGAGGAAGAGGAGGAACAGCTGACAGGGAGTGGGAGTATGGCTCTGGAGGTTGTGGAGGAAACTGGGGAAGGGCACAGGCCAGCTTAGCATTCAGAGGAAGACCCTGACCCACCCCCTCTTCATCCTAGGGCATGCAGGGAGGAGTGGATGAGGGAGAAGCATGAATGGTGTGGTCTACAGGAGAGGAAGGGGCCCTGATCCCCTTCATGGGCTGCAGCTGTGAGGACTGTTTAAAAGGACAAACTGCACATGGCCCAGTGCTGGAAGCAAACTGTGAAATAATTCTAGTCTTGCAGTTCTTATCTGAGTCTGGCATCCTTCCCAATGTGTGCATTTTGATATCTGTGGACGTCTTCAAGCCCTTATCCTGCCTTGTCTCATTAATTGCTTCAGTGTGGCTTGTGTTGTTTTTTTCTATTTATAATGTATATGTATTTTGAGTTTGAATGGCATTTCTTCCTTTTCGCAACTGTTTGTAGAGAAGGTTTTTTTTGTGTGACTTTGTTGCTTTTGTATCCCACCCTGGGTCATCACAGGGGTTTTCAAAAATCCCAAATATAAAAACCAAAAGAATCCTAAATGATTGAAAGTATCCCAGTGTTGTAAAGAAGCAGAGAAATGCAACTTTTATACATTTTCCGACAGCCGTTTAATAGAGTATTTGATGGGAGTTATGCGTGTAAATCCCATGCAATGCAAGAAACGGGAGGGTAAGCACCTGCTGCCTTTTCAGCCAGCCAACTAAATATGATCTATAGAGGTAATATAATCCACAAAGCATTTCTCACTTTGGCAGAAAGCGCACAGCTACCGAGTCTTTGCTTAACAATAATAACCTGGTGTGGAACAGATCAAGGTCCATGCTAAAAATTATGACAGTCAGGGATTAAGAAGCAGATGAAGCATAAAATGAAAAGGAAATGAGCTTGAGATGATTGTGAATGTGTTGTGGTGGGGGAGATGATGGAGCAAAATAACGTTATTCTGAAGTGAAAGGTATTTTTTTAAAATCCTTGTCCTGTTGTGTTTGTACAACAGTAGCCACTGAACCAGCAAACAGTTGCACTGATTTGAAAAGAATGGACAACTTTAGAGGCTGCAGCTCCTTCTACACATCCTTATTAACAGGCATTCTCAAACAGTTTCTGACTAGGGTCTTTTCATGTCCAACTGAATCTTAGATTATCATGCTTGTATTGGATGCAGACAGTTCAAAATTCAGCCAATCGGAATTCAATCAACATTATGAATCAGGAAAGAACTCTTTGCAAACAGACCATTTATTTGGTACGCTCACTGAGAAAATGCACTTTGATTTCATTCTTAATGTGTTAGATTTATCTCCTGCCTTTATTTAAGGTAGGAGACAAATTGCACAAGGGATTTAATTGCACAAGGTTTTCACAAGGAATTTAAGACAAATTCCTTGTGTGTCCAATAACGCTTGGCCCACAAAGTATTCTATTCTACTGCAAGTGCAAAATACAATTCACATGGAAATTTCCTTTAATGTATTCCTGTGACAACATCTGGTGACATTGAGTGAGCTTAAAGGGAATGAATGGCCTCAAATCATCAAGTGAAATTCTAGGAGTGAAGGTAGATTTGAATGTGCATCTCCCAAGTCCTGGTCCGACATATTAACCACCATGTCACACTGGTTCTCCATCAGACACCTTTTGGGAGGCCAACTTAAAACCACATGGTGAACATTGGGCAATGAGGGAAAAGAGAGTGCACAGGTGGCTTGCACTCTTGGCTAGACAAGAGAGTGGCTAGAACCCTCTTCTCGATATTGTAGCTTGTGTGTTCAGAGAAGAGGAACTATTTTGAGAAGTATCTAACACTAGTGATTGTAAGTCTCATGTAGGGTCAACCATTGGAATGCTTAGGCTTGAGTGGGTATGTGTGTTTGCTCTTATCAACCCCATAAACCAATACCCATATTGCAAGCTGGTTTCAACTACAGTATCAGAATAAAACCCATTCCTTCTTGGATGTCTCTAGTGCAGTCATTTTACTTTCGGCATTCATTAAATTGACTTCAGATTGGCCCTGACCAGTGAAAAATGCAGAATCAAGGAAAAGCTAAGATTTTACATTGTTTCTCTGAGTGACTTTTACCATTTCAAGTTTGTTTTCCTCTGTCTCTTTCTTCAAGAGCACCGCGAACAAGCAACTGCTACAGGCACAAAAAAACTTTACACTTTATCTTTTATATCTTGAAAAAAAAAATAAAGTTGATTTTGATCAAGCAGCTCTTTAAGATGTTTCTAGAGGCTCTTTTTGCTTTTCGGGTAGACACAAATCCCTATCAATAAGTGCTCTTTCTTTTCTCCTACTTTCCTTTTTCTTGAAAGCATCTTTGTTCCAGTTTTCTTTCTCCTCTCCTTTTGCCTTAAGCAGTGAGATTCTATCTGCATAAGAAAAAGAAAGAAAGATAAAGACAGCTGAAGGGAGGTGACATACTGCTGAGTTGCAACACCCTATCTAGTTATTTTCAAAAGTTCAATCTTCCTGAGTTCTGCTGGACCACAATTCATAATCACTTGTTACTGAAAGCTAAACATATTACCAAGGTCTGCAAATTAAATCTCCAGCTCACCCTTTTCTCCACAGCTGGCCATTTCCACAAATACAATACCCATTTTAGCTGAAGTTGGAAACCTTCCGAGGCCAATTTTTAAAATGCTACATGTGCACTGAAAGATATGTGTGACTTGGAATCATCAGTTTTGTCTTGTTCCCAAATTTCTTCTGATGTCTATTGTTTATCATTATGGGCTTTGCTTGGTGGTCATTACATTGCAGGTGGTCCTTGACTTACGACCACAACTGAGCCCAACATTTCTGTTGCTAAGTGAAACATTTGTTAAGTGAGTTTTGCCCCAGTTTACAACCTTCCTTGCCACAGTTGTTAAGTGAATCACTGCAGTTTGTTAAGTTAGCAACATATATAGTAATGCATATATATATATATGTGGATCTTTGGTTATTCGGGTTTTCTCCTGCGTAAGATTGGAAGTATCTAGGCAACGTTTCGATGAAGTCTCATTCATCATCTTCAGGCTTGGTCTTCAGCTCTGTGCTTCTCAGAGTGAAGCACTCTGAGAAGCACAGAGCTGAAGACACAAGCCTGAAGATGATGAATGAGACTTCATTGAAATGTTGCCTAGATACTTCCAATCTTACGCAGGAGAAAACCCGAATAACCAAAGATCCACATACAAATACCCGCGAGAATCTCAGAAAATACACACACACACACACACACACACACACACACACACTCTAAGTAGTTCTCAATTTATATATTGCACTGCCTGTAGGCCATGGGGTATATGTAGCTCTCAGCAAACAACTTGAAACCCCAGAGTGGTAGGAGCCAATATGTTTAATTTTTCAAGTCTGTGTTGACAAAGTGAAGGAGTTATTTTAACTTAGAGACTTAAACTTTGGCCCAAAATTAAACAAACAAAAAACAGTGGAATCAAAGGATCAATGTGTGGATGATGGAAGATAATCAAACTATTTATTTATTTATTGGTCCTGAACTTTATTCTTTCTTAGTCTTCTTTCATTCATTCTGAACTCCCGTGTATATTTGTGTCATTGTAGGATATCTCTGCTTTTCTGAGCCCGTTGCCAATACCACATTTAATGCTTTTCAAGATAGATAGAAACACAGCCTCTATTTTCAGGTAAAATATGTAGCAAAGATGTCAAAATATCCCACAATGAAAGCTGAGGAGAAATTATTCAGATGTTTCCCTTGTATAGAATAAGAAGATTGAGAAATTTTGCCCCCAAGTAAATTCCACCTAGAACTCCCCCCCACACCCCAATAAAAACACTTGCCTGAAAAATCTGGATTGTTCTTATTTTGATACTTGCAAAGTGACCAAGTAAACTTCAGTTTTCTTCACGTCACATAGGAAAACATAGCTGATTTGTGAAGTGATTATAACAATCCAAAAGAACCATGTCAAACAGTTCTACGCATCGCCCTAAATGTGTTTTTTTCAAAAGGCAACTGGATTTTTCTTAAAGACGTTTTGCTCCTCAGCCATTGTCAGACTGGAGAAGATTCTTGGATGTGAAGTGAAACATCTCCCCCCAAAAAACAAGAAAGTATTTTTAAAAAGCATCTTTGGGACAATCATGACTTGCATTACTGAGAATCTCCATAGACAGTTCTACACATCCTACTTCACAATCTGGATTAATGGTGAAGTCACTAAGCTAGAAACAAGGAGGCTGTGAGTTCTAGTTCCACTTTATGTATGAAGGACATCTGGGTGACTTTGAGCCAAGCTCTCTCTCTCTCTCTCAGCCCAATCTACCTCATAGGGTTGTTATAGTGATGAAAAGAGGAAGGAGTAGTAGTAGATGTGTTTGCCTCCTTGAGTTATTTATAAAAATGATCAAGATGGAATAGCACCAAAAGCAATAGGTGCCTTGGGTGCAATCCCAGAAACAATTGGAGCACAGGTTGAAGACCATTGGCATTGACAAATTCACCATTAGTCAATTGCAAAAGGCAGTTTTACTCAGAATAGCTTACATCCTCCAAATGGTACCTATAACACCGACAAACATCCGCATTTGCTTCTCCCAGGTCCTTGGGAAGAACTTGATAGGTGGATAAAAATGTAAAATCTGGCTGACTGTGCAGCAAACCAAACAATTAGCCCAATGAATGGAACACAGAAACTGTTCTGAGAATTCTGTGAGTTGTAGACTCAAAAGATCTGGAAAATAATGAACTGACAAAACCTGAGATAGGAATGTAGAAAATGATGTTTCTCTCACTGTGTGTGTGTGTGTGTGTGTTTGCGTGTGTGTGTCCATGCAGTGTATGTGATATACAAAAAACCAAGTGGAGTTTTAGCTTACTTATTTATTGGATTCCCTCCCCACTTGCGGCCTTTATTACATTATAAGTAACTCAAAGTATCAAATACATAGAATATTCCTTCCTCTTCTTATTTTGCACCATTGCAGCTACTATCTTGATTTTTTTAAAAGAAAAAAAATCCTCCTGACATGTCTGGATTTGTGTCAGGAAATGGAAGAGGGGAGGTCAGGGCAGGGGGGAAGAAAGCTTCATGTAGAAATTAATGCATTTTCTTATATAATTAAGACCAAATATGTCTGTTAAACCTGAGTTTATTTGCATGCATTTTTCAGGATAATAACAATCTGTTTTGTTATATAATTCATAGCTGTTCTCCAAAACTTTGTTACACAGCTGGGAAATTCCATACACGTGCAATAATCAGTCTTCTTTCACTGCATAGATTCTTAATTTTATTGCTGGCTTGATTTTCCCACCCCCTCCACCCCTGGCATTTCTTTTAATTTTATTTTCAGTGGGCAGCATTGAAATCAACTCCCTTGTGTTTCAGGCTTCATTTGGAGCAGCCTATTCATATTTTTTAACACTCATCGGTGTTTTCTGAACAGATTGTAGCAATGAGTTGATGATACTTAAGCTAATTGCATTTATGTTGACAAATGAGAAGGAAGGAAGGAAGGAAGGAAGGAAGGAAGGAAGGAAGGAAGGAAGGAAGGGTATTCTTCCTGTTACGAACTAAGCAAACTCGTTAGTTTGCGATTCTAGTAGTTTTCTTTCCACGAAAGGTTCCTAGCCTGCACTTCTGATTGGCCCGTTTGACAGCGGATCGTGATTGGTCAGTTTTGGCTGATCGGATTGGCTGATAGCGGGTCGCTGCTGATTGGATGCTCTCAGCGCGGCAAACTCAAATCATTGGGTGTTGTAACAGCAGCCAGCTCTATAAAAGGAGCTGCTGCTGCCCTAGTTGTTCGCTCTGTTCTGAAGTCACTAATAAAGAGTTGGAGTCACTATTCAATGCCTCATCTCCGTTCCTTGCGCCCACTCTCCCAGATCTAACACTGGCAACGAGGGTGGGACACGGAGACGAGAGAGCTGAATGAACACTCATTGAACGCAACAGAGCACGTGGCTGAGAGCGCACCAATCGCGGCAGAATGACCAGCGGTGCCGTACCACCCACTCCATTTGACCCGGTTAACGAAGACTGGGACTCGTATATGGATAGGTTTCAGATGTTCCTGGAGACCAACAACTTGAAGGATGCTACGCCTGGCAAGAAACAAGCTGTGTTCCTGACTCATTGTGGGCCCAACGTTTTTAAGATGGCAAAGGCACTTGCAAAACCAGCTGAAGTCAAGATGATGGACTGGGACAATCTTGCCCCAATCCTCAGGGCCCATTATGCCCCAGCAGTGCCAACACTCATCAGGAGACACAAGTTTTACCAGAGGAACCAACAGGAAAGCGAAAGTGTTGGAGACTTCATCGTGGACCTCAGAAACAAGGGAGGACTCTGTGGTTTTGCAAATCTCAAAGAAGCCATGAGAGATCGAATTGTTCTGGGTCTAAAAGACCCCACAACCCAGAGCAAGATTACAGCAAAAGGGGACATTGCCCTCGCAGATGTCATCGCTGATGCTACTGCAGCAGAAGCAACCAGGAGGTCGGAAACACAAATGTGCCAAGCGAATGCACCACACCGCCAACTCACCAGTGATCCTACGGCTCCTTCCGAGAGGCACGCAGCGACTACCCACCATGAAGATCTCGAATCCTCCTCAGAAAGTGAGGAAGAGGTCAACAGACTCAGGTCAGACCGAGATCAGTGAGATCAATGGACTCGTAAACCCTCATATCAGTGTGCTGGATGCGGGGGAAATCACCCTAGGTTAGACTGCAAATTCCTAGATGCCCTCTGCCGCTCCTGTGGAAAGAGGGGCCACATTGCAAAAGTCTGTAGAGGCAAGTGAGGGTCCAGCCCAAACCAAAGAGAAAATAATTTCTGGCAGACAACAGGCATCCCACCAGTAAATCAGGATCGCCCAAGCAACCAATGGAATCACTACTACAGAAATTGAGCGCCAGCCACTTCTACCAGACGAGAAGAGGCACACCAAACCATCACCATTGGCCACGCTTCATCCCTTGATGCAAGAAAGATCCGAGTAAAGGTCGCCATTGAGGACCGTCCATGTGTTATGGAAGTTGACTCCGGGTCCTCCCTATATCAATGGTCTCCTGGAAAACCCTCAAACAGCTGATCCCTGACATCCGTCGCCAGGATCTCAGCCCTCAGAGAATTATATTGAAGGACTATCAAGGAAACAGGATCCCGGTCGCCGGTTCCAGCCATGTCCAAGTCTCCTTCAAAAACCACACCGCGACTCTACCACTTACAGTCATCGATAAAGATCGACCCAGCTTATTAGGCTTGCAGTGGTTCGCGCTACTTGGAATTGAACTGACGGGCATCAACCAAACCAAAAGCTATGACTGGGAAGCGGCTCTCGTCCAAGAATTCCAGGAAGTATTCACCGAGAAGCTAGGCAAGTACAAGGGATCCCCCATATCGTTTAACCTCTGCCCAGATATTGCGCCCATTCGCCTTAAGCCCCATCGAGTGCCTTTTGCACTCAAACCAAAGATTGATGAACAACTGGACAAATTGATAGCCCAAGGCATATTGGAATCGATTGACCACGCCCAATGGGAGACCCCAGTAGTAACCCCCATAAAGCCTGACGGATCTCTGAGAATTTGTGGGGACTACAAGGCCACCCTAAATCATGCACTTCAGCAGAGCGCTTACCCCGTGCCTGTGGTCCAACACCTACTGCACTCCCTTGGGGATGGGAAAATATTCGCAAAATTGGACCTAGCCCAGGCATACCAGCAGCTGCCTGTAGATGCAGAGACCACAGAAGCCCAAACTATAGTCATGCACAGAGGGGCATTTAAGTGTAATAGACTCCAGTTCGGAGTGAGTGTGGCACCAGGCATCTTCCAGAGTCTGATGGAGAGATTGTTACAAGGTATAAAAGGGGTCGTGCCATATTTCAATGATGTCTTCATAGCTGCCCCTACTAGAAGTATACTAGAAAAGTGGCTAAGAATGGTCATCCAAAAATTTAAAGACGCTGTCCTGAAGGTCAAGAAGGACAAGTGCCAACTATGTACAAAGAGGGTTGAATTCCTTGGTTACCTTCTTGACAAACAGGGAATTCACCCTACTGAGAAAAAATTGGCTGCAATCAAAAACGCCCCAAGACCTAAGAACAAAACAGATATTCAAGCCTTCCTGGGACTTATTAACTTTTATAACATCTTCCTACCCCAGAAGGCTGTTAGGGATAACACTGTTTACCCTAACTGGTTTAGGTAAAATAATAAATATGTTATCATAGTTTATAAGTTAAAGTGTCTGCAACTTTAAATATAGGAATGTAATTAAGGGAGTGGTTGTGAAAGCACCATAAAAGAAGCAAGGAACGTCAGCTTGCTCTCTCTGGCTTGATGATCCCTAATTACTGGATGACTGCGTTTTTCCCTACTGGAACAGGAGAGAGATAAAGGACTGATTTTTTGTAAGTGAACTGACATAGGATATTCTACACGGACTTTGCTAATTGAATATCCTTGAATGGACTGACTAAAATGATATATGACTAAAGGACTGTTATTTTGACTATGCTATAAACTCTAAATGGAATAAACTATATTTTGATAGCACAAGTGTATCTGTTATTTTTACTGTATGTTAACAAACATACAAGCTTATCTCACTCATTTATCTGTGTTCCTATCTGACTAACGCTGCACATTCTGTTTAGCTTGTCTCCTTAACCCTGGTTGGGGAACACAGGCTTAACACTGTTAAGCTGTTGCTGAACCCCTGCATAGGCTCCTCGATAAGAAGGCTTCCTGGGTTTGGGGACATCGAGAAGAACAAGCTTTTCAGCAAGTTAAACACCTCTTAACATCCGATGCCGTATTGATACAATATAATGAGACTTTACCCTTAAACGTAACCTGTGACGCCTCACCGTTTGGAGTAGGAGCCATCCTGAGCCACATCCTGCCAAACAGCACTGAGGCACCCATTGCATTTTTTTCCAGAACTTTATCTAAAACTGAAAGAAACTATAGCCAATTAGATAAAGAGGCTCTCGCTATTGTGGCTGCAATTAAACGATTCCATGAGTACATGTATGGAAGGTCTTTTTTTATAATCACCGATCACAAACCATTATTGGGCATCTTGGTGGGGGATAAACCAACTCCCCATATTTTATCATCAAGAATGACACGCTGGTCAGAGTTTTTAGCCGCATACAACTATCAACTACAACACCGACCAGGGAAAGCCATTCCCCACGCTGATGCCCTGAGCCGCTCACCGCTACCAGAAGTCATAGATGACCCAGCTCCAACCCTAGCTGTACTACAGATCAAGACACTTCCTTCACCACTGCTGACTGAACAAGACATCGCATCTGAAACAAGGAAAGACCCTTTTTTAGCATGAGTCCTCAGCTGGGTAGAAAGAGGTTGGCCTGACAACGAATTCAACGAAAACTTCAAGCCTTTCAAGCACAGGCAGACAGAACTGTTCATCCAAAAGGGATGTGTGTTATGGGGAGACAGAGTCATCATCCCAGAAAGACTACGGCATAAAGTCCTAAAACTATTGCACGATGGACATCGGGGTATCGTGCGGATGAAGGCACTAGCAAGGAGCTACACTTGGTGGCCAGGCATAGATAAGCAAATAGAGACTTGGGTGGCCACCTGCAACAAGTGCCAGGAAACACGCTCAGCTCCACCGAAAGCACCACCAACTGAATGGGAAGCACCCCGAGGTCCCTGGTCCCATATCCACATCGATTTTGCGGGACCCACCAAAGGGCATACATTTCTCATAACAGTGGATGCCTATTCCAACTGGCTTGAGGTCCACAAAATGAAGAACACCACCACAGAAGCAGTTGTTAAAAAATTAAACAGACTACTTGCCACACACGGGTTGCCTGACGTCTTGGTTTCAGACAATGGCCCACAGTTCACCGCCTTGGCATTTGAACAGTACCTAGTAGACCGGGGGATATGCCACGCCTTAACATCACCATTTCACCCTGCGGCCAACGGTAGGGCTGAACGAATAGTCCAGTTCATAAAGAAGATCTTACACAAGATGGAACAAGGGAACACCCACAACAAGGTAACCAGAATGCTTCTCCTCCAACATATCACTCCAAACAGCACCACAAACAAAAACCCGGCCGAGCTCCTGATGGGCCGGAAACTTTGATCACATCTTGACTATCTACACCCTGCCTACATGCCGGAAAAGCCTCTGGGTTCCAGTAGCAAGTACCGCACATTCAAGGTAGGGGACCCGGTCTTTGCAAAAAACCTTACCGGTGACCCTTTGTGGGTCCCTGCTACCATAACACAACTTACGGGTCCCCATTCCTACCACTTGCAAACTAATGATGGGAGACTGTGGAAGTGCCACATCGACCGGTTACGTTCCAGGCTGGCACCTACCCCTTTCACAAGCCCTGAACTCCAAACCAGGGGGGGAAGGGAAATCAAGGGGGCCGAAAATGAACTAGTACCTGTTCCAGTACGCGAGACTCAGCGACCAGCGCAACCAAATATGGAGTGTTCACCTTCTGAAGAGGAGCCGGGATAGATGGCCATCTCACCACAGAGCAGCACGGTGGCATCAGCAATCTCAGAGAATCCAGACGGCAGCCTTGACGGGAGTAAAGATGACAACCCCAAGTCACCCAAAGAAGAAGCCGGATCACCGCTACCACTGAGTCTAACAAACAACCCACCGGAACCAGAGTCCAGCCAAGGACTGATGGAGCAACGTAGATCAGGTAGGCAGGTGAAACGACCTGCCTACCTGCGTGAATACATCACCCCACCCTTGAGACGGAACCTAGGGGGGAGGGGTGTTACGAACTAAGCAAACTCGTTAGTTTGCGATTCTAGTAGTTTTCTTTCCACGAAAGGTTCCTAGCCTGCACTTCTGATTGGCCCGTTTGACAGCGGATCATGATTGGTCAGTTTTGGCTGATCAGATTGGCTGATAGCGGGTCGCTGCTGATTGGATGCTCTCAGTGCGGCAAACACAAATCATTGGGTGTTGTGACTGCAGCCAGCTCTATAAAAGGGGCTGCTGATGCCCTAGTTGTTCGTTCTGTTCTGAAGTCACTAATAAAGAGTTGGAGACACTATTCGATGCCTCGTCTCCGTTCCTTGCGCCCACTCTCCCAGATCTAACACTTCCAATGGAAGGAAGCAAAGAAGGAAGGAAGGAAAGAAGGGGAAGGAAGGGTATTCTTCCAACAAAAGGAAGGAAGGAAGGAAGGAAGGAAGGAAGGAAGGAAGGAAGGAAGGAAGGAAGGAAGGAAGGAAGGAAGGAAGGAAGGAAGGGTATTCTTCCAATAGATGGAAAGAAGAAAGGATCACATTTTTCTTTTGCTTTCTTTAAACTACACCTGTTCAGGAGATTCTAAACATTTGGTAATGTACGGCTGATTTCCTTAAGGCAAACTTAGGGGGACCTTTTTCAAATCAGGCAAGAGCTGCTGTTAGAAATATCCTCCAGAGCTGGGCTGCAGAAATCTGGACAATCTCTAGATGAAAACAAATTTGCTTAAGGCTGCCATGGGGCTGAACAACCCATGCTTACATTTGGACTGATTAAAATAACACATGACAGTCATTGTAAAAGAACACCCAGGTCTGTGAGAAGAACTCGTGTCTCTCTCCACCTATTCAGAATCAATTTATAATTTAAGAGGAGGAGGACTTTTTGGTGGCTGGAAACTGCATTCAGTATTGAAAGAGATTGCGATGATGCAGTCAAAATATGAGTGATGAATGGAAAAGTACAGGGGAGATACTTTTTCAAAAGAAAAAGTATTCAAACCCCACCCCACTCCCCACCCCCCAAAAAAGTGCAGTTGCCTCCTGAAAAAGCATCTTTGGGACAACCATGACCTGGATGACTGAGAATCTCTTACATACTACAGGGGAGATAAAATGGCATTTCACTATTTCCTGCCTTTTCCAATGTATCCTCTGATGGCATTATCCATGGGCCAGAAGACAAGAACAAAGGGATGGGAGAAAGCCATTGATGTTTGCTGCTTCCTATATGATAACATTTCATAGCCTAAGCAAGCATTTAGATCATCTTGCATAATCTCAAATAAACTAACCAGGGAATTATATAGGAGACTACCAGAAAATCACAGAACGGAGGCTTCCAATTTCTTGGAACATTTCCATAACAATTAAATGGATATATTTCAAGTCACCAGAATACAATTTCAAGTCAATTTCTGTACTGTATAAGAGTATAATCATAGTCCTTAAAACTCCATGGCTTTAAATGATTCCCTGCCTAAAAACAACTAGGGCATCATTGGAAAGGATCATTTATATACTACTTTTCTCTTTTTCAAAAAGGAAACATTTAAAATATAAATCCTTCCTCCCTTCTTTCCTGTATGGTGTCATTGTATACAGGTAGATGTTTTGGGGAACATAGTGTTTTTAAATGTGGGACTTGCTTGAAAGATAATGAAAATGGACTATGGAGCTAAAAAAAATTTAAATTTTTTTTTATTTATTTGATTTGTCATTGGCTTACAAGATAATAGGTATAAGAATCAACATGAGTATGAATGCAGGAGATAAGTACAAATAATTGGGGACAATAGGACAGGGACAGTAGGCACGATTGTGCACTTATGCACACTCCTTACAGACCTCTTAGGAATGGAGTGAGGTTTTAGGAATGATAGTTTAAGGTTAAAAGAGAGGGGGTTAGAGGATGTAACAACAGAGTCAGGTAGTGCATTCCAAATATATCTGAAGCCTAGATGTTCTTGTTGACCAGTTTGTAAAGGGAAATATCTGGAAGTATTTTCAGAGTGAATATTTATTAGTAGTCCAGATTTACAAAGAGATTGTCCTTATTAGTCAATCATTAAACAGTCCTTTTATGCATTGTAATGTAACTCCTATATCCAAAACAATTTCACTGAACCAATTCTTCCAGGAACCATTTGCGGGACAAAAAATGCATGGAAGAATTATGCATGGAAACATAGTAGTCTGAGTGTATTTGTAAGTAATCTTGGGGTTTAAGCAAGTCCTTCCTTTCACATCCTTTGTCTCTAAAAATGTATCTCTGTCTTTGATGTTCCAAGAGTCCCTGAGAAGGCTACCTTCTTTCGCTGTTCTCGATGCACAAAACAGGAGACGGATAGGCCAATCATTTGAAGTGCTGATGTTACCTTGGAACACAGCACTTCAATGACATCAAGCTTTTAACATAGAACATAAAATAACAGAGTTAGAAAGGATCTTGGAGGTCTTCTAATCCAACCCCCTGCCTGAGTAGAAGACTCTATACCTTTTCAGACAAATTGTGGTCTCTTTTTGAAAGCTTCTAGTGATGGAGCACCCACAACTTCTGAAAGCAAATTATTCCCTTGCTTGCTTGCTCTCATTACTGCTCTCATCCCAACTAGTTTCTCCTTAGTTCTAGGTTGCTTCTCTCCTTAACTAGTAACCAACCATTGTTTCTTGTCTTGCCTTTTGGTGCTTTGGAGAATAGTTTAACCCCACCATTTTTGTAGGAGCCCCTCAAATATTGGAACAGTGCTATCATGTCACCCCTATTCTTTCTTTTCATTAGACTAGACATGCCCAATTCCTGCAACCGTTCTTTGTCTGTTTTATCCTCCAGCCCACTAATAATTTTGGTTGCTCTTCACTCCATTCTTTCCAGAATCTCAACATCTTTATTTGTATTGTGATGACCAGAACTGGATGCAACATTCCAAGTGTGTGTCTTACTAGGGCTTTGTAAAGCAGTACTAGAACTTCATGTGATCTTGGTTCTATTCCTCTATTAATGCAGCCTAGGATTGCATTGGCTTTTTTGGCTGCTGCCGCACACTGTTGGCTCATATTTAACTGATTGTCCACTAGAATGTACTAAATGGCCAGGAAAGGAGGTGCTTGTTAGGGAGATCAGTTATGGGCATGAGCTTGTAAGTTTGAAGACAGACAGGAGCCATTACATTTTCCTTGGAAACTTCTGGATTATTAAGAGCCAATATTATTGGACAGCAAAAAAAAACTCCAGCACAAAAGACGGACAACTGAAGAATCTATCTGAACTTGAAATGTTAATGGAGGGCAGAATTCACTGAAGAATCTATTTGAACTTGAAGTGTTGATGGAGGGCAGAATCCACTCAAGAATCTATCTAAACTTGAAGTGTTGATGGAGGGCAGAATCAGGTTCTTAAAATGTCTCCATTGTACATTTCAAATGTTTGAAGTTCTCCAGAGAAAATGACTTTCTGTTTATGTGGCTAAATAATGTGTCAAGAAATCAATCAGCCTTTGATTCATAAAAAAGAGAGATGTTCCAACAAGCCCAGGGGGAAGCAAAAGAAAAATAATTCGCCTCATTATGGACATATTTATTTTGAAGAGAGTTATACAATCTGAGACCCAGGGCTTTTCTCAAGATTATGGGATAGTTCTTGGGGTTCTCAAAAAGTTATTATCAAGCCTTGACATTTAATGTGATCAAATAAGAAAATCAATTGACCAGGGACTAATAATATCAACTCTATTTAATTTAAATTACAAATAAAACTTCAATTTAATGGATCTGTTGGAGGGAGGGATGTCCACTAAATCTAAATGGTTATCAAGTTGCATTTCTTGTTCCAATTTACTTAATTTGCATAATTATGTAATGGATGTCAATGATGCCATTTGCAGTAAAACCTTGATTTAATGGACAAACTCACAATGTAATCGAGAAAGCCTCACAAACAGATATTATTTAGCTCTTTCAAGGGTATGAACCACAAAAAATACCTTTTAAAAATACCTTTTAACCCAAACTTGACTAAACTGAGATCAGTTAAACCAAGAGTTTACTTGTATATATAAATGTAAAGGAAATCAAATGCCATTTTTATACTTTTCTCACCATTTCTTTGTAGCCTTCAATCCTCAGTACATCATTCAAAGGTCAAATATAACTTCTCAAGCCAGAAAATGTGATGTGTTCCTTGACTTGGAAAAGTCAAGGTTGACAGTAAGTTATGACAGCACCTTAGGGATGCTAACAAAATGGCATCTCTACTTAATGTTCTCATTCATGTGGGTAGATATAGCATTTGCTTCACATGGTGGCAAAAGCTATGGAAATGTGTCATGATATGTTGATATTACCCATTCTCCAAGGTAGAGCAGAGATGGGTGTCTGGTTAGGTTTGGTCAAGTAATCTATTTGGTTTCTCCACTGATGAAAAAGATAACAGATAATCAGAGTTGGAACCCCCTGCCTAAGCAGAAGACCCTATACCATTTCTGACAGATGGGAGTCCAATCTCTTCTTGAAAGTCTCAAGTGATGGTGCTCCCACAACTTCTGAGGGCAAGCTGTTCCATTGGTTGATCTAACTGTCAGAAAGTTTCTTCTTCTTTCTAGGTTGGTTCTCTCCTTGTTCAGAATAATGGATGCATTATTCCTTGTTTGGCCTTCGGGTGCTTTAGAAAATAGCTTGACCCCTTCCTCTCTGTGGCAGCCCCTCAAGTATTGGAACATTGCTATCATGTCTCCCCTGGTCTTTCTCTTCACTAGACTAGCCATGCCCAGTTCCTGATTGGATCAAAAAACATTCTGATCCTATCAATAATCAGGCCTTAGAATTTTGTTGCATGTGGCTGAAGTGTCCTTTAAGAGGCGTTTGAGTCAGGTCATATACGTTTAACAGTCCAAAAAATATCCAATTACAAAGTCTTCTTACTAGTTGCCTTTGTCATTTACAGTAAACAAAAATATCAAACTATAAGCACAGCATAAATACAACAGAGAACCTTAGATAGTAACAGAATGTCAGAGAGACAGAATGTCAGAGAGAGCAAGCTATGATTTCTAGCTCCCTCTTATGGTAATTTGCAATATAATCAAACAATCACAATATACTGTAGTATAAATCAATACAGTGATTTTGTCTCAAAGCTGCAAACATACATTGTTGGTTTATATATTGCCAACCCAACTAATTGGTGAACAGATTCCTAACAGTATAGGAGAGATTAGGGAGAAGTACAAAATGTTGCTCTTTTTCTTACCTTCTTGAAGAAAGAAGATACCGTTGGTGATTTGAGGTGTAAATAAACAGACTGAGTTCTGTGCCATACTAAAATCTCCTTTTTTTCCCTGGTATTCTCCTTAGAGTCAATGAAAAATAATTTATTTCATTTATTTTTTGCACAAAGACGAGGTGATTTGGAGAAAAAAAAATCCCATGCCCAAGGTGCAAGGTTCAAAAGCTTAATTTAATTTCCTAGTGAGAGAGAGTGTGTGCGCATCCTGTTTTTCTCTATGGCATTGTGTCACAGTAATCTGTTTTTTTCCCGTGTTTCCATCAATTCTGAAGGAAGACATAATGCATGGAAATAATTTCACTGGGCTTAATTGTGGATCAGGAATCAAAAAGGGAAGCATCAAAATGATGGAGAGATGTTTAACAGAAATCAGTATACTTTCTGCCACCATGAAACATTAAATTCCAATACTATACTTAGATAAATTAAAGATAGTACGTATATGAGTGTACATTACTTTCACTAAAAGAAAAAAGTGAAGTAGTAAACAAAGAAATGTAGTCCTTAATTTACAATCATTCATTTAATTTGAAGTTACCACAACACTGAAAAAAGTGACTTATAACTAGTCCTCGCATGTACGACTGTTGCAGCTTGTTATGATGTGATCCATATTTGGATGTCCAGGGTCATGTGATCACTATTTATGACTTTCCCAGCCAGTTTCTGACAAACAAAATCAATGGGGGAAGCCATACTTCACTTAATGACTATGTGATTCACTTAACAATTGCAGAGATTGACTTAACATCCATGGCAAAAAAGTGCTCACTTAGCAAGCAATAGCACTTATATGCCACTTCACAGTGCTTACAACTCTCTCTAAGCAGTTCTACAGAGTCAGCCTATTGTCCCCCAACAATCTGGGTCCTCATTTTACCCACTTCAGAAGGATGGAAGGCTGAATCAACCTTGAGCCTAGTGAGATTTGAACTGCCAAACTGCAGGCAGCCAGCAATCAGCAGAGGTAGACTGCAGTACTGCACTCTAACCACTGCACCACCTGGCTCAGTCAATTTGCATAGCAGCAGAAGTTTTGGTCCCAATTGTGGACATAAGTCAAGGACTACCCATAATGTAAAGATTCAAGGCAAATTTCATGGGGACCTCTCTCTTCCTTCATTTTCTTTCTTGAAAAACTGTGTGACATGGAAGGAATAGAGAGAGAGAAGGGGAGAGGGAGGGAAGGAGAGAGAGAGAGAGAGAGAGAGTAATATAATGAGCTTCTGTAGTTGAATGTGGACCTCTACACCACACTGTCTCCTTTGCAAAGAACTTTAGGAAAATTCCTTTCTTTGACATAAATTTTACTTCAATATTGAGTTTACAAATTTGGATGCTCGGAAAAAAATTTCTGATGTGACCTGTGGCTCTGGTGACTTCATAAAGATACAACTGTAAAACTGAACAAATGCTTCAGTTATTCAAGATGCTACCCTTCATCTCTCTTAAAAGATTAACCTTTGAAGATACAATTTTGGCAGAGTTCCCTGAGAGTCAATCTCCCTAAAACCACCAGGATCTAAGCTCCTATCCATACTGAGCCAAGGACAGATCTGGTATATACTGTAACTAAGGAGAAGCAGTCATTTCAAAAGCAGTAGTGTATGCAATTTGATAGATGGTCTATTAAAATACAGTTGATCAGAGATTTGTGCTGGAGAAAAATTTGATTTGCCGGTCTAGACAATCAGCTACTGAATCTAAACCTTCAAGTCTTACTGCTGATCTGCTCATCCTACCCACTTAGTGAGGAAAAAGAAGAAAGGCAAAAAAAAAAAAAAAATTGCCTGGAAATATTCTGTTTTGACTGAGTAGAGATATTTCATTTTTCTGTAAGGGCTCATGTTACAACAAGACATCTCACTTGTTTGAGACGCTAAAGGACTGGTAAGATAATGCATGGTTTAATTAACAAAAGCGACCACTTCTTATACAGAGGCCACATTTAATATTTTTGACTGCTTATTATTAAATGGAAAGGCCAGTTTTAATATATTCTCCTGTAATCTCTATTGCAACAGAACGTCAGAATGGCTGATTAAAATTGGTCTTTAACAATGAGTTGCTAAGCTTTAATTGATTAAACTACCGATTAAGCCTATTAAAAATTACATCCTCAACAAATATTGTATTTCCTGTGCTGAAGCTCATGGGAGTAAAGTGATCATAAAGCTCCATTTAAAAAGGTCTGTGAGATGCCATTCGATGCAAACTAGACATACACAACTTTTTTCTCATTAAGGCACCCCAACTGGCTTTTGAATGACATGCTGGAATCTCCATACCAGTTAATGTAATTATTCTCTACTCTGTATTGAATAAATACACTTCCCCTTCAGTCTTATTTAAAAAAATTGCATTTGATGACAAGTTTGGGAGTTCTCTGGAGAGGACTGCAGCCTTTTGAGTGCCCCATTGCAACCATGATGTATCCTGAACTAAATCAAATAAAATCAGTACAGAATGCCCAATCTTCACAATGCAACCAGCTCCTGGAACTTTTTCATTTTGCTGCACATCAACAAAATGCCAGGGAGAACAAAGGTTAAGCTAAAAGCTTTATAAGCTGTAGAAAATAAAGAAGAGATATAGATAGATACATAGATAGATACATAGATAGATAGATAGATAGATAGATAGATAGATAGATGCATGCATATATAGATGACAGATAGATAGATGATAGAGATAGATGGATGGATGGATGGAGAGACAGAAATAGATAGAAAGTAGTTATTGAATTCTCTTAGGACATTGATGAATCATTCAGAAATTGATGCAACTGGATCTATGGATTAGACCATGGTTGTCCAACTTTTGGCTTGCCTAGGCTGCATCAAGTGAAGAGGAAGTTTCTAGGGATGTATATAAAATGCATTATATAGTTAATGTAAAAAGAATAAATTTTACTATTTTATATTTTTTATTATTATCTTTAAGGGCTGCATTACTAGCTGTCCAGGGCCATATGAGGCCTGTGTGCTACGGGTTGGACGTGATGTTGACTTAGATGTTTCATTTTCAGCTCTCCTGTCAGGTTATTAAAAACCAGAATCCACGAACACTAGTTGGTAGTCAATCGCCATGATCCCTAATCCCTAATCGCTACTCACACTGACACCAAACAGCACCATTGATTGGAGCAATCATTGGCTCCCACCTGCCACACAATGGAAGCAATTTCATTAACAGATACACCGACCTACAACCAGCCTATGAACTCCTGAGAGTTAAAATCCACCCCACAACCAACCAGTCAATGGCACTGACCTTCAACCAACCACGCACACACACTCCCAACCAGCATTTCACCTCTCAATGACTCTCACCTGACATGACCTCCCCATCACAAAACCCTCACTGACATGACCCACAGCTGACACATCACAGGACACATCACTAGACCAGTGGTGGGATTTAAATTTTTTTTTACTAACAGTTCTGTGGGCATGGTGTGGCATGGGGCCGTGGTGTGGCTTGGTGGCCATGGCAGGGGAAGGATAGTGTCAAATCTCCATTTCCTCCCCACTCCTGGGGGAAGGTTACTGCAAAATTCCCATTCCCTCCCCACCCCACTAACCTGCTTTCCAGTTCCATTCTCCCGTGCAGGGCAACAAAAGAAGACCCAGCCAATCAGCTGGGACATGGGAGGCCGAGAAGAGATGGGGCAGGGCCAGTCAGAGGTGGTATTTGCCGGTTCTCCAAACTACTCAAAATTTCTGCTACCGGTTCTCCAGAACTGGTGTGAACCTGCTGAATACCTACCTCTGCACTAGACCCAACACAAGACCTTCACCTGACATGACCCTCCCCTCACAAGACCTATGACCACACAAAGCTTTTATAAACAGAAGAACACCAACAATGACATTCCCTAAATTCAATTGAAGATGTAACTCAGCCTGTTAATAGATTAATAGATTAAAATGTCTGGAAACCAACCCACAAGCTCAGAGAATGAACCTCCACTCTCATCCTACACCAGAGCTACTTGCCACTATCACAAACAGATTATTTCCTTAACTGACCTCTGTCCTCCCTCTCCATATCTGAGCTTCCTGGAAAGCAAAAAAAGCCATGACTTCAGCAATAGCGTCTACCCTTTCCCATGGCAATAATTCTATGATACTCTGAATGTTTCCAGCCACTAATAGAAGAGATCAGATTGAAAATCAGACTCTGCCATCTACCTGGACCATTTTGTGCTGTTCATGTATCACAGAGTTAAGAAAAGTGGGCACTTGATTATCCCGAAGGCTGGAATTGGATTGAAGAAGCCTACTTAAAGGTGTAATGGAGTTATAAAAGTACCAGACCTTGGAAGTACCTGGCTCTTGATTGTAGCAGCTTGAAGTGATTTTTAACAAGTACTTGAAACGGCGGAATCAAATGTTCAGAGTGATGAATGGGCTGTTTCAACATAGCTAAATCATTTTTTATCATTCTTTTTTTTTAAAGTCAGAAATAAGGAGCTTCACTTTGTGCATGGAGTCAATGGTGGGAGAATATGTCCATCCAGGCCAGCAGAATATTTATTTATTTATTTATTTATTTATTTATTTATTTATTTACTCACTCAATTTGTACAGCTGCCAATCTCATGTAAGTGACTCTGAGCGGTTCACAACAGCTCAAAGCAATAATCTAATAAAAATAATCAACATTAAACATATGGCAGTTAAACTCAATATAGAAGCATATTAACCCCCCCTCCCCAAAAACATATTATCACCCCCCTCCCTATAATCACTTGATCAGATGATGAGCTGCGGTGGTGCAGTGGTTAGAATGCAGTACTGCAGGCTACTTCTGCTGCCTGCTGGCTGCCTGCAATTTGGTTGTTCAAACCTCACCTGCCTCAAGGTTGACTCAGCCTTACATCCTTCCAAGGTGGGTAAAATGAGGAGCCCAAATTGTTGGGTTCAATTTTTCTGGCTTTGTAAATCATTTAGAGAGGGCTGTAAAGTACTATGAAGTGGTATATAAGTTTAAGTGCTAGTGCTATCTGTCTGGATTTCTTTATATTCAAAGCTATATGGTTGATAAGCAAGCCTAAAAACATAAATGTTCACCATTGGGCAAGCAAGAATGAGCTGGTGATAAAACAAGAGTCACAACATTGTGATATAAATTCTACCCTTTTTGCATGCAACATCCACGTTCATCTTCTTTTAACGACCCCATAATCCTTTGTGCAACATCCCCACGGATAATTAAATGAAGATTGCATCTGTTGTGGTTCGCTAGCAGCATGTGCAGGCAGCCGAGATCTCAGAGAGCGAGGACTCATATGAGAGACCTGCGTGTGATGCAGGGATGTGGCCAGGACCACCAGGGAGTAGAATGCTGCCTTTGGAGATTGTGGAGGGCTGGCAGCAGTGATGAAGAGCACCCCAAGGAGCGCGTGCCCAGCGCAAGTGCTCAGAGGGCTGCTCGAAGGAAAGAGCCGTTGCAACAGCACAAGTGACTCGGGAGTAAGACTGGAAGGTCATGGCCCCTCCCTGAGAAGATAAAAGCCAGCTGAGAAACTGCAATTCTTTGCAGAAGGCAAAGAAGTTTGATGCTTGAGCCTGGTGGACATTAGGAATATCCGGGTTGATGTTTGTAGATTCTTTGATTTATTGTTTAGGAACTTTATCTGTTGTTCTTGGCAGCCTTGCAAAAACTTGGCAAAGCTATTTCTTATCGAGGCTAATTAGTTGGAAGCAGCCTTTTATCCGTGAAGAAACAGGATTTGTAAATGAATCAGTCAAAGGTTGTGCTGTTACCTTTGTCTTGTGTTTACTCTCTTGGAACCAGGTTTGGGTCAGAACAGCATCGCCAAAACTTTTCATCCTCATTTAATCATTCTGGAGAAACCATCCAATTCTGTAGATACTTCTAGTTAAATATATCTATCAGCTACAAGTAGATCTTGACTTAACAACCATTTGTTTATG
Organism: Hydrophis major; assembly: GCA_033807585.1. Lineage (NCBI taxonomy): Eukaryota > Metazoa > Chordata > Lepidosauria > Squamata > Elapidae > Hydrophis > Hydrophis major. The sequence continues at coordinate 201,597,383 of CM066331.1, forward strand.
ACTGTTTGAAGTTACAACAGTATTGAAAAAAAAAGGGATGTATGACCATCATAGCTTCCTTCCTGATCACATGATCAAAATTCAGGCATTTGGCACCCAGCATGTTTTTTATGATGGTTCTAGTGTCTCAGGGTGATGTGATCATCATTTGCAACCTTCCCAGTTTGGCTTCCAACCAGCAAAATCAATAAGTGGGGAGGGATGTTGAATTCCCTTAACGACTGCATAATTCACTTAACAAATTGCAGTAATTAACCATGACCAAAAAAGGTTATAAAATCTGGCACAACTCATTTAACAACCTCCTTGCTTAGCAACATAAATTCTGGTTCCAATTGTGGTCATAAGTTGAAGACTGCCTATGCTAATTATAACCATTAATTATAGTCAACCAGAAAGTCTGCTTCTCGCTTCCTACTAACATTTCTACTATTCGTGGCTTTCTACTGCCTTCAAAATCACACATTCATAACTTGCCTTCAGTCATAGGTGTCCAATGGTGACACTGCAGGCATAATGACCTCATTAGGCAAATGACATGATTTATGCAATAGCACTTAGACTTATTTACTGCTTCACAGTGCTTTAGAGCCCTCTTTAAGCCGTTTACAAAGTCAACATATTGCCCGCACTGTTTGGGTCCTCATTTTACTGATCTCGGAAGGCTGGAAGGCCGAGTCAACCTTGAGCTCATGAGAATCAAACTGTGAACTGCTGACCAGCAGTCAGCAGAATTAGCCTGCAATAGTGCATTCTAACCATTGCACAACCACAGCTCTTGTATGTATCAGTTGCATCATGATATCATGACAAAAATAATGCATGGTAAATCATTTGAAAATGAAATCACATGGTGTCATTGGCCTCCTTGACTTCCAGTCCCTGACTGATCCCTGGTCTTCTCTCTCTCATCTTTTCATTTGCTATCTTCTCTCTCATCTTCTCTCTCTCATCTTTTAATTTGCTATCACCTCATTTGATTGTCTAAGGAGCATAGTGGCTCCAGTAGTTAGAACGGTGGGCAGAAGGTTAACAAGCCCATGTTCAAGGCTCGAGACCTATTGTGGGGTGGGATTGAGCTCTTGTCCTTCATCTCCTGTTGGAGAAGTGAAAGGGGCCTCCAACTGGGTGTTCCCAGGTCAACCGTGATACCACTGGCTAATCCTTTCAACCCAGACACGCCTTGGTGCTTCTGACATGAGCGCAACATTGGATTGTCTGTGAATTTTTCTATGAATGTCTTCTGAGTCCACAATGGAAGATGAAGAAAAAGCCTCGGCGGTGCAGTGGTTAGAGTGCAGTACTGCAGGCTATTTCTGCTGACTGTCAGATGCCTACAATCTGGCAGATCAAAGCCCACCAGGCTCAAGGTTGACTCAGCCATCCATCCTTCCGAGGTGGGCAAAATGTGGACCCAGATGGTTGGGGGCAATAGGCTGACTCTGTTAACTGCTTAGAGAGGGCTATAAAGCCCTGAGAAGCAGTTTATAAGTCTAAGTGCTATTGCTAATAGTATCAAAGACGTGCAAAAGGATTGAAAGAGAAATGAATGCTTAACTTCATTTTCATCCTTTTTGGAAAGTGAATGAAGGAGAAGGGTTAATAGATCTTTACCAGGGGTACCTAAGGGTATATGTAAAATCAAAATAGGGCCCAGCATTCATGTGATCCAAGTTCACTCCCCTCTTTATAGGCCTCATTTTAATACATGCAGAAAACACACAGTAACATTTTGATTTTCACAATACAATAATTTTCTCCCATCTGATGCTCTCCCAATGACTTGGAATACACTTTCCATCATCCCCAGCCTATGTAAAGATTGTCCACAGAAAAGTTCTTTATTTAGCTTTATGCATAATGACTGTCAATGTCAGCATTAATGAAGAGGCAATGGTAAAAGTGGTTGAATTAGCATGATTGAGTGAATTGAAGTAGTACTCTTGATCTCAAACTCAGACGTGGCTTAGAAATTCCTACCAGACCTTTTTGGGTGATCTCTTGCGGTTTTTGCTTTTCAAGTTGAACTTTCACTAATTAGATCACTTTATTTTTCGTCTTGCAACTATGAAACCTCATTGACTGAAGTGTTTACATCAGAATGAATTTCTATTCTAAAATATTTGCACCTGACAAGATTGATAATGAGAAAGCAGAGGAACACACTCACGATGAGAAGGTGCAGAACGCTGTAACGTTAATGCTGTTCACTTTTTTTTCCTTTCAGATATTCGTTGGCCTCACAAAATGTGCTTTTTATCATTGGCACTGGAGTGTTTTCAGAGAATAGATTCCTGAGCCCTAAATTCTGAACAAAACATTTAGTATCAGAGAGAACTAAGTAACCCACCTGCCTCCTGGCCCTTCCATGCTAATCTTATTTCTGTTTTATTCACCACTAAGAATTTAGGGGTGGAAATCTGTAGCATTTATTTCTCATTGACAAACTTTTCTCACAAGTTACTGTGAAATATTTAGAACAGGAGTTACCAACCTGGGGTGCTCACACCCCCTGGGAGTGCGAGACGATATTCCAGGGGGCGAGAGAAAAGTCCAGGTAATTTTTATTTATTTTTATTTATTTTTATTTATTTATTATGCATTGGATTAACTTTGTTTTCATTTTAGAGTTAAGTATCATTATTTAGTGGTTGTCACATACATAGCTGAAAAGATTCAATCCTACCATATATTTAACGCGTTCAGTAGTTCCTAAAGTTTAAATTTCAGGGAGTGCGAGGTTCGAGTGAAATTTCTTTAGGGGTGCAGGGCAAAAAAAAAGTTGGGAACCACTGATTTAGAAGGAAGTCCCAATCACCAAGCCTTTAGACATTTATATATCCAATCTATTTTCCAGTTCTAGCTTACGTTTTCTTTTTCTTTTTCTTTTTCTTTTTCTTTTTCTTTTTCTTTTTCTTTTTCTTTTCTTTTCTTTTCTTTTCTTTTCTTTTCCTTTCCTTTCCTTTCCTTTCCTTTCCTTTCCTTTCCTTTCCTTCCCTCCCCTCCCCTCCCCTTCTCTTCCCTTCCCTTTCCTGCTTCATACTAAAAAAATATCCAGTACTTTTTTCTAACTGATCTCATTCCATTTGATGAAAGATTTTTCACTTTTGAAACATGTTGTTTCCGTTGAGAGAATTTCAGTAAAAATGGATGGAATAGATTATTCTTGCATTGATGAAATAGTGTCCTGTCTTTCATTGTCCAATTGTTTCTTTAGAGGTGCAGGAATGTGTAGCTACCCTGATTCCTCAAGATTCATCCAAACCCAGAATAATGTCTTCCCACTGAGTTTTTTTAGATTTGAAAACAAGTGGAAGGAAGCTTCAATATGGTGGATAGATTAGAACAGGAACCTACAAGTAGTTCTTGACTTACAAACATTCATTTAGTGACAATTGAAAATTACAATGGTACTGAAAAAAGTGACATAACTGTTTTTCACACTTACAACCATGGCGGCTTACCCATGTTCACGGGATCAAAATTTGGATGATCGGCAAATGGTTCCTATTTATGATGGTTGCAAGGTCTCAGAGTCATGTGATCAACTTTTGCAATGTTCTGACAAGTGGAGCCAGTGGGGAAGCCAAATTCATTTAGCAAGCATACTACTAACTTAACAACTGAAGTGATTCACTTAACAAGAAAGGTCATCAAATGGAGCAAAATCCACTTAACAACTGTCTCACTTAGCAACAGAAATTTGGGGTTCAATTGTGGTCCTAAGTCAAAGGTCTACCTGTATAGAAGGGGTGTCAAACTCAATGTCATTGAGGGCTGCATCAGGGTTGTGTTTGACTTTGGGGAGGGGCATGAGGGGGCATGGCCATGGGGGCTGTGGCTAGCACTCATCAAGGCTCCGTCCACCTGGACTCCATTTTTGGCCACGACAGCCTCCTGCAGCCCTCTGCCAGTGAAAATTGTCAGAATATATTCATGAACTGTAATAGAGCATGGTAACAAGGTCAACCAAAGAATAGGCATAGCAACTAAGTCAGCCAATGAGGACAGTTTGGAAACTGAACTAGAAGTAAGTAGCCTAGTTGTGGTTCTACAGCTCTGAAGCTATGTTAAGCTCTGAGTCTGTCTGTTGAAAATGAAACTGCTTCTTTCCTCTGCTGTGTGTCTTACTTGCCTGCTGAACGAAAGTGAAACTGATGTCTGTTTCTGAGCTCCTGAGTTGCTGTTCTTCTCTGAACCTGTAACATGTCTGCTTCTGTTTGAGTTTGCTCCTTCTTAGAGAAATCTACAACTGGTATTGTAAAATTTACTTAATATGTTTATAAAGATGTTAAATGAAGCATCACCCATCTTTGTTTATTTTTTTGGTGCTGAATTTACGCTGAAAAATTCAGAACAAAAATGGAGCTTGGGGAGGCTGCATGCAGCCCACCTGGGCTCCAGTTTTGGCTGCAACAGCTTCTTGCAGCCCTCTGCCAGTGAAAACAGAGCTTGCAGAGTCCACGAACAACCCTCCCAAGCTCCATTTTCACTGGCAGAGGCACTGCGGGTGGGTCCTTCACTATTTGCAGGGTGGGCCTGCAGGCCAGAATTAAGTAAACTGTGGGCCAGATGTGGCCCACGGGCCTTGAGTTTAATACCCTTGCTGTACAGCATCTGTTCTTCTTTCCTTCACCATCTCCAACTATAAAGAAACTAAAAAAAAAAAATACATGAAGGGAAATGTTGAAGATCTTTCCAAGCCTTCCAGGGAATGAGGGTGAATAACAGAAGCCCATGTAAGGGTGGGAGGAAACCTCTACCTTTTGGAAACTGTGAGGCAAATTTTGTCCCAGGATTATTTGGAGTAGATAAAAGTTACTTTCCCGCTTCCCAGCTCGATCAACAGGATGCAACAGGCAGGCAGGCGTTCCCTTTTAAACCAGCTCGCCATTGATCTCTGTGAGCATGTACAGTGTCCTGTCAGACAAGGCAGATAATGACCTGGCCTGCTGGAAATGGGACTATATGACATCACACTTTTGAAAGCAGACAACTTAGTAATCTTATCTGCCTTGACAGGTATAAAGGGCATTTCAAAAACTGATTGTATCGGCTGCAATTTTAAGAGGGCTGACTTGTGACAAGGAAAATCTTTATGAATCTGCTTTCCCCAGAGAATAAACTCTTCAAGGGGATAGATAGTGCAATAACATCTCTCTCTCTCTCTCTCTCTTTCTCTTTAGTGTTAAGGAGATTATACAATGCAAAATGTTATTAAGGATTAAGAGAACAAGTGAAAGGTGCAGTAAAGTTGGCTGAAGAGATTCCGGAAGGGGGGAAAATAGTTATTTTCCCCAATTTCTAAGAAAGTCCTTAAATATAAACAAGATTAGCCATATTGTAAACCCACATGTGGATAGGGTTCTCCAGAGGGTCTCCAAGCTCATACGTAAAATATATTTTTGAATCAGAAATCCAAAAATATTAATATCAGGCCAGATGGCACAATTATATAAAAATCTCCATGTAGTCATCTCTTTGAGCAGAGTCTTCTTTGCATGTTCCAATGAATAAGTCCATAACAAGCCATCAAAATGGTGGTGAGATTGTCTTGTGTGATTATAATAATTATGTCATAACATCTGGTGCAAGCACGGAAACAGTGTCATTTGCACAAATAGAATAGAATAACAGAGTTGGAAAGGACCTTGGAGGTCTTCTAGTCCAACCCCCTCACTTAAACCCTATACTATTTCAGACAAATGGTTGTCCAATCTCTTCTAAAAAAACTTCCAGTGTTGGAGCATTCAAAGATTTTGGAGGCAAGTTGTTCCACTGATTATTCTCACTGACAGAAAATTTCTTCTTAGTTCTAGGTTGCTTCTTTCCTTGATCAGTTTCCACTCATTGCTTCTTGTCCCACCTTCAGGTGCTTTGGAGAATAGCTTGATACCCTCTTCTTTTTGGCAGCCCCTCAGATATTGGAACACTGCTTGTGGGAATAAACTTTGACTTCAGTATTGGGTAATGATTAGTCTAAGACCTTATACATACATGTCTGCCTAAGGGTCACTGAGATAAGCAAGGAAATTAAAAACAAACACCAGGAACAATTAAGCAGCTCAGACAACTGTAAACAATTCTGTGTAATTATTTTAATCCACAATGTGAATGCTTACATTAGCACCGCCTTTGCGGAATTTTGTCATCGATGGTCAATTATACATAAATTTGGCATTCCCTACAATTCCACTGGTCAGGCCATTGTGGAACAAGCTCATCAGACGCTAAAACAAGCACTCCTTCACACAAAAACAAAAACGGGGGAAGTGGATGGATATGGCTTGCCTTACATACAAAACATTCTTAATATTACCTTATACACTTTAAATTTTTTAAACATGACAGGATCTCCCGCTGCTATAGCAGCCAGTAGGCATTTTGCTTCCTCCCCTTCTGCAGGTACGCCAAGACCAAAAGTTTGGTATAAGAGACTACCAGATCCAACGTGGAAAGGACCTGTCCCGCTGATAACTTGGGGCCGAGGATACACTGCTGTTGAAGATGAGGGGATCGTTGTTTGGGTTCCTGCTCGCTGTGTGCATCCTTATCATCAGCCAAAGGGGCAAGGGGATGGATTTGGGGGAATGGGAAAGAAACACGTTGATCCAAGACATGGGGAAGCTAGCAAACCTTCATAATAAAACTGATTATTGGATATGTATGCACATGCCAACTCACAAAACATCAGGGCTTCCAATGGTTGCAGTAGCTCTGGCTGAAGGTGACTGGTATAAGGGACAATGCTATGGTTGTTCAGGGATGTGGTCTAACAGTTGGACTACAAGTAACATAAATACATTGCATCTTGGAAGCTGAATCCAAGAGGTGGTGGGTATCTGCTGGACCCACAATGAGACAGTAGAGAATATGACTTACTTGGGAACATATCCATTTTGTCACAAAACAATTATTATTGGCAATGGAAGTTGGATTTATCCGGATGACATGAAAACTAAAAATCTCACTTACTTTGTACATAATATTTCTAAATTTGATATCATATCTTTGATCAATGAAAATGGGTGTCCATTTATCCCTGCCACATGTTGTCCCACCATGATAGAAAACCAGCTGTCCAAATGTGTAAATGGGAAATACGCACCACCGCCCACTTATTTGTCCATGTTAATGGAATCTTTTGCACAATTAATCTATGCTGAACCAAATATGGTTGGTCATCTCCTGGGAGCAAATCTATGGTTGCTGTGTGGACGGATGGCCTATGATTGCATGTCAGCACAATGGAAAGGAGTCTGCACCTTTGGAAAAGTGATCCCATCTCATGCCATTTTAAAATCTTTGGGGACTGCTCATGTCCGCAATGCGCGTTCCGCAACAGAAGTAAACTCTATTTTGACTCATGACTACTGGACACAGATATCAAGGGGAGTTATTCCTCCTTTAGGAGTCATGATAAACTATAGAGATTTGCATCGTTTAAACAATTGGACATTTACTATGTTTAAAGACACCATTAAAACGCTAAAGCTGCTTGAAGAAGAGCAAGGAAAAATCCTTGACTTTGTCCTGCAAACCAGATATGCGGTGGACACTATTTTGGCTGCGCAGGGGGGAGTTTGCGCTGTGATTCATACACATTGTTGCATGTATATCTCTGATTATTCTCCAAACATTACAGCTACCATACAGCATATGGAACAAACCCTGAGTGAGAATCCATTACAATCGGAGGACGAGGGATTGGACGTATGGTCTGCACTTTGGTCCTGGTTGCCAGATGGTTCATGGATTCGTCACCTAATTGTTGGAGTGATATTGCTTTTTATACTTTCTCTTTGTGTATGCTGTTGTATCCAATGTCTCCCTGGACTTTTAGGAATGTGTTGTGTGAAACCTATGGAAGGAGAACTGTTGTTGCAAATGGCGAAAAGCTACCGAGGCATCCGCGATCATCAAAAAACTAAAACAGGGGAGATGTGGGAATAAACTTTGACTTCAGTATTGGGTAATGATTAGTCTAAGACCTTATACATACATGTCTGCCTAAGGGTCACTGAGATAAGCAAGGAAATTAAAAAAAACACCAGGAACAATTAAGCAGCTCAGACAACTGTAAACAATTCTGTGTAATTATTTTAATCCACAATGTGAATGTACTATGTACGAAATTCTCAATAAAAGGGAGCATTAGAATTTGCTCTAGACTCCCATCCCGAGTACACCAGCCTGTGTCTCATTCTTTCCATGGGAGAACACCACAACTGCTACCATGCCACCCCAAGTCCTTCTTCTCACAAAGATGGCACAATGGATGTGGTCATTATTTGTGTCCTGCTCCCACCGCATGATAAGCACCTAAGGATTGGTCTTTGCTGCTCCATAAAAATTTGTGAGTGAGCCACTTGGTAAGATGGGGAACTGATCATTTGGTGATTCTGCCTCTTTTTCCTACAAAGCTTCTTCCAGAAAGAATGACTGAGGCATGTTAGGTATTGAGGTAGTAGAAGATGAACTATTGGTCTCCTCTAACCCCCTGCTTTTTATTTAGAGGAGGAGACAATTCTGCCTTAGTTTCCATCCTATCTGAATCAGTCAGGACAAGGCAGGGAATGGATCAAGAATTTGGAGATGGTGATATACTATTTCTGGTCAATACAATATCAAAAGATAGAAAGTGTTAGGTCCTGAGCATGGGTGCAAGGAACGGAGACAAGACATCATACGGTGACTTCAACTCTTTATTGTAAAATAAGAACAGAGCAAATACTTGGGCAGCAGCAGCTCTTTTATAGAGCTGGCTGCTGTCAAAACAACCAATGATTTAAGTTTACCGCTTTCACAAGCATCCAATCAGAGGGGCCCGTTAGCAGCCAATCAGACTGGCCAAAAATGACCAATCACGGCTCGCTATTTGCGGGCCAATGAGAAGTGCAGGATTACAAGCCTGCTGTAAAGTAAAGCTGTTTAGGGTTGTATTGCTGCGTTGGCTTAGTCCATAACACCCCTCACCCCTAGGTTCCATCTTTGGGGTGGGGTGACGTATTCTCGTAAATAGGCAGGTTGCTTCACCTGTCTGCTTGACCTGCATTGTTCCACTGGTTTCTGTCTTGGTTCTGGTTCCGGTGGACTGCTAGCTGGGTTGGATGGTGAAAATTGTGGCCCTGGGCTGCTTTCCCTGCTTATGCCAGTGCTGTCTTCCGGGTTCCCTGGATCTGTTTCCATCACAGTGCTGTCACGCAGCGAGGCCACTCCCTGGCTCAGTTCTCCTTCTGACGGTGAGTATCCCCTGGTTGGTTGTGTAGACTGTTGGGTTTCGATTGTTATTTCTTCTTCGGCCTCCTCAATGTTCCTTCCCCCCCCCCCCAGCTAGAGATTCCGGGGCTGAAATAGGACTAGGTGCTAATCTGGAACAGAGTTGGTCTATGTGGCGTTTCCACATCTTACCATCTGCAGTTTGTAGGGGATAGGATCGGGGTCCCATAAGTTGCATAATGGGTCGCCCGAGAAGTTTTTCGCAAACACGAGGTCACCTTCCTGGAATGCCCGACACTTGCTGCTGGATCCTGGGGGTTGTTCCGGCATGTAGTTTGGGTGGAGGTGATCGAGATGCAAGCGAAGTTTCCGGCCCATCAGGACTTCAGCTGGGGTTCTGTTCGTGGTACTGTTTGGGGTTATGTGCTGGAGGAGAAGCATCCTGTTTATTTTGTCATCAATGTCGCTGTGGTCCATTTTGTGTAATTTTACAAATTGAACCATTCGCTCAGCCCTACCATTGGCCGCAGGGTGAGTTGGCGATGTTAAGGCATGGCGGATGCCCCAATCTGCCAGGTACTGTTTGAATGGCAGAGCAGTAAATTGGGGGCCATTATTGGAGACCAGGACATCCGGCAATCCATGGGTAGCAAATAGCTTATTCAGCTTTTTAGTGACTGCCTCTGTGGTGGTGCTTTTCATCTTGTGGACTTCGAGCCAGTTTGAATAGGCATCCATTGTTAGGAGGAAAGTGTATCCTCTTGTTGGTCCCACAAAATCGATGTGGATACGGGACCAAGGACCTCAAGGCATTTCCCACTGAGTTGGGGGAGTTTTTGGAGGAATAGAGCAAGTCTCCTGGCATTTGCTGCACTTTGCTACCCAGGTTTCTATCTGTTTGTCTAACCCAGGCTACCATGCGTAACTCCTGGCCAATGCCTTCATCCACACTATGCCTGGATGTCCAACGTGCAACATTTTTAATACTCTATGTTGCAATTTCTCCAGGATTATGACTCTGTCTCCCCACACTATGCAGCCTTTTTGGAAGAATAGCTCTGTTTGACGATTCCTAAATGGCTTGAACATATCATTGGTTGCGCTGACCGGCCAACCCCGTTCCACCCAGCTGAGGACTTGTGCCAAAACAGGGTCCTTTTTTGTTTCTAAGGCGATGTCTCGAGTGGTCAGTGGCGGTGATTTGAGGGTTTCGATTTGCAATATGGCTAAGGTTGGAGCTGGGTCCTCTATGACGTCTGGTAGTGGAGAGCAGTTCAAAGCATCAGCGTGGGGAATGGTTTTCCCCGGGCAGTGTTGCAATCGGTAATCGTAGGCGGCTAAAAATTCTGACCAACGTGTCATTCTTGGTGATAAGATATGGGGAGTTGGTTTGTTTCCCGCCAAAATACCAAGTCGCGGCTTGTGGTCTGTAATTATGGTAAAGGGTCTCCCATACACATATTCATGGAAACGTTTAATTGCGGATACAATAGCGAGAGCCTCTTTATCAAGTTGACTATAGTTCCTTTCAGTCCTAGACAAAGTTCTCGAAAAGAACGCAATAGGTGCCTCATTCCCATTTGGTAGGACATGGCTTAAAATGGCTCCCACTCTGAATGGTGAGGCGTCATAGGTAACCATCAAGGGTAGAGTCTCGTTGTATTGCATCAATACAGCATCGGAGGTTAAGAGGTCTTTTACTTGTTGGAATGCCCTTTCTTCATGCTGTCCCCAGATCCAGGAAGCCTTTTTGTCGAGAAGTCTATGTAGGGGCTCGGCTACGGTCACCTTCTGGGGCAGGAAGATGTTATAAAAGTTAATGAGTCCCAGGAAGGCTTGGAGGTCTGTCTTATTCCTAGGTCTCGGGGCATTTTTGATTGCGGTTAGTTTTCTTTCGGTGGGGTGGATTCCCTGTCTGTCGAGAAGGTATCCCAGGAACTCCACTCTCTCCATACAAGTAGACACTTGTCCCTTTTTACCTTCAGACCAGCGTCTTTAAATTTCTGAAGAACTTTTCTGAGTCGTTGTACTAATAACTCTTTAGTGGGGGCAGCTATTAGGACGTCATCAAAATAAGGCACGGCGCCTTTTATGCCTTATAATAGTCTCTCCATTAAACTTTGGAAAATGCCAGGTGCCACGCTTACTCCGAACTGGAGTCTATTGCACTTGAAGGCACCCCTATGTGTAACTATTGTCTGGGCTTCTGCAGTTGTCGCATCTTCAGGTAGTTGCTGGTACACCTGAGCTAAGTCCAATTTCGCAAATATTTTTCTGCCACCCAGGGAATGAAGAAGGTGTTGAACCACCAGTACTGGGTAAGTGCTCTGTTGAGGAGCATGATTTGGGGTGGCCCGGTAATCCCCACAAATTCTTAATGAACCATCTGGCTTCATGGGCATTACTATTGGAGTTTCCCAACGGGCATGGTCAATTGGTTCCAATACGCCCTGGGCTATCAGTTTATCTAGCTGCTCATCGATCTTCGACTTTAGGGCAAAAGGCACCCGACGAGGCTTAAGCCAAATGGGAGCTACATCGGGGCTGAGATTAAATGATATAGGGGTCCCCTTGTACGTGCCTAATGTTCCTGTGAACACATCCTGGAATTCCTGGATGAGAGCCTCTTCCCAGTCATCGCTTCTGGTTTGGTGTATGCCAGCTAGTTAAATCCCGAGTGGGGCGAACCACTGTAACCCTAACAAACCGGGTCGGTCACGATCGATGACAGTCAAGGGAAGCATCACAGTGCAGTCCTTGAAGGATACTTGGACGTGGCTGGAACCGACAGCTGGAATTCTGTTTCCCTGGTAGTCTTTTAGGATGACTCGTTGAGTGCCGAGGTCCTGGCGGCAGATGGCAGGGATCAGCTGTTTGAGGGTTTTCCAGGATACCATCAATAGGGATAATCCCGAATCGACTTCCATCACACACGGTCAATTCTCAATAGTAACTCTTACGTGGATCTTTCTTGCATCGAACGATGAAGCGTGGCCGATAATAATGGTTTGGTGGGCCTCTTCTCATCTCATTGAAGAGGCAGGTGCTCGATTTCTGTAGTAGTAGTGGTTGTTCCATTGGTGGTTCAGACGGTCCTGGTTCTCAGGAGGTTTGCCTGTCTCCCAATGGAGGTTGTTCTCCCTTCGGCTGGGACTGGACTCTTGCTTGCTTCTGCAGACTTTCGCGATGTGGCCACTTTTTCTGCAGGTACGGCAGAGTGCGTTGAGGAATTTGCAGTTCGATCGCGGGTGGTTTGCCCCGCAACCAGCACATTGGCGTGGACGTCTCTGGTTCCTTTGCTCTCGTTCCGAGCGGAGCCGGTTGACCTCCTCTTCCTCACTGTCTGAGGATGACTCGAGGTCTTCGTGGTGGGTGGTGATAGCGTGCTTCTCAGCGGTGAGTGAGCTATCGTTAGTGAGTTGGCGAAGTGGTGCATTCGCTCAGTGCATTCGAGCGGCTGACTTCCTGGTTGCTTCTGTGGCAGTAGCATCGGTGATGACATCTGTAAGGCTGATGTCAACCAATGATTTGAGTTTACCGCTTTCACAAGCGTCCAATCAGAGGGGCTCATTAACAGCCAATCAGACTGGCCAAAAACGACCAATCATGACTCGCTATTCGCGGGCCAATGAGAAGTGCAGTATTACAAGCCTGCTGTAAAGTAAAGCTGTTTAGGGTTGTATCGCTGCATTGGCTTAGTCCATAACAGAAAGATTGTTAACAGGTATTTCCCAGGCCCAGGAGGTAAGACTGTGGGTTGTCCTTGATGGGGTTGCATTCTTTCTAAATGATTGAGTATTCATGTTAAAGAAAATGCTTCAAAAGGTCAGGCAAAGATTTAACAGATTCATTTTCATAATATGATAAACTTGGTTAGTATTAACCTCGGTGTGTTATGGACACTGAATCCATTAGATTAACATAACATAACAATGACCCCAGATAGTGAGTGTTTCAACAGTCACACCCAAGGCCACTGTTGATCACTGCAACCACATTTCAATAATGGAGGAACTCAGTATGTCTGGCACAAGTAGAACTCCCTGGAATCTTTTTGGATTGGGTTACATTCAGCCAAGAACCAAAGGTGATCACAACCATCACTGGGAATGGGACAATCTATGGCAGATAAGATAGATTCGTGAACTTGAAGTGATAGGCAGACTAACGGGGATGGGAGGAGAGGGAGGGAGCAAAAGTAAGTCCTTAATGTCAAAGCTCCTCTATAAGCAAACCATTCTGTCTTCTGATAGGAAGAGATTCTCACTCTGTTATAAACTCTTAAGAACTTTGTGGATGAGTCTAAGGTCAATGTGAATGACTTGGCCAAAATGATCCACCAAGCTACATATCTCCAGGCATGATCTGAGGCTCTGACAATGCACCATACCCACTTCTGGTCCTTCTATAGAGTTATTTTAAATTAGCAGGTCATTGTATGAAACCATGACCTTCTAATAAACTTCCAAAACTGAGTATATATAGTATCTCCACATATAAGTGGCAGGAAGTGTTGATAATGTCAATACCATGGGTGTGACCAGGCTGATGGAGTGAAGGGAATGTTCTTGCAGCAAATATATTTGTTGTCATGCTAAACTTTATTAAAACCTTCCACCGAAGACCTGTCTGGTTGAATGTAATTCATCTTGTCATTCCCAGCAACACATTGGTAGTGATGGCATGAAAACTCATGTCGTGTTTTCACCTCTAGCTTCACTTTCTGTTATAGTACATCACAAATTCATTTAAGTAGTGATATTAATGTTTTTAGAGATCACTACAAATGTACGGGAGCTGTTAATGTCTTGTGGGGACCAGAGTGGAGAGTTTTATCAGGTTGAGGATGAGGTATTTGATGAAGTAATAACAAACTAGCTTTGGATTGTCTTTCATTACCCTTTATCTCTCCTAGGGAGAACATAATCTTATTCAAATTATAATTGCCTTGGTTATCAATGAGGTTTGCTATTTATTTACCTGCACCCAGAAATGCAAATGTACATGGATTCTCCTATTTTAGTGTACCTATAATGAAATTCCCTCTGCTATCAGAGTCATGCATGACAACAAATTACAAACTAGTTATGGGGAAGTGCCATTGCTCAGACTTAAAAAGACAATGCGGACAAAATAGAAGCCCTCCCAATCCTAAAAATAAGGTGGTTCCTTCCTCATTCTTTAAAATGTAGGTTGATAAAAGTAAGCAAACAAATCCAATCATTATAAATAAATGTAAGAGAGTATACAGCAAATAAAGAGTGGGTGCTTAGAGTATTTCTAAAGGGATGGGGTCTTGTGATTGGTGTGGCAGAGGGAGATATGACAGGAAATTCAGTTTCTTAGTTTACAGCCTCCCTAAGGTGTTGAGGAGCCAACAAGGTTTAATAAGGGACTGGCTAGATCAAGAAACTCACAGAAAAGGGTCTGGAGCACCACAAAAGAGATGTCCTCAAATACCAAAGGGAGAAAGACTCCAGGTAGCTCTTTACAACCTGGTGGCCTTCAGATGAATTGAAAGCCTGGGGAATTCTAAAAGTGGTAATCTCAACATAGTTAGAGGTTATTGAGTTGGGAACAAATGTCGTAGCAATGAGAAATTTTTATATCTCAGCTGTAGAAGGTTGAGTAAAAATCTAAATCTTTTTTTCCACAATGGAATTAAGGAACTCTTTTCTTCATTCTCTACAGAAAATCTTCTTGATCTTCCCTAATGTTCTCATTTTCTCTACAAAGGAGAGTGAAACTCTGGACTCTTTAAATTGGAACAGAAGAGGAAATTACATCTCATGTCAATCATACCGGTTGAAACGTCCCTGTCTATACAATTTCTAAAGGTGCAGGAGTCTTATTCTCTTGGAAATGTGACCCTTTTCCATTTATAGGCTGATCTCCTGGCACTGAGATGTCCATAGGTCGGGTGAGGCCTGCCAGAACAGGCTCTCCTATAAGCAGGCCCCAAGAGCCAGAAACAAGAGTTGTTACTTTATTGTTCACCTATAGACAGAATCTTGCCAGATTAAAGCAACTATCTACATAGCTACAGATATACTTTATGGACTGCTAGGGAGAGCCTGTCTTAGTCCTCTTCCTGCCTGCCTGACAGTCCAAGCTGCACTGCCTCTTTGCCTTCTGGGAAGCAGCCTTTGCCACCTGGGAATCCAGACTACATTCCACCACATCTATGTATTGAACCACTGAGTTGCAAGTCAGTGTACCTGCAGGCATAATATGATTCTAAACTTGGCCATAACATCCCAGGAAATCGGAAAATTCTTCACAGAGCTCCCTGTTCCAATTGAGCTTCTTTTTGTTTCTTATTTTTCATTTGCTCTTGAGTTTCTAGATTGTTCCCAAGTTCTTCCTTTCTTATCTTCAGTTCTTACTTCACTTTGGACTTGGTTCCTGACTGCTCATTCTCCAGTCCTGTGGTTTTGCTGTTCCTCTTGCTGATTGGAAAAAAATACCAAGTAATCCCTTATGTAGCACTGATAAATAAAGGTAATAAATATTCAGTGAAGAACTTTTGAGTCTAAATATTCATCTTTCATTCTGAACCGCTCCAGGCATGTTGATATTGATTATTAACTATGAACCAATGTTTCCCATTCAAATTCAAATTAATACATTAATTATTCTCAACCCCCCTCCTTCTAAAAGTCTTATGATATGCAAAACCCCTATGATATGTCAATATGTCATGTCAATATAATTAAGCATGGGCATAGGTATCTGAATTCTTTCTTTTTTTCTTCTTTTCCATGAACTGAATCCCTAAGGCTTTTACAAAACTTGCCTTTTGGGTCACAACGCTGGACTTTATTCACTTAATCAGTCATCCCATCTTGATTAATTGACTTTTTAAACAGAGTCATATATAAGTAATGTAGGCTATATTGGGCATCTTGATCAAATACCAAATTTTAGAATTTGATTGGTTTATATCCTCTAGGCCTATGATAAATGTCTAGAGATTTCTTGGAGTGATTTTTTCCCCTCTTTCCCTGATCCTCCCCCTCATACTTCACTCTGATACTCATTTTAGTCCTTGGATTGTGATATGAATATTTAACAGAAGCAATAGTTCAAGTACTTATTCTCCAAGGCTGAGTTCACAAAGAGATCAACTTTTCATTCAGTAAAAAATGTATTTTATTGCAATATCCAGTACAAGTGAAGAATGAGATGAGGAACTGGAAGAAGATGCTAAGGTTCTAACTTTTAGAATCTTAGCTGTAATATTTGACTGAGGCTAGAGAAAAGAGAAGATCCTATTACAGGACTGAAGCTCCTACTTCTGTTCAGTAACAACTTCTAAAATCTCAAAAGAGTATCAATAAGTGAATCAGTTTATTGCTGCTCCCTGCCTTTCCATGTGAATTTAGGACATTCGTCAGATCTGGTCAATGTATGTAAGAGATGAGCAGGCTGAGCCCGAGGGAGGGGTCAAATGCATCATCAGCCTCGAGTTTGTGCCCACAACAGGACTAAATCCTGACCACTTTGAATTCCATTGACTCTTATCTGCCAACAATTTGCTTTGACCATTAATAGCTCAGATTCTTGTAGAGAGCATTAGCTTACAATAAACTCATTTTCTTTTGAACTGGTTGGACTCCTGATTTCCTGCACTTGACAACTTCAAATTCAATAGCTTCTTAATGCTAAGCAGAATTTTTCTGAAACCAAAGAGGAGCTTCATTAGTAGTTCTGCCTCCATGGACCTGTACTATATGTTGTACTGTTAAAAGATAATATTCCTTAGAAATAAGAAAACCTACCACATTTGCTACCTCATCTTACACCTACAGAGTTAGGGCTTCTGCCTCTATATGTCTCTGAGAAATTCAAGAGCCTCATCAACAGGAGATCATCAATGCTAGAAACAAATTTTGTAAGCACAAGCTACAGAAGGAGCCTAAAAACTGGGGAGGAAAGGACATTTTGGTTTTGCTTGGCCAGATTGCAACTCAGGTTGTCAAATCACTCATTTTTGTTGAACTCACAAGTGGATGTTTGATATATTCCATCATAATGAGACTGGCAGGCCCAGGAAATATAACCCAATTTGAATTTTCTATTGGAGGACATCGAAAGGTCATTGCTCTGGCTTTTCACAACTTGACCCTTTTTGAATTCTAAGTGCCCTTTTTGAGCGATTAGTGTGATATTTGGGTGATTCATTCATTATAGGTTGCTGATTAAGGCAAAGAAAGGAAATCTGACATTTCTATCATAGGTCACTGAAAAGCCATCATCTGAACAACTTACTGTAGTTATTTTAATTTTTTCCCATGGGTTGCCTAGAGACATGGTTTCCTGTCAAGAGAAACAAAAGGGACCGGTGGTTGCAGTGTCTATTCATCAAATTTTTATCAAAATGTTGAGGGAGAAGATATTCATTGGCAGCAGCAATGCACACTAATTATGTGGTTTCTAGTTTGAGCAGATCCCTTATTATCTTTCTGCTTCTGGGGAATATTTTTCACCGCAGTTCATATATGGACACCAATTCAAAGTAGGAAATCAATGTCTGGGTTATGCATCATTCTAACCTGTGATTTATGTTAACCACGGTTTGATAAACAAGTCTTAGTTATTGGATGCAATAAAATAAACCCAAACATACTACATGATGGCTCACAGTGATATAAGAACACAATCAGCTTCTTCTTGTCAGAATCAACATGTTATAATGGGCTGTGAGAATGACTTTGGGAAGCAGAAGGAGGAGGAGTAGCTGTAGAAGAAGAGCAGGCAGACTTGGTGGGCAGAGTTAAATGCATCATCAGTTTAGAGTCCTTGCATTGCCAGCCCCCTTTGAATTCCACTGACCTTTGTGTAGCACCAATTTAGTGCTGATCAGATTCTTGCACATAGACTTGAATAAATTGTTCATGCTGCAACCTACATGAATGGCGCAGCAGCCACAACAACGTTTAGAGAAGAGATATCTCAGCATACAAAAAGAATGGAGACAGTAGCTCAGAAGGAAGTAATTGGTTTCAGACTTATAATTTCCTGTTACTGTAACATTACAATAAAGGTAGTGTTGAACTCATGGTTTGATTTCTTGTCTGGACAGCCTTGAAGAGTTGGCACATGTGTGGAGTGGTCAAGGACCAATGATCAATAATATTGAGCTACAAAAATGAAATCAGTGATCCATAAGTGTAACTATTAGGCTTTTTCAGCAAATTATGTTTCACATAAACAATGGTTCAAGCCAGTGGTGGGATTCAAAAATTTTTACTATTGGTTCTGTGGGCATGGCTTGGTGGGCATGGCAGGGGAAGGATATGGTAAAATCTCCATTCTCTCCTCACCCCACCAACCTGCTTTCCATCTCCTTTTTCCTGTGCAGGGCAACAAAAGAAGACCCAGCCAATCAGCTGGGACTTGGGAGGCAGAGAATAGATGGGGGCGGGGCCAGTCAAAGATGGTATTTGCCAGTTCTCTGAATTACTCCAAATTTCCGCTACCAGTTCTCCAGAACTGCTCA
This sequence comes from Hydrophis major, assembly GCA_033807585.1. Classification (NCBI taxonomy): domain Eukaryota; kingdom Metazoa; phylum Chordata; class Lepidosauria; order Squamata; family Elapidae; genus Hydrophis; species Hydrophis major. The sequence continues at coordinate 201,616,104 of CM066331.1, forward strand.
GAATCAGCTGGATATACCACCTCTGGTTCAAGCACAGTGGGTGGAAATGGCCAGTGTCAGAGAATAATCAGAATCACATCCAGGATCTGAGCTACATTGTTAATGCCTAGAGTACAAAGAACCATTTCCATAGCCTCCAAGAGTCCACGTATCTCTTGCTCAGGGGATGAAAAGCTATTCCTGCTGTTTCTTATACTGATTTCTTAAACAATCGCTTTCTGATGTGTTTGCAAACTTGGATAAGTTAGTGCCAAAACTTAAAATCAAATGGAAATCTAATGTGCACTGGCCTAATTCTATCATCAAGGTAATTATTGAATTTGGATCATGTACTCAATACCAACAGATGTCAATCCTAATTCAGCATGGGGAAATTGGTTGAAAAAAAAAAATAAAGGTCCATGCAAATTCGGAAAACAGAAGCATTTATTTTGTCATTTTTCATTTCTGCATTTATTATTAGATCTATAACAAGAATATTCCCACCAACATACAAAAGCAAAATAAAATATCTTTTTGTTTTGTTTTGTCCATCTAGCATCTCTCTCCCTCTCTCTCTCTCCTAAAATAGAAGACAGAGATTGATAATTAAACACTGAATATTTATTTCTGGACATTTAAATATTTTACCTCAAAACACATGTTCTGAACAGACTTTGGATAACTTTCATACTTTTCTCTGCTCCAACCCTTTTCATGCAATGTTCTTCAGTTTTAAACTTGTCCATCTCTTTCTGACTATTGAAGATAAAAATCTTTCAGGTCAACATTATCAATAGTTTTTATTACAGAAAGCTGATGCTATCAGCACCCTATCTGTCTATTTAATTAGAAACCTAGAGGCATGGAGTGTGTCATTCCAGCTGAAGATTCTCAGACAAGCATAGGGAGGGGGGGAAAATATACTCTTTAAAAGAGAAAGATTTAAAGGACAATGACATTTGACAAGAATGATCTTTTTTTTCAATCTTAAAATTAAAAACAACAATGCTGTGGGGTGCAATTTGATAGATATAGATATATATGTATTTGTCAGGTAGGTCCTTAATGCCCTTGATATCAAAAAAAGAGCAGCTTCGTTGTTCAATGAATAGAAGTTTTAATGAGGTTCCATTAGAAAGTGGGTGAGACATTTTTAATTTGTTTCTTATCCTTGTGCAGCTTTCTGCTCCAACTTCAGTCTTCTCTTGAGAGAACCTCATCCTCCTAAGTAGGAATATGTGGCTGTTGGGAATAAAAAAAAGTTTGGGGAAAGTTTGGCAAAGTTTCCTACCATTGGCATACTCTATAAGGAATGAAAGGTTTCCTTTGGCTTGTTGGTAAACTGCATATCCAAGTCCTCCTTTCATGACCGTACAAACCTTCTCAAGATCTTTATATTATCTTCTGCATTGTTTTAATTATACTACTAAAATACGATCAGTTCTTAATATATGCCTATGTTCCCTTAAATTGAGATAAAGATAAATAAATCAAAAATGGACAAAGGGGGGAAAAAGACACCATCCTGCTACATAGCCTTGCAGTCAAAAATAACAATAAGAATGCTTTGAAGAAATAGAATAGAATAGAATAGAATAACAGAGTTGGAAGGGACCTTGAAGGTCTGCTAGTCCAACCCCATGCCTAGGTAGGAAACCCTACACCATTTCAGACAAATGGTTATCCAACATCTTTTTAAATGTGGGGCCATTGAATTTCAATAACTTTTCCTGCACTTGTTAAAATCAAAATTTCAATGGGACCTCAAGATCCAACTCACCATATTTTGTAGCTAAATTGCAGATGGAAAGTGTCTATTTGATTCTGGTTAAAGGCAGGGAAATGACTTAGCCAAAGAACCCAAAATCCAAATGGCTCACTAGGTTTACTTCTGCAATTAAACCTGTTGCATCTCACGTACACAAATTGTTCTTTATTTTGAAGGCAGTAAGGAAAGTTGGCTACGGGCGTTTTCATGTTGCAATGTTCAGGTGTTTCTTTTTTTGCACAAAGGAATTTTTTTTTTTTTGCCTGGAAATGAGGCTGGCTTAACAAATCCCTCTCCAGGTTTCAGCCCTTCCCTAAACTTGGCCAGAGTTTTCCTGTTCTTTCTCTTCTTGAGCTACAGTAGAAAGGGGAATTCTGAAGAACTCATGTTATTTTCATCCAGGAAAAAGACAACATTTCATTGTTCCTCTGCTGAACTGTTGAACCTGTTAAAGCACACATACACACACGTCTAAGCTAGAGACCAAAGCAGAAGAGTTATATCTCAATGGGTTAAAACAGCCCTTTGTGGAAAAAAAATGAGCAAATGAAACAAGGATTAAAAATAAGAATTCTTGAATTATTCCACCATCCATCCATTCCATGATTTAATTTATAGAAAACATTAAAAATCTACACCCTTCTTAAGGAAGTAACAGATGATATCTGATTTTTTTTAAAAAATATTCATCTCTAATGATTGCCAGACAGAGATTTTTAGGAGACCTTCATGTGATGAATACATCCTAGCTGAAGTAGGTCCTGATGAAGAAAGACTGTGCACTTGAGGAAGGACATGTTGAACAACATGTTCTTCCAGCATCAAAAGCTTTAGGATATCTTAAGACTGTAGTAAGAATATAAAGTTATATTTGGAGTGTATTCCAAAGGTTTAGATTTCACCAATATGAGTTGGTGGAATTTGACAGTGAAATGACACACGGTTTGCAATTGTATGAAATACACATGCCTGCATTTGCACAAGGTTAACTTCATCAGAGAAAAAAAAAATTTTTTTGTAGCTGCATACCCTTAAGATGCTAAGCTTGGCTAAATTTAATTCTGGTTCACTTTTTCTGAATTGTTCATATGTGATCCTAGTTTATTGGTCGTATACAGTTCTGTGTATTCGACAAATAGGGATTAATTATGTCAAAGAGTTCAGAATGGACAACTCGCTTCCCAGACAGAAACATACAAATGTTCCACATTAGACAAAGAACAAAATAAGACGATAGCTAACAGAAAGGATTTGTAGTTCAGAATTACTTAAAACTGGTTGGTGGTGATTCTTTAAGACTTCAGAACAGTGGTGAGCTTCAAAAATATCATCAATGGCTTCTCTGCCCAGTTGCTGGGTGGGTGTGGCCATAGTGGGTGTGGCCTAGTTGGCCTTCTGCACCATGGCAGGGGGAGGTTTCGCCTTCTCCAAGCTCCGGAGGCTCTCTGGAAGCTGGAAGTGGGTCCATTTCCGGACTTCTGGAACTTCTGGGAGGCCCATTTTTCCCCTCCCCGAGACTCTGCAGTGGCCCTGCACTTACCTCACATCCAAAACAAGCCACGTAGAGACTCCTGGGAGGCGAGAGGTGATGTGGGAAGGGTGAGGTGAGGTGGGAGTGGCCAGGCAGGGGTGGGATTTGACAGTTTGCTGAACCAGCCATAATGTAGCAATGGGTCCACCTGAACCTGGGTGAACCCATAGCAGCCCACCCCTGCTTCAGAAGCTCCGGTGGTTGCACCTGTAACTATTTGCATACATTATACATTAAAACAAGTTTAATCTAAGTTGACATTAGATTTTGAAAACCTTTCCCCATTATACAAGATGATGTTTTCTGGTTAGGTAATGAAACATCTGTAAAGAAACAAGTGAGCATCAAGGACTCACAAAATGTCAGGATGTTTTTCCCAAGGAAATGGATGGTTCTGTTGTGTGAGAGAGAATTGCTTGTGTTTATGCAACAAACTGAGCCAGGTCATGCTAAACTTGTAAATTAAATGTGTACCTTGATTAGTCCTTTAGCAGGAGGATACTCATGGTGTGGAAAGTATGAAAATGAGCTAATTCAGAAGATAAATGAAGGGAGCTGTATGTAGTATTAAGGGATAAATGGAATAAAAACTGCCCTGCCAACTGGAGGACTCTTTTTGCCACCACATTGTCATTGACAAAAGTGAGTCTCCTTCCCTAAACTTACAGCAAACTCTTTATTCCATAATAATAGCATAAAACGTGGAATGTTAGAAAAAAACAAAACTTGCTCCCAACCAGAGCAGTAGGACAATGGAATCCATTACCCAGAGACATGATGAATCCGGATATACTGAGTCCATCTGTCTGGAGCAGGGGTCGCCAACCTTTTGGAGCACCAAACTCATAATTTTAAATCCCGCAGACCACTAATATGAGTTTTGACTGATGGTGGCTTGCTGACATTGATGGGAAAGTCGGTCCCGTATTCCAGAGCTGCAGTAGTCACAAGACTGGCCCTTTGGTCATCCCGGAGCAGCTGCTCCTCCACCTGGGTGGACTGGCCTGCCATGGACTGGAGGAGCTGCTCCAGGATGACCAAAGGGCCAGTCTTGTGACTATTGCAGCTCTGGAATATGGGACCAACTTTCCCACAAACGTCAGCAAGCCACCCCAGGGCGGATTTCCCTCCTCTGCCATTGGTCTTACCTTCCAGTTGCAGCTCATGTGGCTCTACTCAAGGTAAGTGTTAGGAATATAAGTCACCTAACTGGTATTTGGGTTGGAAATATATAAACCAGGATAGACATTTTAATACTGTATCTTTAAGAAAATGCAAAACTGTAATTGGGTGTGGTTTCTCAAATGGCCATAAAATGGAGCTAGAAATCTGGGTTGTCTTAGTCTTAGTCTCAGAAGAAGTCTCAGTGAGTCTCTCTGTTTCCTTCTGTTGGAGAGTATTGCCGTTCCTTCTAATTGACTGTTATTCATGGATTTGATGTAAGTCTGATACTGAATTGTTTTTGACACTGGACTTTGTTATTGGATTATCCCTGGACTGAAAACTGACTGACTAACCTGTGAATGACTTTGGACTGCTTGTTTTGAACTTTGCTTAAATGTTTCTGGAAGCAAAAACCTACATTTACTGTACAGGGTATCTGTGTGCTGTGTGTGTATTATTCAAACACTCCTCTCACGACGTCTCCCTGTATGCACTCATTCTCCTAATGGGGAATTACCTCAACACTAAATTTTCTGCTTGGCCAAGCCAGCAGGTGGGCCTTGTGGGTGGCACAGCCTTGAGTTCCCACGCAGCCTGGATTAATTGCTTTGGGGTGACCACCAAAATTTTCTCATGGAGCACCAGTGGCCCACTGGTTGGTGACCATTGGTCTGGAGGGATTTAATTTTATTTCTTGCACTGAGTAAAGGATTGGACATGATGGCTTTGGTAGTCCTGTCTAACTACAGGTAATGCTCGAATTGCAAACATTCATTTAGTGACTGTTCAAAGATACAATGGCACTGGAAAAATGTGACTAATGACTATTTTCACATTGTGATCATTGTAGCGTCCTCATAGTCATATGATCAAAATTTGGCTCTGACCACTGGCACATATTTATGACATTTGCAGTGTCTTGAGGTCTCTTAACAACCATCTTAACAATCAGTGCAAAAGTAATCAAAGATACAATAGTACCTTGGTACTCAACTGTTTTAAAATGCATTGAATTTGGTACTCAACACAGTTTGACATGAACATTTTGTCCTGGTACTTATCATTTGTTTGGTACTCAATGCACAAGCTAGAACTTGTTGGTATCAGCTACCTTGTGACTTACTGGATTATTCCTTATGGTAAAATTTTGTTTGATATTCATTGTTTCTGGTACTTATCGCACCTCTCGGAACCAATTAACAATGAGTACCAAGGTACCACTGTACTTCTCTAATCCCAACCTGATGCTCTCCAAATTCATTTTTGGAATTGTACTTCTCAGAATTTCCAGTCAATATTGACATCAGTTTCAGTAGGATTTTAGCAAAAATTCTTAATGATCCATTGAATTTTTCTACAGTGCAGTAGTTTATAGTACACAAAATTGTCTGCTACAATGTCTTGCCTGTCAATGACTTCTTTAGCTTCAACTACAATAATACACAGGCAAACAATCGATACAAAATCATGGTAAACCACTTCAAACTTGATTGTACAAAATATGACTTTAGCAACAGAGTGGTTAACACCTGGAATGCCCTACCCGACTCCGTTGTTACAGCCTCAAACCCTCACAGATTCAACCTCAAACTGCCTACCATGGACCTTACCTCATTCCTAAGAGGTCCGTAAAGGGAGCGCGCATAAGCGCACCAGTGTGCCTACCATCCCTGTCGTACTGTCCCCATTTATCTGCATTTACTTCGTTTGTTCCTGTTTATGTTCATACCTATGTTTGTTATCTTCTACATGTTTGACAAACAAATAATAAAATAAAATAAATCATATTACTAACTTAACAACTGCAGCCATTCAATCAACAACCATGGCAAGAGACATTGTAAAATGGGGCAGACCTCATGTAACAACTGTCTTGCTTAGCACCAAAAATTGTGGTCATAATGCGAGAACTATTTGTATGTGATTTGATGCGTCTATGAAAGGAAAATTAAAAATAGCAATGGAACAATAGGCCTGTTCTGAGCCCATCCTGAAGTTTGGATGAGTGTTGAACTCCAAACTGACCTTCCAGAAGCTTCAGTTCTACTCTCAGTTTTGCCTAGACCTTAATTAATGCCACCCTAGCATAGATGGAAAATATATCAAGTTTTTAAAAACTGTGAACAATTTTAATTTGACTTCTGAGATGTAGTATGTTTGTGTACATGTATGTTCAATTTTTGAGGAAAAACATATTTATTTGTTCTTTTGTGTATTCATCCCTTATTCTAGACAATCTACATGATGTTTTTTGTTTTGTGACAACTGCCTTGTTCCTACTCTGTTTTTTAAAGAGATTTGAGATATCATTCCCCATTTCCCTTAAATGTTAATAAACACAGATGTCCTGTCTTGGGGCTTCTTCTGAAACACTGAAGAGAATCCAGCTGATGAAGGCAAAGTATGTTGCTCAGCTACCTCTGGGCTTTCATCTCTACCAACTTCAACTTTTTTCAACTATTTTCCTTGTTCAGGAAAGAAGTTACATTATTGATGATTTCTAATGATTTGTCAGGCACAGCTCATTCTGTTCCTTTGGACCAGGCATTGCTAGATTTGGTCCACAAATCCTTTATGTTAGCTATCGTCTTATTCTGTTCTTTGTCTAATATGTTAATGAAAATACTTTCTGCGCCCTTCAAGGAAAAAATAAACTTTCTTGGAATATTTAAAACAAGATAAATCCTAAAGCTTATTAAAATATTTCCTGCATATATAAAAAAGTTAGTGCATCAAAAATATCATCACTGATTTCTCTCCATTTCTTTTTTTCATTTGATTTGTCCTGTTTCTGCATTAGTTTGTGAATTATTTTTGCATACATTTTTCCTGATGTATGCCTTTGCATATATGTGCATTCTGAATGGATGCATTTTTATAAGCTATTTCCATTTATATATGCATTTGGGCATATTTTATTTTGGGGGGAACTTGCTATTAATTCTTAAGAATTTTGCACTATTATTCTCAGCTCAAAATGTACCATAATGCATATAATAAATGCATATTTCAGGTTAAAATGCATAATAAACATGTGTAATAAATATCAGTGGGTCTATGTTTTCATATATTCTGAAAGCCTTTTTCCATTATAGAAAGCAGATGCATAACTTATTTTTACTTATACATGCATCGAAAATGTTTTGTTTTGCTCCTGGGCCAGCATAGTTAGAAATTCTTCTCTAAAGTTGACATTATTGCTCTTGGTTAAACAAATATCCCACAATGTGTCTAAATGAATATTTCATCTTAACATGTATACGGAACTGTAAACGTCAAACTAACTGCACAAAAAAAATGTGTATTTCTGGAAAATATATTTTAAAAAAACTTTTCCTGCTATCAAAAGTTGCATTTTGTTGCAAAGAAAAAAAAAAAAGGATGAAATCTACTGAAGAATAAACACATGTGGAATTTACAGGTGCCCTCACCTTTGAATTGTTCCTCCCAGACTTCCTTCCACCTATAATTTCCACAGCCTTTTAATGCAATCAGAATTTGAAATCTGGATTGATTAGAATATGGCATTGAACTCCAAGTTTCAAAAAGAATGAATTTTGCAACAGGCCTTTGAAGCAGATGAAGGGTTGGGAATGAGAAAGACAACGTTGTGGGCTTTAAGAACAGAAAGAAGACTAATTAGTATAATAACACAATAGGTCTGATGTGCTAATAAGGTCTTCAGCTCACCTGATGATTCCTTCCACACCTCAGCTGCTTCTGTATATCTTTCAAAAAAGATACTATTAGAAACAGAGTTCTTTCTTTGTTTACTCTTGGAAGCTTTATCATTTGGAATTACACACAAATAACAATGTTGGGCCTGACATTGATTAGACGTTGATTTTTCATCTGCTCTTTGATGGGAATCATCTACTCGTGGAATTGGAGGAATGAAGAATCTAAGAGGGATAGACTGAACAATTTGATCAGACTTTTTGTCCCAAAGGTGCTGTCCCGAAGAGAATTGAAGAAGCTTCTTGGATAAGACAGGCAGACAGACAGACAGGCACAACATTTATTGTCATTTTTTACTGCGGGCACACTGGCACACATTTGCTTCTTGAAAAAGCACATTTGGGACAACGTGGATGACTAAGAATCTCCATAGATGATCAGACTTCTTATTTCATTTAGGAAATCCATAACTAAAACTCCCCCTAACAGGAAGCTGGCTACCCTTAGCTTCAAGACTTCCAGTGACCATGAATGGTCCTTGAGAACCAGAAATTGACACTTTTTTGTGGTTTATCACAAGTGCCTGTAATTCCTCTCCCTAATGACACTGATACTAGAGGACTTCCAAGCTGGGCTACTATCACAGGTACTCAGTGATTAATCTGTATGATCAAACTTTTAAAAGACTTTGCTTTTGTCTTCTAAATGATTCCATTCAGTTTGCAGAACTGTCCACAAATATCTAGTTTTATGCAAATCTCCCCACCCATTCCTACAGATACTTAGCTAATATGTTGTGGGTCAATGGACAACTGCCAGAGATGTGTGGCTTAATGATGCTGGAGATGGAGATGGTCTCAGCTTCGGTGGTTCAGGCCCATGGAAGGGTGGACTCCTGTCACTCACCTCAACTTCTTTCCACTTAAGAGTTTGAAAGCATGTTCCATGCAAGTAGTTTAGTTTTTACTTTACTTTATTGTCATTGCACCTTGTACAACGAAATCAAACACCATCTTCAGTGCACATCATGACCATGAAAATGAACACAAACACATATCCTTCACACTCCACACATTGAATTGAAAACCCACAACACCGCACCAACACTGCACTGTACAGTAGAATTCAAAAGAGCTACTGCCCTGGGATAGAAGCTGTAGATAGATAGGGAATAGGAAGTTTTATATTCTTTGCAGTCATCTAGTCATTAGCACTCTGAAAGTTAGTTGTTAGCTCTCTGAGAGTCATTGAGGCCACATGGAACTTAAATCCTTCCATACTCCCTCATTCCAGCAGAACTGAAGAAGCTTCTTGGATGAGACGTGAAATATTTTCAAGGGGAAAAAAAGTCCAGTTTCCCTTTGGAAAAGTACCTTTGGGACAACCACAACCTGGATGATTAAGAATCTCCATACATATCCCCACCCATATATCTGCATTTTATATGAATTTGTTTGGCTCTACGTTTTCACATTTCCTGTTCAGTAAATTCATGACTGCTTTCTAGCAATACATCTATCAGCAAATCTTCTGATCTGTGCTTCCAAATCTTTTCTAGACATTTTGAGGGGAAGGTTTATATTAGGAGGAAAGTTTATGGAAAACTTGCAAATTGGTTTTTAATGCATTTAGGATTAGGAAAATGAAAGGCCCAGTGATACAGTAATTGGCAGATTTTCTTATTTTTAATACAGTTTTAGATGGAGAGGGAAATCACCAATTAGTCTCTTTGTATCACTTTTCAACATCCTCCCCCCTCCCAGTTTTAAGCCTTCACATGGCACATTTTCAGCTCACTTAACAGAAGTGCCAAGTTATTCAGGTCTTTTTTTTATGCTTTGAGCTAATGAAGCCTCTGCTTAATCCATGCCAATGCAGTACATGTAATTATGGAAAAAATAATAATCCAAGAGAAAGTGATAGTAACTGAAAAATCAATGTGTGCCTTGTTAATTATAATTTTTTTTAACTGCAAAAAGAAATAATTTAGAAATCAATTTTGAGGATGGCTGTTATTATAAATGTAATTATGATTATTTTGTGGTGACATTAGTTTTTCATTCATTCATTTAGTGTGCAGGTAGTTCTCAACTTACAACAATTCATTTAGTGACCCTTTGAGGTTACAATGGCATTGAAAAAAGTTTCTAAGCGAGACAGTTTTATGACTGTATTTCACACCTACGACTATTGTAGCATTTCCATGGTCATGCCATCAAAATTCAGATGCTTAACAACCGACCCATAATTATGTCTTGGCTCATGTGATCACATTTTGTGACAAGCAGAATCAATAAGGAAGCCAGATTCACTTAACAACCATGTTACTAACTTAACAACTGCGGTGATTCACTTGACAACTGTGAGGAGAAAGGTTGTAAAATGGAGCAAAATTCACTTAAAAACTGTCTCGCTTAGAAATAGAAATGTTGGGCTCGCTTATGATTGTACGTTGAAGACTACCGGAAAACATTTTGCTTAACTGTACAGCATCTCTTTGAATAGAATTCCACAGGTAAAGCTTTGGTTGGATAATTTCCTATGACATGTAGCTTACGTCTTGATGGCTGTTTGACCTATAGAGTTGATGCGCTAGCCCCCCCAGAAGGTTCCAAGAGTCTAGATCCCTCTGTCCCTTTCTTCTTGGCAATTTGGTGTCTTCCTGCTCTCCGTCACAGGTCTAATGTCTCAGGGTCTCTTGTTCTGCCCCTTATCCTGGAAGACAGCCAGTTCCGGTCACTCAATATCTATCTATCTATCTATCTATCTATCTATCTATCTATCTATCTATCTATCTATCTATCTATCATTTCTCTCTTTCTTTTTTTCAGTATGTACCTATCTCTATCTCTATATATATACCTACCTACCTACCTAACTCTATCTATCTATCTATCTATCTATCTATCTATCTATCTATCTATCATTTCTCTCTTTCTTTTTTTCAGTATGTACCTATCTCTATCTCTATATATATACCTACCTACCTACCTAACTCTATCTATCTATCTATCTATCTATCTATCTATCTATCTATCTATCTATCTATCTATCTATCTACCTACCTACCTATCTATCTATCTATCTATCTATCTATCTATCTATCTATCTATCTATCTATCTATCTATCTATCTATCATTTCTCTCTTTCTTTTTTTCAGTATGTACCTATCTCTATCTCTATATATACCTACCTACCTACCTAACTCTATCTATCTATCTATCTATCTATCTATCTATCTATCTATCTATCTATCATTTCTCTCTTTCTTTTTTTCAGTATGTACCTATCTCTATCTCTATATACCTACCTACCTACCTACCTACCTACCTACCTACCTACCTACCTACCTAACTCTATCTATCTATCTATCTATCTATCTATCTATCTATCTATCTATCTATCTATCAGCTTCTTTTTTTCTCTAGATCAACTTCATACTCTCTCCTCCTCGGGCCTGTTTCACCTCACATGCAGCTCGGCCCAGCAGGGACAACCCTGGATGGGACAGGACAGGCTGATAAACCTTTCCCCCTCTCTTCCTTCTCTCCTCAGGCCTCTGCTTACTTTGCCTCCTTGTCCAATGGTCTCCCTATCTCCCTTTCCTTCATGCTGCTTCTCTGCTTCCCTCCCAGCCACACATTCATTCAATTGTTTCCAACTGTCTATGATCCAATGCAAAATATTTTGACAGGAATGTTATTTATGAACTAGTTCTTCAAGGTCTTCTAAACTCCTGCTGTATCATCTGTTTCTAACTGTCCTGTCTTCTGTTGGCCTCTCTTTCTATTGACCCAATTTTTTCCATGCATCAGAATATTTCCCAATGACCCTTGCCTTCAGATGATGTCTGTTGTGTCTTCGGAAATGATGCCAGGAGTCGGTGACTTTGTATCAAGCTTTTTTATTGATGTGGGAACCGAACTGGCGCTATAGAGAAACTTTGCGGCTTTTATTTCTTTAGCCGCGGCGGCCGCGGCCAATGACACTGCTTTGAATCTCCCGCGATTCGAATAGACCAATCGCAGGAGATTCCTAGCGAGCCAATCGACGCAGCTCGCCTAGCCAATCCGAGTGCCCCGCGCTTTGGCCAATCAAAACGCGGGGATCTCAAGAATGCTAATGAGGGGACAGAACACCCCTCCCCTCTTGGTTTAGTCCTTACGTTGCGTAGTCCCGTAGGTAGGCGGGGCTCCGTCTTAGCCTAATGGACCTGCGCAGCTCAGTCGTAGGTTGGATCCCGGCCGGTTCGGTTGGGGTCTCTGCTTCTCCGGATGCCGTCGTGGGAACCGGCTGGTCAGTCGGGCCGGGCCGCTCTCCGTAGCTCCCTCCTGGGCTTCCCGGGTTGGTTGAGCTGCGGGTTTCGCCGCTCCTGCTAGGTCTCCCCGGGTCGGTCGAACTGGCCTGGCTGTCTCTTCCTGGCGAGGTTTCGTGCTGGCTGCTTTCCGGTAAGTATGGTTGGTTTATTCTTCTTTGGTTTTGGTCCCCTGGGTATTCCCTCCCCCCTTGGTTTGTGTTGTGGGGGTTGGTTTTGCCTGCTTATGTGTCGGTGGTCTCTTGGGTGGTCATCCTCGATCTTAATTGGTCGATGTGGCGTTTCCACACTCGTCCGTCTGTTGTTTGTAGCCGGTACGAGTGTGGGCCTGTTATTTGTGTGATGACGGCTGGTACCCATAACGGGTCTCCCATCAGGTTTTTCGCGTACACGGGGTCGCCTGGTGCGAAGGTTCGGTGTTTGCTGGTTGAGTCTGGGGGCTTCTCTGGGTTATACATGGGGTGTAATCTGTCGAGTGGGGACCTTATTTTCCTCCCCATTAATAGTTCGGCCGGGCTCTTATTCGTTGGGGTTATGTGTTGGGTGAAGAGTAATTTATTTATTTTATCCTGGATCTCCCCGTGGTCTATTTTCCGAATGGTTTTCTTTGTGAATTGCACCATCCGTTCCGCCCTACCGTTCTCCGCCGGATGCGCCGGTGCTGTCAGCGCGTGTTGGATGCCCCTTTCCACTAGGAATTTTTCGAATTCTAGCGAGGTGAATTGGGGCCCGTTGTCGGAAACGACAACGTCTGGGAGGCCATGCATTGCAAAAAGTTTGCAGAGTTCCTTGATCACGGCCTCCGTGGTTGTTGTTCTCATGTTGCTTACCTCCAGCCAGTTGGAGTAAGTGTCTACTGTTATCAGGAAGGTGTGTCCTTTTGTGGGCCCGGCGAAGTCTATGTGGATCCTAGACCAAGGTCCCCTTGGGGTTTCCCACTCTAGGACAGGTGCTGTGGGTGGGCTTGGCCTAGTTTCCTGGCATTGTTGGCACCTTCCTACCCATGTCTCAATCTGTTTGTCCATCCCTGGCCACCAAGCGTAACTTCTGGCCAGGGCTTTAGTCCTAACGATGCCCGGGTGCCCCTCGTGTAATAGTTCCAGAACCTTCCCTTGTAGTTTTTCTGGAATGACCACCCTATCCCCCCATAGTATGCACCCTTTTAATAACGAGAGTTCCGTTTGCTGGTTCCGGAATGTCTTGACGGACTCGTCGTTGTCCCTTTCCGGCCACCCTTTCTCTACCCAATGCAACACCCGCACCAGATGTTTGTCTTTATTAGTTTCTCGGCAATGTCTGACGCGGTTATGGGTAGGTTGGGTAGAGTCTCTATACTGAGGGTGGTCGTCATGGGTGCTGGGTCAGTGTCAGGTTCCGGTAGCGGCGAGCAGCTTAAGGCGTCTGCATGGGAGATCGTCTTACCCGGTCTGTGTATGAGTCCGTAGTTGTAGGCCACCAGGAACTCGGACCACCTTGTCATTCGGGGAGACAGAATGTTCGGGGTGGCCCGGTTCCCTGCAAGGATTCCCAGCAGCGGTTTGTGGTCGGTTATGATGGTAAATGTCTGGCCGTAGAGATACTCGTGGGATCTTTTTACTGCGGCGACGATAGCCAGAGCCTCTTTGTCCAGCTGGCTGTAGTTCCGCTCCGGTTTGGTGAGGGTCCTTGAAAAGAATGCGATGGGTGATTCTTTTCCGTCGGGGAGAGTATGGCTGAGGACAGCGCCAACGCTGAAGGATGATGCGTCGCATGTGACGGCCAGAGGTAGGGTCTCGTTGTACTGTATGAGGATGGCATCGGAAGTGAGGAGGTCCTTTGTTCTCTGGAAGGTGGCTTGCTTGCGTTTCCCCCAAGTCCAGGTCGCCGCCTTGTCCAAGAGCCTATGCAAAGGCTCCGCCGCCGTCGCCTTTTGGGGCAGGAAGACATTATAAAAGTTAAGTAGCCCCAGAAATGCCTGCAGCTCCGTCTTCGACTTGGGTGTGGGGGCTTCTTTGATGGCTTTGATTTTTTGGTTTGTGGGGTGAATGCCGTGACAGTCTAGGAGATATCCTAGGAATTCAACCCGTTCCATTTAAATGCTCCCCAGTGGGTGACTATGGTTTGCGCTTCTGCCGTTTCCTCATCGACTGGCAACTGTTGGTATGCCTGGCGAGGTCGAGCTTGGCGAAAACCTTGCCCCCTCCCAGTGAATGTAGTAGGTGTTGCACTACTGGGACGGGGTAGGCGCTTTGTTGCAAGGCGCCATTTAGGGTGGCCTTATAGTCCCCACAGATTCTCACCAACCCATCGGGCTTGATCGGGGTGACTATGGGGGTCTCCCACCGGGCATGGTCTATTAGTTGTAGGACCCCTTTTTTGACGAGCTTGTCAATTTGCTCGTTTATCTTGGGTTTAAGTGCGAGTGGTACCCGCCTTGGTTTCAGGCATTTTGGGGGGACGTTTGGGTCTAGGCTGAATGATATAAGGGGCCCTCGGTACTTGCCTAGGTTTCCGTCAAAGACCTCTTGGAATTCCCGGGCTAGTTGTTGCTCCCAGTTGTCGTTGGTGATGTGGCTGATTCCCGTGACTGCGATGCCGAGCGGGGCGAACCATTGCAGTCCCAGTAGGCTTGGGCGGTCGCGATCGACGATGGTCAAGGGAAGGCTTTCGGTAAGCCCTTTGTATGTTACATTGAACTGTCCGGTTCCGACTACAGGGATGCGGTTTCCCTGGTAGTCTTTTACGATTAGTCTCTGGCTGTCTAGGCCTTTTCTTTGGATGGTAGGCACCAAGAGCTTTATTTCTTGCCATGCTATCATGGAGAGGTAGGACCCGGAATCCACCTCCATTTTGCATGGCTCGCCTTCGATGCCTACCTCCACGTAGACCTTCCGGGCGTCATTGGTTGTGGCGTGGCCGATGGTGACCGTCTGATGGGTCTCCTCTCTTCGCCAGGTCTCGCCGCCTCGTAGGGATCGTCTGTTCCGGTCCCGTCTGTTGCCAGAGGGGCGATCTCTGGTCCGGGGTGGTGTGCTCTCTCTCCTCCGTTCGCTCTGGTCCCATCGTGGTGGGCTGCGGTTCTTTTTGAGATGGCAGACGCGGGCGATGTGTCCCTTCTTGTCGCAAAGCCGGCAGATTGACTCGAAAAACCAGCATTCGGACCTGGGGTGGTCGCCTCCGCAACCAGCACAGTTGTTTCTCAACTTATGACCCTGCCGATTCCGTGGGTCGCGGCCTGCCTGGAGACGGTGAATTTCCTCCTCCTCGTTGGAAGTGCCTGATGCCGAGTGGAAGTCGCCCTGGTGGGTGGTCGTCTCGGGTTGGGTCTCGGCCGACCTTGCAGGGTGGTTGTTCCCGCTGCGGTCCCCAGCATTCGGTCAGCGCATGCCTTCGGCGGGTCGCTTCGGCGGCTGCGGCTTCGGTGAGGGTATCTGCAAGGGTGATGTTGCCCTTGGCCATCAGCCAACTCTGGAGGACGGGGTCCCACAGGCCGAGCACGATTCGGTCTCGCAGGGCGTCATTCAGGTTGTCGAATTCGTACAGCCCCCCTAGGCGCCGTAGTTCGGCGACGAAGTCGCTGAAACTCTCACCCGACCGTTGGTCCCGACAGTAGAACTCATGTCGTCGGATGAGGATGGGCACCTCTGGGGCGTAGTGCTGCCGAAGTATTGGCTCGAGGACGTCCCAGTCCATCGCAGTCACGTCGGCGGGTTTGGCGAGTGCTTTGGCCATCTTAAATACCTCGGTCCCGCAGTGGGTCAGGAAGACGGCTCGCTTCATGTGGCCGGTGGCGTCCTTCAGGTCGCTGCACTCGAGGAACATGCGGAATCTGTCGGAGTACGATTCCCAGTCCTCACTGGCGGGGTTGAAGGGTGCGGGGGGTGCGATTTAGACAGAACAATGTCTAATATCTAAACTTAGTATAATTATTAGAACTTCCAATAACTAGACTTGGTTCACTGCAGCTAGTATTGAACAATTTGGTTTTCTTGTAAGTCCAAGGTGTTTTCTTACACTTATTTTTCTAGCACCACAATTCAATGGCTTCCATTTTTCTTCATTAAGCCTCTCTGATGTTTTTGCTTACTTAGCTGTATGCTACAAGTGAGAATACAATGGACAATGCATACTTCTGTGGTCAAACAACCTTTTCTGTCCCATGCTTTTAATATTTTGTTGAGATCTGTCATAATTTTATTCCCAAGTCACAAAATTACAGTCATTACCCATATGGATTTTTGGGTCAAGGAAGATAATGTCTGTTATCATATTATCTTCTTTTGTTCTATTTGCACTGGGGTGACATTGCTTATTGATACAATCATTGCTTTTTTAAACAAAAGTTCAGATCAGGTCTTACACTCTATTCTTTCATCTTTAGCAGGGGACTCCTTCCTTACTTCTGGACATCAAAGGGATATCATCAGAAAATCTGAGCTTATTGATACTTCTCCCAGGAATTTTAATTCCAATTTCTATTTCTTTTAGATTTTCATTTCCGATGATATACAATATATTGTATATAACAGAAATAACCATGGTAATAAAAGACAAACTTGTGTTCTACTTCCCTGAACCACTTAGTTGTTCTATATATCATTCTAACTGTGGCTTCCTAATTGTTATATCAGTTCTTCAACTGGAAGATAAGGTAGTCAGCTAACCACATTTCTAATAGTTTTCATTGCAAAATTTTACTTATGTAATACAATATATATACATACAGAGAGAGAGAGATGCACATAGAGTCAATCTGAAAAGGAAAAAAGGAAAAGAAAACAAAGAAGAAAGGAAATAGAAAAAAGAAAGTAAATGAGCAGAAAATATGAAAAATATACAGAGAAATGACTTTCAATCTTGCAAAGTTATGCATACAATCCTAATCAAAACTGTCTCTAGGACCACATCATTTTGCTTTTTTTTAAATAACCTATTCTTTGTAAATCATCAAAACCATAAGTCACAAAATCATTTTATTTTCTTACACAAAAAGTCCATAAGAGGTGGCCAGGCCAGGCGCGTGAGGCACATGGGACAAGTTCCACCCTCCACCCTTTCCCCCCTCTCCTCACTACCTCGTGTTGTTTGCAATGCAAGCGATGGTAGCCTTGTGTTCCTGTGAGCCATGTGGGTAGTGCAGCCTTGTGTTCCTGCACAGCCTGGATTAATTGCTTTTTTTTGGGGGGGGGGGTACTTTGGGGGTGACCTTTCTCTGCAGACCACCAAAATTTTCTCATGGAACACCAGCGGTCCCCGGCCCACTGGTTGTTGACTACTGGCTTAGAAGACATCTCAACATGGAACAGGTTTCCAGAAGTCTGAAAACAAGCAATCTCGTACCATAAGAATATCATATAAAAAGCAAAGGGTTCCCTTCATACAAATCACATGTACTTTATCTAGGATTTCAAGATCATTTGGAGCTCTTTCTTCCAAGGAAGATAATCACTTTATGCACCTGAGGGATATTTGTGAGAAGATGGCTTTAAGTGTTAGAATTCAAGCTTTCCAATAAAGTGGCAAATGGGAGGATATAGAAGAATTCCTATAGAGAATGAAATTGAATCATGGGTGTATGAGCCTGATTAAAGAGGAAATGCTTACGTTGCTTTTGCTTATCTGTTCAAGTTGGATGGAATGAATGCAGGGATGTTCAGAATTTCCGAAAATGGGTTTCGGCTGGAGCTTGATTGAAAATTTGAAATTCGCACTAGGGTATCAAAAGTTCATTGAAGCCAATCTGGAAGTAAATGTTATGGTTCAAACATACGCAGATAAAGGACTGTGTTCTACAAGGCACTATAATGAAGTAGGAGAACTTAGATCTCTTTGCCCCATTAAAAATGGTGACTTCCTTCTTGACTCAGGGAAGTCATCAGAATAAGGGAGAACAATTGTTCTCTTGAGTGCAAGAATAATGTGCTGAAGACAAAACTATCAGAGAACGTGAAAAGGGTTGTTATAGATCAGAGCTTTCATGATTAAATTTGTTGATGTTATTGCTGAACCAAATGTCTCAGAAGTTGCTGCACAAGTACAGCTAAAAGCAAGGTGACTTACCCAGTTACTTCCAGCAAATTCACAACTCAAGATTTCCAGCCTGAGAGTGTGAAATATTGAATCTTAGAGGCCGAAACAAAACTTGGTTTTTTAAAACATGGCAACCCAGTTCTCTATGCTAGAGGTCTGAAATATGTGCCTCACCAAAATTAATATTTATTTATTTAAAACTTTTAGATAGCCACCATCTTATATCCACCTCTGAGGTCTAATAAGCCAGCTCTACAATATAAGGGGCAGAAGGAATACCCTTGAGGGATAGGAGGAAAAGCTCCAATCAAGATAATGATCACATAAAAGGAATTTGAGTCCAAGACAAAAGTGCACTTACGAAGTGGTTGTTTTGTTTCCCCAATGTATACATGGCTCACTGCATTTACTGCATATACCACATTGCTCAGTTTGTGCCCATTCATAAATGCATGGCACAACATAGGAGAACAAATCCACCAAGACTAGATTCAGCAGTCCATCTGCATTTAAAAGAAAAAGGCCACTCTTTTGAAGACAGCAAAGTCCACATTTTGGACAGCTCGTTTGAAAGAGAGGTCAAAGAGGCTATCTATGTCAAGAGTGAACAGCCCTCTCTCAACAGAGGGGGAGGTATATGACCCATGGTGAGATTCTACCAGTTTCCCTACTTCAGTGATCACGCATTTCATGCATGCATGTGTGCATGCACCTAACATGCAGCTTTCCAAACACCAGTTGAGTCTCTGCCACACCAATCAGCTGAGAGGATAAAGAAGAGAAGAGGTGGATGGGAGGGCCACTCCTGCACTTTTCTCTTCTTTATCTCTCAGCTGATCACTTGAGCTTTTTTTTTTTTTTTTTTACTACCACTTTGGTAGAACCAGGCCAAACCAGTAGCATTTCACCACTGGATAGGATATCATCTATCTCCAGTATCTAGATGTGGTATTCAGCAGGTTCTGACCAGTACTGGAGAACTGGTCGTGGAAATTATGAATAATTCGGAGAACCGGCAAATCCCACCTCTGACTGGAGATTTTACGGTATCCTTCCCCTGCCACGCCCACCAAGCCATGCCCACAGAACTGGTAGTTAAAAATTTTTGAATCCCACCACTGCCAATCTCTATCTCCAGTGTACAAGACAGTCCTGTCAGCAGTTCCAAGAAGGCTCCACAACCATTTGCACCACTCAGGTGACCCTGAGGACCTAGATAAACATCCAGGTGGCCCTAAGGACTCGCTAAAAGAATGCAAAGGACCAATAGTCTACAAGGAATATAAATTCTTCCCTTTCCCACCATCCAGTCAGAGATGAAGAAGCTTCTTGAATAAGAAGTTAAACATCTTCAAAGAGAAAAAGGTGCTTTTTTTTTTTTTTTTTGAAAAAGCACCTTTGGGACAACCATGAGCTGGATGACTGAGAATCTCCATAGAGAGTAATCTGAGAAGGGATCTCAGACATGATCCTCACTAGTTCTTTTTAGGATAAAGGCAGGCAAAAGGGAAGCACAGTTCAACTCATAAGATTCTAATATTATAATAAAAGTCTTATTAGTTTGCATTTGGTTGACACACCATAATTTCATGGAAGACATGATCAATGAAGATGTGTTGATAATGTCTAAAAGGTGTGTGTGTGTGTGTGTGTGGATGAGAGAGAGAAAGAGAGAGGGAGGGAGGGATGGAGGGAGGGAGGGAGGAAGAGACCACTTGGCTGTTTGCTTGGCTGTTTTCCTTTGAGAAAATAAATTATTGCAACAGCTGTCTTTTGCACAAGATCTGGTTGTAAGAAATACCTAGCTCACAAATCACACCAATCCATAATATTTAGGGGCATGGGGTAAAAGGATCATAGTGTGTTATGTGAACTCCAGCAGTTATGGTTTATTTAAGAAATCAGAACTGAATAAACATGGACTTAATACAAGGTGTGAACAGAGTATTGACATTTACCAGAGTATTGACATTTACCTTTGCAACCAGGTGATAGGATCTAGGTCTTAATTATCATAGGAAGCCCTATTTGAAAATGTGACCAATCCCAATGACCAAATATATTTAGGTGTTTGATGTTTGATCATTGGTATTGAATCTCATTTCACCACCGAATTTGGAAAAGGTAATTACAAGAGGTAAATGCATGGGACTTTCCTTGAGTATAGGTAGTCCTTGACTTATGACAATTAAGTCCCAAATTTCAGTGGCTAAGTGAAACAATTGTTAAGTGAGCTTTGCCCCATTTTATAACCTTTCTTGCCCGCCATTGTTAAGTGAATCATCACAATTGTTAAGTTAGTAACAGGGTTGTTCAGTGAAACTGGCTTCCCCATTGACTTTGCATGTCAAAAGGTTGCAAAAAATGATCACATGACCACAGGACACTGCAAACATCGTTAATATCAGTCAGTTGACAAGTATCTGAATTTTGATCACATGACCATGGGGATGCACAAATGTAATAACTTTGAAAAATGGTCAAAAGTCACCTTTTTTTTTTTAAGCACTATTGTAACTTTGGACATTCACTAAACAGATGGTTGTATGTTGATGACTACCTGTACTGGATCTTCCCAGCAGATCCAATGTGTTCAGCTTCACAAAACGTTTAGGCAGGAGTAATCTCCTTTGGCTGGCCGCCTCGTCCTGAGGAAATGGAGCATCCAGCCACAATGAGGGCCAAAAGGCCAATACAATGGGCATGAACATGGAATCAACTCTCTGTTCTTTGTGCCTGTGTCTGTATCACTCACATCTACAAAAGTTTAGGGCTTCAAATCATGTGGTTGCCCTTGCTACCTTGTCTTTGAGAGCCTTCTTTTGTGGCTGCTTCTTCACATGAGCAATTGAGAGAGTCCAGGTGAAGCAGCACGATGAATCATTTTGGTAGCTCAGAAGCAGGGATCCACAGAAGGGAAAGCAAATAAGAAAACATGCGTCATAAGTTTGCAATGTCCCTTGTGAGGGATCCTTGGGGGATCTCTAAACTTGGTTGTTCCTTGCCAAGAAGTGAACAGAATAGAGTGGTAGAGTTGGAGATCTTCTAGTCCAGGGGTCACCAACCTTTTGGACCTCAGGGACCACCAAACTCATAATTTTAAATCCCGTGGACCAGAGACCCTGGGAAATCCCTCCCAAAAAAAGTCTGCAGAAAAATCCCCCACCCTGTTTTCCTATCAATCAATCATTCTTTTTTTTTTTTGAACAAATTTTATTAATTTTTAAGGACATACAAAACACAAATACACAAAAACACAAAACATAAAAGCATAAGAAATCTCTTTTCTGAAAGTTGCTTAGTCCCGGGTTAAAACTCTTGGTACAGACACAAATTCAAATTCATATTCATTTTACATACCATTCCATATCTTATTAGCATTTTCAATTTTTTATATAACTTCTCCTCTCTTTTAAATTTTCTCAATTTTATTTTATTTATCTCCTCTCAATTCAAATCATAATATTTATTATTCTTTGTCTGTTCTATTTCCAGCTATCCATTTATCTTTCTTCTTTAAAAAAAAAAAACTTTTCCTGTACACTAAATGGAGTATGATGCCTTTATCTCTTTCCCCTATATTTATAATACTTAATATAAAATACATAACTTACATTGGGATTCTGTCTGGTACGTTCTAAAATTATACAGTATTATCAAAACCAATACAAATCTATTCATTAATATTAATATTCATTTATATCTTAAACATTTAGCACATTACTTTTCAATTAAATCACATACTTTAATGGGAGCACCTATTTTCCATAGTTATTCTCCCCCCCATATCACATCTTATAGATCCCAAGGCAGAGGAGCGGTGGTCAGCAATGGCCGCCACAAAGAAATCTGCAGCCGGACAAGCAGGTGCAGGAGGGAGAAAGTTGGAAGAATTATGAAAGTTGCTTTCAACCGGGACAAGGCAAGAGAAAGTGCCCTGGAATCTTGAAGGCTGCTAAGGATACATTGTTTCCAGTGAGAGTTACAAGCTGCGAATATCCTAAAAGGGAAAGTTGTTTTTTGTTTTTGTTTTGTTTCACTTTCTTCCTAATGTGACAGCGGATGGAAAAAAAAAAATTTGGCTGTGAGGGGGAAGGGAGAGGAAAAAAATTGGAGCAAAATGTGAAAATAAGGAGAAGATTGCCTAGAATTCTAAAGAGTTACTAAACATCAATAAGACTTCTAAAAGATATATTTTAAAGGGAACTTTGTGACTAAACTTTAACCCCAGAAAGAGAAAGTGAAGAAGGAGAAAGTATTTAAAAGAAACAGTTTGTTTGGATTGTTTGGTGATTTTGGAACTTCTGAGAACTACTTCTAATTGAAAGCACTTGGGTGGTTGTTTGGAAAAACTTTTTCTCTACACAATGGCATCACTTGTGGATGGACTGAAACTTGTATGCCAAAAATATGAAAAAGAAAAGCAAGAAGGGAAAGATGTCCTTGGCACTCTTTTTGAATTTTTAGAAATGGCGGTTTGTACTTATGTAAAGCTGAATGAACAACAGGATGATGGGGACAAAGAAGAAGCCATTTTTGATGAACAAATAACTTTGGTCGGAGAAGGGAAAAAGAAAGAGAAAAAGGAAAAGAAGACTTTAAGACCTGGAAAATCAACCCCAAAAGAGAAGAATAAGGTGAAAAGGGGACATTATGTTGGGAAACAACAGAAAGGGGGAAAGCAGAATAAAAGGGAGGTGGAGAGACAAGGGGGTAAAGAGGACAAGGAGAAGAAGAAGCAAGGGAGAAAGGAAGGGATGAGAAGCCTTAATGGTGGGGAGCAAGATGTAAAGAAGCAAAAGTTTTTTTAGAGATAATGGATAAATTTTATTGAAAAAGGGATTCTGGAAAGGTACACAAGATTGCATTTCTATATTTGTATTTAGAAATAACCATAGAAAATTGGAAATATTATGTAATTTAAAATGTGATAAAATATTTAGGACAATCTAGAGAATTTTTTGTTAAGAAAAGGGGAGTACTGTAATGAAACAATGATTTAAGATATGTGATGTGGGGGAGGGGATAATTTTGGAAAGCATAAGTGTTCCCACAAAGGCATGATATTTAATTGAAATGGGTAAAATGTTTAAGATATAAATGATTGTTAATATTAATGATTAGATTACATTATCCTAGTGAATTTTTTTGTGAAATGAGAGATTTGAAGTAGAAGAAGGGGGAACATTGAAATGAAACAATGATCTATAAGATGTGATGGGGGGGGGGGAAATAACTATGTACAATCAATCATTCTTTATTTGGAATCATAGAATACCGTCTCCAGCTCTGTTCTCAGGGGGAGCGGGAGAGAGAGAGAGAGAGAGACTTTTGGCTTCATGCAAAGAAAGCAGCAGAAGCAGCAGAAGTCTTTCTTTCTCTCCCCCAAATTCCTCCAGAAATGAGTCTTTGCCGGTGCAGCCTCTTGGAGCAGGAAGACTTGCAGGGTTCCAAAGACTCATTTCTGGTGGAGTTTGGGAGAGAGAAAGAAAGACCTTTGCTGCTTTCCTTGCATGCAGCCAAAAGCAGAAGAAGAAAGAAGTGGAAAGAAGCAACCAGGTGGCCAGGCCAGGCACGTAGGGCACATGGGGCAAGTTCCCCTTCCCCCCTTTCTCCCTCCCCTCACTACCTTGTGTTGTTTGCAATGCAAGCGACACAAGCCTTGTGTTCCTGCGGGCCATGTGGGTGGCACAGCTTTGTGTTCCCGCGCAGCCTGGATTAATTGCTTTGGGGGGAGGGTGTATTTTGGGTGTGACCTTTCTCTGTGGACCACCAAAATTTTCTCGCTGACCACCAGTGGTCCCAGGCCCACTGGTTGGTGACCACTGTTCTAGTCCAACCCCTTACACAAGCAGGAGCCTCTATGGGATTCCAGACAAGTGGTTTTCTGGTCTCTTCTTAAAAGCCTCCAGTGATAGAGCACCCACAACTTCTGAATGATGTTCAGTACACAGATGATGATAACCTAGTTTGGGTAATGAAACATCTGCAAGAAAACAACCAAACATTGAGAGCACCAAGCACCTTTTGTGTCAATCCTGAGCTACAGATACTCTCTTTTAATGTCCCTTGTCCCTAATTGCATGCAATGTTGCAACACAAGTACCAAAAGGTGGATTTCTTGTATTGTGATGCTACAAGGCATGCTTTGTCATTGTGCTATTAACCGATACCTATGCATTCTTCACATTGCAATTTTTGCTTTAAGTTTCATCAAAACAAAATCCCCCCTCTTTAAATTGTAACAACCCCCCCCCAAAAAAAATAAATGCAAACATTTATCTAGTATATTATTAATTTGAAGCAAAGAGATAAAAAGACAAAATCCCCCAAAATACCCTTCAAGAAGGGTAATCCTTTTAGGTGCTTTTAACCCAAGAATCAAATCTTCAAGTGGAGAGGCAGCATTTTCTACAAATTAAATTTTCTCCACGTAGATCATGCAATGATATCTTGAATAGCTTCGTTTAGTCTCAGCCAGACTAGGTTAAAGATTTTGGCCAACCTGCAGTATTCTAGAGGTATTGAATTGCAATCGCTACTATTTATTTTAGAGGCACCAATAGAGTAAGTCTGATATAGTCCTGCTTTTGGGGTGAAAAAAGCTGAGTATGATCTCTCCAGGAAGAAATCCAAGCAACGTACAGCCCTTGATTTTAACTGTTTTCATATAAACTCTACTTTACAGTCCTCTTGTGAACTGGCTTCATTATAAAACACAGCTTAGAGAACAAGCTACACAGGTAAAAAATGTTCTTGAATCTGTGAAGCAGAAGTAGGAAGTTTGACAGCAGCAGCCAAAAAAGCTAATGCAATCTTAAGTTGTATTAACAGTCAAGATCAAGGGAACTACTAATACCACTCTATAAAGCCTTAGTAAGACCACACCTAGAGTACTGCATCCAGTTTTGGTCACCACACTATAAAAAAGATGTTGAGACTCTAGAAAAAGTACAGAGAAGAGCAACCAGGGTGATTAGGGGACCGGAAGCTAAAACATACAAAGAACGGTTACAGGAACTGGGCTAGGCTAGTCTAGTAAAGAGAAGGACCAGGGGAGACAGGATAGCGGTCTTCCAATATTTGAGGGGCTGCCACAGAGAGGAGGAAGGGGTCAATCTATTTTCTAAAGCGCCTGTAGGCCAGACAAGGAATAATGGATGGAAACTGAACAAGGAGAGATTTAACCTGGAAATAAGGGGAAACTTTCTGTCAGTGAGAGCAATCCACCAAGGGAACAGAAGTTGCCCTTGGAAGTTGTGGGAGTGCCATCACTTGAGGCTTTCAAGAAGAGATGGGACTGCCATTTGTCAGAAATTTGTCCTGCTTTCTGATGCTTTGGAGAATAGCTTGACTCTCTCTTTTTTGTGGCAGCCCCTGGGATACTAGAACACTACTATCATCATATATATTCATCAGACTAGACATACCCAGTTCCTGCAATCATTCTTCATATGTTTTAGTCTCCAGTCCCCTAATCATCTTTGTTCCTCTTCTCTGCACTTTTTCTAGAGTCTCAACATCTTTTTTACACCATGACGACCAAAACTGGATGCACTTTGTGGCCTTACAAAGTGATATTAAGAATCACATGATTCTATCCCTCTGTTTATGTAGCCTAGAACGATGTTGGCTTTTTTTGGCAGCTACAGCATACTGCTGGCTCATATTTAAATGATTGTCCACTAGGACTTCGAGATCCCTTTCACAGTTACTACTAGTGAGTGAGGTACCACATATACTGTACCTGTGCATTTTGTTTTTCTTGCCTAAATGTAGAACCTTGCTTTTTTTTCACCGTTGAATTTCATTTTGTTAGACAGTTCCCAATGTTCTAATCTGTCAAGTTCCTTCTGTATCTTAAGTGTATCTGGGGTGTTGGCTGTTCCTGCTAGCTTGCTGTCGTCTGCAAATTTGATGAGTTCCCCATCTATCCCCACATCCAAATCATTGATGAAGATGTTGTAGAGTACTGGGCCTAAAACAGAGCCTTAGAGTACCCCACTGTTTACTTCCCTCCATGTAGTTCTGGAGGGTGATAAAGAACAGGGAGGCTGTGTATTGGTACTTTCAGAGGTAGGAATCCTAGTTTTAAAAAAGCTGATGATCTGGTATACTGTACCATCATATTGAAAGGATAGAAAAGAAGTCCAAGGTGATGTTTGGCCTTCAAACAGACTCTTTACTTTAATACTCCTCTTTACTCATGGTGAGTAACAAACCACAAGAATAAGAAATAAGGTGGGTTTCCTCATGTTCCCCATGATTTATTTTAAGGGAGGGGCCATAACTCATTGGAAGAGAAGTATGCTTTAGATCAGATGGTTTCCTCCTTCTACTTCAGGCATTGGCACAGGGCAAGGAAGACCAGATGCTGCCAATCTATGCAGGCAATGATATCGAACTAGACAGACCACTAGTCTAATCAATTAGAAGGCAACTTTCCATGCTGTAGGCCAGTGGTGGCTAACCTTTTTGGGCTCCTGTGCTAGCACTCAGAAGGCAATGCACGGCCCCTCCCTTTGCATGCATATGCAATCTACCCCCCTGCCTTTACCTGCACTCGCCTCCCAGCTGATTTTTGGACCATTTGAGGCCTTTTTCGGCCTCCCAGGGGCTTCAGGGAAGCCTCTGCAGTCTTTGAAGGCCAAAAAAATGGGCCTGTTTTGTCATTTCTGGTATTTCTGGAAATACAGGAAGTGATAAAATGGGCCTATTTTTCGGCCTGCAAAGGCTGCCAGAGGCTTTCCTCAAGCCTTTGGGAGGCAGAAAAAGGCCCCAAATGGGCCGAAAATCAGCTGGGAGGCTCACGCATGTGCAGTGCAGGTAAGTTTGCCTGGGGCTTGCGTGCTTGCACAAATGGCTCTACATGCTACCTGTGGCATGTGTGCCATAGGTTCGACATCATGGCTATAGGCATACACTTTCAATGCCAAGCAAGCATCTAAAATTAGTATGCATCTCAGAGAGATTTGACATAGTTGTCTAAACTTTCAGAAAGGCATCTGAACAACACAGCCAGCCAAAGTCCACTGAGACCAAATAGATAATACTGTGTATCCCTGGGGCTCTGCTGAATAGCCCATTTGCAATGTGATCAAAAGCAGATAGTGAATGCCTCCATTTTCTATAGCGGGGGGTTCTCTGATAACAGTAATACTTGGAGAAGGGAAGGAGATTGCTTCTTTTTAGGAGGTTAAACATCGTCTTGGGGCTTCAGCTGGGGAAAAAGAACAAGGAGAGAATGGAAAAGCAAATGGACTTCTCCAGAAAGTGAGGAAGTAAGTCAAGTCATTAACCTTTCCTGTAAGGCATCCTCAGAACGGAGTTTGCTTTCCGCCCCCGCCACTCTCTTAATATTGGGGAGGGAAAAAAATGTGGAGTTTCTGTCTGCAGAAGTTCGGTAGAAGGCTGCAATTGATAATAAATACACTCTCCAGGGTTGCCGGTAAGATACTGTCCTTGATGCAAAGGTGAGCAATGATGTGAAATCAACACCACCATTGTTACAAAAGGGAGAAGGAGCTTCCATTTGTAGGTAGAGCTGGTTGTGTAATCCCCAAGAGGATCTCTTAGAGTTTGGGGAAGCAATATAAAATGGCAATCAAAAAATAGCCATGATAGAGAGCAAATTCTTACGGAGGAAGGTTACTACTGTAATAGTGAAGCTGGCGGGGGGAGAAGGGGGCTTAGGGCAAAAATGGATTAGAAGAAATGAGGAGGAAGAGAAAGAAGAGGAAGAAGAGGAAGAAGAAGAGGAGGAAGCGGTGGAGGAGGAGGAAGAGGAGGAGGAGGAGGAGAAGGAGTAGGAGGAAGAGGAGGAAGAAGGGGAGGAGGAGGAGGGAGAAAAGGAGGAGAGAAAGGGAGGAGAGAAAAGGAGGAGGAGGGAGGAGAAGGGAGAAGAGAAAGAAGGGGAAGAGGAGGACGAGGAGGAGGAGGACGAGGAGGACGAGGACGAGGAGAGGGAAGTATGAGAGTACCATGGTGTAGAAAAACAAGTCCCAAAACAGAACAGAATATTATTATTAGAAGACAGTAATCATCCACTTAATTACAAGTTCTCTTTCACTTATGATCGGTCTCTTAAGGACTGTTGAAGTTGTGACAGAAAAAGGATTTACAGCATGAAGTTCTGGCAGCCGTTCCCTCCCAACCCCCCCCCCCCCCCACATTTTGAATACCTGGCACTTGGCTCAATTTATAGCCACTTGCAGCCACCTCCCAGTCGGGTGACTGCAATTTGCAATGTTTTTTTTTGTTTTTGTTTTTTTGCAAGAAACTTAGCATTTACTTCTGGTTTCCAGCAAAAACAATGGCTTTTGCTTAACAATCGCAATTTTCACATTACTGTGTTCCCTTTACAAAAAAAAAAAAAATGTAAAACCGGGCAGGGTCACATAATGACCCACTTAATGACCGTCACAACTGACAAACCATAATGGTGGACTCGACTACAATCATTTTTCTAGTGCCCAAATGCTTAATGTAACATCTAACCAATTAGGCAGTATTAATATTGAAAGAGGCAGTGTAGACCAGGGGTCTCCAACCTTGGCAACTCTAAGCCTGGCGGACTTCAACTCCCAGAATTCTGGGAGTTGAAGTCCGCCAGGCTTAAAGTTGCCAAGGTTGGAGACCCCTGATCTGGAAGGCATGGAGGAGGAGGGAAAGTTCCATATAATTAAATATTCCTTTAGAGATAACCCCCTCCCCCAGAATAAATCCTCCCAATAGGAAGTTACAGTAGATATTTTTATTTATGCATTGATGAGGACAAATGGCCCCATTAAAGTATGGTATCCTCTTTCAATGACAGCTCAGTCTGTTTTTGACATTCCCATCTTCCTAGAAATACGAAGTGGAGAAATTCAAGTTCCTTACTGGTGCTGAGCATTTTATACAACCTCTTTAAACAAAAATCAGTGCAGATGGAATTATTTTTTGAGTGCTCATTGACAGAAGATGGAATTATACTCAGTTGGAATGTTAACCCAAAGCCATTCTACACAGACATTTCAGTATATGCTAGAATATGTGAGCATATTTTTTTACCCAGTTTTTTTTAAAGGTATGTTTGTGCATCCGTTTGTGTTTTGTCATCTTTTTTTGAAGAATTTCATTTCAAATTCATTTAAGTCGTCATTCTTTTCTGAATATTCATTTGGGAAAACAAATCATATGACTGAAGGTATGTTTTGTGAACTCTCTTTGGTCATACAATGATTTTGTTTACATTATGTTCCATAGTATGGAAATATATATATTTGCACATTTTTAAGTTGGAAAATAGCATTGCAAGATGTAGAAAAACATGGCCACTCATTGGGAAAGATCCTGGTGTGGAAAAAGATCAGGGGGTTGGATTAAAAGGTCCCTTCCAACTGTGTAGTTTTCTTAACTTGGAGTAGCAGCTCTATCCTTGTTGTAAGTTTATATTAACAGACTTTTGCAAGACTGAAAGCATTTCTGCCCTTCTTTCCTTTTACTCTTGGGAAAGCTAAGGCAAGACCTTTCCAAAAGGTTTGCACGCTCGCCTTCTTTTGTGTGGGCTGGAGTATCATTTACACACTGGTTGTCTACTCTGCAGCTCCCTTTCCTGTCTCCTAAGGCGATTTCCACACCATTACAATACATCTCCTAATCCACTATGTCTGCAAGCAAATAGCTGATATCTGCAAGGGAAAAAAAGTGGTTTTATGGTGTATTTGATTCAAAAGCCCATAATGCTGTGTAACTATATATAGGAAAATAATTGGCAATTAGCAGTTTACAATTAGGCCGTATTGATCAGGCAAGCCTATTAGTATAAAACCAGATTATGAGGACTCTTACTCACTAGAGAAGTCATTTTAGCATGTCGGCCAAGATTTTTTTTTTGGGGGGGGGGGCAGGGGAGGATTACTCATGGTCCTTGTAACCTAAGCTTGCAGTGGCACCTGCTGGCTGTTTGTACAACACTCCAAACCAATAACCCATATTAACAAAGCACAACTGCTGTCTTTGAAATAAACATTAGGACCAAACAAATCAATGATGTTATATCTTAAAAGGATAGCCTGCTTTCACACAACTTGGCCTAGAGTTCTCAGAACATGCCAAACTATAATCTGCCATTTAATTTTAGTCTAGTTGAGTATTTTGTGACATACCACCCTGTATCCTGAGACTGATCCTGCAGGCATTTGGGGTTCTTTGCTTTCCAAGGCCTGGACACAATACAGTGTCGCAAATCCATGTAGATTATTTCATTGCAACACACACTTTTCCCAAAATCAGGCTATTGCCAGGTGTCAACTCCATCCTTCTAAGCTTTGCAAGATGTTATAGCCATGTATATATATCTTTAATGCTCCATCTGCTTCAGTGGTGGTATGCTACCGGTTCGGCCTCGTTTACCCGAACCGGTAGCAAAAATTCCTACCAGTTTGGCCTAACCTGTAATAAATTTTAAAAAAAAGCCTCCAACGATAAACTGAGAGGAGGAAAACAAGCTTCCGATGATCAGCTAAGAGGAGAAAGAAGAGAAAAATGCAGGATAGGCCCTGCCACCCACCCATCCCTGCACTTTTCTCTTCTTTATCCTCTCAGCTGATTGGCGCTGCAGGCCTCAGCTGGTGTGGGGAAAGCTGTGCACGCACATTAGGTGTGTGTGTGTTAGGTGCATGCGCATTAGGTGCATGTGTGTGGGGTGCATGCACATTAGGTGCATGTGTGTGGGGTGTATGCACGTTAGGTGTGTGCGTTAGGTGGGTGCACATTAGGTGCATGCATGTTAGGTGCATGCACATCCGGTGCACCTGCATTAGATGCATGCATGTTAGGTGCATGTGTATTCGGTGCACCTGCATTAGATACATGCATGTTAGGTGCATGCATGTTAGGTGCACCTGCATTAGATGCATGCATGTTAGGTGCATGTGCATTCGGTGCACCTACATTAGATGCATGCATGTTAGGTGCATGCATTTTAGGTGTGAGCATGCACACAATCACTGAACTGGTAGTGGAACAAGTAGGATCCTACTGCTGGTCTGCTTATTCAGTTTAGTATTGCTCAGTTCAAATCAAAGTTTTCAAGGGCGTGTTGATGTCCAGAGACAGCTTCACCCCACTTAGACTTTTGAATTTACAAAGGCAAATTCTAAGGCAGAGTGGGGCAGCCTATTGCTGTGCCAGAATGGTTTTTCCTTCATCCTGATTGGTTGGGATATATATATATATATATATATTTGTGGATCTTTGGTTATTCGGGTTTTCTCCCGCGTAAGATTGGAAGTATCTAGGCAACGTTTCAATGAAATCTCATTCATCATCTTCAGGCTTGGTCTTCAGCTCTATGCTTCTCACTCTGAGGAAGGAAGACCAAGCCTGAAGATGATGAATGAGATTTCATTGAAACGTTGCCAAGATACTTCCAATCTTATGCGGGAGAAAAGCTGAATAACCAAAGATCCACATACAAATATCTACGAGAACCTCAGAAAGCAAATGAATATATATATATATATAAAATCATGCTGTACCAAATAAAGAGCAAGCTCCGGAAGCTTTTCTTAAGCATCTGGGAAGGTGAAAATGACCTTCCCGGACTCCGGAGACCCATTTTTCGCCCTCCCTGAGCCTTACAGATCTAGATAGAAGACTGTAACAGCCAGAAGAACTGAGGAAACTAAAGGAGAACACGGTGAAGTTGGAAAAGTGAAGAGAAAAGAAACAGGGATTGAAAAATGAGGTATACAGTCCTTCCTGGAGCTCAGCAATAACTAGAAAAGCAGCATGGATTCCCACCAGGTTGAACTGCTCATCATAGCTTGTGATCTAAGAAGTTGATTGAAATCCTCTTGCCTGTTTATGATGTTGTTGTGGTTGATGATGATGATGATGATGATTCCATTCAGTCCAGTGGTGGGATTCATTTTTTTTTACTACCAGTTCTGTGGGCGTGGCTTGGTGGGCATGGCAGGGGAAGGATACTGTAAAATGTCCAGTTAGAGGTGGGATTTGCCGGTTCTCCGAACTATTCAACATTTCCGCTACAGATTCTTGAGAACTGGTCAGAACCTGCTGAATACCACCTCTGATTCAGTCATGTCCAACTTTTGGTGATTTTATGAGCCAGGTCTTACATCTTCCAATCTTGCATTACTTCTTTAAGTTTTTCTATGCTATGGCTGGTATCAGATTGTTTGGATTTAAAAATAAAATCCCAAATATGTAGGTTTCATGATAGAACTAATCTGTACTTTTCCAGACTGAAGACTCTTGTATTCCTTTCTTTTTCACTTTTTTTTTTTTTTTTGTAAAGTGGGACTGTGTTTACTTTAAAAATGGATAATGAATAAAAATTATGTGGTCAGAAATAAGCTGTAAGAGCTTACTGGGCCACTAGAGGGTGTGAGTGATCTAAACAATAAAAAGAACAAAAGGCCTTCTGATAATTTCATTTCTAGTACACTTCTTCAAGAAAGCCATGTAGGAATATTTAATACTTTGGTTTTACAATAAAGAGTTAAAAAAAAAAACTGTGGTATGACTTAGCAAATGAAGTACAGGTGGAGGTAAAGCTTACAAAAGTATGTGGACAGTGAGAAGAAATTGCAGTAATTCAGAATTTTAAAGATGAAAAGGGGCATTTTTTTACTCATGATCATTGAATACATATCAGAATATGGGTAGTCCAGTCCTTGTTTAGTAATCAGGGAGAGCCTTTATTGGGCTCAACTGAAGAAAAGAAGATCTTTGCAGAGAACCAGTTTGGTGTCAGTTGTCCTTCAGAGCTACCAGTTCTATAGAACCAGGCTGAACCGGTAGAATCTCACCGCTGAAAAATACCTGAGATATTTTCTAGTCCAAGAGTCTTCAAACTTGGCAAGTTTAAGACTTGTGGACTTCAACTCCCAGAATTCCTGAGCTAACATGAGTGGAGGAAGAATTCTGGGAGTTGAAGTCCACAAGTCTTAAAGCTGTCAAGTTTGAAGACCCCTAATCCAATCTCCTGCTTGAGCAGGAGACCTTATACTGGGATCATTCCAGACAAATAGTTGTTCAATGTCTTCTAGAAAACTTACAGTGATGGAGCATTCACAACCTCTGGAGGCAAGCTGTTCCTCTGATTAATTGTTCTGACTATCAGGAAATTTCTCCTTAGTTCTTGGTTGGCTCTCTCTTTAATGATTTTCCACCTCTTAATTCTTGTCTTGCTCTCAGATGCTTTGGAGAATAGGGTGGCCTCCTCTTTGCAGAGAGTTGGACTAGATGATGCTTCCAACTCTGCAAGTCTAAGATTCAGTGTTTTTTTTTTTTTTTTGAATAAATATCTGTAAGAAAGTTACATGCTACTAATGGCAATGAAGTTTTAGTCTTCTTTGAAAGAATGCATAAAGCAAATTCTCTCTCATCAAACTGAGGACAGGTAGGGAAAAGAAGTTTTTTCTGCACGGTACTAAAACTAATTCTAAGAACCATATGGAATTCATTAGTTCTCTCTATCAGCCAGTTCTGCCTCTTTTCAGACCAAATTACTCCTGTGAAAAAGGAAAGGAATTTAAGGGTGAGAAAAGAAGCTGTGTGTCTTTAAAATCTGAATGCTACATGTATATATATATATATATATTATTAAAACTTTTTAATGTAGAAGGTGAAACTAATGCAAACTAACATACAATAACAAAGAGAAGAGAAAAAAGAAGGAAAAAAGAAAGAAAGCAAACATTTCAAAAAAACTGGGGGAAAAAATAGAGAAGAAAGAAAAAAGATACTAAGCTTCCAATATTCTTCAAAGCAATTATAAGCACAATTGTGTTTTAACTTCTGTTTCCAAAGTTACACTGTAATATTCTTCTTTTTGTAATCTAATCTTTCTAATCATCAAAACCACACGTTCATTTTTTTTTCATTTTACCCAAAAAGTCTATAAGAGGTTTCCAGTCACCAATACATGTAGATAGTGTCTTTTCTCTAATCAAAGAAGTTAGTTGGCCCATCTCAGAAAGATCTATCAATTTTCAGCAACCATTCCCTCTCCGGGTGGTACTGTCAAAACTTTCCATCTATGTGCATATAATAATCTTGCCACAGTCATCATATACTAAATAATCAAGAGGTCCTCGATGCTCTCTGAGCTTGTTGTTTTCTTGCAGTTGTTTCATTATCCAAAACAGATAACATCATCAGTGCCGATAATGGTCCCTCCATTTCAGTCCTGAGCTACAAATATCCTCCATTTTATTGGTACCAAAATAATCTCCCACAGCTTCTTTGTGTTTACCCATTCATCCTAAAAGAAAACTTTAAAATCTGAATACTCAAGGCACACTTAGGAATATCATTTCATTTCTGCGGACATGAGAGGCATTATGTAAGAAATAATCTACCCTTCAACCAACAAAGGGCAAAAATACACAAATTTGGCTTCACTGTTATGCTGGCCCAAAAGCCTGAAGGAAAAGACAGGGTTTGTTTGTTTTTAAGCCTAAAAGTCCAACAGATTTTTGGCCATTCAAATGTTACAGGGAAGATGCTAGTCTCCAGCATATATAGAGCATACAAAACATTTGCTATAGACCTATACTTGTGTTAAGCCTGGTTTCCCCAACCAGGGTTAGGGAGACAAGCTAAACAGAATGTGCAGCGTTAGTCAGATAGGCACACAGATAAATGAGTGAGCTAAGCTTGTATGTTTATTAACATACAGTAAAAATAACAGATACGCTTGTGCTATCAAAAATATAGTTTATTCCATTATGAGTTCATAGCATAGTCAAAATAACAGTCCAATAGTCATGTATCATTTAGTCAGTCCATTCAGGGATATTCAGTTAGCAAAGTCCGTGTAGAAATATCCTATGTCAATTCACTTACAAGTCAGTCCTTTGTTTTCTCTCCCGTGCGAGCAATGCAGACTTGTTTCCTTGCAGTAATCAGGAATCATCAAAGCCAGAGAGAGAGCAAGCTGCAGCCTTGCTTCTTTTAAAGTGCTTTCACAACCACTCCCTTAATTACTATCCCACAGTTAAAGTTGCAGACACTTTAACATACAAACTATGATTACATATTATTATTTACCTAAACCAGTTAGGGTAAAACAATGTTATCCCTAACAACTTGAATACAGCTCATCAGTCTAGAACCCATATCATGTACCTGATGTTAACACAGTTGAGAAAGTCCAGAAATATTTCACAAGAAGAGTTCTTCATTCCTCTACTCGTTGCAGAATATCTTATGCCACCAGGCTTGAAATTCTAGACCTAGAAAACCTAGAATTATGCCGCCTTCGGTCTGATCTAAATATAGTATATAAAATCATACATTGCAATGTCCTACCTGCAAATGAATATAGGCAATACCTATATCCATTACAATACAAGAGCACAAAATAGATACAAACTCAAGGTTAACTGCGCCAAACTTGACTGCAGAAAATATGACTTCAGCAACAGAGTGGTCAATATCTGGAATACTCTACCTGACTCTGTCTTTTCTTCCACAAAAACTTTAACCTTAGACTGTCTACTATTGACCTCACCCCTTTCCTAAGAGGTCTGTAGGGGGCGTGCATAAGCACACCAACATGCCTACCGTCCTTGTCCTATTGTTTCTTTTATTTTTCTTATAAGTATCCATCTCATGTATTCAAAACTATGTTCATTCTTATACCTGTATCTTGTAAGCGATTGACAAATCAAATAAATAAATTAATAAATTAAAGAAAGAAAGAATTCCGCTTTACATCCCATAAGAGAGAGGACTAGGAGAATGTCTGTCTTGCCAATTCTGATGAGATGATGTGAAACCACCAGAGATGATCTCTCAAGAATCTCTACTAGTCATAGCTGACTATAGAGCAAAGGTGTTAAACTTGATTTCATTGAGGGCTGCATCAGGGTTGTGTTTGTCCTAGGGGGGGCAGATATGGATAGCCAGGGTGGCTGTGGCTGTGGCATCTGTGGCCAGGGTGGACATGGTCAGCTCGATGTCACTCATTGAGGCTTGGTTTTTGGCTGTGAGGGCCTCCTGAAGCCCTGTGCCAGCAAAAAGGAAGCCCAGGCTCGGTTCTGTTTTCGTTGGCACGGAGCTTCAGGAGGCCGTCGTGGCTGAAAACGGAGCCCAGGCAGGCATCACACGGTCTCCCCAAGTGCCATTTTTGCTGGCAGAGGCACTGCAGGCCAGTCCTTCAGTGTTTCCAGGGCAGCCCCTTGGTCCAGATCTAAGCACCATGCAGGCCCCACGGGCCTTGAATTTGACACTCTTGCAATAGAGCGGTGATGGCTAACCTTTTGGTCATCGCATGCCAAAAGTGCACGCACACACACGCGTGCCTGCACCGATAATGTAATGCGCGCATGACTTCCCTGCCCCCTGAGTGCACTGTGCACCTCTGCGCATGCACATGCGACCCCCCCCAATGCATGTCACGGGCACCTGTGCATGCACACATGTCTTCCCCGCATGCGTTTCCCCCCGTGCATGCACGGCAGATACCCGCCAATCAGCTGGATGGTGGGGAGCATGAGCATATGCACAGTGAATCTGTTCCAGGCAATGGCTCGTGGCTGGCAAAAATAGCTCTGTGTGCCACTTCCGGCACGCATGCCATAGGTTCGCCATCACGGCTATAGAGGGTGGTGCTCATCTCCGTTTCAAGGCCATTGAGCCAGTACATTCCAAAGAGATTTCTGCGGTCATGTAGCCAGCGTATGTCATGGAGCGCTGTTATCTTCTCACTGAAGTGGTACCTATTTATCTACTCTCATTTGCTCATGATTCAAACTGCTAAGGTGGCAGGAGCTGGAGCGAGGATGAGAGCTCACCCATTGCTGGAGCTTGGGACTCGAACCTGAGCTTCTGGCTTTCCAGCTGACAAGCCCAGTGTCTTAACCACTGAGTCACCAGGCCGCCCTGGAGTATATTAAGCAATGTCCTTTCTCGGGATACATGGGCATTTAAGTTTCCTCAGTCTGCCATTCCATCCTATTGATTGAACAGGTCTAAAAAGTTTAAAATGACATGCACTCTTGCATTAAACAAATCTCTTTTTTAAGAATGAGATATTTAAAGTCTTTGGCTGCCCAAGGATATTTTTTTCCTCCTGTAGAGAGGGGCAGGCTACCAAATCTTAATTTGTCCACTGCTCATGCAGACAAAAAACCCGAAAAGCTTTAGAACTGCATAAGTGCTTAGGAGAATAATGAACTTATGATCAAATGAGCTGTGGAGATGGAGAGAAGCTCATCTATTTGCTGTAAGGAACAGGTTGTCTTGCCAGTTAGGTGTTGTTTTTTTTCCCTCCCCTTTTAATATTCATCTTCTCCTCTTCCCCGAGTTACCAACTGCCACTTGGCATAAAACCTGTTTCTCCTTGAATTCTGTAATCATTGTCACATTACACTACTGGTAAGACATATATTTCCACTACACTGTGATTAATTAGAATGAAAGGATTGTCCTAACTGTCCTGTCCATTCGGCAAGGAGACCAGGAGGCAGTGACTATGGTTTCAGCTCTTTATTTAGCCCCCGGAACCGGTCTGGCTCCAAGGGAAAAACAGCGGCTTTTTATTCTCAAGCCGCGGCGGCTGCGGCCAATGGCACCGCTTTGAATCTCCCGCAATTCGTATCCACCAATCGCGGGAGATTCTCAGCGGCCAATCAGCGCGGCTTGCTAAACCAATCAGATCACCCCGCGCTTTGACCAATCACAGCACGGGGTTTCAAGAATGCAAATGAGCGTACAGAACACCCCCCCCTCTTGGATTGGTCCTATGTAACGTAGTCCCATAAGTAGGCGGGGCTCAGCACTTGCCTACTGGACCTGCGCATGTCAGTCGTTGGTTGGCTCCCGGCCGGTTCAGTCAGGTTCTCTGTGTCTCTTGGCCTCGTCGATGGAACCGCCTGGTAGGCCTTTCCAGGCCGCTTGTCGCAGCTCCCTCCCGGTCTACCCGGGCTGGTTGAGCTGCGGTTTTCGCCGTTCCTGCCTGGTCTTTCTGGGCTGGTCGAGATGGCCTGGCTGCTTCTCCCTGGTGAGGTCCCGAGCTGGCTGCTTGCTGGTGAGTATGGCTGGTTCCTTTCTTCTGGGTTTTGGTTCCCGGGGTATTCCCTCCCCTCTTGGGTTGTTTGCAGCCGGTACGAGTGGGGACCTGTCAGTTGGGTTGTGGTTGCTGGTACCCATAGTGGGTCTCCGGTTAGGTTTTTTGCATAGATGGCATCACCTGGCGCAAAAGACCGGTGCTTGCTGGAGGAGTTTGGGGGTTTTTCCGGATTGTATGTGGGGTGCAGTCTGTTGAGTGGGGACCTTATTTTCCTCCCCATTAGTAGCTCTGCCGGGCTTTTGTTCGTTGTCGTGTTCGGGGTTATATGTTGTATAAAAAGCATTTTATTTATTTTGACTTGGATTTCCCCGTGTTCGATTTTCTGGATAGTTTTTTCATGAATTGAACCATCCCTTCCACTCTTCCGTTCGCCGCCGGATGCGCCGGAGCTGTCAGTGCATGTCGTATGCCCCGTTCTGCTAGGAATTTTTCAAATTCCAGCGAGGTGAATTGGGGCCCGTTGTCCGACACGATGACATCCAGGAGGCCGTGGGTTGCGAACAGTTTGCAAAGTTCCTTGGTCACGGCCTCTGTGGTGGTGGATTTCATGTTGCTTACCTCCAGCCAGTTGGAGTAAGCATCTATGGTTACTAGGAATGTATGTCCCTTGGTAGGCCTGGCAAAATCTATGTGGACCCTAGACCAAGATCCCCTGGGGGTGTCCCATTCCAGGATTGGTGCCGTGGGAGGGCTCAGTCTGGTTTCTTGGCAGCGGTGACACCTTGCCACCCAGGCCTCGATTTGCCTGTCCATCCCTGGCCACCAAGCGCAGCTCCGGGCCAGGGCTTTCATTCTAACTATGCCCAGGTGCCCCTCGTGTAACAATTCCAATACCTTCCCTTGCAGTTTTTCCAGGATAACCACCCTATTCCCCCCACAGTACACACCTTTTTTGCAGCTAGAGTTCCGTTTGCCGGTTTCGGAATGTTTTGAATACTTCGTTGTTTTCCTTTTCCGGCCACCCTTTCTCTACCCAATGTAACACCTGCACCAGACGTTTGTCTTTATTGGTTTCTCGGGCAATGTCTGACGTGGTTATGGGTAGATCAGGCAGAGTCTCTATGCTGAGGGTGCTCGTCATGGGTGCTGGGTCGGTGTCTAGATCGGGTAAAGGTGAGCGGCTCAAAGCGTCTGCATGTGTGATAGTCTTACCAGGTCGGTGTGTGAGCCGGTAGCTGTAGGCGGCAAGGAATTCGGACCACCTTGTCATCCTGGGAGATAAAATGTTCGGGGTGGCCCGGTTCCCTGCCAGGATGCCCAGCAACAGCTTGTCTGTCTGTGATGATTGTGAAGGTGCGGCCGTAGAGGTACTCGTGGAACCTCTTCACTGCTGCGACGATGGCTAGGGCCTCCTTGTCCAGCTGGCTTTTGTTCCGCTCTTGTTTGGTGAGTGTCCTGGAGAAGAAAGCGATGGATGCTTCTCTTCCATCCGGGATTGTGTGGCTGAGGATGGCGCCGACGCCGAAGGATGAGGCGTAGCATGTGATGGCGAGTGGTAGGGTCTCATTGTATTGGATGAGGATGGCATCTGAGCTGAGCAGGTCCTTGGTTTTCCTGAAGGCAGCTTCCTCACATTTCCCCCAAATCCAGGTAGCCGCCTTGTCCAAGAGCCTATGCAAAGGCTCCGCTGCGGTCGCCTTTTGGGGCAGGAAAACATTGTAAAAATTAAGCAGTCCCAGAAACACCTGCAGTTCCGTTTTAGTCCTGGGTGTGGGGGCCTCCTTAATGGCTCTGATTTTGGTTGCGGTTGGGTGGATGCCGTGCTGGTCTAGGAGGTACCCCAGGAACTCGACCCGCTCTGTGTAAAGTTGGCACCTTTCCCTCTTCACTTTTAGCCCGGTTTCCTTAAATTTGGTTAGCACCTCCCTTAACTGAC
Organism: Hydrophis major; assembly: GCA_033807585.1. Taxonomy (NCBI): domain Eukaryota; kingdom Metazoa; phylum Chordata; class Lepidosauria; order Squamata; family Elapidae; genus Hydrophis; species Hydrophis major. The sequence goes on from CM066331.1 coordinate 201,656,517, forward strand.
CCTCTAGTTCTCGCTGGTTGGTTGCCGACACCAGCATATCGTCAAAGTAGGGCACCACCCCCTTGATGCCTTGCAAGAGTCTCTCCATGAGGCTCTGGAAAATTCCAGGAGCCACGCTGACTCTAAACTGGAGTCGGTTACATCAAAAAGCTCCCCGGTGGGTGACTATGGTTTGCACCTCCGCGGTTTCTGCGTCGACTGGCAGCTGTTGGTATGCTTGGGCCAGGTCGAGTTTTGCAAAAACCTTGCCTCCCCCCAGTGCGTGTAGAAGATGCTGCACTACTGGGATGGGGTAGGTGCTTTGTTGCAAGGTGCAATTTAGGGTGGCCTTATAGTCCCCGCAGATTCTCACCGACCCATCGGGCTTGACTGGGATGACTATTGGGGTCTCCCACTGGGCATGGTCAATTGGTTGTAGGACCCCTTGCTTGACGAGCTTGTCAATTTGCTCGTCAATTTTTTTCCTGAGTGCAAAAGGTACCCGCCCTGGTTTTAGGCATCTCGGGGGAATGTTAGGGTCCAGGCTGAAGGAGATGGGGGGCCCTTGGTACTTGCCTAGGGTGCCGTCAAACACTTCCTGGAAGTCCCATGCCAGTTGCTGCTCCCAAGGTCATCCCAGTCCATCTCTTTGACGTCAGCGGGTTTCGCGAGGGCTTTCGCCATCTTGAACACTGCGGGCCCACAGTGTGTCAGGAAGACGGCTTGTTTTTTTGGCCCGGTGGCGTCCTTCATGTTGCTGCATTTGAGGAACATGAGGAATCTGTCCGTGTAGGATTCCCAGTCCTTGCTAGCGGGATTGAAGGGCGCGGGCCATCTCGTCGGTCTTGCTTCCGTCGGACACGTGCTCGATGGGGTTCAGCCTCGGGATCCCATCCTTGTCGCCAGTATCATGTCCATTCGGCAAGGAGACCAGGAGGCAGTGACTATGGTTTCAGCTCTTTATTTAGCCCCCGGAACCGGTCTGGCTCCGAGGGAAGAACAGTGGCTTTTTATTCTCAAGCCCCGGCGGCTGCAGCCAATGGCACCGCTTTGAATCTCCCGCGATTCGTATCCACCAATCATGGGAGATTCTCAGCGGCCAATCAGCGCAGCCTGCTAAACCAATCAGATCACCCCGTGCTTTGACCAATCACAGCGCGGGGTTTCAAGAATGCAAATGAGCATACAGAACACTAACCATTTAAAATATCTACTTCTCATAAGGAAAATGCCATGCATGGGATTATAAAAGCAATTTCCCAGTTCTGCTGCCCAGGCCAGTGCTTCTGTCCTTTCACTAGCCATGTTTAGAATTTTCTTCTTCCGATTTAGTGGCAGCTCCCCTCCTGACATGATTCAGGCATGCACTACATCTGGATTGTGTCAACTCCCATGTTATAGACCGCTTATAGTCTAGGGAGGGGCTTTATATCCCTGGAATTTAAAAACAGAAACAGAAATGCAAGAGGATTGTGCCCAGCTTTCACTGGCTTGTTCCTCAGAACAAAACATATTATTTTAAGATGGAGAGAGGGAGGGAGGGAGGGAGAGAGATCACTGGAAAGAAGAGGACAATCAACAGAAGGGTACACTTGAAGGACCAGTTACGGACAGATTTTCTTTCTATGAGATGATTAAGAGTCACTGAGACTGAGAGATAGAAACATAGATAGGTGCATAGGTGATGATAGATAGATAGATGATAGACAGGCAGACAGACAGACAAACACCTTTTATTTTCTATTCTCCAAAGCACCTGAGGGCAGGACAAGAAATCATGGATGGAAACTAATCAAAAAGAGAAGCAATCTAACTAACTAAGGAGAAATTTCCTAATATTGAGGACAATTAACCAGTGAAATAACTTGCCTCTAGAAGCTTTGAATGCTCCCACACTGGAGGTTTTTAAGAAGAGATTGGACAACCATTTGTCTGAAATTATACATGGTTTGCTGCCTAAGCAGGAGGTTGGACTAGAAGACCTCACATGTCCCTCCCAACTCTGTTATTCTAACAAACTGTTGGATCATCATTGAGCATCTCATCAAGCAACTGAATCCTGAAATTCAAGTGCCCCTATATTTACTGCCTATCCTTTCATGGCTTTAGGAGAGGTAACATCAGGCATTCAGAAAGCAGCAGTTTATTTCTAACAATACCATCGTACAATCAAGCCTGCCAGATGCAGCTGACTTAAGAATCACTCCTGTGGACTTGGCCCAAATGATAGATGTGTTCTGAATTTTAGAGCCATGAGTTTCAAGCAGCAACAGAGCCAACAGAGTCATTCAAACCACCATGGTTTTTTTTATCGTTCTGTAGAGGTCTGTCCAAAGGTGTGTGTGGGGGGGGGGGGGGGGAGAGAATTGACTTGGGAAGAAGTTAAATAAACAAGATGATCACAATTACTGAGCTTTTCTTCTTGTTTTCTTTCAGAGACTTCCCTTCCTTGACAAACACATGGTTGAGAAGAGTCCCCATTAATTGGATGAATTGGAGATTAATCAGGAACATACAAGAAATTAGCATTTGGAGTGGTACGGTGGCCTAGAGGTGGAACTCTCGCCTCACAGTCAGGAGGCTGTGAGTTCAATCCTAGCTTAAAGGCAGATATTTCTCTTTCTGGGCACAATGAGGATATATCTGCTGAACAAAATTCCGCATTGGCGACCAGAAAGGCATCCGGCCAGCAAACACTCAGCTCCATTCAGCTGCCCAGACTCCACCCCCACAAGGGATTATGGGGTCATTAAAAGATGATGATGATGATGACGATGGTACAATAAATTAGTGTTTAATGCAATTCAAAGGGGCTGTGCAATGCTACAGATTGGAAGGCAAAATGATACTTTGGAACATATGTTGACATGAATGGCATGGCTGTCTGCCACTCCTTAAAATAGCCACATCCTAGGATCCTAATAAAAGATGCAGCTGCTTTAAAGAGTGACAATCAGATGCCCCCCCACATACTCCAAGGCAGTTTTTTGGAGTCCAAACCTCCAAACTTTAATTCAACTGAATGTCGATGATAAGCTTAACCATGGTGTTGTGAATCAATAAATACTTAATAAAGATCATTAAGAGCTTGAAGCAAAGTGCAGGGTTCTGGCCCTGCACTTCTGATTGGCTGATAATAGTGACATCGGATTGGTCCGTTCAGGAGGATCTGATTGGCTATTGACGAGCCTCTCCCATTGGTTAATGGAGCTAGCGCTCCTTGTGTTTTCATTGGTTGAATAAGTTAAGAGTTGCCTATAAAAAGGGGCCCATTGTGGCCATTGAGCTGAGCTGTTTTCACATGTAAATAAAGAGTTTGAAGTTCACTGTTTCACTGGCTTGTCTCCATCCTTGCACCCATGCACAGAACGTAACACTGGAAACGAGGATGTGATGTGGAGACATCAGAGCTTACTGAACAACGAAGAACCATAACCGAGCACGTGGCTGAACGCACCAATGGCGGAACCATGTCCGGCAGCGTCATACCACCTGCTCCATTCGACCCAGCACAAGAAGACTGGGACTCATATATGGATCACTTCCAGATGTTTCTGGAAACCAACAATTTGAAGGATGCCACTACCGGAAAGAAACGAGCGGTATTCCTAACTCATTGTGGGCCAACCATATTCAAGATGGCCAAGGCACTAGCAAAACCGGCAGAAGTAAAGTCTATGGACTGGGACATCCTCGAACCACTGCCGAGGGCTCACTACGGACTGACCGTGCCAACGCTCGTGAGAAGGCATGAATTCTATCAGAGAAGTCAGCGGAAGGGTGAAAGCATTGCTGATTTCATTGCGGATCTCCGGAATCTGGGAGGCCTATGCGAGTTTACCAACTTAGAAGAAGCCCTAAGAGACTGAATCGTTCTGGGATTAGATGCACCAGGCACGCAGAGTAAATTAATGGCAAAGGGCGACATTAGCCTCAAAGATGCCATAGCTGAAGCTACTGCAGCAGAAGCAACCAGGAAGTCAGCTGCCCAAATGCGCCGCACCCACACACTGGTTCGCCAACGAGCCTGTGACATTTCACCTCAGTCAGAGGGACAGCTAGACACAGCCCACCACGAGGACCTCAAATCATCGTCAGAAAGCGACGAGGAAGAGGTCCATCGACTTCGGTCCAAACAGGACCAACGCCAGAAATCGCAGTACCAATGCGCCGGGTGTGGAGCAAGCCACCCCCGGTCAGAATGCAAATTCCTCGACGCGCTCTGCCATGTGTGCGGGAAAAGAGGCCATATAGGTTGGGTCTGTAGAAGCAAGCCAGGACCCAGCCAGCCCTCAAGGGGGGCTAACTACCGCCAACCGATGGGAAGTCGTCCCATGATGCAAGAACCCGTGAACCACCAATGGAACAACCACTCCTACACAAACAAAACCCTAAACCACCCAACAAAGCAAGAAGAGGCTCACCAAACGATCACGATCGGTCATGCCTCATCTCTGGACGCCAAAAAGATCCGAGTGAAAGTGGCCATCGAAAACCAGCCCTGCCTGATGGAAGTCGATTCAGGATCATCCCTCTCGATGGTTTCCTGGAAGACCCTCAAGCAGCTCATCCCCACTATCCATAGGCAAGACCTCTGATTCCAAAGGCTCATACTCAAGGACTATCAAGGAAATTGAATCCCGGTCGTTGGATCCAGCCGAGTACGGGTATCGTTTAAGAACCGTACAGCATTTCTACCCCTGACTGTAATCGACAAGGATCAGCCTAGTTTGTTAGGCCTCTAATGGTTCGCTCCACTTGGAATTGAAGTAGCTGGCATTCACCGAACCTGCAGCAGCGATTGGGAAGAAGACCTCGTCCACGAATTCCAGGAGGTCTTCACAGAAAAATTAGGTGAGTACAGGGGGACCCCGATATCATTTAACCTCAATCCCGAAATAGCTCCCATCTGCCTTAAGCCTCGTCAAGTTCCATTTGCCCTTAAACCAAAGATTGACGAGCAGCTTGATAAATTAATAGCCCAGGGTGTGTTAGAACCAACCGATCACTCTCCCTGGGAAACTCCAATCATAACACCCATCAAGCTGGATGGATCAATAAGAATTTGTGTGGACTACTGAGCCAACCTGCACCACGCCCTTCAACAAAACGCTTACTCGGTACCAATGGTACAACACCTCCTCCATTCCCTGGGGAGCGGAAAAGTCTTCGCTAAACTAGACTTAGCCCAGGCATACCAACAACTGCCTGTTGACAAAAAAATGGCAGAGGCCCAAACAATCGTTACGCACAGAGGTGTGTTTAAATGTAACCGACTCCAGTTCGGAGTGAGCGTAGCCCCGGGAATCTTTCAAAGCTTGATGGAAAGGTTATTACAAGGGATAAAAGGTGTTGTCCCATATTTTGATGATGTGTTAATCGCAGCCCCAACTCAGAAAATACTAAAGGAACGCCTGAGGTTGGTTCTCCAGAGATTTAAAGACTCAGGTCTCAAAGTTAAAAAGAACAAGTGTTATTTATGTACGGATCATGTGGAATTTTTGGGATATTTAATTGATAGTCAAGGCATTCACCCCACTGATAGCAAACTCAGGGCAATCAAGAACGCCCCAAAACCCCGGAACAAGGCCGACCTCCAGGCTTTTCTGGGCCTTATCAATTTTTATAACGTTTTCCTGCCTCACAAAGCAACCGTAGCTGAACCCCTGCATTGTTTACTGGACAAAAAAGCAACCTGGGTATGGGGACACAGAGAAGAACAGGCGTTTCGACATGTAAAAAAATTATTGATTTCTGATGGTGTTCTAATGCAGTATAATGAGACTTTGCCTTTAACGATCAGGTGTGATGCATCCCCATTTGGGGTGGGTGCCATTTTAAGCCACGTTTTGCCAAATGGTAATGAAGCCCCTGTTGCCTATTTCTCAAAGACGCTATCAAAAACAGAACGCAACTACAGTCAGATTGATAAGGAGGCCCTTGCTATAGTATCCGCGGTTAAGAGATTTCATGAATATGTGTATGGCCAAACCTTTACCATAGTGACTGACCACAAACCTTTGCTGGGAATAATCGCAGGAGATAGACCAACACCGTATATATTATCTCCCAGAATGACCCGCTGGTCAGAATTCTTGGCGGCATACAATTACAAGTTGCAACATCGCCCAGGAAAGGCCATTCCCCACGTCGACGTATTGAGCCGTGCACCTCTTCCAGAGACCATTGATGACCCCGCTCCGATGGTCACAACACTGCAGATCGAGACACTTCGAACGCCGCCATTAATGGCCCCAGATATTGCGATGGAAACAAAACACGACCCCATTTTAGCACGAGTCCTCAGTTTGGTCAAGCGGGGATGGCCGTTGGACCAAATACCTGATGACTATGCCCCATTCAAAAATCAGCAAACGGAGCTATTTTCTCAAAAGGGCTGCATTATCTGGGGTGATAGAGTTGTCATCCCAGAGCGGTTGCGACCAGCGATACTAAGGACTTTGCAGGATGGCCACCTTGGCATCGTGCGCATGAAAGCCCTTGCACGAAGCTACACGTGGTGGCCGGGTATTGACAAGCAGATAGAGACATGGGTAAAAGCCTGTCACAAATGCCAGGAAGTAAACAACGCCCTGCCGAAAGCAACCCCAAATGAATGGGAAACACCGAGGGGACCATGGTCCTGTATTCATCTGGACTTTGCGGGTCCTACCAAAGGACACACATTTTTATTAACGGTGGATGCCTACTCGAACTGGCTTGAAATCTATGAAATGAGGAATACAATGACTGAAGCAGTCATCAGGAAACTAGACAGACTCTTTGCGACACACAGATTGCCAGACGTTCTGGTATCCGACAACGGGCCTCAATTTACCGCGCTGTCCTTCGAACAGTACCTGGTGGACCGTGGTATTCGACATGCGCTAACTTCGCCGGTGCTTCCTGCGGCCAACGGAAGGTCCGAGTGCATGGTACAATTCGTCAAGAAAACCTTGCATAAAATGGACTATGGCGATATAGAAGACAAGATCAACTGGATACTCCTTTTGCAGCATATCACTCTGCACAGCGTCACCAATAAAACTCCCGCCGAGTTATTAATGGGATGGAAGCTCCGCTCCCACCTTGATCATCTACATCCATCATATGAACCTGAAAAACCACATGGTTCCAGTGAGAAATGTCGAAATTTCCAGGTAGGCAATTTGGTTTTCGCTAGGAACTTTTCGGGTGATCCGTTGTGGGTTGAGGCAACTATACTACAAGTAACCGACCCTAGATCGTACCATGTGAAATGTCGTGATGATAGAATTTGGAAGCGCCATATTGATCAACTGCATTCAAGGCTACAGTCAGGGATCTTGGAGCCCCCTGATTTCCAAACTGAGGGGGGAGGAGATAGCGAGGAAGCCGAATTTGAAGCAGCAGAAAGTTTAAGCAGTAGTAATGACCACTCAGAGGCAGCACGTGATGGATCCGGAATGGGGGTGGCCTCGCCTCAAAGAGATGCCGAAAGCAGTAGCGACGATGAAAATTCGAACGCAGAACGGGAGGCACCCTCTTCACCAGATAACGTCCTACCCCAACAAGACTGTAGCCAAATACCGGGAGGACAACGAAAATCTAATAGACAATCGAAACAACCTGCCTACCTCAAAGACTACATGACCGCACCCCTTAAACGGAACCCGGGGGGAAGGGGTGTTGTGAATCAATAAATACTTAATAAAGATCATTAAGAGCTTGAAGCAAAGTGCAGGGTTCTGGCCCTGCACTTCTGATTGGCCGATAATAGCGACATCGGATTGGTCCATTCAGGAGGATCTGATTGGCTATTGATGAGCCTCTCCCATTGGTTAATGGAGCTAGCGCTCCCTGTGTTTTCATTGGTTGAATAAGTTAAGAGTTGCCTATATAAAGGGGCCCATCGTGGCCATTGAGCTGAGCTGTTTTCACATGTAAATAAAGAGTTTGAAGTTCACTGTTCACTGGCTCGTCTCCATCCTTGCACCCATGCACAGAACGTAACACATGGTTTGTGCGTTTATCCTTACAATGGCTTGTCCCAAAAGTGCTTTTTTCAAAAGGCAACTGGACATTTTGTATATTTTTCTCTCTTGAAAACCAGTGGTGGGATTCAAATTTTTTTACTACAGGTTCAGTGGGCATGGCTTGGTGGGCGTGGCAGGGGAGGGATACTGTAAAATCCCCATTCCCTCTCCACTCCTGAGGGAAGGTTACTGGAAAATCCCCCTTCCCTCCCCAACCCACTAACCTGCTTTCCAGCTCCATGCTCCTGCACAGGGCAACAAAAGAAGACCCACCCCATCAGCTGGGACTTGGGAGGCAGAGAATGGATGAGGGTGGGGCCAGTCAGAGGTGGGATTTACCAGTTCTCTGAACTACTCCAAATTTCTGCTCCGGTTCTCCAGAACTGGTCACAACCTGCTGAATCCCACCTCTGTTGAAGACATTTTGCTTCTCATCCAAGAAGTATCTTCAGTTCTGACTAAATGGTGGGGAATTAAAGAGATATAAATCCTGAATATAAAACCTGATGCTTCTTGGATGATAAGTGAAACATTTTCAAAGAAAAACAAACAAACAAAAAATTCCAGTTACCTTTTAAATAAAGCACCTTTGGGACAACCATGACCTGGATTGACTGAGAATCTCCATAGACATTCAAAATGGCCAAATTATTCAGAAAACAAAGACAATTTCTCACACTGAAGTTGTGGGGCTTAAAATAAAGGTGCACAACATTTTTGTGTCCAATTTGCCCTTTTTGAAAAGTGTGTTGGAGAGACACCAGTGCTCCTAAAAGTATTTGACAGAGCCAGGATAAATCTCCATCCAAGGGCTAAAGTTTGTTTCCTGAAAAAGCAGTAGCTGTCTTTTTTTTATCTAACAATTGCAGGATGTTTTTTTCATATAACATCCCAGGATGGCAAAGCAATAGACGCAATCTACATAGACTTCTGTAAAGCCTTTGATTCAGTGGTACATGACAAACTACTCCTAAAACTAAAATCTTACAGTATCTCTGGACACCTGCATAACTGGATAGAAGCATTCCTGTCAAACAGACAACAAATGGTCAAAATTGGGAGCGTCCTATCAAATTCTGTACCTGTCAACAGTGGTATCCCCCAAGGCAGTGTTCTAGGACCAACTCTCTTCATACTCTACATCAGGGGTAAGGAACGTTGGCTCTTTTATCACTTATGGACTTCAACTCCCAGAATTCCTGAGGGAGCCATAAAAGGTTCCCCATCCCTGGCCTACTGGTTTTTTCAGTTGTGAGGGAAATCAATTTTTGACTTGAATGGGACTGTTTAATATACAAATGTAGGACATACAAAGAATATATATAAAAATATGTCCTACATTTGTATATTAAACAGTCCCATTCAAGTCAAAAATTGATTTCCCTCACAACTGAAAAAACCAGTAGGCCAGGGATGGAGAACCTTTTATGGCTCACTCAGGAATTCTGGGAGTTGAAGTCCGTAAGTGATAAAAGAGCCAACGTTCCTTACCCCTGCTCTACATAAATGACCTCTGTGATCATATTAAGAGCAACTGTGTTCTCTTCGCTGATGATGTAAAGCTATTCAACACCACAGACAATACTACTATCATTCAAAAAGACCTCAACTATGTATCAGAATGGTCAAACAAATGGCAACTTCAAATCTCAACAAATAAATACTCTGTCTTACATATTGGCAAAAAAAAACAAAAACAAATCAGAAAACAAAATACAAGCTAAATAGTCAAGACCTTGTTGAGGATCCAAGCTCTGTAAAGGATCTTGGAATACTCATCTCTAATGATCTAAGTGCTAGAGCCCATTGTAACTATATAGCCAAAAAGGCATTAAGAGTTGTTAACCTAATCCTATGTAGCTTTTTCTCTGGTAATATCACACTACTAACTAAAGTATACAAAACATTTGCTAGACCAATACTTGAATACAGCTCATCAGTCTGGAACCTGTATTACGTATCTAATATTAACACAGTTGAGAAAGTCCAGAAATATTTCACAAGAAGAGTTCTCCACTCCTCTACTCATTGCAGAATACCTTATGCCACCAGACTCGAAATTCTAGACCTAGAAAAACTAGAACTACGCCACCTTTGGCATGGCAGGGGAAGGATACTGCAAAATCCCTATTCCCTCCCCACCCCACTTAACCTGCTTTCCATCTCCTTTCTCCTGTGCAGGGTAACCAAAGAAGACCCAGCTGATCAGCTGGGACTCGGGAGGCAGAGAAGAGATGGGAGTGGGGACAGTCAGAGGTGGTATTTGCCAGTTCTCTGAACTACTCAAAATTTCTGCTACCAGTTCTCCAGAACCTGCTGAATACCACCTCTGGGTTGGGGACCCCTGCGTTAGTCCACCCACTTCAGAAATAGAAAGAAAACTGTCAAATATGCTTCCAAGCATATGATTTTAATAGGAAACAGCTCACAGCTTCTAAGTGTGAGCAACAGAGCAGTAATCACCCACTTTACAATTGTGGTTAATTAATTCTAAGCAATAGGGGCTATTTAGGATTATTTATTAATTTGTCCATGGCCTAGAATAGTAGTCAACTGATGTGATAAATAAATCCTGCAGATAAACAAACAAACAAGCAAACAAACAAATACTGAAGCAAGTACGTTGATTATAACTCAAAGGGAATGAATACATACAAAGGAAAAAGTGTTTCTCTCATTTGTCCAAGTCCTATCATCTAGCCACAATTAATAAAGTTGGTTGGTCTTCACATCACAACAATTGCATAAGAAATTGGAAGGGTTTGGTGGGGAGGTCTTATTAAGTTTATTCTTAGTTGTGCAACTGTCCAAAATGTTTCCCTGGAAGCAGCTGGGTGTGCAAGAAACCTTGTGGGAACCTAAAAGTACATAACCTCATTCGAAGATATACATGCTGCAATAGCTATAGTCTATTTAGTCTCATAATCTTAAACCAGTGACATTTGAAATAATAATAATTATCTTTTTGAACAAATTTTATTAATTTTACAAAAACAATACACAAACAAGGCATAACAGCTTATAAATTCTTTTCTAAAAAAAAAAATAGTAATAATTAAAGAAGAAAACCAATAGAACGTAATGATTCCAAATTATAATATCAATATTTACTTTATCTATTTAACTTCATATCTTATCCCAACTTCTCCTATTCATCCAAATTATTTCTTGCTAATTAAAATTATATTGCCTTTTATCAACATACAAAACGCAGAAAACATAACAAAACTTAAAAAATCTTTTCTGAAAGCTGCTTGATCCCGAGTTAAAATTCTTCACACAGACGAGATTTACATATCATATTCACTTTATATATCCTTCCCTATCTTATTACCATTTTCAATAACATTCTTTGTCTGTTCTATTTCCAACTATCCATTCATCTTTTTTCTTTTACTATACTTCTCCTATACACTAATTGGAGTGACGCCTTTAACTCATTGCCCTAACTTAAAAATACTTCATATAACACTTAATTTATCTTGGGATTCTGTTTAGTACATTCTAAAATTACACAATAAATTTTATAAGAAAGATTCTACTCTAAATACACATATAAAAACACAATCTTATGTACCTTCCAGAATCCCCTCTTTTTTTTATCCTTCACCCATTGTCTCTAAGCTTTTTTTCTTTAGATCTTGCTTCCCATCATTGAGGCTTCTCCTCCCCCCCTTTCTCTCTTGCTTATTCTTCTCCTTGCCCTTTTTACCCCTTTGTCTCTCCTCTTCCCTTTTCTTACTTCCTTTCCATTGCTTTCTAACCTTGCATCCACCTTTCCTCTCATTTTTCTCTTTTTTGGTTGTTTTTTCAAACCTTAAAATCCCCTTTTTCTTATCCTCTTTCTCCTCCTCCCCGGAAAAAACCCATTGTTCATCAAAGATGGCTTCTTGTTCCTCTTCTTCTTTGTCCCAGTCATTCTGCTGCATAGTCAACTTTTCCTAAGTACATAACGCCATTTCTAAAAATTGAAATAAAGTGCCCAAAGTATCTTTTCCATCTTGTTCTTCCTTTTTATATTTTTGGTATTCAGTCTTTAGTTCATCCACAAGCGATGCCATCATGAAAAGAGAAACTTTTCCCAAAACAACCACCCAAGTATTTTTTAATCAAAAATAGTTCAAAAAAAGTTCCAAAAGTTAATACTTTTCTTCCTTCTTCTCTTTCTCTTTCTGGGGTTGCTGTTTAATCAAAGAGGTCCAATTGCCATATATCTTTCTTTGGGATTCCAGGCAATCTCTTCCTTTTTCCACAACTGCTCCAATTTTTTTCCTCTCCCTTCCCACTTGCAACATCAATTTTTAAATGATCAAAAATCCATACCTCTAATAAGGGTTTTCCAATTCCTTAAATTTTTAAGTTCAATGTCCAAGAAGTCTTTTATCCCTTGACTTCAACTTTCAAAATAGTTCACCTTCAGTGCCCAAATAAATTTCAAATCTTCATCTGCTGTTTCTATGGGGTGGGAGAGTGAAGAAAAAAAAAAAACCTTCCCTTTTCTCCGCCGCTTTCCGCTCTTCTTAGGGAACAATGTATCCTCCAGCAATTCAGACAGTTCAGTTCCAGAGAGTTTAAAAGATGTTGATTGACCCAGCTCAGCCAGCACTTTCACCTTTCTTGCTTCCTCCAGCACGATCTTACCCGGTTGCAGGCTTCTTCGTGGCGGCCATTACTGACCGCCGCTCCACCACCTTGGGAAAAAGGAGTTTTTCTGGATGAGGTGGGGGTCTGCGACACCCCCAACCCCCTGTCCGGCTCCCCTCTCTCTTCGGCTGTCCCTACAGGGCAACCATATCCCCCTGACCCATTTGGATCGGGGGTACCTTGGTGGCAAGTGCAGCAGGAATCGTGAACAGTCGCGAATTCCTGCTGCCACCGAAGCCACACGGAACCGGAATCCCTGAAATAATAATTATTAATGACCCAATTTCTTACTATTCATATGTTAAAAGGGACTTTATGGCTTAGTTAACTTGACTAATCTATGGCAAATGGACTATAACGTTAACCCAAATCAGTATTTCTTAAAGTGTGGTCCTAGGTGCTATCTTTTTCAGGATCCTTTAAAATATTAATATCCAATCAGACAATAATGAGAAGTGGTAGTGGTAGTGGATGCATCCACTTTAATGTTTAATATGGTAAATGTTGATTATTGTTGAGGTAATTCCCATTAGGAGAATGAGTGCATACAGGGAGACGTATTTGAGAGAAGTGTTTGAATAATACATATACAGCACACAGATACACTGTACAGTAAATGTAGGTTTTTACTTCCAGACAGTTTAAGCAAAGTTCAAGATAAGCAGTCCAAAAGTCATTCACAGGTAAATCAGTCAGTTTTTCAATCCAGGGATAATCCAAATATCAAAGTCCAGTGTGAAAAAACAGTTCAGTATCAGACTTACATTAAATCCAGAAATAGCTGTCAATTAGGAAAAATGGAGGAACGGCAACAGAAGGAAACAGAGATACACTCACACTCTCTTCTGATACTCAGACTAAGACTAAAACAACCCAGGTTTCTGGCTCCATCTTATGGCCGTTTGAGTAACCACATCTAATTACAGTTTTGCATTTCCTTAAAGTTACAGTTTTTAAATGTTTATCCTGGTTTATATATTTCTACCCCAAATAGCTGTTAGGTGACTCATATTCCTAACATTTATTATAACCAATTCAATCAAAAAGTCTCTTGGGGACCTCCATAAAAAGCAATGGAAGCAACCTTGGATTTCTGACTTGTCTTCCTTTAACAAACCTCATTCCCTTGCTCATCCTTGTCTTTCTAGTTTCAAATTTAACTGGAACAATAGTTAAAACTATTGTGTCTTGTATGTCTGATAAGAGATTTGAAGTCATGTGTGTCCTGCTTTCTTTCTGCGTTGAGGGTGTGCCTGCTTATTTCAAATGATTAAGAATCCTGCATTTTATTTTATTTTTAGGATTGTCCCAAAATCCAATAGTGCAGTAGATAAATGCTACTATTGATATTAAATTAACAGATTAACAGAGTTGGAAGGGACCTTGTAGGTCATCTAGTCCAAACCCCCACCCAAGCAGGAGACCCTACACCATTTCTGACAAATGGCAGTCCAATCTCTTCTTGAAAGTCTCAAGTGATGAAGCTCTCACAACTAAATGTTGAATTTATATTTACCGACAAAGAAATAGTATAGATTTATTTCAAGCTATTTAGCTCTCATTAGCTAGCCATACCCTAATATCTCCCCTGGTATAGCCAACAAAGTGAAGACAGCCCATGGCTTAGAGGTTAATACATCTACCTAATATGCAAGCAGCCTGGGTTTGAATCCCAGAAGGGTATGGCTAACTGATGAGAGTTAAGTAGCTTGAGATAGATCTATACTAGTCTTTCTTTGTCGGTAAATATAAATTCCATACAAAAATAGTTTGTCATGAAAGCAACTGTCTGTGAAGGCTTCTGGATTGGGGCTGAAAGGGGAAAGTGGAAAGCTGTATGCTCTATCGCATATTTGGGTAGACTAGGTTGCCCTGATAGACCGGTGACACTGGAAAAAACAATTAAATTAAGCTATTTATGTTAAATGTTAAGAAAGAAAGAAAACTTGATTATATTATAGTTCCATCATGTGCAGTGTTTTACCTTGTTTCGTTGATTGGTAATGCACTACGTGGAAACACTCTTGATTTGCACCAGGCAGGAAAAAAAAATATTGCAGAATTATTATTATTTTTTTCCTACCAATTTGTGTGTGCTTTGATGAAAGTGAATTTCCTTTTGATGTTTATTTCAAGGGAAAAGAGAATCTCAAATAGATTGCTTTACATGAAATATGATAAATGCGATAATTACTTAGTTCAGAGGTGGCCAAGAATTGTGAGAATGTCTTGTTTATTAAATAATCATCATTTCAGCATTCTGCAACCTTCTTGGCTTCTGAGATTCCTATTCAATTGCCGGGAGAGCTTTCAGGAGTGGATTTCTCCCTTTGGGCTTATTCAATTGGGGAAATAGGTAGTGAAGAAAGGTTCAGGGTGATAGAGGAACATGAAGACAAGCACCCAAAACTGTAGCAACTTCTGACAGCAATAAAAGAAGTTCAAAAACATCATACTGGTAGGCTCTGACAAAGCTGATTTCCATATTGATTTTTTCCACATTGTAAAAATTGCAGTTATAACCTTAAACATCCCTTTCCATGCAGAATCCAACTTTCATATCCATGTCTCTAAATGAAGACATAAGAGCCAGTTTGGTCTAGCTCAGGGGTGTCAAACTGGCAGCCCGCAGGCTGAATGCATCACATGCAGGCCATGCCCACCCCAGCTCTGTGAAAGGGAAAAAAGTTGTGATATGTCATGTGGTGGCAATGTGACATCGCAGGTTTGACACCTGTGGTCTAGAGGTTAAAATATCAGAGTTCTAGCCCCATCATAGGCATGAAAGCAAGTTGGGTGACTTTGGGTCAATCACTAGGAAACTCGGAATTCTAGTCCCACCTTATATATGAAAGCTGACTGGTGAGCTTGGGCCAATCCCTCCGCCCAATTCACCTCACCAAGTAGGAGGAGTATTGGTTATAGCAATAGCAATAACACTTAGACTTATATACTGCTTTACAGTGCTTTACAGCCCTTTCTAAGCGGTTTACAGAGTCAGCCTATGGCCCCCAGCAATCTGGGTCCTCATTTTACCCATCTCGGAGGAATAGAAGGCTGAATCAACCTTGAACCTGGTGAGATTTGAACTGCCCAATTGCAGGCATCCGGCAGTCAGCAGAAGTAGCCTGCAGTACTGCACTCTAACCACTGAACCACCATGGCTCATCCTTGAAGGTTGCCACCTGAGGTATTTATGAAAATAATACCAGTAAGTAATAATAAATTAATTAATTAATGAATAAAGTATTGGATCAACACAAATTCCATATCCTTTATTTTCATATATCTTCTCCTTTCTCTGCCAATCTTTATATAGCAAGATAGAAGAGAATTTTATTTCAATATTTCTTTGAAAAAGGAAAACCTATCCACAGGGGGTATGGATATGAGGTTCTTGCCCCTGAAAAAGTAACTTTGCAACAATCAACCTCCCACGAAGTATCTTGATCATGACAGGGGCTTCTGTCACCGCTAAGAAATTTCTTGAGAAATTGTGAAATTTTTAGGAATTACCCTCCCCTCCCCATCTACCAACTGATTGGACCATTTTAAAAAGCCGTTTCTCCCTTCTTGTAGTTGTAAATTTCTTTCTCTGGTCAGTACCCACAGTGGTTCCATCTTTGTTTGGGGTTTTATTTGTGCATGTGTGTTTTTGGACTGGAGTTCAATAGTTAAGGTATATGTCAGACAGGACATTATCATCACTCATAGGCAGTACATATTTCTAGAAGGTGCAAAGTTTAGTTTCCAGCAAAGATGGTATTCAGCAGGTTCTGACCAGTTCTGGAGAACTGGTAGTGAAAATTTTGATTAGTTCACAGAACCGACAAATACCACCTCTGACTGGCCCCGCCAACCCCATCTCTTCTGTGCCTCCCAGGTGATCAGCTGGGTCTTCCTGGATTGCCCTGCACAGGAGAATGGATCTGGAAAGCAGGTTAGTGGGGTGGAGAGGGATTGAGGATTTTGCAGTATCTTTCTCCTGCCATGCCTACCAAGCCACACCCACCATGCCACGCCGACCAAGTCATGCCCACAGAACCAGTAGTAAAAATATTTGAATCCCACCACTGGTTTCCAGCATCTCCAGATGTGGTCTTATTAGGGTTTTGTGATGGTGATTTAAGAATGCATGCTGCCTGACCCCCAATAACTCTGGGCAACTCACTACAAAAGAGTTCTGGTGTGAAGTTAAAATGATCAAAGATAGTGAAGCATTGGACTATTAGGGGTCATGTCTACTCTGCACAAACCAAAGAGATAAGAAGATCTGAAGAAAACCCAAGAAGATTAAAATGCTGTCGCCCCTGATACATTGCAAACTAGGAGTAATTAATGTTCTTGATTAATTCTACAGGGTAAATTTAACATGGTTACACACGAAGTCTTAGCTACATCCTAGAATTAGCACACTGACCTCAAAAAAGGCATTAATTTTCAGGGAGCGATATAGTTAATTGCTGAATGGTGGCAGTTATTAATATCATGAAATAATTTATTGCTTTCTAAGGCATGTCAAAGTTCACTTTCAAGTCAGATGCAAGTGGAAGGTGGGAAGATCTATTTGCTTATCCACTTAAACTAAATGCTGTTTTCATTATTAACCTTGTATGGTTAAAAGAGAAAGCAGTACTTTGTAACGCTGAAATAAAACATGAATAAAGTCAAATGGAGCTCAGAAGCAAGGGCATCGCATGCTGGAGTTTGTCGGGGTGTATCTGAGTTAGTTTACTTTATTGTCACTGAACCTCGTACAACAAAATTAAATGCCATTTTCAGTGTACATCATAATTATAAAAGTAAAACACAAACACACATCCTTCGCATTCTGTACAATGGAATTGAAAACCCCCGATATTACATTAATATTGCATTATACAGTAGAATTCAATAGAGTTACTGCTCTGGAATAGAAGCTGTTTTTCAGCCTGTTTGTCCTTGTTTTTATTATCTTCTTCCATCTGCCAGATGGTAATAGTTCAAAAAAGGGTTTCCCAGAATGAGATGGATTTTTTGAGAATGTTTTGAACTTTCTTAAGGCAGCAGGAGCTATAAAGCTCTTCCAAAGTGAGGAAAGGGCAACCAATGATCTTCTGGGCAATGACATTAACCCTCTGGAGTGCTTTCCTATCTGCCCCTGTGCAATTGGCAAATCATGCACAGGTGCAGTAAGTCAAGTTACTCTCTATGGTGCAGTGGTAGAAGGTCACCAGCAGTTTTCATTCAGTTGTTTTCTGCGAAGTGGTTGTGTCTAGTTTAATGAATGAAGGACTGTGATAGCAGTGTTCCAATATTTGAAAGGCTGCCACAAAGAAGAAGGTGGTTGACCTATTCTCTAAAGCATCTGAAGGCATAATAGAATAGAATGGAATGGAATGGAACGGAACGGAACGGAACGGAACAGAACAGAACAGAACAGAACAGAACAGAACAGAACAGAACAGAACAGAACAGAATAGAGAATGGAATGGAATGGAATGCAACAGAATGGAACGGAACAGAACAGAACACAATAGAGAATAGAATGGAATGGAATGGAATGGAATAGAATAGAATATGGAATGGAATGGAATGGAATGGAATGGAATGGAATGGAATAGAATAGAATAAAATAGAATAGAATAGAATAGAATAGAATAGAATAGAATAGAATAGAATAGAGAATGGAATGGAATGGAATAGAATAGAATAGAAAAGAAAAGAATAGAATAGAATAGAATAGAATAGAATAGAATAGAATAGAATAGAATAGAATAGAATAGAATAGAATAGAATATGGAATGGAATAGAATATGGAATGGAATAGAATGGAATAGAATAGAATAGAATAGAATAGAATAGAATAGAATAGAATAGAATAGAATAGAGAATGGAATGGAATGGAATGGAATGGAATAGAATAGAATAGAATTCTTTATTGGCCAGTATACATAAAAGAAAAGATACATTCGTCAAGAATCATAAGGTGCAACACTTAATAATAGTCATAGGGTACAATAAGCAATTAACAAGAAGCAATGGATGGAAACTAATCAAGACAAGATTTAATTAAAACTAAGGAAAAATTTCCTGACAGTGAGAATAATTAATCAGTTTGGGCAACTTCCCTCCAGAAGTTGTGAGTGCAACAACGCTGGAGGTTTGTAGGAAAGATTTGACAACCATTTGTCTGAAGTGGTATAGGTTTTCCAGCCTGAGGAGAGGATTGGACTAGAGAACATCCAAGGTCCCTTCCAACTCTGTTATTCTGTTGCTCTGCTATATGCATACCAGTCGATATGATTTTGCATTAAGACTATGGACAGATTAACGTTTCAGGTATGACCACAATGAACTAAGGTTCAAAGGAGCACAGTACAGCTAGATCAAATATAATGCATCCTATTCAAGCAAAGATAATTGCACTAGCTTGGTTTTAATTGTACCATTAACCCCTCAACTTCAGACATACGCATGGTAGAATATCAAAGGAGACTGCAGGAGGTGTCAACAAATTATAAAGTAAGGAAAGAGTTCATTTAAATTCTCTCTCCTGTGTTGCATTTGCTTATTCTGAGTGGGTTCTCCTGCCAGCCTAGGAACATATTCATCTTCATTTTTACCAGCCTCAGACCTTTAACTAAGTCACTTGTGGCTCTGTGCATTACTCCATCTTTAAGTGAGTTATAAAGGGCACCAGTAATTCATGAGGATAATGTATCTTCTGTCAGATCACTGTAGTGCCTGTTTTTCCCAGGGTACTCGGCTTCATCTGATGTAATTTAAAAATTGATCTCTTTGAGTTAAAAAAAAAAAAAACTGATAGGGAAACTTTTGACAACACCTTCAAAAGTTTCGCTGCATTGATTTTTAAGTCTGATTCTTTGCCCAAAGCACCAGCAAAATGAAAGGCATTCCAACGGTAGAATGGCTGTGATAGCAACAGCAGTAGCACTTAGACTTATATACTGCTTTACAGTGCTTTATAGCCCTCTCCAAGTGGTTTACGGACAACAACAATTTGCGTCCTCATTTTACCTACTTTGGAAAGGATGGAAGGCTGAGTCAACCTTGAGCCTGGTGAGATTTGAACTGCCAAATTGCAAGCAGCTGGCAGTCAGCAGAAGTAGCCCGCAGTACTGCACTCTAACTACTGCACCACCGTGGCTCGTAAGCTAGTGATGCTAGTCTAATATCCAGACGAATGTCTTGACATGATCTTTGCATGCTGATCTGATCTTTAGTCATGACTGTAAAGAAAGACAAATATTGACAATCACAGCTGGGTGACTGAGTTCTTACCCCTGGCTCCCCTGTTTCTTTATAAACATACACTAGTCCATTTGTGCGTCTTGAGTGACCCCTGTGGTTGTTGAGAGATGCCTTCTAAATTATAGCTGAAGATGTTGCTCAAATGAGATGTGGTTTGGGCTATAGGTTCCTGCGAGTACCCCAAAAGAAGAGTTGGGATATGGGGAGACTCAGATGGGTAAAGGTTTTGTCTTAACCAGCTGAACCAGGAATAGTGAGACAATGCCGATGGCACAAAGGGGTGGGTATAAGGGGAAGAAAAGATGGGCAACCTAAAAAAGAGGAAAACTAGGTGAGGAAAAACATCCTTTCATCTTTCTTCCTAACACTAGCCATCGAGTTAGATACACATCCTTTTCTGTGCCTCCTGCCAGATATCTAAAGAGTAACTGTCCCAAAGGTGCTTTTTCAGGAACAGGAACTAGGAGCATTACTCAGCTGACCCTGAGGACACAGATAAATCTCTAAGTGCTTCAATGACCCTCTAAAAGAATGCAAATGACCAATTGTCTGCAAGGAATATCAATCCTTCCCGTCCCCACCATCCAGTCAGAGCTGAAGAAGCTTCTTGGATGAGAAGCGAAACGTCTTCAAAGAAAAAACAGAAAGTCCAGTTGCCTCCAGAAAAAGCACCTTTGGGACAACCATGACCTGAATGACTGAGTATCTCTACAAACTAAAGAGCAACTGGAAGAAACTCCTGTAAGCCAATGTTTCTCAGCCTTAACAACTTTAAGGTGTGTGGACTTCAACTCTCAGAATCCCCAGCCAACTTACAAGATGAGGCACAGTATTAGCTGCCTTTGGATTTTGGCTCCTGCCCAGGGGTGGGATTCAACATTTTTAACAACCGGTTCTGTGGACGTGGCTTAGATGGCAGGTGTGGCTTGGTGGTCATGTGACTGGGTGGACATGGCTTCGTGGTTATGTTATTGGCTAGGTGTGGCCAACTCAATATCACTCATATCGAGGCACGCATCTCCTCGCCTAGCCTCTCATGACCGTGGGGATGCTGCAACACTCGTAAGTGTGAAAAATGGTCATATTCAGTGCCATTGTAACTTTGAATGGTCACTCCACACAAACAAAGTACCAGCAAAGGAGGGGGGAAAAAAACTCCAGAGAAGTTCCTGAGACAGGAAGTCTAGTCCTTCCAAGAATGTAATAAGGGTTAATGGAGAGACAAGTTTCTGTAAGCAACACCAGAATGTTTCCTTCCTGCCTTCCTTACAGGATTAGGCCAGTAATTTCTTCTAACAATCAGTTCTCCGAACTGCTTAGAATGTTAACAACTGGTTCTAGCGAATAGATACAAACTGGTAGAATCCCACCCCTGCTCCTGCCCCATTAGAAGGATGTAGGGGTGAGTGGAAGGAGCACCAGGTGGAAACAGTGAGATAAAAAGGTAGTGCTTATTTATCTCAAATTAGGGAATGCCAATGGGAAACAACTTGGAAGATCTGCAGAGTAAGCAAGAGAGTACATATTTTGAGTACTGCTTGAATGGAATATTTCCCAGGTCATTGCTTGTTGCTTCTTCTCCTCTCTCAGGAGGTTTATAAGTCTCCAATCAATTGGATGGTGTTGGCTAAGCTCAATAGTGATTCTGTGAATGAAAATGCCTTGTTATAGTCTTAGAGTCCCCATGGAATTCTCTACCAGATGCTTGTTAATTGATGACATTGCTGTGTGTTGATAGACAAGAAGAACTTCATAATCTGATTGGCAAATGCCATAATTTTAATGATGGAATAAATAATTTCCAGTTAGACCTCTTTATAGTACTCCACAATGGCATTCAAGGTACTCTTAAGTCCAAAAGGTTTTCTTGGGAGAATTATTATGTCCTCTGTATATAACAGTTGGGCAATATTTCTCTGCTGGTTTAGGTGGTTTTTAAGCTGGTCTACTCTGCCATCTATACAAAAATAAATAAATGAAAAAGGAGGCCATATTCAGCCTCACCTTACATTTTTGTCAGTTGGAATAGATGCAGTCAGGTATCTGTGAAGACTATATCTTATTCTGAGTGATTTTTCCCCTCAGGTAATGCATAAATAAAAAATAATAGTCAGTGATCTTTCCCTTTCCTTTTCCTTCCTTTCCCTCCCCTTCCTTTCCCTTTTTTCCATTCCTTCCCCTTTCCCCCTTTTTCCTTCTCTTCCCTTCCTTCCCCTTCCTTCCCCTTTTCTCTCTTTCGTTTCCTTTCCCTTCCTTTCCCTTCCCTTCCCTTTTCCTCCTTTTCCTTCCCTTCTCTTTCCTTTTCTCCCTTTCCTTTCCTTTCAAATTACAGGTTATGACTGATAATCTGCCTTTAGAATTCCTAATAGCCAAATTACAATTATTATGCAAAGTCCTATGTTATATGGCTTGTTAAATGACTTTGCCATCTTTTCCTCCTTTTTCTTTCTTTTTTTCTGCCAAAGCATAATCATTTTCCTTTATTAGCTGAAGGATTTCATAATTTAAGGGAGATGAGAACCTATAAGTCACACGTTCAAATAAGGAACATGGATATTGCAAACATTAAATTCTCCCATAAAAATGTTAAGGCATCATTAAACTAGATTCAGATTAATGCAATCCAGTCAACTCGGGATAGGTATCACCTGTAATAGGCTGAAACAATATCCATTGATGTAAGATGTATAAGATTTTACTCCGACCAATTTATACCCCCCATAAAACATACAGGTATCACTCAAAACCGTCATTAACTGTGCATGCCTTGTATTAAATCAAGTCAGTTTGATAAAGAGAAGAAGAAAAGCCTTCCCTGCTTGATTTCACATGTTTCTCATCTCTATTATCTGTCACCAAGCATCTTATTTCTAATTTGAGACAAATAAGCACTCCATTCTGGTAACAGCTGACCTGAGAACACTTGACTTACCAATCTGTTTAGATGTCTGGCAAATTTATGTGTGCATGCTAAGATCTTACTCTATCTTATTACCTCCCCACCGAGCCTCTTAAACTCAGTACGGCTCCTCTTCTGATAGAGCGAAAGGGCAGAGCAACATATTATCTTGGCAAATGTGTCTTCCCAACCCTGATTTAAGGAGATAAAAAGAATGCTGGGAATGGACTGCATTTTAAAGAAGAGAAGGAAGAAATGAGACATTTAAGGCCTTCTTTTGCTTACAATGTTCAAGATCAAGGGAGGTACTAATACCACTCTATAAAGCCTTAGTAGGACCACACCTAGAATATTGCATCTAGTTTTGATCACCACGCTATAAAAAAGATGTTGGGACTCTAGAAAAAGCACAGAGAAGGGCAACCAGGATAATGAGGGGACTGGAGACTAAAACATACGATAAATGGTGACAGGAACTGGGCTAGTCTAGTGAAGAGAAGGACCAGGGGAGACATGATTGTTAAGTCTGGAGCATGGGTGCGAATGATGGAGACAAGCCGGTAGAAACAGTGAACTTCAAACTCTTTATTTACATATTGTGACAGCTCAAACTGGAGGGCTGCTATAGCCTTCCTTATATAGGCAATTTATTAGCTATTCAATCAATAGCAAACCTGGAGCGCTAGCTCCGTTAACCAATGGGAATGGCCTGTTAATGGCCAATCAGATGCTCCTGAACGGACCAATCCGATCCTGCCATTAACAGCCAATCAGAAGTGCAGGGCCAGAACCCTGCACTTGACTTCAAGCTCAAGATAACTTTATTGGTATTATTCATTCACAACACCCCTTTCCCCCGGTTTCTGCCCACGGGGTGCGGTTACATAGTCCTTAAGGTAGGATGGCAGTTTTATTAGTCTTTTCGATTTTTGCAAATTGCCTGGCGGTTGGCTGCACTTCTGCTGAGGTAGATCGTTGTTTAACAGTAGGGGTGCCTCTGGTTCCGAGTTCGCATTCCCGTCGTCACCAATATCACTGGCCACTCCCTGAGGTGAACTCACTTCGGTCCCTGGTTGCTGTTCCTGCATTTCAGTTCCATTATCAGTCTCTTCAAAAAGGTTTCCCTCTAATTGTAATTCACTTTCCTCTGTATCTCCCCCCCACTCAGTTTGGTCATAAGGGAGTTCGGAAGTGCGAGACGGTAGCTGCGATCGTAGTTGATCTATCTGGTGCTTCCAAAGTCAGTCGTCAGGGCACTGAACGAGGTATGATCTTGGGCCAGTTACGCGGATTACGGTCGCCTCTACCCACAGCGGATCGCCCGATAAGTTTTTAGCGAATACTAAATCGCCTACCTGGAAGGTACGGCATCGGCCGCTGGATCCGAGTGGCTTTTCTGGTTCATAGGCTGGGTGTAACCGATCAAGGTGGGAGCGGAGCTTTCGTCCCATTAGCAGCTCGGCAGGAGTTTTGTTGGTGACGCTGTGAGGTGTGATGTGCTGCAGGAAAAGGATCCGGTTGATTTTCTCGTCGATGTTGTCGTAGTCGATCTTTTGGAGAGTCTTTTTGACGAATTGTACCATGCGCTCAGCCCTACCGTTGGCAGCAGGGTACACAGGCGAAGTGAACACATGACGAATACCATGGTCAGCCAGGTACTGCTCAAAAGACAGCGCGGTAAATTGGGGACCGTTGTCGGATACCAGAACATCTGGTAATCCATGGGTTGCAAAAAGTCTTTCCAGTCTTTTGATGACCGCGTCAGTGGTCATGTTGCTCATTCGGTGAATCTCGAGCCAATTTGAGTAGGCATCGACGGTTAGCAAAAACGTGTGGCCTTTGGTCGGCCCAGCAAAGTCCAGATGGATGCGGGACCAGGGTCCCCACGGTGTCTCCCATTCGGTTGGGGTTGCCTTTGGTGGAGCGTTGCTTACTTCTTGACATCTCTTGCAAGTTTTAACCCACGATTTGATTTGTCTGTCGATGCCTGGCCACCATGCCCAGCTTCGTGCGAGGCCCTTCATGCGCACGATGCCAGGGTGGCCATCGTGCAAGGTTCTTAGCAGTGTCTGTTGGAGTCATTCTGGGATAACGACTCTATCGCCACAGATGACACAGCCCTTCTGTGAGAACAATTCTGTTTGACGACTTTTGAATGGTGTAAAGTTGTCTGGTACTTGGTCCAATGGCCATCCACGTTCCACCCATGTGAGGACTCGCGCCAAGATGGGGTCGCGTTTTGTTTCTCTTGCGATGTCATGGGCAGTTAATGGCGGTGTGTGGAGTGTCTCGATCTGCAACGCTGTCATTGTTGGTGCAGGATCGTTGATAGTTTCAGGGAGTGGTGTACTGCTCAGCGCGTTGGCGTGGGGAATGGCTTTACCGGGACGATATTGTACCTGATAATTGTAGGCAGCCAAGAATTCTGACCAGCGGGTCATTCTGGGAGAAAGTATGTAGGGAGTTGGCTTGTCCCTAGCGATGATCCCCAGCAATGGTTTGTGGTCAGTTACAATGGTGAAAACCCGGCCTTACACGTACTCATGAAATCTTTTAACAGCTGATACAATCGCCAGGGCTTCTTTATCGATCTGGCTGTAATTTGGCTCAGTTTTCGAGAGCGTCTTTGAGAAGTAAGCAACAGGGGCTTTGTTTCCGTTAGGTAACACATGGCTCAAAATGGTGCCCACTCCAAAGGGCGATGCATCACATGTAATGTTTATTGGCAAGGTCTCGTTGTACTGCATTAGTATGGCGTCCGAAGTCAGTAGTTTTTTCACATTACGGAACGCCTGCTCTTCTTTGTGACCCCATACCCAAATTGCTTTTTTATCTAATAGACGATGTAAAGGTTCAGTGACAGTCGCCTTCTGCGGCAAGAATACATTACAGAAATTGATGAGGCCTAACACCGCCTGGAGGTTGGTCTTGTTCTGGGGTCTGGGAGCATTTTTTATTGCTCTCAATTTGCTATTGGTAGGGTGAATACCCTGATTGTCAATTAAGTACCCTAAGAATTCAACACGATCGGTACACAGTTTGCACTTATTTTTTTTTACTTTCAGGCTGCTTCCTGGAATTTTTGTAATACCAGTCTTAAACGCTCCCGTAAGATTTTTGGAGTGGGGGCAGCAATGAGCACATCATCAAAATAGGGGACAACGCCCTTGATCCCCTGCAATAGTCTCTCCATTAAGCTCTGAAAGATCCCTGGGGCTACACTTAAAAGCACCTCAGTGTGTTACAATAGTTTGTGCCTGTGCCGTTTTTTCATCAACCGGCAGTTGCTGATAAGCCTGAGCTAAGTCTAGTTTAGCGAAGACTTTTCCGCCCCCCAGGGAATGGAGGAGGTGTTGTACCACCGGCACCGGATATGGGTTCTGTTGCAGGGCGTGATTTAGGGTGGCTCGGTAGTCCCCACAAATTCTAATTGAGCCATCTGGCTTAATTGGTGTCACAATCGGTGTTTTCCATGGGGAGTGGTCAGTTGGCTTTAAGACTCCCTGGGCAATCAACTTATCAAGCTGCTCGTCGATTTTCGGCTTTAGAGCAAACGGAACTCGATGAGGCTTAAGGAGGATGGGAGCTATCTTTGGATTAAAGCTAAAGGATATTGGGGTCCCCTTGTACTTGCCTAGCTTTTCCTCGAAGACGTCCCTGAATTCGTGGGCAAGGTCTTCCTCCCAGTCACTGCCGCTGATTTGGTTAATGCCTGCCACTTAAATGCCGAGTGGTGCGAACCATTGCAGGCCTCACAGACTAGGACAGTCCTTATCGATTACCGTCAGGGGTAAGTACGCCATGCGGTTCTTGAATGCAACCTGGACTCGACTGGATCCTGCGACTGGAATTCGGTTCCCCTGGTAGTCCTTTAACATGAGCTGTTGGAATTGAAGGTCTTGGCGCCGGATAGTGGGGATGAGTTGCTTGAGGGTCTTCCATGAGACCATTGAAAGAGACGATCCTGAGTCAACTTCCATTTGGCAAGGCCGATTTTCAATGTTCACGTTGACCCAAATTTTCTTAGTGTTTAGCGAAGAGGCATGGCCAATAGTGAGTGCTTGGTGGGCCTCTTCCCATCTCGCTAGATGACTCATGGGTCGGTTTCTGTAGGAGTGGTTTACTGGTTCTTGCCTTACAGGGCGATTCCCTGTCGATTGGTGGAGATTGGTTCCTTTCGAGGTCTGGCTGGGTCCGAGAAGGCTTCGGCAGACTTGTCCGATGTGGCCTCGTTTCTCGCACTCATGGCAGAGCGCATCGCGGAATTTGCAATCCAAGTGGTAATGGTTGGCCCCGCAGCCAGCGCACAGTTGCTGGGACTTCGGGTATCGGTCCCGATCGGGCCGCAGGCGATGGACCTCTTTTTCGTCACTGTCTGACGATGAAGAGAGGTCCTCATGATGGGCAGTCTTCAGCTGCCCTTCTGCATTAGGTGAAACTTCGCCGGCTGGTGGGTGTGCTGGAGCGTGATTTCGGCATAGTTGAGCAGCCGACTTCTTGGTCGCCTCCACTGCTGTAGCTTCAGCTATGGTGTCTTTAAGGGTGATGTCGCCTTTTGCCATTATTTTGCTCTGTACGTTTAGAGCGTCTAGCCCGAGGACTACTCGGTCTCTCAAGGCCTCTTCTAGGTCAGTGAAATTGCAAAGGCCTCCCAAGTTCCGGAGGTCTGCAATGAAATCGGCGACGCTTTCTCCTTTCCGCTGGTTCCTTTGATAGAACTCGTGTCGTCTCACGAGCGTTGGAACGATTGGTGCATAGTGGGCCCTTAGTAATGGTTCGAGGACGTCCCAGTCCATGGCCTTCACTTCAGCCGGTTTCGCTAATGCCTTGGCCATTTTGAATACCATAAGGCCGCAGTGCGTTAGGAATACCACCCGTTTCTTCCCAGTTGTGGCATCCTTCAGATTATTCGTTTCCAAAAACATTTGAAAACAATCCATGTAGAACTCCCAATCCTCTTGAGCTGGATCGAACGGAGCGGGTGGTACTACGCTGCTGGACATGGTTCTGCCGTTGTGTGCTTCAGCCACATGCTTAGTTGTCTTAGTTGGCTCGGATGTCTTCCAATCCCATCCTCGTCGCCAGTGTTAAGTCTGGAGCATGGGTGCGAATGATGGAGATGGAGGGCTGCTATAGCCTTCCTTATATAGGCAATTTATTAGCTATTCAATCAATAGCAAACCTGGAGTGCTAGCTCCGTTAACCAATGGGAATGGCCTGTTAATGGCCAATCAGATGCTCCTGAACGGACCAATCCGATCCTGCCATTAACAGCCAATCAGAAGTGCAGGGCCAGAACCCTGCACTTGACTTCAAGCTCAAGATAACTTTATCGGTACTATTCATTCACAACAATGATAGAAGTGTTCCAATATTTGAGGGGCTGCCACAGAGAGGAAGGGGTCAAGCTATTTTCCAAGGCACCTAAAGACCAGACAAGGAATAATGGATGGAAACTGATCAAAGAGAGATACAACCTAGAACAGGGTGGGCAAACTATGGCCCGCGGGCCACATCCGGCCTGTTGGTCTGTCCAATCCGGCCCGCCCCTGAAAAAAAATTGCTGGCCGTGGCGTATTGCCCTGCGCCGCGTGGCCCCCAAAGCTGCAAAACAGTACGGAGCGCTCTCGGGGTAGGAAAGAAAAGAACTTTGCAAAGGCCTCGGCTGGGAATTCGAAATCACCTTTGAGTGCGACCTCTCCGAAGGTGAGTCCCCGCCGATCCCCCTTTTTTTTCCGGGGCTTCCAGCTTAAACTTTGCAAAGGCAAAGCTTCCAGGCTGGAGCGTCTTCCCGCCGAGGAGTGGGAAGGGTTCCCCGGGCGGGCAGGCAGGCTGCTTGGAGCCACCTAAAGCTAGGTCACTGCTGGTGGAGCCTTGCCCTGCCTTGGTGCCCCATTTCCCGGCTTGGCGGTCATGCTTGGGCAGCACTTTAAAAGCCTGCTCCCAGCACCAGAGCAACTTCCCAGCAACTTTCGGCTTCCTTTTTGCTCACTGGTGCTAGCGCCTGGCCCCGAGCCGCGTGGTGGAGGGGAAGCCCGGTGGGCGGGCAGGCGGGCTGCTTAGAGGAGGCGACTGGGCAGCGCTCCGGGCTTCCCCTCCACCACGCAGCTCGGGGCCAGGCGCGAGAGCCCGCGAATTAAAAGGAAGCTGAAAGTTTCTGGGAAGTTGCTCAGGTGCTGGGAGCAGGCTTTTAAGAGCTGCGCCCCAAGGAGCAACTGGCAGCCGGAGCGGCCAGGACTGGGAGTGGCGGCGAGGGGCTGACCTGCGCAGGGGGGGACTGGGGTAGTTTTCTCCTGCGTCCGGCTTCAGAGCGGCCTGCCGTGCACTCTTGGGCATCTGGCTCACTGCATTCTGGGTGCACCTTTCCCTCACCTCTCGGCCAGCAGCAGCAGTTCCACTGCCGCCTCCTTGCTCCCCTAACGCCCGCTGTTATGATGCGTATTCCCGTAGACCCGAGCATCAGCAGGCACTTCACACCTCCCTCCACGGCCTTCCCCTGTGGTAAGATGGGAGAGAAGAACAGCGGCGCTCTCAGCGCACCGGTGCCGGGGTGGCGGGATGGGCGCTGGGCGGGCAGGGGGAAAGGCAGGCGAAAGCCCCCCACACACACACACACACCTTGGCAAGCAGTTTGCAGGGTTAGTCAGCAGTTTCTCGCAAGAGACTGAAGGCCGGTCTGCTCCCCCCAATTAGACGTTGATTCAAGACGTTGCTACTAATTGGTGGTTCACAGTTTATCTGTGGGCACTGGAGGAGTTATATTTTGGTGGGTGGGCATTTCTTTATTTCTTATCTTATAAGTGGCCAACTTGTGTAAGCTGAGGGGGTACATTCATACATACATACACACATACACACACACACAGAGTCGTTTATTCGTAGAGGAAGAATCTGTCTATCTATCTATCTATCTATCTATCTATCTATCTATCTATCTATCTATGTTATGTTTTTAATCGGAAGAATATCATGTCTGTGCATTAGGCACAGTGACTTGATTTTGCGGAGCTATGTGCTGACCCAGCCTGTCTGTCAAATTTTTAAAGTCAATGCGGCCCCCGAGCCAAAAAGTTTACCCACCCCTGACCTAGAAATAAGGAGAAATTTTCTGATGGTAAGAACAATCAGCCAATGGAACAGAAGTTGCCTTCAAAAGGTGTGGGAGCATCATCACTTGAGACTTCCAAGAAGAGATTGGACTGCCATTTGTCAGAAATAGTGTAGGGTCTCTTGCTTGAGTGGGTGAGGAGGTGGACTAGATGACCTGCAATGTACCTTCCCTAATCTGTAATTCTGTTAATCTGTAAATTGTCATTCCTGAAGAAGCTTCTGGCTTCTGAGCCCACCAAAAAAATGGATGGTTAGAAATAGCTGGTGGGAGGAAGGATTATTAGGACTAAATTGATGCAGAAAGGAGAGTGAAATTGTGAACATGATTTCTATCATGTGAACAAGCCTCTGTTTCCCTGTGCAAGTCTGGCTTTGGTCAAGAGTTTTTTTAAAAAAAATCATGATTGAGACAAGTTTGGTTTTGTTTTCTTGCAATTTTCTTTTTGCCCTCCATTTTTAAAAACACCCTGATATCTTATTGCCTTGTAGTCTTTATCTTAGCTGCTAGGATACTTTCCAATGTGTCTTTATATTACTTGTTGCCACTGGACTTTTGGGTGGCTAAATTACAGTCTCCAGAAGTCCAGACCAAATTTACCAATGGTGAAAGATACTAGGAATTTGTTCAGCAATACCTTGATGGCCATTGATTCTAAAGGATGAATCATGGTGGCACAGTGGTTAGAATGCAGTATTGCAGACTAATTCTGCTGACTGCCAGGAGTTCGATCCTCACCTCAGTTTGGCAGTTCAAGTCTCACTGGCTCAAGGTTGACTCAGCCTTCCATCCTTCCAAAGTCAATAAAATGAGGAGCCAGATTGTTGGGGGCAACGTGCAGACTTAGAGAAGGCTGTAAAGCACTGTGAAGCAGTATATAAATCTATAGTGCTATAGCCATAAAGCAGTTTTTCTCCATTTTTGAAGCTTTAAGATGTGTGGATTTCATGGGGGGGGGGTGTAGAAATTAAGGAACTGAAGTCCACATATTTTAAAATTGAGAAATGCTGAACTAGACCAAAGTAAAGGCTACAGTGAATTTGCTTAGCAGAATAATAGAGTTGAAAGAGACTTTGGAGGTCTTCCTGTCCAGTGGTGGGATTCAGCCAGGTTGCACCAGTTCGGGAGAACTGGTTGTTAACTTTCTGGGCCATTTGGTGAACTGGTTGTTGGAAGAAAACATTAGGGCAAAGAACCAGTTGTTAAATTATTTGAATCCCACCACTGTTCTAAACCAATGTTCTGTTCAAGCAGGATAGCTGTATCGTTCTGAAGAAATCACTGTCCAATCTCTTCTCTAAAGTTTCCAGTGTTGGAGCACCTATAAGTTCTGGAAACAAGCTGTTCCACTGATTGACTGTCCTAACTATCAGGAAATTGGTTCTGTCCTTGATTATCTTCCATCCACTGTTTCTTTCTCTACCTTAAGGTTTTTGGGAGAACAAATTGACTTCCTCCTTTTTGTGGCAGCCCCTCCAATATTGGAACCCTGCTTTCATGTCAACCCTAGACCTTCTTTTCACTAAACTAGACAAACCCAATTCCTGCAACTGTCCTTCATATGTTTTAGCCAGAGGTGGATATCAGCAAGTTCTGACCAGTTCTGGAGAACCGGTAGTGGAAATTTTGAGTAGTTTGGAGAACTGGCAAATACCACCTCTGACTTGCCTTGCCCCTATCTATTCTCTGCCTCCCAAGCCCCAGTTCGTTGGCTGAGTCTTCTTTTGTTGCCATGCACAGGAGAACGGAGCTGGAAAGCAGGTTAGTGGAGTGGGGAGGGAATGGAGCTTTCACAGTATTCTTCCCCCGCCATGTCCACCAAGTAAAAAAAAATTGAATCCCACCACTGGTTTTAGTTCCTCGCCCCTCAATCATCTTTGTCACTCTTCTTTGTGCTCTTTCCAGAGTTTCAACATCATTTTTATATTGTGGTGCTTCAATTTTATTGTGGAGATTGTAGCTTAGGCTACTGGATCTTCTGCGCATGAAAATCCTTCATTGGAGAGTTGTGCTTGATGACACCCAGCCAGTGAACTTGTCTCATTGGAGAGTCTGATTTGGAACACACTCAGGGGGGTGAGGGGAAACAGGGTCATAGGTGATGGTAAATTACATGTCTCAGGGTATATAACAAAATATTTGCAGGCAAACAACCAAGCTGAAAGAGCATCAAGACTCCACCACTCAACTGCAAGCTGCAGATATTCTCTTCCTAAAACAGGAAAAAAAAATATCTGTACTGATAGAAGAGAGGCAGAGTGTCTGGGGAAACTTCTGAAAAGCTCTAACATTTTTTGTTTGTTTATTGGTTTGGGATGATTACTCCGATAGTTTTGGAATGGTCTTTGTTAAATTATGAAGTTATAATCTGATAACACATGCTTTTTGGCTACTTCCCTGGGCCCATCAATAGTTGGCTGGTATCTGCTTGCAGCCTTGCAGGCAATCAGCCCCTGTCCTCTGGTTCTTGACCTTGTGCAGGAACTGTCCACCATCAAGCTGGATAGCCATCTGCTGATAAAAAGACAGAAATAGCCTCACTCCTCTTGTTTATAAGTTGGAGGCAGCTACTCTACTTTTGTTTCTTCCCTTCTTAAAATTCATTTTTATTGACTACATAGAAAGCACCAAGAAAAAGAATAACTTCTGAGCTTAAGAGTAAGGGGAAAGGCTGTTGATTGTTTGATGTTTAGTCCTATGCCTTCTTGTTTGTTTGTTTAAGAAAATGTATAGGGCCACCCAGCTCAGTCTCAGTGACTCTGGGTGGTATACAAAGATAAAAACCCAATATAAAAACAATAAAAAGCAAGCATCTTGCAGACGTTTCACCACCCAACTAGGTGATACCATCACTGACATACTTCTGGGTATACTTTCACACTGGGCTCATCCAGTATTCTGAGCCATGGGTTGTTTTTATCAAGTCTAAAGGGTGACAGTGGTCTGGTTGGACAACAATTTGACTGAAATGTTACAGGGCTTCCTGCATAAGCAGGGAGTTGAACTAGAAGATCTCCAAGGCCCCTTCCAACTCTTTCTGTTAATTCCCCCATCCTTGCCAACCATAATTGAATGAGACATTTGATGGGTTCCATCCACTCTAGGATCCACAGGCCTGTTGTCAAAACCAGATCTTCAGAGCCTTTTGAAAGAGTGTCAAAGTGGGGACCGATTCTATCTCCATGGGGATGATGTTCCACAGAAAGGGAGCCACTATGGAGAAGACCCTTCTTCTTGGTTCTGTTAGATCAGGGATGTCAAACACAAGGCCCGTAGGCCTCAATGTGGACAGATCTGGCCTGTGGGGCTATTCTGGAAAATATAAGGGGCCAGCCCACATCGCTTTGGTCCAGTGTACCCAAAGCAAAGAGGAAACCATCGAGCCAGCCTGGCTTCAGCCTCCTCTACCCAATGCAAAGAGGAAACATGCCAGCAGTTTGGAGAGTGGCATCCAGCATGCCATGCCCATCCAGTCAGCCATACCCAATGAGTGGCATCAAGTTGGCCACGCCGACCCAATTGTCCAAAACCACACAATCGGCCGTGCCCATCTAGCCACTTGGGGTTAACCACAACCCTGATGCAATGCACCCCTGCATTAGATGGACTTTCTTAGGAGAGAGGACCCATACCATTCATTGCCTCTCCACTCTTGTGGGTCAGGTAGATGTAATTGGGAAAAGATGATCCTTCAAAATAACCTGGTCCTCAGTCTTCTAGGGTTTTGAAGGTGACATATTAGCAGGGGTGGGCTTCAAATATTTTAGTAAGCAGCTTCTCTGCTCTAATGACTGGCTAAGTGTGGCTAGGTGGTCATGTGACTGGGTGAGTGTGGCCAACTCAACATCACTTCTTTGCCCTAACTTACCTTAAAAAAAAAGATAGTACACCAAAAAGTTGTTTATTATTTCGTGCATTTAATACTTAGATAAAAGACTGGGTGAAATCAGGCTTAATAGCAGTGACCGTGAGAGGGATCTTGGAGTCTTAGTGGAGTTTCTGGAGAGTTACATGATTCTTATTATTTGGGAATTAATCCCCTTGGAGGCTAGTGGCTACGTTATCTGATTTTCTCAATAGTGCTCCTGCAAGCACTGAGTGGATTGTTTATCTAGCTTGTAACACTTTTACCAGGTGTGAAATGCTCTTGGATGAATGCCCAGAAGTTCAATTAAGCCTATTAAGAGCTTCCCCTTGCTGCTTGCTTTTCTGAGATTATTGGGGGCTCTCCTAAACCTCTGCAAATCCCCAGAAGCCCACCCGTGCATATTAGGACATGAAATAGCAGAACAAGTGTAAGTGCCACAAAATCAGCAAGACAGTGGCTTTGTATTGCTGTCAAAGCAATGCTCCTTTTGTACATCTTGAAATATTGCATGCATATACAAAAATGCCAGGGCTTCAGTCACAATACTATTGTTGGCAACTTGTAGATTCTGGCCACCACCACCTTTCACCTGTGGACTTGCCACATTGTGTACCA
This sequence comes from Hydrophis major, assembly GCA_033807585.1. NCBI lineage: Eukaryota > Metazoa > Chordata > Lepidosauria > Squamata > Elapidae > Hydrophis > Hydrophis major. The sequence goes on from CM066331.1 coordinate 201,690,899, forward strand.
ATTGCAACTTCTAGACATTTTCCAAGGATGGACTTCTATTGTCTATGTTACAGCCAGACCAAAACAAGTGATTATCAAATTACAAAATTCTTCTGCAAAAATAGACAAGTTCAGGAAAGATCATAGCTGCTGTTGCAAAAGACCTGTTCATCATCCATCAGCAAATCCAGGCTGCTAAAAGACCTAAAACATTCTTTTTTAAAAAAACATCTAAAATGATAAGGAAATAGTTTTATTCTGTTTACCTGGCACATGTATAAGTCTCTCAATGCTGAGTGAATAGAATGGCTCCCAGTGCATATTCCTGTTTTACGCAGGGAAGGAAGCATAACAGCATGATGTGTGAACTGCGAATCACCATCAACGGCTGATGAAAATGTTTTATTTTTGAGAAGGACAAGATAAAGACTGTGGTCTGTCCAAACATGTGTTATAGTTAGCAGTTTGTCAAGTGTTCTGTTTTTAGAAATATGAAAATTACTGCCTTGGGATGCAATCATCATTTGGCTAAAGTCTCTTTTACTTCTTCCAAGAATAAAAGGCTTGTGTTAACTTCAAGACAGGAGGCAAACATTTGCTTTACTCCTTTTAGAAATAAGAAACGATGGATACCTCTATGCTAGTTTTATTATTATTTTAAAATAAAGTTTGTTTTAAAACTTTGGCTTGGCATCCCCTTCCACCAGCAGACATAAAATTGTCAACATTAATTGTATGTTCTTAAGCAGCAAGAAACTGCTTTGTGTAGGGGTTAAAGCAAGGGTCTTCAAACTTAGCAAGTTTAAGACTTGTAGCCTTCAACTCCCAGAATTCCTGAGCTAGCATGACTGGAGGAGGTTATTCAGGGAGTTGAAGTCCACAAGTCTTAAAACTGTCAAGTTTGAAGACCCCTGGGTTAAAGTCACAAAGGTAGAAACTGGGGAACTGTACGTTTTAGTTTTCCTTAGGCAAGAAGGAAGCCAGTTGGGTGACTTTGGACCAATCCATCTCTTTCAGCTCTTGGAAGAAGACCATAGCAATGGTAGCATACTAAAGGTGGTGTTTTGGGAGTGATACACTTTGAGAATAGGTAGTAAGGTGAAGAGTCTATCCAGTGAGTGTAGAGTTGGTTCACTTCTGCTAGGGCACGATCTTCTGTCAGTGACAGTGATGGAGAAGGGTGGACTAAGGGTGGTTTAGCCGGGGCAGCTTGAATCATGTGGCAGCTGCATATCCCTCTGATCTACTTTTGATGTCAAATACGCAAGGTAACATCACTGTATAACAAACTACTTCCAAATGGTGACATTGACATTATCAGTGATATTGAATATTTCCAGCACAGAGGAATGAGGACGGTCTTAATAACAGCCAGGATGAAAAATAATGTAAATCCCTCATTTTACTTTATCCTACTGATTCTTGGTGGATGTATCTTTTTTTTTTTTTTATGTACATTGAGAGCATATGCACCAAGACAAATTCCTTGTATGTCCAATCACACTTGGCCAATGAAGAATTCTATCCTATCCTATCCTATCCTATCCTATCCTATCCTATCCTATCCTATTCTATTCTACAAATAGATTACTTTTTTCCCCAGGCAAGAAGATGCTACAAGCACTGCAGCATCCTGCTTATTCATCTTCCTATATGACACCAATGTTTATCAAACTTTTGTTATTTGTTTCCTCTTTAGCAGTGTAACAGATTAACAGAGTTGGAAGGGACCTTGTAGGTAAACTAGTCCAAGCCCCCACCCAAGCAAGAGACGCTACATCATTTCTGACAATTGGCAGTCTAATCTCTTCCTGAAAGTCTCCAGTGATGGAGTTCCCAGAACTTCTGAAGGCAAAGCTGTTCCATTGGTTGATGGTTCTCACTGTCAGAAAGTTTCTCCTTGTTTCCAGGTTAAATCTCTCCTTGGTCAGTTTCCATCCATTATTCCTTGTCTGGCTTTCAGGTGCCTTGGAAAATAGCTTGACCTCCTTCCTCTCTGTAGCATCCCCTCAAATATAGGAAGATTGCTATCATGTCTCCCCCGGTCCTTCTCTTCACTAGACTAGCCTTGCCCAGTTCCTGTAACTGTTCTTCTTGTTTTAGTCTCCAGTCCCCTAATCATCCTGGTTGCTCTTCTCTTCACTTTTTCTAGAGTCTCAACATATTTTGTTATAGTATAGTGACCAAAACTGGATACAATACTCTAGGTGTGGTCTTACTAAGGCTTTATAGAGAGGTATTAGAACCTCACTTGTTCTTGAGCCTCTTAGGTCAGTCCAGTACACTATGTCAGCTTTTGTTTTTTGCTTTGCTTGAATTTCTGTGTCAGACCTCTTGTTAATTCATGCCTTGGGAACCAGATGCCTTATTATATGGCTTTGGTCTCTGCAGCCTCCTGTGCTTACTCAGCAAAAAGCAATAACTTCAAAACCCATAACGAGAAATCAACAACTCTTAAGAAGTATCGCTGGACTGGTTTCACCATGGGGGGGGGGGGGGAACCTCTGTAGGAGAGAAAATGAACCGAAAATATCCTTGGCCAGTTCGTGCTGAAGCTGCACCCCCACTTTCTCAAGCGACATAATTTGGAATGCTGTCATCACAGAGAGCAGAGTTTTTATTTTTATTATTTATTGATTAATTTAATAAGCTGCCCATCTCACTATCCAGGGATTCTTCTGGGCAGCTGTTGAGAGTTGCATAATTCAGAAAGTGGAAAGAGTGTTCACATTTCCAAATGCATTTTGTTCGTGTTACCCACAAGCAGGAAAAAACAACAAGAGGTGGAGATCAAATTTTCCACAAACTTATATAGCAATATGCTACATCCTGTCCTCCCCCCTCCAGTTTACCTTTAAAAAGAAGCCATCAGCTTCTCACTGGTTTTGCAATATTTAATGTAAGGGCAGACTTAACAAGCAGCCCCTGATTCTGCACTTAAGTAGTTAAAAGGGCACTAAAATATATTAGAAGGGAACACTGACACATAGTTGATTGCAGCCAAAAGCTGGAAAAAGGAATTCGCTGAGAAGATTTCAGTCAGATTTTAAACTTCTCCTAAGTCTGTTCCAAGCTAAGGAAAGGAACTGTAGCTAGGAAAGCACAAGTTAAATTGATATGAGTTTAATGTCACTTCTGGAAAAAATGCTAAAAGTTCAAGACTTTCCTTCCCTCCTGCTTCATCAAAGACCTTGGTGATGTTTTGGATAATCATTTCCCAATGTAAATTGTGGACTGCCTCTCTCACACACAGACCAAAAGAATTTTGTTATAGCTGAAATCAATACCATAATGTTTCCCATGCTTAGCCATTTTAAAGATATTTGGACTTCAACTCCCAGAATACCCCAGCCAGCATTGCAATACATACATCTTACAAATGGCTAAGCATGGGAAACATTGATCTAGGCACCACACCACATTGTTTTCCAAGCCTTATTCATATTGCCTGCCTGGATCCACTTAAGATTATTAATGATTAACTCACAGTTCACTCCTTAACAACCATATATTAGTCTGCTCAAAAATCAATCTGCTTCCACGAAAAACTAAATTCCCAGAAGAGTTATCAAAAGGCTAGATTTAAGCAATGATTTTTGCCATGCTGGGTGGGAATACACCAATTATTTCTGTGGCTTCCTTGGGTGACATGCTAAGATCTTCACGTGAACTACATCCTTTGGGCATGTGTGTGCATATGTGTGCGAGACGGTGTCTTGGCTCCCTGCCCATTTCCAGTGGGCCTGTCACTAAACAGATTTCCTCCTCTTCCCGAACATGTTATTGATCAGTTTAGCCATGGATTTTGAGCCACTGGGCCGTCTTTTCTCCTTCCTCTTGGGATGAGCCGCAAGGCTTTTCAAAGCTTGGCTGAACATCGTTCCCACTTCCTGGCACTGTTCTGCAGCAGATAGTTCACAAAACTGGCATCTGTAATCTAAAGCCAACTTCTGTCCTTCATCCCAACCGACTTCTCGTACATGGCACAAATCCTGCTTGTTCCCAACCAAAACCACGGTGCACTCTGATGTTCTGGACAAACAAAGTTGAGAAAAAGAAAGGTTATAAACAAAGAACTTTCTTCTGCTTAGCTCATACTAACATCAGTCCCTTCCATTAAGGGGTTTGAAGTGTTAGATCTCTGGACATGGAACTTGAATGAGAGGCAATATATTTTTATTTAGTTAAGTCATTTATATTAAAATACCATCTTATACAGGTAGTTCTCAACTTACAACCAGTCATTTAGTGACTGTTCAAAGTTTCAATGGTCCTACCTGTATGTATAATCTCTTTGGTGACATGACAGCACTTCAGGAACGTTGAAACTGGGCCATATTTATGTGATTGTATTTTACAATGGTTTTGCCAAAAACTGGTGGTTTGCTGGTGGTTTTCAGCAGAACTGCAGCTATAGTGAATCACTGGTTCACTTAACAACCATGCTGTTTCACAACCAAGATAGATAGGTTTTATTATGGCCATAACCTGAGCACTAGCTGTACAATGCAGTCTTGGGCATCGAAAGAGTAAATATATGAAAAGATACCAATTCAAATCTCACAAATTCAAAAGCTATCATACACCAATCAAGGCATCAGAGCAACTTGTACCAACTGCGCATGAACTGGGCTCAGCCCACATCCCAGTCCAGAGCATGAGAAAACATCCAGCTCTGAGCAAACAGAGGAGAGAAATAGATAGGAGAGAGAGATGGAGAGAGAGACGGAGAGAGAGACGGAGAGAGAGAGAGAGAGAGAGAGAGAGAGAGAGAGAGAGAGAGAGAGAGAGAGAGAGAGAGAGAGAGAGAGAGAGAGAGAGGGATGATAGATATGATAGATAAGATAAATAAGATAAATAAGATAGATGATAGACAGACAGACAGACAAATAGATGAAAGATAGATAGATAGATAGATAGATAGATAGATAGATAGATAGATAGATAGATAGATAGAAACACAGAAAGAGAGATATAGAGGTGAGAGAGATGATAGACAGGGATGATAGATAAATGGATGATAAATAGATAGGCAGGTAGGTAGGTAGATAATAGGTAGGTTGGTAGGTAGATGATAGGTAGTAGGTAGGTAGATAGATAGATAGATAGATAGATAGATAGATAGATAGATAGATAGACAGATGATAGATTGATGGATTGATAGATAGATAGATAGATAGATAGATAGATAGATAGATAGATAGATAGATAGATAGATAGCAAATAGAATAGAAGCTTTCCTACTCTCAAAAGGAGGGTTGTTCCATAATGTAGATATCACTACAGAGAAGACATCTGGTTCTCCCAGATGAGATTATTTGATAGAAGGGAGACACACAACTGTGTCTTTATACTGATACACATTCCCAGTTGAGCTCATCTATGTAATTCATATATCCCTCTTTTTTTAAAAAAAGTTTTCCATTTATATCATATTCAATATGCAATGCCTAAGTTAAAAATCAGCAAAGAATAAGATGTCTTCTCTGTAGGACCAGCCTATATTTTTTAACACAATGGAATTGTTGTGCTTTCAAAATAACTGTTTGGGAAACAGTTTGGGCAAATTTTTAAAATGTTCCTGATTGATCCTTAGTATTTTTGTTTGCTTTTAAAGCAAGGAGAGTGAAGTATGAGACACCGCTGGCCATTTTCTCTGGAAAGTGAATGGACACAAACTTTTTACGTTGGACTATTGACAGTGACAGATTCACATATATGAAGACAAACGTTACGAAAAATAACCAGTCATTGGAGAGTTGCTTTTATTGGATGGGGATCATCTTTCACACTAGCAATTCTTTCCCACACTGCAATTAAAAGCAGAGATTGAATTTCAGCCAGCTGACAGTTGTAAATGTCACACGGTTCCATAAAACTTACTCTGAGGTAGCTTGTTTCAGGGCTGTAGATAAGCCGACCCTAATAAACTGGTTTTTAAACTATGTAGAATTTCTATTTGGTAGGTCTGTGTGTAAAAAGGGGACTGGTTAAATCAAACTGGGTAGATGTACTTGCAATCAATTGGACTCATTGTTCCTGGTTTTTATTGGGTCTTCACCATGCTGGCTCAGGAATTCTGGGAGTCGAAGTCCACAAGTCATAAAAGGGCCATGTTTCCCCACTCCTGATTTAAAGGGACCAAGTCTGAATCTAGCCCCATTTTTCCCTTATGGTCCACACAAACCTTTCCACTTTCCTAGTCACATTGTTTAGCGAACTTGCCTTTTGCAAGCTCCTCCATGACACTCACGGATCCTGTACAGCAACGCTTTTGCGAACACAAATGAAGTTCTATTACTGATGTCATAGACCACAACAAATCCATCTGCCCATTGGAGTTCATGTGCAAGTAACAAATTCCCTGGCCGAGACTGGAAGGCAAAAAGACAAACAGTTTATACTGTGCTTTTGGATGGAAGAAGACCCTGCTTCAGCCTAATTGAAAACACAACTGATCATCCACCATCATCTTGGTGTCAACACTTAGCAACCACACAGACAGATTTTCTCCTGGAGGATCTGTTTCTTAATCCAGCTCTTTGGGTTTCCAAAGTGTTGGGTTATACGGACAGAATGATATTATATTCCCACTGTAATTATGCAGAAACTTATTTTTTTAACATAAGTTTTATTCCATGCTTTTTTATAAAGTGGCTGGCATACATAGTTTTACTGGTTCCATGGTTCCATTTGTTTTATTCCCATCATGAACTTTTAAAATAGATTACTCTGAGAGACAGTGAGTAAACCACAATTATTTGGAAAACCAACTAAGTGAAGAGCCCCTATCAACTCTAATCAAATTCTCCAACTGGCAATTTTCTCAAAGTGTAGAAAATCAACTTTGGTAGAAGCACAGTGCAATCTGTGCATGAGCTGAATTACACAATCTGTATCTGTTTAAATAATTTTGCAATTTATTTGAGTTCTCTGCCTTGCTAAACCAAACTATCATCCCAGATATCATCATATGAGTAATCAAAAATGTCTTAAAGGCACTTTGAAAAGTAGCTGGTCTCAGGAACAATTCATAATCTCAGGTTGTTGGGTAAAACGTCTCCCTTCTCAGTTACCTGTGGTATTGAATTCCTTCTGCTATCCATTTCTAGTCATGTTTTAGGCATGAAAGTCAACTGGAAGACCTTGGGCCAATCAACAGAATGTGAATTCTACTCCCACCTTGGTCATGAAGCAAGCTGGGTGACTTTGGGCCAATCACCAGGAGATAGTGAGTTTTAGACCCTCTCTAGGCATGAAAGCCAGCTGGATAACCTTGGGCCAATCACCAGAAGATAGTGAGTTCTAGTCCTGCCTTAGGGCATGAAAGCCAGCTGGGTATCTTTGAGCCAATCACAATGAGACTGTGAGTTCTAATCTTGCCTTTGGCACAAAAGATGGCTGAGTGACTTTGGGCCAATCACTTTTTCTCACTCCACCCCACCATTGCAGGAAAAATAGGAGGAAGTAGAATGTATTATGCGTATTCTAGTTTTCCAACTTACTTGGGAACAGGGATCATATATTTCCAAGTTAATTTGCTTTCCATCCAGACACAAATGTTTTGTATAAATGCATTCTGAGAGGGGAAAAAAGAGAGAGGAATAAACAGGCTGGGTAGAGCTACCATCATTTTTACATCCCAAAGCAATATAACAAAGATGAATCAATCTATCGCTACCCCTTCCTTGTCTGAATCGGGTATTTAACCAGAAAATAATGTTAATCTTCAGGCCCAAAAGAAATAACACATACACATTCCCCTTCCATTACCAGCAGTAACATCTGGATCATTTGAGTTTAAATAAAATGCAAAGAAGATTCAAAGTGAGTGGAAACTTACCAGAATCGGAGGCATATTCTCCTATGAAACGCTTCGTCAGAAAGCGCACCGTAAGGGCTGAAAAGATAAAATAAAGAGGCCATAGGAGTGTTGCTTTGGCCACACATTTTTCTAAAGAAAATCTCTCTGGATTTTAGCCTCTTTTGTGGTCTCAGGTATATCCAGCTAATAACTGGATTATGAGTCAGGCTACCAACCTATATACAGCAGACAAGATACACAAATCTTTCTGCTCTTATTTTGCCTCGGTTCTGAAAATTTTATATTTGTTTTAGTTTCCCAATTTAATTAGCCAGTGCAATACAAGGCTTATTTAGGTCCCAAGATGTAAACCAGGAATCAACTTCTGGCGCCAGAGATGAAGAAATGAATAGAGTTTCAAATGTTAAGGTGTATTTATGTGAATGTGACCATTCCTACTTCACCGAAGACTTTCTAAACAGGAACAATACAGGAGCAATTCCTGGCTTCACACACTGTACTTGGCTATTATTTTACCATGATTTATTTATTCAAGCATATTAGGGTAGCCCAAACTGGAGTTCAATAATATATATAATCGCTAGAGACACAGAAAAAACGTTGACTCTTGGGGGAAAGAAAAACCCCAAGCAACAATTAAAACTATCCACTATCTCTAATTTTGAAAGCATGATTTTCCAAAGAAAAGGTCTCTAGAATGCTGCCTTTTTTTTCTTCCCAGGCATATACAGCAAAGCCTGGATTTTGAGTGCTACTATGAGTGTGTGTGTGTGTGTGTCAGTGGTGGGATTCAAATCTTTTTACTACTGGTTCTGTGGGCATGGCTTGGTGGGCGTGGCAGGGGAAGGATATTGTAAAATATCCAGTCAGAGGTGGTATTTGCTGGTTCTCTGAACTACTCAAAATTTCCGCTACCAGTTCTCCACAAAGGAAAAAGTCCTATACACTTCTGCACTGCAAAAATCAGTATTACAGCTAGATGTCAGGAAAGGGACATAGAAAGTTTTTAAAGCTGCCATCTAGTGGTCAGGTAGTTGTTTCTGCCAGATGTTATATGAATTACTTGTAGCATCCCTGCAGCCACATGATCAAAATGAAAGTGTTTGACAACTAGCATGTATTTACAAAGGCTGCAGTATCTGAGGATCACATGATCACCATTTGAGACTTTCCCAGGGAGCTTCCAACAAGGACACTCAATGGGAGAATCCAGATTTGTTTAAGACCACCTGACTCGTTTAAGAATTGCAATAGTCCCCTTAACTACCCTGGCAGATAAGGTGGCAAAATAGGGTACGACTCACTTAACAACCACATTTCTTAGTAACAGACATTCCAGTCCCAATTGGGGTTGTACTATGAAGTCCAAGTCTTCCCTACTACTTCATATTGTTCCTCAATCCCTGTTGTGAAGGGCAAATGCGAAGAAGGAGAAAATGTGCCAAATTCCAAGCAGAAAATGGCAATTACTTCATGTTCACACAGCACAAATCTTCACAGGAAAGTCACTAATAGTGGTTATATTTATATAGCCATGATGGGACAGTGGTTAGAAAGCAATATTGCCGGCTAGCTCTGCCCACTGCCAGGAGTTTGATTCTGACCGGCTCAAGGTTGACTCAGCCTTCCATCCTTCCGAGGTCGGTAAAAGGAGGACTCAGATTGTTGGGGACCATAGGCTGATTCTGTAAACCACTTAGAGAGAGCTGTAAAAGCACTGTGAAGCAGTATATAAGTCTAAGTGCTATTGCTATTATATGGATTTTAAAAAGTACCTCCACAGCCATATTAAAAAGCCTGTGTGATCTAACAAGTTGTGTGAAGGTGGCTTTTGAAGTCCCATTGCTAACATGCTTTTGCATAGAAACAACTGGAAGGAAGGCTGGAAAAGCAGAAAAAGATCACCATCTGGAATTATATTTTCCATTATGGATAATACCCAGCTGAACATCTGGGTTTTTTTTTTTTTTTTGAGATTATCTCTCTCTTAAATAGTCTTTCACCTGGATTAGATTTCAGAACTGATTGTTGCATCATGCATCTTCCAGTTATGCCTTGGGCTTATACAAGCTACACTAGACTAGAATTGCATTTCATCCAAAATTAGAACCTTAGAAGTAAAACCTAAAATTAGAAGGAAGGCTGTTACAAGATTTATGTTTTGCTCTGAGCTGTAATTTATTATAATCATTATCAAACAGACCATCAAGGTTCCTTACACATGGGTTATGACTTAAACCATGTTGCACAAAGCACACTGGCTTGTTCATATATCTTGCTAACTCCAAACCAAAAACTCATCATTCTGGTTTAGCATGATTGTGAAAACCCAACGGATTTCTAAATTTATAATTAAATCCTAAAAATGATCCTGAATTTTAACCACATTTTGTCAAATAACTCATAATAATCTCATTTACCTATCACATCATAATCTAAACTATAGCTTTGTACATTGTGATAAACTAAACATAAACCATAGTCTTTAGTATTATGCACAATTGAGATATTAACGGTTTTTCTCTCACTATAACTTACAATGTGATCTTTAGTATATATTTTCAACTTCCACTTACCAAGGTAAAAAGCAGTTTTGCACCAGATTTGTTAATGGATATTGTTATTGGATAATGAATAATCACTGATTCTAAACTATATTTCATTGCTTCTATCACTAGGTTAGTGGAATTATGGATTGAGTGAATGGAAATACCAAGACTATTTTGACAACTCTTATTTTCCGAAAAAATTTCAACTTAAGAGACCATTCCAGAGAAAGGAATGTCTGTTAAATCCAATTGTTTGTTAAATCCAAATGTATATCATTTGAGTATATTTTTATCACTTGCAATAATTACATCATCTGACCAGCTGGGCACATCGTATACATTGGAGTGTCATACCAGTGAAATAATAGACTGAAAAATATAATTTTGCTTGTTAAGGTTCAAGAAACTACTGTATAGTAGAAAAACTGGAATGCAATAGATTAGCAGGTTGGAAAAGAGCAAAGAGATTGTTGATACAGCTCGTAACCCTTCAAGGGCAAACAGGTCAAAGATATAACCATTTATGCAGTCATGATCTCTACTTAAACTTTACTCTAGCATCGAAATAAGATATTAAAGAATTGTGAAAAGGAGAGAGCTGGAGAAACGTTGACAACCCTACTTAGTAAGATACTATTCCTAGAACATTTTCACATTTTATTAGATTATAGAATAAAATACAAAGATAAAATACAAAAATGTGGAAGCAAATAATAGGAGACAGAGGGGAGGAAAAGGGCAAACAAAAGTGAGTGGGGAGAGAGATTTGTTGTTATAGAAATGGATAGTTTATATTGTTTTGGAAAAGTAACAAGTGGAGGTTCGATGTTATTTGCTTTATTTTACTGCAACAGAGTGAGGCCGAAGTCAATGCTTTTTCTATTCCTAGAACATTTACAGAATAACAGAGTTGGAAGGGACCTTGGAGGTCTTCTAGTCCAACCCCCCCCTACTCAAGCAGGAGAACCTATACCATTTCAGTCAAAGGGTCGTCCAATCTCTTCTTTAAAACTTCCAGTGTTGGAGCATTTACAACTTCTGGAAGCAAGTCCTTCCATTTGATTAGTTGTTCTGTCAGGAAATTCCTCCTTACTTCTAGGTTGCTTCTCTCCTTGATGAGTCTCCACCCATTGCTTCTTGTCCTGCTTTCTGATGCTTTGGAGAATAGCTTGCCTCCCTCTTCTTTGTGGCAATCCCTTAGAGGTTTCATGAATTGCACCTCAATTTGGAGGAATTTTTAAAATAAAAAGTGGAATCCCATTCTAAATTAATAAACTGCAAGTTGCGACGCCAAAGAGTTATTAAAAAAGAAAGAAAGAAAATGGTTTGAACTTATTATCAGAATACTTTTGCTGTATCAGCTGAATGTATTTCAAAGGCTGGAAAAGAAATTTGCAACAGGTAACCAGCAGCTGTGAAAGCCAGTTTGGTGTAATGGTTAAGGGGAAATTTGATGGGGAAATTTGAATTCCAGTTTCACCTTGGGAACAAAACCAGCTGGGAGACCATGGGCCATGGGCCATGGGCCAGTCACCCTCTCTCAGCCCTAGGAAGGAGGCAATGGCAAACCACTTCTGAAAAACCTTGCCAAAAAATCTGCTGATAATCCAGGTAGACTCTGAGAATCAGACACAATTGAATGAAAATAATAATATCAGAGTTTATCACAGATAGACACCTGGCTGCAATTTACTATTCATGTGTAATAGCAAACAAGACATCTGATAAACTTTGGGATGGCTTGTTGCCATCAGGTGCCACTGGAGTTGGTCAACATGCAGATTTGGGTGTCTCCAAAAACATGCTCAACTGGTTAGTACTTGGATGAGAGGCCACTAGGAAATCATAGGCCTGGGAAGTGAGGAAATCCACCCCACAATTAGGACCTGCAAAGAATTTCAATAAGCTTGCTAAGAAAAGTCTTCATATAGACTACCAGGAATAAGTGCTACTCTATCTGGGCTATTGCAACAGATACAGACAACCAGAGAATTTCAGTGTAGGTCTTCCTCTGGGGGCCATCCATATTTTTGCAGGAGTGGAGATAAATTCAACTCAAAGGGGACTAAGGGACTGCCACAAAGAAGGAGTCAACCCATTCTCCAAAGGGCCTGAAGGCAGGACAAGAAGCAGTAGAAGGAAGCTGATCAAGGAGAAAAGCAACTTTCCTAACAGTTAAATCGGTGGAACGACCTGCCACCAGAAGGTGTTGATGCTCCAACACTGGAAGTTTTTAAGAAGGGATTGGACAACTTGTCTGAAAGGGTGTAGGGTTTCCTGCCTGAGAAAGGGGCTGGACTAGAAGACCTCCAAGGTCCCTTTCTAACTCTGTTCTTCTATTATTCGGAATTTTTTTGTAGGAATAGTCTGAAAGGGTGTAGGGTTTCCTGCCTGAGAAAGGGGCTGGACTAGAAGACCTCCAAGGTCCCTTTCTAACTCTGTTTTTTCTTCTGTCATTTCTCACCAGTTCCGTACGTTCAGGAGAGTGTACATTGCGCTCAGACAGAAGGTGCGATTCCAGCGATCGCGCGTGGACGTGGGAGCGTTAACGATTCCCTTTCTGTAGCCAGAAAACCTTCCCTCCATCCACCCCCACCGGCCAGGAAGCGCCGCGCCGGAGCCTACCGGATTTGCCCGTCCCTTCGCTGCCCAGCATGGCTACCCGCACGCCATTCATCCCCGGCGCTACTCCGAGCGCCCAAGTCAGACAACTTCTCCGCCGGGCGGGCAGGCAGGCAGGCTGACCCGGGACTTGTGGAGATGCTCCAGCAGCGGAGAGCCCTTTGCTTTGAATGTTGTCCGCTGCTTCCCTTTTCGCTCCCTGCGATGCCCGGGAAGCAACTCGGCTTGCCCGCTGCATCGTCCCGCGGCTATATATATAGATAACCTCTCGGACTGCGGACGTCAAGCCGGAGTGGGTGGGTGGGTGGGTGTGGAGGAGGGTAGCGTTTGAACGGAGATCAAAGACCCGCCCTTTTCTTTCCCAGCCCGCGTGGATTAAGCCGAAAATGCAACCGGTCGTCGGAATGGCATCGGTTGTCTTTTCCGGCTTCCGCACCGCGATGTTGGGTTTGGTGAGTTCCGCCACTCCCTTATCCCAAGATGTGAGAAGAAAGGAGAATCAAGAAGCGAAATTGGCTTGTAATTGGCCAAGTTTCCCGTTCTTTTGGACACGGGTCTCTTAACACGACTTTCGGAGCTTACCACGGTGGCTGGATTCGAGAGAAAAGTTTGAGCAACCCCATTAAAGCAGAAGTCTCCAAAACTTGCAAAGCTTAAGACTTGTGGACTTCCAACTCCCAGAATTCCTGAGCTAGCGTGGCTGGCTATAAATTCTGGGAGTTGAAGTCCACAGGTCTTAAAATTCCCAAGATTGGATAGCCCTGGTGTAAGAGGTCTCAGAAAATACTTGCCTTCAACTCTCAGAAAGTGGGATGGAAGAAATATGACCATCTCCTTTCATAGTCTCTGTTCATATATTCATGGAAGAAAGATTGGCCAAGATGAAGTATCGGGTTGCATTTAAGCCAAGAGTCTTCAAACTTAGCAAGTTTAAGGCTTGTGGATTTCAACCTCCAGAATTCCATGACTGGAGGAGAAATTTGGGGAGTTTAAGTCCACAAGTCTTAAAGCTATCAAGGTTGAAGACCTCTGCCTTAGCTTATAACCATAATTTGGACCAGAGTCGTATCACTAAGCAAGAATTCTGGGAGTTGAAGTCCACAAATCTTAAAGCTGTCAAGTTTGAAGACCCCTGAATTAAAGGCTGCTTGGTGCGCTCTGAGCTTGCTTGTTTTCAGGCAGATGTTTCATTACCCTAACTCAATAACATGGTCAGTGCTACTGATTAAAAGATGCTGGCACTGTACTAGACTTGATTAATGCTAATAATGTTTGGGGGGGCTGGGTGTGTTCATAGTAAAAAAAAAACAAACCCACCTCTCTCCAGAAAAAGATTTAAAATAATAAACAAATTAAGTGTGCAATGCAAGGATAAAAGTTTGCTAATCGGCCATTAAACAAGAGTCCTAGCAAAAAACTAGCCATAGTTGAATGATTATCAGACAGGCGTTTCATTGAGTTAAGTGGGACTTTATTCCCAGGACAGTGTAATTATTTTGTAAGGTGAATGGATCATCCAAGTCCAGGAGCAACGTACCAGTTTTTCAGAGTCTAAACCTCTCTGGTTGTAATTGCACTAAAAAGATCTACAGGTGGTTCTCAACTTATGACCACGATTAAGGCCCACATTTTGGTTGTTAAGTGAGGCATTTGTTAAAAGTGAGTTTTGCCCCATTGTATGACCTTTCTTGCCACCACTGTTAATTGAATCACTGCAATTGATAAGTTAGTACCACAGTTGTTAAGTGAATCTGGCTTTCCCATTTGATTTTGCTCGTCAAAAAGTTGCAAAAGGTGATCACATAACTTTAGGACACAGCAATAGTCATAAGTATGAGTCAATGGCCAAGCATCTGGATTTTGATTATATGATCATGGGGTTGCTATAAAGGTCGTAAGTGTGAAAAATGGTCATAAATCACTTTGTTCAGTGCTGTTGTATCTTTGAATGGTCCCTAAGTGAACTCTTATAAGTCGAGGAGTACCTGTACTTTTCTTCGAACCTAGCTCATGATATACATAGCTATATAAAAAGATACATATTGTATTTATTTATTAAACTCATATGCCACCATCTCACCTAGAGGTAATTCTTCACAGATTAGAATAATAAAAATAGCAAGATAAAACATTAAAACAATAAATATTACACTAAAATGGATTCAAAATGGACAAGATGGGAAGGAAGGGAGCAAGATGCCCCGGGGACAAAGTGGGGTCTAAGCTATATAATTCTTTATTCCATGTTTTAAACAAGAAAAAAAAACCTAATGCAATCTCATAAAATAAGAAGGAAAAAAAGAAAAACTAAAAATGACAAGCAAAGAAAAAAAATGAGGAAAAAGCTATAAAGAAAAAAACTAAATTCTAATGATTTTACAGATGTAGCCCAAACAACTGAGTTAGCAATAACATGGAAATAATTTCACATCTGCCAGGATGATTTTATTATTGTTATTGTTATTGTTATTGTTATTATTATTATTATTATTATTATTATTATTATTATTATTATTATTATTATTATTATGTTGCAGTGTACAAATCTGGTCAGTTGTTCCTTTTTCAGTTCTCTGCAGACTCCAGAAGGTTGCCACATGCTAGTTCGATTATAGGACTCTACAGAGATCTGGATTCAAAAGGCAAAAGGTGATTTGGGAGAAAGGCTTTAATTGTGAGGTTATGATTGCCATCACCATCAAAGCTGACACCAGCCAGAGCATAGGAAAACTCAAAGAAGCAGTGCAAGATCAGAAGACCTGGCTTGTAGAATCGCCAAGAATTGGATATCAACCGAATGGATAGCATCATCATCGTTATCATGATCGACATCTTGATGGTTTTGGCTCCTCCTTGTAGTCACATCTGGATGGGAAATTTCGTTCTGCCATAGAAGCTGTTCCAACATAGAAGAAGAAAAATACCAAATAAAACTTTTCTGTTCATGGTACATACTACTTAATCCCTATTACCAGAAGAAAATGATGGGAAGGATCTACTGGCATTCTCTTTAGGGGAACAAATACTTTGCAGCAAATACAGTTGTTCAGTTTGGCCACAGGATTTGATAAACTTTTTTTGTAATATCAGGCCCAGATCTTTTCATGATCTAAGCTTGAAGATTCGTTCCCAGACTATTTCCCCAGTTTGTAGCAATCCAGTAGCCCCTGGAGCCTCTGAGCAACAGGATCAGGGCCTGAGAAAAAAGCTTTTTAATCCTAAATTCCCACTCCGTGACTGACAGGCTGGGATGGATGAAAATATGGTATGCCAATTGTGAGTTGTCAGACTTATTTTTAGTATTGGAATGCAAGATTTTTGTTTTAGCTCTTGTGTTTATATCAAAACAGACCTGCGCTCTGCCTGCCATATAATTTTAGTCCTTTGCATTAGCAAACTAAACACTGCTGATTCTCACCGCAAAGGGAAACGTTTAATAAACTCAGAAAACAGGATATGGGAGCTTTAAAGATTACAATACTTCACTGAAAGTCTACTTTCTTGCTTATTTTCATATTCCATGCGTGTTTCTTTTTTTTTTTTAAGCCCATAGCATTATTATAACATTTATGTGGTTAGTTACCATAACTTAAGAACACACATTAGATAGTATTCTTCTTCACTAGCAAAAAAGAAAAATAGCCTTTTGACACAAAAAATTGGCTATCCTGGGCTCTTCACTTTAATTTACTGTGTTAAAGATGGGAAAATAGCTAATCTGTGAGTGATTCTTGCTTGATACTATTTTTTTTTTCCATTTCAGAGATACTGTTTCTCCATTTTGAGATGGCATTACAATTACAGGTATAGAATATAGTCAGTTCTTTTGGCAATTCTGTAATGTTAATGTACATTTCCTCAGAAGTGGTCTTTCTTTTTCTGCCTTTCTACCATGTAATTAAGAATTATCCTCTACCCCCCCTCCTTGATTAAAATATTTAACTGAGATTCTCGTTTGCTTTCTTTAATTAGTCATTTCCTGGTACTTTCTCTGGTCATTAGCTGCCTTTTAATTAGTTGACAAGAAGTAATGACAAGCAGAAATAACTAATTCTAGGGCCAGAAGCAAAGTGTGTGTGTGTGGGGGGGAACCAGCAGCACTTTTGATCGTTCATTTGGAACAGGTTAGTGCTGAAATTGTATTGAAGCACAGATTATTATTATTATTATTTTTGAAAAAAAGACCAGGCAGTTTTGGTGATCTTGTCTGGGTTTTCATTAAAAACGGAATGAACAAAGGATATCCTCCTTGGAAGAAATGGCTAATATGGATGCTTTTGAAGCTGAAAATAAGTATGTTAATGATATTTCTGGTATAGTGCTGACATTTCTCTTTGCTGTTGAAGTTTACCTGTATTGAGTGTCTAAAATGCAGAAGTAAATTGGCCTGTTGCTCCCTGAAGCTTCATCCCCTTTCTTCTCACACCTAGTGAAAATAAACCCCATCAGCTTGGAACTGGTTGAGGGCGGGATTCAAAAATCCCAGCAACGGGTTTTCTGTGTGGTGGGCATGGCTGTGGTGGGCGTGGCCATCCGGAACTTCTGGAAGGTCTGTTTTTTGTCCTCCTAGAGCCTCTGCGCAGCCCTTGCATTTACCTGCATGCAAAACAGGCCATGTGGAGGTTTCTGGGAAGGGAGGGGCAGGTTGGGTGGGGCCAGCCGGTCAGTTCAACTATCAGTTTGGTTAACCAGATGTAAATTTAACATCTGGTTGACTCAAACTGGGCCGAACCGGCTGAATCCCACCCCTGAACTGGTTTCTGATTTAAGCCACCCCACACAGTGCTATATTTCTAGCATAGTTTTGGCTATGGATTGTAGTCCTTTTAAGGTTTAATGTTTTATCTTTTTGCATGGTTCAATTCACCTGATGGTTTTGGGCTGCCTTTTTGTTGTTCTGCAGTAGAGCGATGCTAAAACAGTTCCAAATACAGCCTGCCAAATTTATTTATTTATGACTCCATCCAGTCACCCAAATGCACAGTTTATTGTTTACAATGAAAATAAATACTTCTGAGCCAAAAAATAGTTCAAATCTCAAAGGAGAGTTAGAAGCTGCACTAGCTAATAAAAATGACAGTATCTATCCTGTTTGTGTTAGTTGTGTGATGGAGTCCTGACTTAGATTTCTCAAAAGAAAATAAGGGATAGAAAGAAACAGATTATTCTGATTAATGGAACTGCTAAACACTTTGCCTGGTAAATTACTAGAGGAAAACCTCAATTTTACAGCCCCCCATTCAGCAGACATGGGATGCAACAGAGAGCAATCTGAATTCAGATTGCTTTGCTAAACGGTGACCATTGTTCTTTAAATCAGTTCAGGCGATGTCCATACTTTTTATGTAAATTAGATAACTGTGAGGTAATTGGGGTTAAAATTACCTAGATACCACAAATCCAGACTTAACAGATATTCTATTTTAAAACAAAACAATGGACACATAAAATAGAAGAGAGACATAAAATCCAGGTTTTACTGTACTTCTGTCTTCCATGTTAACCTGCGTTAGTGAAACTGCTGTTCAAATACAAGACCCAGAAGCCTTGTTAAACTGAGCAGGGTCCCAAAAGTAATGCTGCACATAATTTGCTCTTCTATAGTTTGCTTGTTCGTTTGTTTTGTCAAATTTAAGTCATGCCCATCTCACTCTTAAGAGTGATTAGTTTTGGATTAATTTCTATCAGAGGGTTTTAAAATAGGTTGAATGTAGCCAGGTTATAGTTCTAGGAGCACGGATGGAAAAAGTACAGATCATAAATCTCAAAAATTGTAAAAGAAATTCAGGAAAATGTCTGCCTTGCATAGGGACACATCATAAGCCATGTATGTTTTCCTGATATATATATCCATATATCCATATCTATATCTATATATCTATACCTATATATCTATATCTATCTATCCATCTATGTGTGTGTGTGTATGTACACATACATATACACACACACACACACACACACACACACACACATATATATTTCTTAAGTTTTCGTGGGTACTTACATGTATGGTATTCAGCTTTGTTTGGGTATTTTTCCACATCATTATAGTTGTGCTTTTAAAGTTGTAGCAAAGTTTCGACAGGATCTCATCTGCCATCATCAGGCTTCTGTATTGTGTTCATCAGTGAGTCAGAAAGTCTGTGTGCAAGGGCTAAATTGATCAATGATACAAAGGCAAAGATCTCTGTAATGGTAGCTTAATACTTTGATGATGTCAGCAGAGGCTGACAAAAGCTTTACATTAAATTAAAATTACATGAAATGTAATTTTAAGTTCCAGAGATTGCAGGATGTCTGTTTCTTCATATATATCTATATCTATATCTGTATCTGTATCTGTATCTATATCTATATATACCGTGTTTCTCATATAATAAGGCTGGGTCTTATTTTTTTTGGAGCCCCCCAAAAATGGCTAGGCCGTCTTTTCGGGGGTGACTTAATTCCCTCCCCTTGCATCTTCGGGTGGGTGGCGACGGCTTGGATGTTGGTGGGGCACTTCGTATCGGGGTCAACACAGGCAGCACCATATCCGGATGTGCAACAAAAGTACTTCCTAATGGCAACCCCCCCCCCCATTTCGCATGTTTTAATATAGGCCTTAATTTGGGGGGAGGGGCCTAATTTCATTTCCTGCCTATAAAATATGCTGGGACTTCCTATTGGGGGAGGTCGTATTGTTGGAGGAACAGGGTGTGTGTGTGTGTGTGTGTGTGTGTATACATATACAGATTGCCATCTTTCTTTTATATATTAAAAACTAGTTAAAGCAGCTTATAAAGATGACAATCTAAACTTCAGAGATGCCAATGGGTCTGCTTAACCCTGGTTTGCTGAATAAACAAGGAAACATCCAGTTTTGATCACCACAATGTAGAAAAGATGTCGAGACTCTGGAAAGAGTGCAGAGAAGAGCAACAAAGATGATTTGGGCACTGGAGGTTAAAACATATTCAAATGTTTGCTTTAATTGGGTATGTCTACCGTTAGTTTAATGAAAAGAAAGACTAAGGGTAACATGATAACAGTGTTCCAATATCTGAGGGGCTGCCACAAAGAAGAGGGAGTTAAATTATTCTCCAAAGCACCTGAGGGCAGGACAAGAAGCAACGGATAGAAACTAATCAAGGAGAGAAGCAAACTAGAACGAAGGAGAAATTTACTGACAGGGAGAACAATTAAGCAGTGGAACAACCTTCCTCTAGAACAGGGGTCTCCAACCTTGGCCCCTGGAAGCCTGGTGGACTTCAACTCCCAGAATTCCACAGCCAGCTTTGCTGGCTGTGGAACTCTGGGAGTTGAAGTCCGCCAGGCTTCCAGGAGCCAAGGTTGGAGACCCCTTCTCTAGAAGTTTTGGAAGGTCCAATACTGGAAATTTTTAAGAAGAGATTGGGCAACCATTTCTCTGAAAAAGTATAGGGTTTTCTGCCTAAGCAGGGGGTTGGACTGGAAGACCTCCACTATGCAAAATCCAAACCAAACTAAACATATGTCAGCTTAGTGTGGTATGTGAATGCAGCCTCTATGTGGTGTTTTAAAATTCTATGGAAGTGACTGACCGTTTGCTGATGAAATTTGGGATTTTAAAGCACTTTTCCTCAAGTATTGAAAAAAAATCCTGCTTCTGAGAACAGTTGCCTGATCATTCAATACAGAAGGTTGTTTTCTGTGTCCTAATATGGTAGTGTATCACTTTGGGGAGCTTTTCCTTTTTATTCCCAGCAATATCTCTGCAATTAACAAAATTACACAGGCCCATTTACAATCCACGCAGCTGCTTTGTAGACACTGTTTTGTGAAGAAGCATTAGAAACATCATTGACATTCAGTAATGTTGAGGTGTGTTACCAATTATTCCCAGCATGTATGCCTCTGGTACTTATGATTCATCATGAATACTTATGATTTGGTAATCATTCTTTCTCTCTCTCAAACATTCCTGCCCAAGCCTTTGCTGACCACCATGATTTATTGTTGCAGAAGCTAAGGAATAATCCACTAAATTGGGCAATAACAGCTAATGCATACCACCTACTGGTTATAATTATATTCAACATTTTTACCCCTTATAGGCTATTAAGACTAGCTTGAGATTCAACTGTCTATTCTAGTGCATAAATATCAGATCTTGGTTCCTGATAGATGGATGGAGATATATATATTCCTAACTAATGATAGCCATCCATTTACCCGGAGCCAAGCTGCACTAAAGGCCTCCAATAAAGTAACACAATGTTGCCAGCCAATCAAGATACAAAAAGAGCCAAAAAACAGACAGAAGATATTAGAAACACCAATCAAGCAGAACACAGCAAACTCCAAGACCAATAAACACAGACCAAGACTCCCAACCAATCAGGATGAAGAAAAAACCATTCTGGCAAGCAATAGGCTGCCCCAAATTTAAATCTGAAACCACTGTAAAAGTCTAACTCAAAGATGAACACTATACAGAAGCCTGATGATGGCAGATGAGATTCTGCTGAAACATTGCTACAACTTTAAAAGAACAACTACAATGACGTGGGAAAATACCCGAACAAAGCTGAATGCCAGACATGTAAGTACCCACGAAAACTTAAGAAAACACACACACACACACACACACATATGTGTATATATATATATATATATATATATATATATATATATATATATATATATATATATATATTCAAATAAAGCAGAAAGCCAGCACCAAATTCAAACAAAAAACGGCTACCAAGCCTGACACACAAGATTAAAAAGAACCCAATACACAAGCCTGAGGATGCCAGATGAGATTCTGCCAAAATATTGCTATAATAAAAGCACAAATATTACGATGGCAGCAAACATAGTTTTATGTCTTTACTGCCATCTACTGATAAAAGGTCTTCTGGATGAGCAGGGGGTTGGACCAGAATACGGGTGTCAAACTCAAGGCCTACAGGACAGATCTGGCCCATGAGGTTCTTAGATCTGGCCCGCGGAACCAGCCTAGAAACCACAAAACAGTGGTGCCTTTGCTAGTGCAAATGGAGCTTGGAATCAGTGGTGGGATTCAAATTTTGTTTTACTACTGGTTCTGTGGGCATGGCTTGTTGGGCGTGGCAGGAGAAGGATATTGTAAAATCCCCATTCTCTCTCCACCCCACTAACCTGCTTTCCAACTCCGTTCTCCTCTCAGGAGGAGATAGAGAATAGATGGGGGTGGGGCCAGTCAGAGATGGTATTTGCCAGTTCTCTGAACTACTCAAAATTTCCGCTACCAGTTCTTCAGGACTGGTCAGAACCTGCTGAATACCACCTCTGCTTGGGGGTGGGGGCTGTACACAGCCCCCCCCCAGCTCCATTTTCGCTGGCAGAGAGTTATCAAAACAAACTAAACACAAAACCAAAGAGAAATGTTTCCCTTTTGCATTTGAGCATGCAAGGAGGGACAGGAAAGGAGAAAGGGAAAGAGGAAAGAAAAAGAAAGGAAGAGAGCAAGGAAGGAAAATATGGAAAGAGGCAAAGGAAAAAGAAAGGAGAATGAAGAGGTAAGGAAAAAAACAAAACAGAAAGGAAGGTTATAATGAGAGTGAGGGAGAGTCTTCAGGGAAGTCCTGCCTTGGCACTGGGCCACCACAGGTGCCCTTGACATGAGTCCCATGTCACGCCTACCATGCCCATGTACCCAGCCACACCCTCCAGCCCTCCAAGGTCAAACACAACCCTGATGCAGCCCTCAATGCAATCGAGTTTGACCCTGGTGGACTAGAAGATCTCCAAGGTCCCATTCAACTTATTCTGTTATTGTGAAGAATATCTGGAAGGTTCAAGTGGGTGCAGAATACAGCAACACAGGCAGTTGTCTGTGCTTCCCGAACAGCACATGTCGCACCCTTGCTTTGCAAGCTGCAAGGATTGCCCGTTTAGCCTTCCTGTGAAATTGATTTCTTGTTCTGGTTTGCCTAGTGAGGCCGACAGCTGTCTTGCAAGTCTAATTGTGTTGTACTTTCTGCTGTGTGTGTTCCTTCCCCTGCAAGACAACGGATCATGATCAATATAAAGGCTACAGCAAGTTGGCTTACTTTTATAGAATGCTATTTTTAACTTTATCTTAAAAGGAAGGAAAAACCAACAAAGAAAAGGAGAGGGGAAAAAAAAAAAAGATGGCTCTAAGTGTTCTATTTTGGGCCAATGTTGCTATTTTGCTGTAACCACCAAAGATTGTTTTCCAAAAAAAAAAAAAAAAGGTAGTATTTGCCATCCGTGAAAGATGATTTAAGATAGCAAATGTTATGAACTAATAAAACACTTAAATAAAGTTTTATCAAACCTTTAGAAAATAGCAGGGTTCTAATCCTGCACTTCAGATTGGCCGATAATAGCGATATCGGATTGGTCCGTTCAGGAGAATCTAATTGGCTGTTAACGAGCCACTCTCATTGGTTAAAGGGGTTAACACTCCACGTTTCTCATTGGTTACTAGATCAGCAGCTTGCCTATAAAAAGGCTGCTGCTGCCCTAGGTTTTTGCTCTGTTCAGAATGATTAATAAAGAGTTGAGGTTCATTGTTCACCGTCTCGTCTCCATTCCTTGCACCCATGTGCAGAACTTAACACTGGCGACGAAGGTGAGATGCGGAGACGTCAGAGCTGACTGAACACTACAGAGAACCAAACAGAGCACGTGGATGAAGGCACATCGACAGCGGAAACCATGTCCGGCGGCACCATACCACCCACTCCATTTGACCCGGCACAAGAAGACTAGGACTCATACATGGACCGGTTTCAGATGTTTCTGGAGACCAACAACTTGAAGGATGCCACAACTGGAAAAAAGCGAGCGGTATTCCTGACTCACTGCGGACCTACCATTTTTAAGATGGCCAAGGCACTGGCGAAACCGGCTGAGGTGAAATCCATGAACTGGGACATCCTCGAGCCCCTCCTATGGGCCCACTATGCACCTACCGTACCAACGCTTGTCCGAAGACATGAATTTTACCAGAGAGACCAGTGGAAAGGAGAAAGCATTGCAGATTTCATCGCAGATCTCCAGAACCTGGGAGGCTTCTGCGGTTTCAATGACCTCGAAGAAGCTCTAAGAGACCGAATAGTTCCGGGTTTAGATGCACCTCTTGTGCAAAGTATGCTGATGGCAAAAGGCAACATCAGCCTTGCACATACCATTGCTGACGCTACTGCAGCAGAAGCAACCAGGAAGTCGGCTTCCCGAATGCGCTGCACCAACGGCCCACTCTGCCAACTCACCAGCGAAACCTCACCTCGCCTAGAGAGACATACAATGGCAACCCACCACGAGGACCTCGAATCATCATCAGAAAGTGATGAGGAAGAGGTCAACCGGCTCTGGTCTGAACGAGACCAACGCCACCAGCGTAATCAGAGACTGCAGCATCAATGCGCATGTTGTGTGGCAAACCACCCACGATCAGACTGCAAATTCCTCGACGCACTCTGCCATGTTTGTGGGAAGAGAGGCCATATCGGAACGGTCCATAGAAGCAAGCAAGGATCCAGCCCATTTCAGAGGGGGATCAACTACGGCCAAAGCACAGGAAATTGTTCTGTGAGTTGGGAACATTTGAACCACCAATGGAACAACTACGTCTACAGAAATAAATCACTAGCCAATTCAACGAAACGAGGAGAGGCACACCAAACCATTACAGTAGGTCACGCCTCATCATTAGATGCAAAGAAGATCCGAGTGAAGGTCGCTATCGAAAACCAGCCCTGCGTGATGGAAGTTCATTCAGGATCATCCCTCTCGATGGTTTCCTGGAAGACCCTTAAACAATTAATCCCTGCCATCTGGCAGCAAGATCTCAGAACCCAAAGAATCATACTCAAGGATTATCAGGGAAACCGAATTCCGGTCGTTGGATCCAGCATAGTCCAGGTCTCATTCAAAAAGCGTACTGCATCTTTACCATTGACCGTCGTCGACCGTGATCGGCCTAGCTTGTTAGTCCTTCAATGGTTCACTGCACTTGGGATCGAGGTAGCTGGCATTCACCAAACCAGCAGTGATGACTGGGAGGAGGCCCTCGTCCAGGAATTCCAGGACGTCTTTGCAGACAAACTAGGCGAGTACAAGGGGACCCCGATATCATTTAACCTTAACCCCGAAGTAGCCCCCATCCACCTTAAGCCTTGACAAGTACCTTTTGCTCTAAAACCAAAGATTGACAAGCAACTTGATAAATTAACAGCCCAGGGTGTTTTAGAACCAACAGACCACGCTCCTTGGGAAACCCCAATCGTAACACCCATCAAACCGGATGGATCGTTAAGGATTTGTGGGGACTACCGTGCCACCCTGAATCATGCCCTTCAACAGAACGCTTACCCGGTGCCGGTGGTACAACACCTCCTCCATTCCCTGGGGGGCAGAAAGGTCTTCGCTAAATTGGACTTAGCACAGGCGTACCAACAACTGCCTGTAGATAAAAAAAACAGCAGAGGCACAAACGATCGTTACGCACCGAGGCGCCTTTAAGTGCAACCGACTCCAATTCGGAGTTAGCGTAGCCCCAGGGATTTTTCAGAGTTTGATGGAGAGACTCTTACAGGGGATAAAAGGGGTCGTACCATACTTTGATGATGTTTTAATTGCTGCCCTCAATAGAGAAATACTAAAGGAGCATCTTAGACTGGTTCTCCAGAAATTTAAAGACTCTGGCCTTAAGGTTAAGAAAAATAAATATCAACTGTGTACAGATAAATAGAGTTCCTGGGGTACCTAATTGATAAACAAGGCATTCACCCCACCAATAGCAAACTAAAAGCAATCAAGAATGCCCAAGACCCAGAAATAAGACTGATCTCCAAGCTTTCCTGGGGCTCATTCATTTTTACATCTTCCTGCCCCACAAAGCGACCATACCTGAGCCCCTACATAGGCTCCTTGATAAAAAAGCAACCTGGGTCTGGGGGCACCGAGAGGAGCACGTGTTCCGACAAGTGAAAAACCTATTAACTTCAGATGCTGTTTTAATGTAGTATAACGAGACTTTGGCTTTAACAAGTACATGTGACGCGTCACCATTTGGCGTAGGAGCCATTTTGAGCCATGTGTTACCAAACAGTAGTGAAGCCCCTATTGCCTATTTTTCAAGAACTCTATCAAAGTCTGAACATAACTATAGTCAAATCGATAAAGAGGCTCTTGCTGTTGTATCTGCTGTGAAACGGTTTCATGAATATGTATATGGACGAGTTTTTACTATTGTTACCGACCACAAACCTTTGCTGGGGATTATAGCGGTAGACAAGCCAACCCCCTATATATTATCACCTAGAATGACTCGCTGGTCAGAGTTTTTGGCTGCCTACAATTATAGGCTGCAACACCGCCCAGGGAAAGCCATTCCCCACGCTGATGTGCTGAGCCGTGCACCACTTCCAGAAACTGTCGACGACCCAGCTCCAACCCTGACAACACTCCAGATTGAAATGCTACATTCACTGCCACTAACAGCTAGAGGTATTGCGATTGAAACAAAACGCGATCCTATCTTAATGCGAGTTCTTAGCTGGATCGAACGGGGATGGCCAGTAGATCAAACCCCTGACAACTTCACCCCCTTCAAGAACCAGCAAACAGAACTTTTTTCACAAAAAGGCTGCATCCTATGGGGGGATAGAGTCGTCGTCCCAGAGCGGTTACAACGAGCAGTATTAAAGACACTGCATGAGGGTCATCCCGGCGTTGTGCATATGAAAGTGCTCGCACGAAGCTACGCGTGATGGACGGGCATCGACAAACAGATCGAAGCCTGGGTAAAGACTTGTTTAAAGTGCCAGGAAGTTAGCAATGCCCCACCTAAAGCAACTCCAACAGAATGGGAAACACCCCGGGGACCATGGTCCTGCATCCACATTGACTTTGCGGGACCTACTAAGGGACATACGTTCCTCCTAACAGTGGTTGCCTATTCAAACTGGCTCAAGATCCGCGAAATGAAGAGTACTACAACCAAGTCCGTGATCCGGAAGTTGAACAGGCTATTCGCGATGCATGGACTGCCAGACGTTCTGGTATCTGACAACAGACCCCAGTTTACCACTCTACCCTTTGAATAATACTTAGCGGACCGTGGTATTCGCCATGCACTAACTTCGCCAGTGCACCCTGCGGCTAATGGAAGAGCCGAGCGCATGGTACAGTTTGTTAAAAAAAACCTCTACAAAATGGACTATGGGGGCATTGAAGATAAGATAAACAGAATACTCCTTCTCCAACACATCACTCCACACAGCATCACCAACAAGACTCTAGCTGAACTATTAATGGGACGCAAACTCCGTTCCCACCTCGACTGGTTTCACCTGTCTTACGAGCCAGAGAAACCTTGTGGATCTAGCGGAAAATGCCACGAGTTCAAGATAGACGACTTAGTTTTTGCCAGAAACCTTTCTGGCAAACCGTTGTGGGTCGAGGCAACTGTAATTCAAGCCACTGGACCCAGGTCGTACTGGGTGAAAACCTGAGATGGAAAAATATGGAAACGCCATATAGATCAGCTTTGCTCAAGGCTACAACCTAGTTTCCGCGACTCCAGTGACTCCCAAACTGAGGGGGGAGGGGATGTCGAAGAAACTGAATTTGAGATGGCGGAAAGCAGGAACGAAATAAGTCAGCAATTGGGCGTAACGAATGAAGAAGAATCAGGGAGGGGCTTGTCCTCACCACAGAGGAACACCTCAACAGAGGCAAGCCCGCAAAGGCCAGAGGACAAGAACGAGAACATTAGCGGCGCCGAGTCATCCAATGAGGAACCACCGGCACCCAACTTGCACAAAAACGTCTCACCGAAACCGGGTTACATACAGGAACCGGAGGGACAGCATAAATCCAATAGACAGTTAAAACAACCTTCATACCTCAGAGATTACATCACCCCACTCCCTAAACGGAACCCGGGGGGAAGGGGTGTTATGAACTAATAAAACGCTTAAATAAAGTTTTATCAAACCTTTAGAAAATAGCAGGGTTCTAATCCTGCACTTCGGATTGGCCAATAATAGTGATATTGGATTGGTCTGTTCAGGAGAATCTGATTGGCTGTTAACGAGTCACTCTCATTGGTTAAAGGGGTTAACACTCCACATTTCTCATTGGTTACTAGATCAGCAGCTTGCCTATAAAAAGGCTGCTGCTGCCCTAGGTTTTTGCTCTGTTCAGAATGATTAATAAAGAGTTGAAGTTCACTGTTCACCGTCTCGCCTCCGTTCCTTGCACCCATGCGCAGAACTTAACAGTAAATATTCTGAAGCCCAAATAAAACCCAATTAAAGCAATATGTTATTGCATTTACTTTTATGAGAGGCCTGGTCATTTTTGTTGAGATGAAATGCAGTACATTGTTTCATATCTTCATTTCAGGAGAAAAAGAAACATTATACAAGGCCTTCTGATTATGTTTTTCCGCATTTCTTTAGAAACAGGAGTGAAGTCAAAATAAAAGGATCCTTTTTCTTTTTTTCTTTTTTTTTGCCAACATCCATTCTATTTCTGAATGATTCCAAACTTACCTCATCCAAATTTCTGTCTAAATTTTATTTTAAAAGTGAGGCTGTTTTTCTTTTTCTTTTCTTTTTAAAGAAAAGCTCCATTTGAACAAGATATCTGTTTTAGGCAAAAATTTTGCTTCATTTTTGAGTTGGTTCAACAAATGTATCTCTGATCCTCTCTGATACTGTAATGCACAACACTTGCTGATAAAATCTGATCCAAATTAAAAAAAAAAAAAACATTCCCAAAGGACATTTAAAGGAGGATCATGAATACTTTGTGTGTGCTCTTTGATCAATCTTCTAGCGCACCTGGGGCCATTAATAAAACACTACAAGATTGAACCTTGATGTGTGATACCCAGTAGATTCATGCCATCTGCTCCACTTGTTTATCAAATCAATCTATTTTTTTTCCTGAGTTGCCACAGTCTAATGACGATAGAGGTCCTCAGCCATGCAGTTCATGGTTGTCCTAAAGGTCCAGTTGCCTCTTGAAAAAGCACCTTGGGGACATAGTCTAAGAGTTACATCTTGACCTAGTGAGCTGAGTCTGTGGCTAGGTTACAAGCGATCCTAAGGGAAAGCAACATTACGCTTAACATGCCGCTGTGACCTCTTTCTCTTACCCTGGTTAAATATGTTATGTCAATGCAAGCATCGTTGTTGCATCCAGATAGTTTTTGCTTCAACAGAATAACAGAGTTGGAAGGGACCTTGGAGGTCTTCTAGTCCAATCCCCTGCTCCAGCAGAAGACCCTACACCATTTCAGATAAATAGCTGCTCAATCTTTTCTAAACAGATCTCCAGAGTGTTCTGTACGGTCATTTACATTCTTGTAAACGCCGCGCTGGGATTGGTCAAAGTGCGCAGGGATCCGATTGGTCAAGCGAGCCGCACTGATTGGCCCGCTGTGGATCTCCCGCGATTGGTGGAAACTAATCGCGGGAGATTCAAAGCGGTGCCATTGGTCGTGGCCGCCGCGGCTTGGGAATAAAAAGCCGCTGTTTTTCCCCCGGAACCCGAGCCGTTCTCGGGACCAATAAAAGAGCTGAACCAAGTCACTGGGTCCTGGTCTCCTTGCCGCGACGGATACAACACAGAGATGGAGCTTCCACAACTTCTGGAAGCAAACCGTTCCGCTGATTGATTGTTTTCATTATCAGGAAATTTCTCCTTCGTTCTCGGTGAGTTTTCTCCTTGATTAGTTTCTTGTCCTTGCTTCTTGCCCTGCCTTCAACTTCTTTCATATTAGCTGCTCTTTTAGGCTAGGCCAGAAAGCTACCTCCACAGGTTTGAATGGAACTCGGTTGTTACAGCCCAGGGCTGTCAAACTCGATTTCATTGAGGGTCGCATCAGGGTTGTGTTTGACCTCAGCGGGAGGGGGGGCAGCTCAACTTCACTTGTGTCAAGAATGCCTGTGGTAGCCAGCAGAAATCAGCTTCTGAATTCCATTTTGGGTTGCAGCAGCCTCCTGTGACCCTCTGCCAGTGAAAATGGAGCACCGGAGGGCTGCTTGCAGTCCTTCTGAGCCCCATTTTCACTGACAGAGGTGCCATGGGGCGGTCCTTTGCTGTTTCCAGGGCAGTGCTGCAGGGTTAGATCTAAGTGCCCCACGGGCCAGATCTGGACCCCGGGACTTGACTTTGACACCGCTGCCAGAGCCACTGGAGGAGCAGTGGGATGGCGTTTTGGCACCATAGCACTTTTCCAGAAAGATTAGGAAATTTTGCAGTCCTGATCTTATAACACAGAAAGAAGAGATTCAGGGTAGCTACCACCAGGGGTGGGATTCAAAAATCCCAGCAACTGGTATGGTGTTGTCAGAAGTGCAGGATTAGAACTGTTAGGGATAACATTGTTTACCCTAACTGGTTTAGGTAAAATAATAACTAAGTAATCATAGTTTGTTAGTTAAAGTGTCTGCAACTTTAACTTTGGGAAAGTAATTAAGGGAGTGGTTGTGAAAGCACTTTAAAAGAGGCAAGATGGCAGCTTGCTCTCTCTCTGGCTTTGATGATCCCTGATTACTGCTTGGAATCAAGACTGCATTGCTCGAACGGGAGAGAAAACAAAGGACTGATTTGTAAGTGAACTGACATAGGATATTGTACACGGACTTTGCAAACTGAATATCCCTGAATGGACTGACTAAATGATACATGACTATTGGATTGTTATTTTGACAATGCTATGAACTCATAATGGAATAAACTATATTTTTGATAGCACAAGCGTATCTGTTATTTTTACTGTATATTAATAAACATACAAGCTTAGCTCACTCATTTATCTGTGTGCCTATCTGACTAACGCTGCACATTCTGTTTAGCTTGTCTCCCTAACCCTGGTTGGGGAAACCAGGCTTAACAAGAACCCTGCTTTTTCTTAAGGTTTGTTAAAACTTTATTTGAGCGCTTTTATTGGTTCATAACACCCCTTCCCCCCAGGTTCCGTTTGAGGGGTGCGGTGACGTAATCCCTAAAATATGTAGGTTGCTTTAACTGTCTATTGGATTTGCGCTGTTCCGCCAGTTCCTGTCTGTTGTCCGGTTTCGGCGGGACGTTTTTGGACATATCTGGTATAGGCGGTTCTGTATCCTCACTGGATGACTCGGTGCCGCTAATTCTGTCGTTGTTGTCCTTCGATCTTTGCGGGCTTGCCTCTGTTGAGGTATTGCTCTGTAGCGAGAAGAGTCCCCTCCCTGATTCTTCTTCATTTATCGTGCCCCATTGATGACTTCCTTCGCTTCTGCTTTCTACCATCTTGAATTCGGTTTCTTTGACATCCCCTCCCCCCTCAGTTTGGGAGTCACAGGAGTCGCGGGAACTGGGTTGCAACCTAGAGCGAAGCTGATCTATATGGCGTTTCCATATTTTTTTGTTGCAGGTTTGCACACGGTACGATCTGGGCCCAGTGGTTTGAATTACGGTTGCTTCGACCCATAATGGTTCACTGGAGAGGTTTTTGGTGAAAACTAAGTCGCCTACCCTGAACTCGTGGCATTTTTCGGTAGATCCACAGGGTTTCTCTGGCTCGTAGGACGGGTGAAGCTGGACGAGGTGGGAACGGCGCTTGCATCCCATCAACAGTTCAGCTGGGGTCTTGTTGGTGACACTGTGCAGTGTGATGTGTTGGAGTAGGAGTATTCTGTTTATTTTATCATCAATGTCCCCATAGTCCATTTTGTGGAGACTTTTTTTAACAAATTGTACCATGTGCTCGGCCCTGCCGTTAGCCGCAGGGTGCACTGGCGAAGTTAGCGCATTGCAGATCCCCCGGTCCGCTAAGTATTGTTCAAATGCCAGGGCGGTGAACTGGGGTCCGTTGTCAGAGACCAGAACATCTGGCAGCCCCTGCGTTGCGAATAGCCTATTCAATTTTTGGATGACGGACTCGGTTGTAGCATTCTTCATTTTGTGGATCTTGAGCCAGTTGGAATAGGCATCCACTGTTAGGAGGAATGTATGTCCTTTAGTAGGTTCCGCAAAATCAACGTGGATGCAGGACCACAGCCCCCGGGGGGTTTCCCATTCTGTTGGAGTTGCTTTAGGTGAGGCACTGCTGACTTCTTGGAACTTTAAACAAGTCTTTACCCAGGCTTCAATCTGTTTGTCGATGCCCGGCCACCACGTTGAAATGGCCAGTGTTTGATTTCTGTCGGAGTGGTTGTTCCATTGGTGGTTCAAATGTTCCCCACTCACAGGGCGATTCCCTGTGGTCTGGCAGTAGTTGTTTCCTCTCTGAAGTGGGCTGGATCCTTGCTTGCTTCTACAGACCTTCCCGATGTGGCCTCTTTTCCCACAGAAATGGCAGAGCGCGTCAAGGAATTTGCAGTCTGATCGTGGGTGGTTTGCCCCACAACCTGCACATTGATGTTGCAGTCTCTGATTACGCTGGTGGCGTTGGTCTCATTCAGACTGGAGCCAGTTAATCTCCTCCTCATCACTTTCTGATGGTGATTCGAGGTCCTCGTAGTGGGTCACTGTTGTGTGCCTCTCTAGGCGAGGTGAGGTATCGCTGGCGAGTTGATGGAGTGGTGCATTGGTGCGGCGCATTCGGGCGGCCGACTTCCTGGTTGCTTCTGCTGCAGTAGCGTCAGCGATGGTATCTGCAAAGCTGGTGTCGCCTTTCGTCATCAGCTTATTTTGCACATGTGGTGCATCTAATCCCAGAACTTTTTGGTCTCTCAGAGCTTCTTCGAGGTCTGTAAACCCACAGAGGCCTCCCAGGTTCCGAAGATCCACGATGAAATCTGCAACGCTCTCTCCTTTCCACTGGTCCCTCTGGTAAAATTCATGTCTTCAGACAAGCATTGGTATGGCAGGTGCATAGTGGGCCCATAGAAGGGGTGCGAGGACGTCCCAGTCCATGGTTTTCACCTCAGTCAGTTTCGCTAGTGCCTTGGCCATCTTAAAGACAGCAGGCCCGCAATGGGTCAGGAACACTGCTCACTTTTTTCCCGTAGTGGCATCCTTCAAGTTGTTGGTCTCCAGAAACATCTGGAGCCAGTCTATGTATGAGTCCCAGAGTTCTTGTGCTGGGTCAAATGGAGGGGGTGATATGGCGTCGCAGGACATGGTTTCCATTGTCGATGTGCCTTCAGCCACGTGCTCTGTTTGGTTCTCTGTAGTGTTCAGTCAGCTCTGATGTCTCCGCATCCCATCTGCGCATGGGTGCAAGGAACGGAGACGAGGCAGTGAATAGTGAACTTCAACTCTTTATTAATCATCCTGAACAGAGCAAAAAGCCTAGGGCAGCAGCAGCCCTTTTATAGGACAGGCTGCTGACCTATTAGCCAATGAGAACATGGAAGTGTTAAACCTTTGAACCAATGAGAGTGGCTCGTTAACAGCCAATCAGATTCCCCAGAACTGACCAATCCGATATTGCTATTATCGGCCAATCAGAAGTGCAGGATGAGAACCCTGCTTTTTCTTAAGGTTTGTTAAAACTTTATTTGAGCGCTTTTATTAGTTCATTACAGGTGTGACCATGTTTCCAGCTTCCGGTGGGCTTCCAGAGCCTGAGGGAGGTCATTTTCACCTTTCCAAGGGTCCAGATGCCTCCCCCAGGCCTCTGGGAGGGTGAAAACAGCCTCCCCCGGCCTCTGGAGGCCTACTGGAAGCTAGACATAGGTCTGTTTTGTGACTTCCAGTTTTTCCAGGAAGGCCGTTTTTCACCCTCCCAAGGGTCCAGTGGCCTCCTCCATACCTCTGGGAAGGCGAAAGCGGCCTCCCCCAGGCTCTGGAGGCCCTCCAGAAGCCAGAAACAGGCTTGTTTCTGGACTTCTGGAAGGCCCATTTTCCCCCCTCCCGGAGCCTCTATGTGGACCCGGTACTTACCTCCATTGAAAATGGGCCATGTGGAGTCTCCTGTGAGGCGAGGGGCAGGAGGGGTGGGGCCAGTCGGTTGGTTGAAATACCGGTTTGGTGAACCAGATGTAACTTTAACATCTGGTTTGCCTGAACCAGTCCGAACCGATAGAATCCCATCCCTGGCTATCATCCTAGAACCTCTTAGGGTATACATCTCTCTCTAATAGGTTAGAAGTTATAGCCTTCATTTGGCAAGATTCTGTCCATTAAGCTGTTAGCAAACCAAGGGTTGACATTGACTGGATTTCATAGTGTACTCTCTGGGCTTGGGGCAGTTCGGGGAATTTGTGGGTCCCACAAAGTCAGGATTCCTCAAGGATGCCAACATGCTGCGTAGAAAAGGGTTGGTTAGAGCACAGAATCCATCCCTGAAAGGCAGCCGACAAATGGGGTGAAGAAATCAGACATTTTTATAGTTTGAATAGGTATGTGTTATCTGTAATTTTCTTTTTAGTGAATGTGTAGCTCCAATGGAAGACAGTTTTAATTAACTCTCATGTTTACAAACATTTTTCTTCTTCTTTTGGATTAAGTCTAAGTAACTTATTTGGGGGTTTAAGGAAGTTTGAGTAAAATATTTTCTCCCATTTGCACTTTTTACTTGATTAATTTAGCTTTGGCTCACCTTTCAGTTATCTTGCAGAGATGCAATTCAGCGATCTTCCACAACAGTGCTTTTATTTTTGCTTACTTACTTGTTTCTAGTTTCAGTCAATTGTGGGTTTTGTAAATGGTTAAGAGAAGTTGGAGATGGTATAAGGAATAAAATACATTTTGATATAAAACTTTATACAGGCCTAATAAGGATCTTGAACTGTGGGGTCTTTGGTGCTTTCCGAACTTGGTTGTTTGCTTGCAGACATTTCACTACCAAACTGTGAAATACCATCCATGCATGATGATGTTACACTCATCATCAATGCACTAAAAATGTTACTAAGTTAGGTAATGAAACCTTTGCAAAAAAACCAACCTAGTTCAGAGAGCACCAAGGAACCCACAGTTCAACCCTGAGCTATGTATGTTTTATCTCTCCAAATGATCACTATTTTCAGCTCATTAGTTTAAAATTCTTAGGCACGGCCTTTGGGAACACTAGTTCATAAGCTCTGAGGCTGAAGATTTATCTGGAATAAATGAAATCAGACCTTTTAATACTTTAATAGCAAACCACTGGGTTTTGGAATTCAGTTTATCTGGTCTTTTTAACTCAGTTTTACTCTGTATGCATTTGTTTTCATTAACATTAAAAGGGTCTTTTCTGAATTTTACTTCCTCAGCATTAAAGTAAAATGCCACTTTTTTTTTTTGCCTCTTTGGAAAACCTGCTGTTCTTCTGTGTCTGAGTTCAAAATTAATTAAAATAAGTATCAAGTGCTATTGAAAATATTAATACATTATATAACCCACATGTGATTTTAAATGGGAAAAAAGCTTTCCATTTTCTTTTTTTAAAAAATGGCAACATGAGTTCCAGGTAGAAAGGAAAGATGCTAATTATATTCCCTTCATAAACTTCATCATTCACTGGCTGATCAAAAACTACCTCATCAGGCCAAATTGTGATTGTGTGGCCTTGAAGGTGGTGCAATGCTTGTAATCTGGAGGATAGGTTGTAAGTATTTTTTTTCTAGCCCCATTGTAACTTCAAACTGTCATTCAACAAATGTTCGTAAATGGGGAACTACCTATTTTGCAAAAATTTGAAAGAGCCACTAGTGGCAAAGAATTTGACTTTTCTTCTTTCTCTCATCTAGAGGTCACTGAGATTTTTACACTGCTGATATAGCTGTTGTAAACCAAATAAGCCTTTTATTTATTTATTTTAATTGTGCTTCAGCAGTTCCTTACATTCCAGAGGTAGCTATTAAAAATCCATACCCAATGTTTCTGGTTATTTTTTCTGATGTTTGATTATTGTCTATTATTTCTTTTTTTTTTTTTTAAGAATTTTATTGATTTTCTAAAACAAACAAGACAAACAAAACATTAAAACATAAATTCTCTTATGTAGATACAGTGTGTCGGTCGGTTCATCAGTTTTGTGCATTCATTTTGTAGTCTCAATTACAGTTATGTTACATAACAACTCATATTGTCAATCCAAACTTATATATCCTAATATCGCTATTAAAAAATCATTTGGCTATACTTTTAATCATTCATGCTTTTTGAGATAACAATACTTTAAATAGTTTATTCTATAACCAATCATATAATCATACCAAATCTATCCTAAAAGCACTTTATAAATATAACGTCAAATAACAAAGGCAAAAGAAAAAATAAAGATATTCCTTGCTGTCTAACTTTCTAAATATTCTATTATCATATTTTGTCATCTAGCCATTGATAAAAAAGACCCCAAATTTCATAAAATTGTTTATCCTCTTGCTCTCTAATTTCAAATGTCAATCTACTCATCTCAGCACATTCCAATATTTTCTTAATAATTTCTTCCTCTGATGGCATTTTCTCACTCTTCCAATTTTTAACAAATACAATCCTAGCCGCTGTTAATACATTTACAATCAGATATTTCAAGTCTTTACTGTATGTATCTGGTAAGATTCCCAGTAAAAAGAACTCCGGTTTCAAATCTATACATTTCTTTGTCATTTTTTCCAACCACATGCGAATTTTAGTCCAATATTTTTAGTGTCCTCACAAGTCCACCACATATGGTAATATGAGCCAGGTATCTGATGACATTTCCAGCATTTTTCAGATTTGTTCTTAAACATTCTTGTTATTCTTGTTGGAGGAAAGTGCCACCTGTAAAACATCTTATACAAATTTTCTTTATATGCTGTTGACATTGTCATTTTATAATTTTGGGACCACAATTTTTGCCATTTCTCTAAATCAATCCCATATCCAAAATTCTTCCCCCAAACAATCATAGTTTCTTTAACTTGTTCTTCCTCTAATTTAATTCCCAGTAAATAACCATATAATTTTTTAATCACCTTCTCATCAGTACCCATCAAGATCTTATCAAGATCAGTCTGTTTATCATAGAATCCCTCCGTTTTAGAATCTTCATCATACCTTGAATGTATTTGCGCATATGAAAACCAATTTATCTTTATACCTTGTTCCTCTAAATTTTGAATCAATTTAAGTTCACCCTTTTCATCCAATAGTTCCCCATATCTAACTGTTTGTTCCTTCTTATAAATTATTGGATAGGAAAATGCTTCAATAGTCGATAACCAAACTGGAATTTTCAAATAACATTGTCTTTTTATCTTCTCCCAGTTTAACCACAAAGACTCCCGTATATAATGTCTTCTAAAGTAACCCTGTGTTTTAGTTCCCTTATACCATAAAAAAGCATGCCAACCCAACAGCAAATCATGACCTTCTAGTGTCAACAATCTAGTCTTTCTTAATGTTATCCATTCATTGACCCACATCAGACTTGCAGCTAGTACAATTCCCAATTGGGCAGGCCAAAACCTCCTCTAATTCTAGCATCTTGCAAAAGCTTTAGCTTTATTCTCGCTTTCTTACCTTGCCATATAAACTTCAACATAATTTTATTTAAATCTTCAAAATAGTCTTTTCCAAGCCTAATTGGTATTGTTTGAAACAGAAATAGAATTCTGGGTAAAATATTCATTTTATTGTTGAAATTCTCCCTATTAATGACAATTGCAAGTTTTCCCATTTCTTCAAGTCTGTAGCTATCTGTTGTTTAAGTTTCATATAATTATTTTCTTTTAATGTGCTACATCTTGCTGTCAAATATATCCCCAGATACTTAACCTTATTCGTAACTTGGATTTTCAACAGGTCTGCCAGTTCTTCTCTTTGTCTCAGTAGCATGTTCTTTGTCAAAATCTTTGTTTTATCTTTATTTATTTTCAAACCAGCCACCTCACCATATGTCTCTATCTTTTCCAATAACTTTGGAGCTGTTTCTAGCGGATCTTCCAGAATAAAAGCTAAGTCATCAGCAAAAGCTTGTAGTTTGAATTCTTCCTTTTTAATTTTCATTCCTTTTATGCTTTTATCATCCCTAATATTTCTATTCAACACTTCCAAAGTCAACACAAATAGCAAAGCAGATAGGGGACATCCTTGTCTTGTGCCTTTTCTTATATTAATAAAGTCTCTAAGTTCTCCCTCCATCATTACCTTTGCTGTCTGTTTATTGTATATGGCTTCTATTGCTTGAATAAATTTTCTGGCAAAACCCATCTGTTCCAATAGTAATAACATAAATCTCCAGTTCACGTTATCAAATGCCTTTTGAGCATCTAGGAATATCAAAGCCATTTGTTTTTCAGGATGAGCCTCATAGTATTCCAAAGTATCCAAGATTACTCTCATGTTGTCTCTGATTTGTCTCTTTGGCAGAAATCCATTTTGATCTGGGTGGATAAAATTATTTAAATATTTTTTAAGTCTTTCTGCTAAAATTGAAGCAAAAATTTTATAGTCTGCATTCAATAAAGAAATAGGTCTATAGTTCTTAATTTGCAGTGGGTCAGCCTCTTCTTTTGGAATAAGTGTAATATAAGCCTCTGACCATGTCTTGGGTATCATCTTCTTTGACATAACTTCATTCATAACTTCTAACAATGGGATGCTCAATGATTCTTGAAATGTTTTATAGAATTCTGCCGGAAGCCCATCTGGACCTGTTGTTTTCCCATTATTTTGTTTCTTAAGTGCTTCATTTAATTCCATCATTGTTATATTGCTTTCTAGCATTTCTTCAGTCTCTTTAGATATCTTCGGTAAGTTAGCATTCTGTAGATACTGTTTGACTTTTTCCTCATCAATATTCTCTTGCTTATATAGTTGTCCATAGAAATCTCGAATAATTTCCTTTTTCTTATTGTCTATTATTTCTAAAGTAGAAAAGGTATGGAGATACATTTACCCTTGCAAAGTCACTGTACTTAAAAAAAAAAAAAAAAAAAACAGGCCCATTTATTGGGAGGAAGTTACTTGGTGGAGTTTCTACCATAAGAAAAACAGATCCATGAAAAATTCGAGCAAAGATGCATTAAAGTGATCAAGGGAAGGAGTTTTATATTTTGTCTTTTGCCCACTCTATAGGAAATCATGAGTTGCTCAAAATATCTTTCTTTGCTTTAATACATCTTAGACTTAGAATAACTTTATTGTCAGTTTGAATGTGCACACTAGTTGGCATACATTAAAATGAAATTTTGTTGCATGCAGCTCTCAAAAGGTCTCCAACTCTACTATGCACTACATAAACATGGCAAAATAAATAAATATGCATATCCATATATATTATGTGACACAGAGAAATGATACAGTCAAGTTCGGATGTATACATGGCAAGAGAAACTAATCTTGCATGTTTACCAGACGGATGGCATAAGGAACAAAGCGGTTACACAAGCTGCTAGTCCTGCTAGAAATACTTCAAAACCTCCTCCCAAAGGGGAGCAACAGAAACAGACCATGAAGTGGGTGTGTGGGGTCTGTAACAATGCATTGAGCACTAAGCACATAGAGCTTGTAAGCAGTATCTTGAATGACAGGACCCAAGCTTCCTATAATCTTCTCTACTGTCCTTACCACTCTCTGTATATACTTTCTATCTGAGGCATTTTTGCCACCACACCAAACAGCGATGCAGTTTGTTAAAATGCTCTAAATTGTGCCTCTGTAAAAAACGGTTAGGACAGAAGAGAAGGATGTCTCTCCTCATCTGATACAGGAAATACAAATGCTGCTTTTCATGCTTTCCTAAGGATGATGTGTGGAGAGACCAATTCAGATTGTTAGTCATCTGATTGTTAGACATCTTGGGCAGATGGGTAGGTATCTAATTCCTAATGAATGTAGAATCAATTACTTGTAGAAGGGAGGGGGAAGCATGCAGGGCTCCCACAGGTACATTGATAGCCTTTGGAAATTCCAAGATTCTGGAGTCAAAATATTAACTGTAGAGGTGTGTATTTTTCTCTCTCTGGGAGTTATTAAACTGTAAAATGAATTAAGGCTCTCATAATTGTATACACCCATTTTCTATTTTGACTAAAACCTCCCAATTTTTTTTAACATTATTAACACTTAGAGAAGGCTTTGGAGAGCTACCATAAGTGCAATTTGTCCATACCTCTGAGTACTATACTCTGTGTCCATAGGGCTGAATTTAGTTGAGTTAGTTTATTAGATAATGGCATTGCCTGTCCTTTGAGTAGGCTAAAACAGGAAAATATTAAGATTAGATTAGATTAGATTAGATTAACAGAGTTGGAAGAGACCTTGTAAGTCATCTAGTCTAACTCTCCCCCCCCCCGCCACCCAAGCAGGAGACCCTACACCATTTCTGAGAGATGGCAGTCCAGTCTCTTCTTGAAAGCTTCCACTGATGAAGCTCCCACAATTTGCTAAGACAAGCTGTTCCATTGGTTCATTGTTCTCACTGTCAGAAAAATTCTCCTTATTTCTAGGTTGAATTTCTCCTTGATAAGTTTCCATCCATTATTCTTTTGGGTGCTTTGAAAAAGCATTTGGGTGCTTTGAAAAATAGCTTGACCCCTTCCTCCTCTCTGTGGCAGCCCTTCAAATAATGGAAGACTGGTATCATGTCTCCCCCGGTCCTTCTCTTCCCTAGACTAGCCATGACCAATTCCTGTAATTGTTCTTCATCTGTTTTAGTCTCCAGTCCCCTAATCAACCTGGTTGCTCTTCTCTGCACTCCTTCTAGGATCTCAACATCTTTTTTATAGTGTGGTGACCAAAACTGGATGCAGTACTCTAGGTGTGGTCTTACTAAGTCTAAGACAATCCTTACTAAGGATAGACAGAATATTGAAAACCTAATCAAATCTCCTCTTTCCCACCAAATTATTAAAAGAATAGAAGGTGAGAAGAAAAAGAGTCAACTGCAGAAGACATACTTGCACTGCTGAAATTATCACATTGTTTCTATTATTTGTTAAGCTCCACTCCCACCCATTCACCCCAATCTATGGCCTGTTTTGTTTAGCAAGTGCAGTGTTTCCTCCCCAATTTAAGTGTTTACATGTGAGTTGTGTCTCGCTACAATCCTGGGAAAAATTGTATTAAACTCATTACCCACTGGGTAAACAAACCCTAAAGCAAATAATCCTGAAATAGAGTTCTATGAAACTCTTCCTTGGCTTTTAAGCCCACCATCCATGGGAATTATTTTCCTTTTTAAGCTTTTGCATAGCAAAATTGTTCTTTTGCCAGAGTAAGCAGTAACTGTCAAGCCAACTGTATTTTAGCTTCATGTAGGCTTTCTCAAACCCCCCTTCTTTTGAACAACTGAGATCTTATTTCTAGTTTCAGAGATGGTGTCCCAAAATTTTAGGAGGTCCATGGATGCTGGGACAACAAGTATTCCTTAAGTAATAAAGTTCCAAGTACTCTTGGAACTAAGAGTTGACCTCTCTCAGGCTCAGGGGCTAAAAGAATTTTGTTTGGGGACTTTTGGAATGTCAGTAAGTAAATAAGTCCTGCTGAGATGAGCTCATGTCATTATTTCCTATCTAAACGGAATTTAATAAGTAGTTAGAAATAATATTTGGAAATAAATATTTCTAATATTGTGAGCCAAACAAGTTTAATAAATTACATGTGGTTGGCCTCACAGTCGGTCATCCATTTAGACTAGATTCATCATTTTTGTCCATCTGTCCTTCCCAAGGATTTGGGATAGGCTGTTGTTGTTGTTTAATTATGTTTAAAGTATCGTCGAAGGATATAAACTGTCCCAAGCAAAAGTCTGTAGAGATTTTCAGGATGTATGGAAGGATTTATATCCTTGAATCAAAGGGGAAAAGCATTTTTGGGACAACTATGACCTGGATGACTAAGAAGCTCTACAGACTTTCAGCTATACAATTTGGGATGAACACCCTTCAAATGATGTGGGAATAGGAATGGATTTCCAGCGGGGAAAATTGCAGTCTACAGGAACCAGGAGCACTACTCAGGTGACCCTGATGACACAGATAAATCTCCAGGTGTTTCAATGATCCTCTAAAAATGATGCAAATGACCAGCTGTCTGCAAGGAGTATAAATCCTTTCATTCTCCATTATCCTGTCAGAGCTGAAGAAGCTTCTTGGATGAGAAGTGAAATGTCTTCAAAGAAAAAACAAGAAAGTTCAATTGCCTCCAGAAAGTGCACCTTTGAGTGTCCCAAATAAAGCTGAATTTTCCAATTGACTGATGGTGATTTTTGTCAACGCTGATTGTGTTCAAGTGTTGGTTCAGATGGAGTCAGGGAGAGATGCCATTGTTGAGCCATGTTTCACAGACAAATATAATGTTGAATTTAGCCATATTTAGTAAGAGGAGAAATTCAGGTATTTTATTTATAAGGCTTTTTGCATTGAGAAGCTTGAATTTAAGGCCAGTTGTAGTTGGAATAGAGGTAGTTAGGGGCGTGCGTTCCTAGTTTTGAGTGATGTTGGATTGGGATTTTTTTTTTGCACATAACCATTTTTCCATCCACAACTATTAACAGACTCATCTGTGGTCATGTCTAATGAAGAAACCCGTTCCTGCAAATAATACCAGGCTGTGAATCTTTTCCAAGGAGTAGATTGTATAGTAACATCAGAATAAATAGTCTGATATATAAATTCCCCAAAAGGTACTTTTACTGACAGGCTTGCTATAATTTTTAGCCACTTAGCATAAACTTCTACAGCTAAATCGCTCTGGGTAAACTATGCAGTGATCCAAAAAGGCCCAAGGGTGTTAAGAATGATTTCAATATAAATTCCAATTTTATTTTATGACCAGTTTATGGTTGCTGGAATGTAGCAACTTTCATAAACTTCATAGAAAAGGCAAATATTGCTTGCTTTTCTTTTTCCTTTACTTCCCCGTTTCATGGAGGGATTCAGTTAGTTAGTTTATTATGACAGGTTAGCAACAGTTTTTCCATGCTACACATTTATAAAAGGGTTTTTTTTTAATGTGACCTAACCTAGCAGAAGACCCATAAAAATATGTGAACCTACCTTTTAAGTATTCATAAAATATGTTGCATTCAATTTACACATCCACCTGGATTGCTGCCTATGACAATTAAAACACATGGAAGACGCTGAAATACACTAAATGATTGGCTATCTAGTGTCTGGTATGA
Organism: Hydrophis major; assembly: GCA_033807585.1. Lineage (NCBI taxonomy): Eukaryota > Metazoa > Chordata > Lepidosauria > Squamata > Elapidae > Hydrophis > Hydrophis major. Next base: position 201,733,896 of record CM066331.1, read on the forward strand.
GAATTCGATGCAATCCTACAAACAGGGAGAAATTCAGTCCATATTGCTACATATTTACATTTATTCTGCCTGTTCATCTAATTGCTTACTGACTCATCAAAAAGAAATGCTCAATAATTTTTAAGCCAAATCCTTTAGACATTTTCCCAATAATTAATGTATTAACTATTTAATAATTAATAGATATCTTTTTTCTATTCAATACAGTCAATGACTTTGACTATCCCAATATTTACTGTTTCAGTGGTGGAATTCAGAAATTTTTACTACCGTTTCTGTGGGTATGGCTTGGTGGGCGTGGTGGGAGTAGCTTGGTGGGTGTGGCAAGGGAAAGATACTGCCAAATCTCCATTCCCACCCCACTCCCAGGGGAAGGTTACTGTAAAATCCCATTGCCTCCCCATCCCACTAACTTGCTTTCCAGGCTCCGTTCTCCTGTGCAGGGCAACCAAAGAATACCCAGCCGATCAGCTGGGAGTCAGGAGGCAGAGAATAGATGGGGATGAGGCCAGTCAGAGATGGTATTGGTCGGTTCTCTGTACTACTCAAAATTTTCACTCCCGGTTCTCCAGAACTGGTCAGAACCTGCTGAATACTGTGCTGTTTCTTTATGTAAATAATCCAATTCTACAATCTCTTCTACACAACCTTCCCAAATATATACTTGTTTTCTTTATGCCACTTCCATTATACAAACCAGGTATTTGTTTGTATGTTCTCATGTATTAGTTCTCATGTATTTTTAATTTATTTTTTTCCAAATATCCGCTGTATTTCTTTCTCAAGCTTTTGCTGATTTTTATAAACTTTTCTAAGATAAGTCACACAAGAAGAGCAAGACATCCAAAAAGAGAAGCCACCTTCTGGTTGGGGACTCAATTGTAAGGGATATAAATTTAGGAAAGGATACTGAGGTTTTGAAAGAGGTCAGGTGTCTGCCAGGTGCTACTGCCAGCATAGACAAGAAGCATATTCTTAAGATAGTCAAGAGTGCCAGCAAGAACTGTGATGTTGATGCTATTATACATCTTGGTACAAATGATCTATCCCAGAAGGATGTACTTTCTGTTTGAAAGACTTCCAGAGCTTGGGGTATAAACTTAGTTATATGGGCTGTAGGCTTATCTTTTCAGAGATTCTACCAGTATGCAAGGAACAAAAAGGGAAAGGGCAGCATATAGCAGAGTTTAATGTGTGGCTAAAGGAATGGTGTAAAAGGGAAGGCTTTGGTTTTATTAGTCATGATGTCTGCAGCTGGTCCAATGAAAAACTGTTTAAAAGACATGGTTTGCATCCATCAAAGAAAGGGACTGAGTTACTTGGCATTAAATTCACAGATTTCCTGGATAAACATTTAAACTGAACAGTGGGGACAGAGAATTAATGGATTCAGAACATTTCTGTTCCCAGCAATCTAAAATGATAAGGATACCAGTGCATGCAAAATAGATGTTTGTGCAGGTAAGATTATTAACCTTGATGCCAACCAAAACCAAGCATTTAATAGTAAAGGTTAAAAAAAATAAATGTCAACTGTGTACAGAGAAAGTAGAGTTCCTGGGGTACCTAATCAATAAGCAAGGCATTCACCCCACTAATAGCAAACTAAGAGTGATCAAAAATGCCCCAAGACCCAAGAATAGGACAGACCTCCAAGCTTTCCTGGGGCTCATTAACTTTTACAACATCTTCTTACCCCAGAAGGTGACCATAGCTGAGCCCCTACATAGACTTCTCGACAAAAAAGCCACCTGGGTCTGGGGACACCGAGAGGAGCATGCATTCCGACAAGTGAAAAACTTACTAACCTCCGATGCTGTTTTAATGCAGTATAACGAGACTTTGCCTTTAACCAGCTCCAACCCAGCTCCAACCCTCACAACACTCCAGATTGAAACCCTATATTCACTGCCTCTAACAGCCAGAGACATCGCTATTGAAACAAAACGAGATCCTGTCTTCGCACGTTCTCAGCTGGGTCGAACGAGGATGGCCAGTAGAACAAACCCCTGACGACTTCACCCCTTTCAGAAACCGGCAAACAGAACTTTTCTCGCAGAAAGGCTGCATCCTATGGGGAGACAGAGTTGTCGTCCCAGAGCGGTTGCAGCGAACAGTTTTGAAAGCATTACATGACGGTCACCCCGACATCGTGCGTATGAAAGCGCTCGCATGAAGCTATGCGTGGTGGCCGGGCATCGATAAGCAGATCGAAACCTGGGTGAAGACTTGTCTAAAGTGCCAAGAAATCAGCAGTGCCCCACCTAGAGCAACTCCAACAGAGTGGGAAACCCCCCCAGGGGCCGTGGTCCCGCATCCACATTGACTTTGCGGGACCTACTAAGGGATATATGTTCCTCCTAACAGTGGATGCCTATTCCAACTGGCTCGAAATCCACAAGATGGAGACTACTACAACCGATTCAGTCATGCACAAATTAAATAAACTATTCGCAACACATGGACTGCCAGACGTTTTACTCTCCAATAATGGACCCCAGTTTACGGCCCTGGCGTTCGAACAATATTTAGCGGACCGGGGCATCCACCATGCACTAACCTCGCTGGCGCACCCTGTGGCCAATGGAAGGGTCGAGCGCATGGTCCAATTTCTTAAAAAAACTCTCCACAAGATGGACCATGGGGACATTGATGACAAACTGAACAGAATACTCCTACTCCAACATATCACCCCGCACAGTGTAACCAACAAAACGCCAGCTGAACTGTTGATGGGACGCCGGCTTCGCTCCCACCTTAACCGTCTCCACCCGGCCTACACGCCAGAGAAACCCTGTGGATCTAGTGGAAAGTGCTGCGAATTCACGGAAGGCGACTTAGTCTTCACTAAAAATCTTTCCGGCAAACCGTTGTGGGTCGAAGCAACCATAACCCAAGCTGCCGAGCCCAGATCGTACCGCGTAGAAACAAGGGATGGGAAAATATGGAAACGCCATATAGATCAGCTTCGCTCTAGGTTGCAACCCAGTTCCCACGACTCCTGTGACCCTCAAACTGAGGGGGTAGGAGATGTCGAGGGAACCAAATTCAAGATGCTGGATGACGAAATCGAAGAAAGTCAGCGGCCAGGCATGATCCATGAAGAAGAATCAGAAAGGGGGTGTGCCTCGCCACAGAGAAACACCTCAACGGAGGCGAGCCCGCAGGAACCGGAGGACAACGATGACAGAATTAGCAGCGCCGAATTGTCCTGTGATGATGCGGAACCGCCTGCACCAGATCAATCAAAAAACGTTCCACTGGAACCAGACTACAGACAGGAAGTGGTGGGACAGCGCAAATCTAATAGGCAATTGAAACGACCTGCATATCTACGCGATTTTGTTACCGCACCCCTCAAACGGAACCTAGGGGAGAGGGGTGTTATGAACTAATAAAGGCATTTAATAAAGTTTTAACAACCTTAAGTAAAAAGCAGGGTTCTAATCCTGCACTTCTGACTGGTCGATAATTGTGACATTGGATTGGTCCTTTCTGGGACATCTGATTGGCTGTTAACGGGCCAACTCTCATTGGTTGAAGGGTTTAACACTTCCATGGTTTTCATTGGCTAATAGGACAGCAGCCAACCCTATAAAAGGGCTGCTGCTGCCCTAGGTGATTGCTCTGTTCAGTATGCTTAATAAAGAGTTGAAGTTCACTGTTCACTGCCTCGTCTCTGCTCCTTGCACCCATGCGCAGAACATAACTGGTTTGTCCTATTTCCAGCAAGTTATACTAGTACAAAGAGAAAACTATTACATTTTTTTCCCTCAGATTACAGTTAAGCTGTCATAAAAAACTCAAAGCTGGGGTTCTGTGAGACCTGCATATTTCAAATTCTCATGCTTACAAATTACTCCTTTTCAAGTCTATTTTTAAATTGCAGTTTAGATTACAAAATCCAGTAAAATGAGAAAACAGAAGGACAATGGGAGCTTGTTCTAAATAGTCACCCAAAAAGTATGAATCAGATTGGTTTGTTTAAAAGTGCCAGGACCAAGAAAAATTCAGATGCAACACAGAGAAAATTAGTTGGAGACCTGGTTTTCCCTTTGCCCCCTACAAAGTATCTTGACAATTATCTTAACAACCATGGCAATTAGATGCAACTCAATTAAAAATCACCTTGCTTAGCAATGGACATTCAGAGTCCAACTGTGGTCATAATTCGAGGAGTACCTGTATACACTCTTATCTTCCTTGGGAATTTATTTTAGCGTTGTCAAAAAGTTCTCCTAGCAAAACTCACAGTATGTTGATGGAGATCTTACTGAGCCTCAAAACTTTATAATTATGACCAACCCCCTGCCTGCTTCTCTATGAAAGTAACCCACATCACAGCAATTTTGTCCTTGCAACTGTGACTGATGAAACCTTTTATGTTAATTTTGTCATTTAGCTAATTTCTAGCATTACAATTTAGAGGCAATAATTTAATATTCTGCCTTTTTAATATTTCCTAGAATATTTCATTCATCTAGGAGAAGGGTGCATGCTAACTTTCTACAAAGGATTTGATAGGTTGGAAAATAGATGCCAAATCCAGTCTCAACATCTCACTGACTGTGCAACCAACCACAATACTAATAGTAATGTATTTGATTTCAGCACTGCCCAAATAGACTTTCTATCTTTTCTTCACCATGGACCCTAACCCTAACCTTAACTCCTTAAATATCTTTTGTGGCCACGGATGGTGGCCATAGACCACCAAGACTTAGCTCAAGACTGCATTAGACTGCATTAAGCCTTCACAGACCTTCTGGGATAATATCACAGCTCCCCAGGGATCCACAGACCACAGGTTGAGAGAAATGGCTCCTGGGCTACTACTCTACTAACATGTGTAGCAGCTGTGTTTCCATGCAGCCAACATCCTCATTAAGCAAAACAACCTCCCATCTATGGATGAATTAAACAGCTTTTACCATGGGCTTTCTCCAGGGATGGTATCAGAAACTGATTTTAAATCAATAAAGTCAAGGCATAAAGAGCAGGACTATTTTTGCTTATATTTCTCTGCCCCTTTTGCAGAGTGAACCTGCCCCATGACTTGGAGGAGCCTACATTTCCAGCCTACGTGTCTTTTCAATGCTCTTTCTACAGCAGTTGTGTTGTACATGCACAACTCCACTTGCTAGCAATAGTTCCACCCATTCTGCTGAGAATCTAATTTTCTTTTGATTTCAGACCAGAGTATCTTCATCCATCCCCCCTCTCTATCCATTCTATCTATCTATCTATCTATCTATCTATCTATCTATCTATCTATCTATCTATCTATCTACTTATCTACCTATCGTGTCTATCCTCTCTCTCTCCCCCTCCCTTTCTCTCTCCAGTATCTGTCTCCATCCATCCATCCCTTTCTCTCTCTCTCTCCACCCACCCATCCATATCTATCTATCTATCTATCTATCTATCTATCTATCTATCTATCTATCTATCTATCTATCTTCTATCCATCTATCTAACATCTATCTTCTTCATGCACAAAGAGAGGAAGAGAGAGAGAGAGATTCAGTGTTTAATAATCTGAACCATTTAATTTACTACCATTAATCTTCTAGAATATGTTGACATATCATAATTAGAGCCTCAAAATTTCTTTAGAAATCCTATAGAATGCTGGTCAGTTATTCTAATGAGGACACTAACTATATAAAAAGGGAGTTGAGAATACTTTGTGTGCAAAATATTCCCACCCAGTTTTGAAGATTTCAAGACATACTTAAGAAGGAAAGGAGTAGATTTTTTTTGTATGCAAAATCCTTTCCCCTCAGTATGTAGGAAGAGACCATGAGAAAGATTACAAAGGACTTGAGGCTGCAGATAAATCTTAATGCTCCGTACATTTGATTAGGTCTTGCTGATTAAATATACTGTGTCATTCACACCATATTTCATTTACAACCACAATTAACAACATAATTACTTGTCTTTCTGACATAGATTCTATCATAGTCACTCATAATTTCTGCTGCAGATCTGAGTAACTCATATGATGCTGAAACTTTTCCCTTCTTCAAGGATAGGGTTTAGGATATCCATAAGTGTGTATTTGTGAGTGTGTGTGTATGTGAGAGAGAGAGAGTGAGTGAGTGTGAATTTTTAATCTTAAATGACCTGAAATCACAACCTGATTTTCACACGATGGTATTTTTCAACAAGTTTCTTCACATTATATAATCATTTTTCCCATTTCCTAAAATCCTGAGTTTGGATTCTTCAGGATTCTTCCAGATCCAAACAGGTCTGACTAGTGGTGGGATTCAATTTTTTTACTACTGGTTCTATGGGCGTGGCTTGGTGGGCGTGGCAGGGGAAGGATAATGTAAAAGCTCCAGTCAGAAGTGGGATTTGCCGATTCTCCAAACTACTCAAAATTTCTGCTACCGGTTCTCCAGAACTGGTCAGAACCTGCTGAGTACCACTCTGGGAGTGACTGTACTTTGCTTTTTTTTTTTTTTAGAACAGTTTTTGTTCAGCTAGGTGCTGTCACTCTTATGGCCCATTTCTGATCTATGAGCCAAAAGCAGCCCTTTGAGATTTCATAGTTGCATCCATATTATGTTCTTGCCAGCAGTATGGAAATTATTTCCATTTCCACATTGCTTGATGCCTCTTAATCTTAGACCTAAATTAATGTACTACCTTGGTATTTCTTGATATGGTTCATCCATATCAAGACTGACCCCTTTAAATTCTGACCCAATAAAAGTCAGTCTGATATTGCTGACTGCTGGGGAAATCTTACATTAAAACTAGTATACAATTTCCCACTGTTTATTTAAAATAAACCATATGGATATGGTCTCCAGGTTTCCCCTCAAAATCATGGTCTTTTCTTCTTTAGTGCAACATTCACTAAAGCATGTATGGAATAATGTGATTATTGTATATTAATAATATTGTGTTGTTTCTCAGCCCTTCGGCTTAAACATATTCATGGCCTTCATGATTCCTCATCTGATTTGGTTCTCTCAGTCCTGGTTATATTTATTGACTTCTTCTAAAGCTGGATCCAGTTGTGAGCTCTCAAAGTGAAATATTGTTCTACCATGTTTGGATCCCAGCTCAGTTGTTTGAAAGAGTTGTCAAGAAAGCCCAGGTCCCTTCACACCCCTGCCAAGGTGAGAAAATGACACAGCTTACTTTTTTTTTATTCCCATCTCTCAGCAGCAGAAATATCAGTTCGTTATAGTGAGCATCTGTTTGCCATAAAACGGGGCATACCCTCCAGACACGTTCTTCATAAACACGGAACACCAGAAATACTGTTCATATTAAACCCATGAATAATACAGAAGTCATGAATTTATTATTACTGGCATTTGGAGAAAATGCTAGTATTTCAGCCATTAAATAACAACTTTGCTTTATTTCTAGAAAGAGAACATTATTAAGTTGTAAATTAGATTGCTGGCTTGTCTCTGGAGATATTCCTGGCTCTTGTAACATTCAGAGATACCTCTGACACTCTGTTCTAAACATTTTTTCTTACCTTTGGAGGCTTTGTTTTTGTTCTCTTCCGTTCTCTTTGTACAATACTTGGGGGGGGGGGGGAGAATAAATCCCCATACAGACTTTCCCAGGGCTCATATAACGTTAGGTAGTCTATCTGTGGTTTCCCTAATTGTAAAAAGAAAAAGAAAAACTTATGTCAGATAGTATTCATTATTCTCCTAACCTGGATATCTAAATAAAGTTCAACTACTTATTTGTCTCTATATATGGGGTGTATATGTGCATGTATGTCTGTGTGAGCATGATTTTAATGTGCCCGTGTGCTGTGATTGTAGTCTTTTCTCTAATGCAGATCTTTTTGATCTAGGAATGTCTCTTTGAATAAACTGAAGTAAAGTAAAGTAAACCAGTGCATTAAACAATTATCCTGCAATTCTTCTTCAGACACTTTTTATTCAACTTGCTCTTCAATTTTATTTAAAACAGGAGAGAATGCGCATGATGTATAGATAGGTTCATAGATAGGTTCTGCTATCTTGCTCTCATGTAATGGTCATGTTTCTAAGACAGAGTCTCCAAATTTGGCAACTTTAAGAGTTGTGGATTTCAGTTTCCAGAATTTCCCCAGCCAACATGCCTTAGCCCCCGGACTAAGGGATGTATATGGCTGGGTCTTGACTTTCATTGTGCAATAATCTCTCCAATAGTCTCCAATCTTTCTGGCTTTCTAAGATTCTTTTCAATCCCCCCAAAAAACAAAGTCACATGGAAAAGCTCCCACTGGGACTTCTGGGAAAATATGAATATCTAGGGAGGCTTTGGAGTGATGGAAAGATAGTCAACAGCCAACAGCAACAGCAGGAGAATCTCTGGCAAGAAAAATTAATGGAAAAACTAGATTCACTTAACAACATGTTTCTAACTTAGCAATTGCAGTGATTCATTGAATAACTATGGCAAGAAAGTGGAGTAAATGTGGCAAAACTCACTTCATAACTGTCTTTCTAGCAACAGACATTTTCGGTTCACTTGTTGGTGTTGAGTCGAGGATTTCCAATTTGGACGAATTTCTGCACATATTCCTCTTAAATTTTAATTTTTGGTGTCTTGGTTTTTGGGCCAGAACATTAATCACTATAGCAAACTGGCTCTCTACATTGTAAACCATATAGAAGAGATTAAATAATAAATCAAGTATAAATAGTTTTGCGCTGCATGAGCTAAAGTGCAAATCAAATCAAATCAAATTTGATTTTGATTTGAATTTTTTTTAATTGCATGAAGTTTTGCATCATCTTCTTTCTGTGCACTCTTTTATGTCCCATGCACACATTTGCATCCCATCTTTTGAATAGTGAACTGCAATGCCAGGTTCAGAAGCTTGTGGATTTCTATTTACCTTCTCCTTTCACTTCCCCTACCACAGAAGACCTGGTGGTGTCCCCAAGGTTTGCACAGCTTTACAGACAAGAAAAATGGAAAAGTAAATCTAAAAAGACACCCACGGGAACCAGTTTATCTATATTCTACTTACAGCTTGTGAGATGCAACTATGATAAAATCTTTTTAATAATTTGGGAAGCAACACATCTCGCATCCTGCCCTAGAAAAGATCCTTCCATTTCTTAGTCTCATCATATGCCTGTGGCTTAGTCAAGAAAAGCAGGCCTATCAAACATTTCTGCTCAACCAGAATCATTTCCCAGTTGTGTTTTTCAAGTTTTACAGGAACATGGCTTTTGCAAAGCTCGGGTTGTTTACCAATTGCCTGGCAATGTGCATGATTTTGTTTTCATTACATGATATCAAGGAGAGCTAACTCTTTGGGGAACCTGAAATGGCTACTTCTGCAACTAGAAGAAACCATACTGTTGGTGTTCTTACAGCAAGTCCTTCAGATAGTCTTGTTGTGAATAGATATCAGCATTCACGGGAAAGTCATTAGAAGGTTCAATAGAAGATGAATAATAACTCAAGTTCTTTTTGATCATTTTAATCATCTCCTCTTCGGCACGTCAGTTATATATTCCAAATCTTCTCTTCCCTCTCGCAGTTCTTCAAATGCATAAATCCCAGGATGACTGGAATAAGATATGAAAAGTGTTTCTATGAAGAGACGGCAAGATATATCACAATTCCAAAGCTTTCTCTTTGTTTTTTTTGAAATCGTAAACAAAAAGACAACAATTTTGGCAGCAGATCATTTAATCTAATATTAAATTTGCCTGTCTTGGGACATCTACACTTTGTCAGAACAGATTTCTAGGCTCATTTAAAGGAGACATGGCAAGATTTAATGAAAAGGCACCTAACTTTCAGGAAAGCTTGTCAAACAGAAAGTGGCAGAAAAACAAATTTGTTTTCAAAGTGTGCAGAACTCGGATCTTGGGATGGGCGCAAAACTTTATCATTATATTATTTACAGTGCCAATCATTTTCCTCTAACTTGAGACTTTGGAAAAATATTTTAAAATATGCTCTTTAAGTGTGAAATTTTTTAAATTAAATTTTATTAATGAACAACAAACAGAAAAAAACATTAAAAACAATGAACGGGGTGCATACCTAACAAAAAGTACAAATTTACATTTGTACATAAATATTAATCATCTTTTTTAGTCCTTTCTTTTTTAAACCAGTGGTAAAACTTCTCCCAAATTCTGTAATAGTCAGATTCAGTCTTATCTTTTAATTCTTGAGTTATTCTATCCATTTCAGCGCACAACCAAATTTTTCTAATTATTTCGATCTCTTCTAGCACATCATTTTCTTTCCATCTTTGGGAAAGAGCTAGTCTCGTGGCAGTGGTGACATGGAATATTAAATATATTATCTCTTTATTATATTTCCCCACATTAATTCCCAATAAGAAAATTTCAGGTCTGAACTCTATTTTAATTTTACACATCTCCTCTAACCAGTTTCTGATTTTCAGCCAATATATTTGGGCTTTTTCACATTTCCACCATACATGGTAATATGTTCCAATTTCTTTATTGCATTTCCAGCATTTATGGAGCATTGATTACGATGCCATTGAGCACACCCTGAAAATAGAAAATAAGGAAAAATGCCATAAAATCAGTGAGAGGGAGTAGGGAAAAGAAATATGAACAATCCCCAAATTCATACATTCTTCCATGTACATAACAATAAAAACACCTTTATTTAAAATCATTAGCAATCAAGATTCCACAATAACTCCATTTTTCTGAAAACAGCCTGGCCAAAATGAATCAAAAGGGTCACAAAGTCCTTGCCAGAATCAAGTAAAATTGCATTTACAACAATATGTGCTAACTGAAATTTAATAGAAGATATTTTTCACTCAACTCATTCTAAGTATAACACAGTGATTTTTTTTTTCCCCTTGAAGATTACTTGAAAAAAATGACAGAAGTATCATTTAAACTGAGCGGTTTTGATGTTGCACTCAAAAGTGAGGAATTAAACCGAAGCTTCTTTATTAATAATATGACAAGATTCAGATAGCATCGGCTTTCCCCTAAAGCTTCTTATTGGTTTATGGATTTGGGCTTTCATTTTTGGAAAAAACACAATTCCCTTACAAACTAATTAAATTCCTGTAGTGTTCAGTTCAGATTCGAGGCCTATTTTGTTTTCCCATAAGAATATAATCTCAGTTTTATATTACTGAAGGATGACAAGACTCTTTTTCTGTCAAATGACTTAACATCAGATTTGAACAATCTCCTTATTCCATGATGGTCAGACTAGACCTAGAACATTGTGTTCAGTTCTGGGCACCACATTTTAGGAAGGACATTGACAAACTGCAGCGTGTCCAGAACAGAGAAACCAAATTGATAAAAGGCCCAGAAATTAAACATAATGTTTAGTTTGGAGAGCAGAAATCTGTGCAAAACAAGATAGCTGTCATGAAATATCTAAAGGCCTTTCAAATAACAGATAAGGTAGAACTGTTCAAAGTTGATCCAGAAGATTGAACAAGAAACAATGGGCTTACATTACATGTCCAATGATCAGCCCTTGAATTGGTCATAGCTTAGATGATTTTCAACATCTCTTCAAAGATACTGCCATTCAAGGAACATGGTGACTCATGAAGTTAGAACACTGGGCTATCAATCAGCAGGCTTGTGTTTGAGACCCGTTGCTGCTGCAGGATAGAGTGAACTCCCATCAGATCTCCAGCTCCTGCTGATCCAATAGTTCATAAGCAGGTATTGACAAACATATTAATGGGTACCACTTCTGTGCAACTTGAAAAGGGACAGAGCCCCCAACTTGGCCTCTTACAGGCAATGGTGATATCACTGGTGAATCCTTTCATAATGGAAGTACTTTGGTGTTTCCAACACAGAAAAAAATATCCCTTCCAACCTAGATATTTTATATTGCCAAATATATTAGAAGGACACTTTTTTGATAGTAGGTATGATGACCTGGAGTGCAACACAAATGTAATAAAATCCAAAACATAAATAAATGTCCTTTAATGCCTCCAACTTGGCCCCACTGTTCAATAATTCTCAGTTGGAGATTAAACTTATTCAAAAGTAGTCTTCAGAAGAAAACAATACAGTCCAAACTCAATGAGCGGATGAAGGTGAAATAAAAAACCAAAACAAACTACAATGAAGGAATTTTCACAATGGACGAGGATAAATAATTACCAACTTCAAGGAAATAACAAGGCACAGTCTGTTGGAAGGACGCCAACCAAGATAACTTCAGCCCAAAATAAAACATGCTTTGCTTTGAGCAACTCTGTGTTTTAACCATCTCTCTTATATACTATTCTCCCCAGCTGCAACCAATGAGGGGGATCATGGCCGCTTCCTATTGTTATGTTCTGTGCATGGGTGCAAGGATGGAGACGAGCCAGTGAACAGTGAACTTCAAACTCTTTATTTACATGTGAAACAGCTCAGCTCAATGGCCACAGTGGGCCCCTTTATATAGGCAACTCTTAACTTATTTAACCAATGAAAACACAGGGAGCGCTAGCTCCATTAACCAATGGGAGAGGCTCGTTAATAGCCAATCAGATTCTTCTGAACGGACCAATCCGATGTCACTATTATTGGCCAATCAGAAGTGCAGGGCCAGAACCCTGCACTTTGCTTCAAGCTCTTAATAATCTTTATTAAGTATTTATTGATTCACAACACCTCTCTTGTAAGCCAAGTTGTTTCCTTCTCCATTCCTCCCTGCGTGTCCTAGAATGAAGAGGGGATGGGCCTGGTTCTTCCTCTGACTGCCCAGCCAGTCTCTGCCCTTCCCCAGCCTCCTCCTCCACAACCTCCAGAGACACACCTCCACTCCATGTTAGCTGTTCCTCCTCTTCCTCAGAGTCCAACTCTAACAAGGGCATGACAGTAGGCTTCTGTACCTCCAGATGAATCCTTTTATTAATGAGAAATCGAGTTAAAAAGGAAGGTTTCCAATTTCTGTTTTGGGAATCATACTTCTGAGAGGAATTAAATATCATTGAGGAATCCATTCATCTTCCCTAGATCTGAGGAAAATTAGCTACTTGGGCATTGCTCCCCCAACTTTCTCTCGTTAGAGGGAAGAAATTGCACAACCCAAAACTAGGAATAAAAGTTTCTGTGGATGTTTTTGAATTCACATGCTAGGAAAGAGTTATTGATCTTAGGTGGAACCCAGTTCTGTTTGTTTGTTTATTCATATGTAAACATTTTAAATACAATGTATTATCAGGGCTTATTATTTACAAAAGAAAAGAGAAGGGAAAAAATAGTAACATATATAGTAATAAAATAGTAATGGTACAACAGAATAATTTTAACCAAACTTATCTTTATGTTAGCTTATTTAAGTTCTGGTGTTTTTTTGTTTTTTTGTTTTTTTTTCAGGCCTTACATTTTCCTACTCCACAGTCAAAGTTTAATCATAGAATCATAGGACTTCTGGTCCTATCCAGAGCTTAAATTCTTTTACTATCGCAGACAAATGCTGTCTAGCCTTTGGTTTAAAATCTTCAGTGATGGAGCTTCCACAGTTCCCAGGGATATTAAATCATACGCCTCCCTGCAATTTGATTTCCTGCTGATTTTTTTTTTTCATAAAGCAAAACAAGCAAAAAGAAATACAGTATAATCCTGATACACCAGCACACAGACAGACATTTCCCCGCTGCCAACACTCACTCATGCAAATATACAAACATATAAGCAGACAGTTGGCAACTGTTGTTAGGGATAACATTGTTTACCCTAACTGGTTTAGGTAAAATAATAAATATGTAATCATAGTTTGTAAGTTAAAGTGTCTGCAACTTTAAATATAGGAATGTAATTAAGGGAGTGGTTGTGAAAGCACTTTAAAAGAAGCAAGACGACAGCTTGCTCTCTCTCTGGCTTTGATGATCCCTAATTACTGCATGGACTCAAGACTGCGTTACTCAAACGGGAGAGAGACAAAGGACTGATTTGTAAGTAAACTGACACAGGATATTCTACATGGACTTTGCTAACTGAATATCCTTGAATGGACTGACTAAATGATACATGACTAATGGACTGTTATTTTGACTATGCTATGAACTCATAATGGAATAAACTATATTTTTGATAGCACAAGCATATCTGTTATTTTTACTGTATGTTAATAAACATACAAGCTTATCTCACTCATTTATCTGTGTGCCTATCTGACTAACGCTGCACATTCTGTTTAGCTTGTCTCCTTAACCCTGGTTGGGGAACTCAGGCTTAACAACTGTGATGCCATATAATCTGTCTATCTATCTATCTATCTATCTATCTATCTATCTATCTATCTATCTATCTATCTATCTATCTATCGTCTCTCCTATCTATCAATCAATCATATCTCTCATCTCTCTCTCATCTCTCTCTCTGTCTCTTCTATCTATCTATCTATCTATCTATCTATCTATCTATCTATCTATCTATCTATCTATCTATCGTCTCTCCTATCTATCAATCAATCATATCTCTCATCTCTCTCTCATCTCTCTCTCTGTCTCTTCTATCTATCTATCTATCTATCTATCTATCTATCTACCTACCTACCTACCTACCTACCTACCTACCTACCTACCCATCTATATCTATATCATATTTAAGTACCACCCATCTCCCTCACTGAAGGATGTTGGGCTCTGTACAAATAAAATATTAAAAGCATCCAAACAGTGTACAACATTTAAATCTCATGTCTGTCTAATTAACTTTTCCCAAAATTTAAATTGAAAGTGTGAGGCTCCATTCACAAGGTCTCAGAGAGACCTTACTTTAAAGTTATAAGATGGAATAATATGATAATAGGGTCAGGAAAAGTTGCTGATCTTTGATTTCATTTCACAGTTACAATGGACCCCTAAAAAGGGACTTACAACCTGGTTTAAAGTTCTGACTTCAGTCAACCTCATATTCCCATGATTGTATTTTGGGGGCTTGGAATCTGGCCCATAATTATGACAGCACCCCACAGTCACATGACCACAATTTACAATGCTTTTGTAAATTTCCTTGCAATTTCTTGCAACAAGCACAGCGAACAGAGGGTTCACTTACCACCATAACATTCACTTCACAACCTGCTTCATGATTACCATATTCACTTAACAACAGTCACAAAAAAGGTCATAATATGGTGTCTGGTCATACAGGACCATCTTTACAATGGTCATGATTTACGACTGTAATTGCGGGACTCAATTACAATTGTAAGTCAAGGACTGTCTATGCAACACAGATTAAATGAACCATCTAAAATTGTGCATGGATGAACAAATCATATATGGGTTGATACATGCAAAACAACAACAACCCCAAATTCCAAAACTGATAGTTTGATTGATCATACTTTTTGAACTGATCAAAATAGTGCTTCAAAAATGTGCTCAATCTTTCACTTTCTCCAGAACCGATCCTCAGAAAGGAAAAGAAGCAAGGAAGCTCAAAAATTAGGCCAGGTATTTCAACTCTGAAGACTGAAATTTAATGTCCGTCTGAGAGTATTAGTGATACTTTATTAAGTCCAGATTAAATCTATCATTCAAGGACAAAGGAAAAAAATGCTGATTCCAATTTTCTCTTCCCCGTTTCTTAAAACAGAAAACCTATGAAATGAAATTATTTTTTACTGTTATCTTTATCAAAAATTCAAACATTTTGTAAAACCAGATTATCTTTTCTTGTTTATCTCGACCAAAATTGGCTCCTTCCCATTCAATTCAGTGCTGGATAGAGACTTTAGGAAAATGTTCCCAGGCTTTGGGGATTTTGTGCTTTTAAAGTACTTAGAATTCCTGCTGCTTTTTCCAACTAGATCTTTCTATCTTGGAGTTATTCTTCAGATATTTTTAGTCCTTAAGGTTTGGTGCCTATTATATTTTTATCCTTTGTGGATTTAACCTTTATGGGTGAACAACTCAGAGCATTCCTTGTAGTGGGATGGAATGAATGTGGCAAATAAATGAATCACAAAACAGAAGTAAGCAAAGTAAAAATAATGTCACTGCTAAATCAAGGAGATACATATCAGTGCAAGTCCAAAATGTCTGGTGCGAAGTGAGACATTTGTTAATGTTAAATTTTGCCCCCTTTAATGACCATTCTTGCCACAGTTCTTAAGTGAATCATTGCGGTTGTTAATTTGGTAACACTATTGTGAAGTGAATCTGGTTCCCCCATTGATTTTGAAGATCACAAAAAGTGATCACATGACTCCAGGGCACTGCAACTGTCATAAAAAATGGCAGCAGTTGCCAAGCATCCGAATTTTAATCATGTGGCCACAGAGATGCTTCAATGATGGTGTGAAAAATGGTTATAAAACACTTTTTTCTGGGCTGTTGTAACTTCAAATGGTTGTTAAGTCGAGGACTACCTATAAATTTCCACAGGAAAGCCAGAAAGTCAAATGTTAGATTTTTTTTTTTTTAAATCAAGTGTTTAAAGTCGCCAGATGCCCCTTGTCCAAATACTGTCTGAGGTAGAATCTTATTAACGCATTGGATTGAAGACACTAAGCAAAAATGTACCGCATCATTTCTTTGATTTCCTTGTTGAATATTAGGAAGTTTTTTCCAAATATTCTCTTGTAATCTGACTTCCAAGATTCTGAATTTCAAGAAGAAGATTCAAGGAATAGATATGTAACAACAGAAGAGAATATTTATAGCTCAGTGTTGAACTGTGGGGTCTTTGGTGCTTTCTGAGCTTGATTGTTTTGTCTCAGACTTTTCATTACCCAACTAGGTAACATCATCTAGTTGAGTAATGAAATGTTTGCAAGAAAACAACCAAGCTCAGAGATCACCAAGGACCCCACAGTTCAACGCTGAGCTATAAATATTCTCTGCTGCTGTTACATATCTACTTCCTGAATCTTTCTGAAGCCTCCATTGATGAAGCACCCACAATTTCTGAAGGCAAGGCGTTCCACTAGTTAATCGTTCTTGCTGTTCGGGCATTTCTGCATGGGATTTATTTTCCAATTCCAGCATCATCTTTGTTTCCTCCTGTGAACTTCTTCCAGCTTATCTGAATCTTCCTTAAAATGTGATATTCCAAATTGGACATGGTACTTACTCAAGGAGAGATCTGACAAGTGTGGTATTATGCGAATCGGTGGTGGGGCAGCTTGAAGCAGAATCAGAAATGGATCCAGATGTATTACACATTGATTTGAAAAAAATGGAGAGTGATTGTTTCCTATTCTTTCCTCTGCCTGTACCTAGTTATTTACTGGCTTAGGAATGCTAACAACTCTCCTGCCTGCCTGGTTGTATTTATTATCAGCATTTAGTGTTCTCCTTCCTTCTTCTCAATTCTCTTTTCTCCAATTCTCCAGCTCTTGAACCACTTAGCATTTCAGTTTTAATATGAAGTTCAGAATAACAGTGTTGAAAGGCACCTTGGAGGTCTTCTAGTCCAACCCCCTGCTCAATCAGGAGACTCTATACCATTTCAGACAAGTAGCTGTCCAGTCCTTCCTAAAAGCCTCCATTGATGAAGCACCCACCATTTCTTTTCTTTTTTTTAAACAAACTTTATTAATTTTACAGACAAAACACAAAACATAAACAAAACTAAAAGATCTTTTCTGAAGGCTGTCTGATCCCGGGTTGAAACTCTTCACACAGACACAAATTCAAACATCATATTCACTTTATATATCCTTCCATATCTTATTATCATTTTCTTTTTTTATCTATATATAAACCATTTTTATCAATTTTATAAAAACAATGCACAAAGAATCAAGGCATATCAGCTTATAAATTCTTTTCTAAGAAAAAATAATAAAAGAAAAAAAACCAATAGAACATAACAATTCCAAATTATAGTATCAATACTTTATCTATTTAACTTCATATCTTATCCCAGCTTCTCCTTTTCATCCAAATTATTTCTTGTTAATTAAAATTTTATTGCCTTTTATCAACATACAAAATCCAAAAAAAACATAACAAAACCTTTATATATCCTTCCATATCTTATTATCATTTTCAATAACATTCTTTGTCTGTTCTATTTCCAACTATCCATTCATCTTTTTTCTTTTACTATACTTCTCCTATACACCAATTGGAGTAACGTCTATATCTCATTACCCTAACTTAAAAGTACTTCATATAACAATTTTTCTTGGGATTCTCTTTAATAGATTCTAAAATTACACAATAAATTTTATACTCTAAATACACATATAAAAACACAATCTTATGTACCCTCCAGAATCCCTCTTTTATCCTAAATTAAATTCACCCATTGTCTCTAAATAAACTTTTTTTCTTTAGATCTTGCTTCCCCCCATTGAGGCTTCTCCTCCCCCTCCTTTCTCTCTTTCTTATTCTTCTCCTTGCCCTTTTTACCCCTTTGTCTCTCCTCCTCCCTTTTCTTACTCCCTTTCCTTTGCTTTCTAACCTTGCCTCCACCTTTCCGCTCATTTTTCTCTTCTTTGGTTGTTTTTATAATTCTTAAAATCCCCTTTTTCTTATTCTTTTTCTCCTCCTCCCCGGAAAGAACCCATTGTTCATCAAAGATGGCTTCTTCTTCCTCTTCTTCTTTGTCCCAGTCCTTCTGCTGCGTAGTCAACTTTTCATAAGTACATACCGCCATTTCTAAAAATTGAAACAAAGTGCCCAAAGTATCTTCCTTTTTATATTTTTGATATTCAGTCTTTAGTTCATCCACAAGCGATGCCATCATGAAAAGAGAAACTTTTCCCAAAACAACCACAAGTATTTTTAATCAAAAATAATTCAAAAAAAATTCCAAAAATTAATACTTTTCTTCCTTCTTCTCTTTCTCTTTCTGGGGTTAATGTTTAATCAAAGAGGTCCAATTACCATATACCTTTCTTTGGGATTCAAGGCAATCTCCTCCTTTTTCAGCTTCTGCTCCAATTTTTTTTCCTCTCCCTTCCCACTTGCAACATCAATTTTAAATACTCAGAAATCCATACCTCTTATAAGGGTTTTCCAATTTCTTAAGTTTTTTAATGTCCAGGAACCCTTTTGTCCCTTAGCTTCAACTTTCAGAATAATTCACCTTCAATGTCCAAACATATTTCATATCTGCTATTTCCATGGGGTGGGAGAGTGAAGAAAAAAAAAAAAAAGTTCCCTTTAACAGCTTCTCCACCGCTTTCGATCTTCTTAGGGATACAATGTATCCTCCAGCAATTCAAACAGCTCAGTTCCAACAAATTTGAAAGATGTTACTTGACCCAGCTCAGACAGGACTTTCACTCTTCTTGCTTCCTCCAGCACAATCTTACCCGGTTGCTGGCTTCTTTGTGGCGGCCATTGCTGACCGCCGCTCCACCGCCTTGGGAAAAAGGGGTTTTCCAGGACGAGGAGGGGGTCTGTGACACCCCCAACCCCCTGTCCGGCTCCCCTCTCTCTTCGACTGTCCCTACAGGGCAGCCATATCCCCCTGACCTATCTGGATCGGGGGTACCTCGGCGGCTAGCACAGCAAGAATCACGAGCGGTTGCGAATTCCTGCTGCCCCGAAGCCACGCAAAACCGGAAGCCCAAAGCACCCACCATTTCTGAAGGCAAGGCGTTCCACTTGTTAATCGTTCTTGCTGTTAGGGCATTTCTCCTTTGTTTTAGATTGCTTCTCTCTTTAATTAGTTTCTATCCATTGTTTCTTGTCTGTCCTTCTGGTACTTGGGAAAATAGATTGACCCCTCTTCTTTGCAGCAGCTCCTCAAATATTGGAACACTGCATCGCTTAATTGTGATCATATTGAAAGAAGTTGTGAGTCATAGTACAACATCACAGGCTTCCTATCTCCATCCCCTTCTTAATATTACTTTGTCACTCCATTTTCAACTCCATTTAAAATACTAGTTTGGATCCAGTTTCTCTTTCTGGCAATGCTCAGGATGAACTCATAAATTCAGGCCCATACTTCAGGTGACGTGGGAATCTATCCAGAGAAGTCAATGGAAGAATGCATTTTCATTACAAGAAACTGAAAGGCTGAATTTTGAAGAATATATGTCTAGACTTGGCTTTATTCTGTGATTTCCTGAGGGCTCAAATTAATTCTTCTTAGGAATTATTGCTCGGGTTGAACTCAGTTTTTTGTCAGTCATTGAAGAAACAGTGGCTGTAGTCTTTTATTTCTGTTTAAAGTTGCCTTTCTTTTGAAGTAAGTAAGGAAAGCAGTCCTGACTCTTTTATACCTTGACCTAGTTCACTGACAAGTGACTATAATACAAATAAGAGAAGGAGGGAGGAGAACTTTTCTAAGAGTTTTGCTAGTTTGTCAAGACTCTACTTGCCATACTTTATTTAGATTTATGCCTTGACTTACAATTTTACTAACTTTAATATTTAGTGCTTCATGTCAACAGTTTGTTGTTGTTCAGGCCCACTGAGATTTTAAATATTCCTTTCTTCTCTTGGTTTGGCCTTAATAGACTAAGAGGGTGGAAATGTTTCTCTATCCCATAATCCTTCGTGAGGAGCACAGATGTAGAAAATGTTACTTGAAATGGATTCCCCGGGGAAAGTCTGTGTGAGAGAATGTCTAAATAATCATTTCAACTTTCTGAAAAAAAATTGCCTTGGTGAATCAGAGCTATGAATCTCTCAACATTTAAGTTAATCTGGTTGAACAGCCATCACTAGTTAAAGAAGATATATGATGGTAGGACCTGTTAACATGCCTCAAATTCAGATCTGGGCAACCTGCCAAGAAGACAGTTTGATAAGGTTAGAAGACCATTAATTTTCCTTCAAAGAGATGGGTGATAAAATATTTCATGAAAAATAATAAATTAAAGAGACATATAAATTCATTTTGTAAAAGGAAGTCTATAATATAGGACAAATAAATATATTGGGCAAAGGGGCATTTACAGAAATGTCAAAAAAGTAAATTTAGTGTCCATATTTTCTTCCTGGGGACAAATGTTCACAATTTATAACTACGATAAGAAGAAGCTCTTTTTGAAGAAGATGGACATTGAACCATTCAAATATAGAGAAATCAAAATGGTAGAGCACAAACCCAAGGGCTACACACAAGGAAGAAGACTTTCAATACATTTTTTTTTAAGCGGGTGGGGAAACCAATTTTGCAGAAATAGAATTTTTTTCAGGATCAAAATTGAGAATCAGGATATCTTCTCTGTTCTGAACTTTGTTCTTCTGAACAAAGAAGATCTCAGAATGCTAAGTGATCATGGAGGCCAGAAAAACATTATGATAGCATCTTAAATATGGCACTTTTCGTACTGAAAGACTGCCATGAAAATGCTGATACTCTCAGATTTTGCTTGAGGAAATTGGTTCATTACACTGTTTAACTCTGCTTAAAAGTTAGAACACATTATAAACGTGGGCATTTTCTGTTTTTTTAAATTATTATTCATTGCCTAAAGCCAGGTTTAGCCTAATGAGATACATTCAACTTTCCCATAATTGTCTGGTGGAACCTCCAGGGTTCACTTTCCAATTGTTACCAAAATTCAACAGTCTGTCTTTCTGTGAACCTTAGGCAGTAAAGAGCTTTATGACTTAATGCTTTGGAAGTCTTAATTTTTTAGGTTTTGTGAACAGGACTTTTTATATTCTGGCCATCTTGAAGAGCATTGACCATGGAACACAAGCTATTTCTCCACCTAATCATACCCCAAATATTTTGACACATCATTTTTACATCTATTGTAATCATCTCATTTCCAGCACAATGAATGAATCAGACATAAATGGTACTTACGTTTATTGGCATTACAGTAAAATCTTCCATTTTATTCCAACACTGGCCTGGAGCTGCTTTACTAACATCAGGTGGAAAAGTGACCTCAGCAAGCACAGTGATTTGTGGGTAGAAGCAATAGAGAAGGACAGTAGACAGCAAAGAGGCAGCCAATGTCATGCCCAGGTAACTTTCTACTGATTCAAGTATGGGTAGAAAGCTGGCAACATCCATCTGAGTTGAAAGGTATTTGTTTGACTTAAGTCACTTCTTCAGATATTAGGAAGTGAGAAGATATTATTTTAGGAGATACTATAGATCAGGGGTGAGCTTCAAAATTTTTAGCAAAGGGTTCTCTGCCCGGTTGCTATTTGGCCTGCACCATAGGCTCTGGAGGCTTTCCTCAAGCCTCTGGGAGGGTGAAAATGGACTCCCTGGGCGCCGGAAGCCTCTGGAAGCCAGAAATGGGCCCATTTTTCACACTCCTCAAGCCTGCACTTACCTGCATCCAAAATGAGCTGTGTGGGGACTCCTGGGAGGGGAGGGCTGGGTGGGGCCAGCCAGGAGTGGGATTTGGGGTTGTCCAAACTGCACAGAATCTTAGCTAGGGGATCTCCCAAACCCCTGTGAACCCCCAGCAGCCATACCCCTGTTATAGATGTATTATGTTATATTTTTGTTTCATTTTTTTCATTTCTGACAATCCAATCTCTCAGAGACCTTGTGGATAATGGTTACCAGATCAAATATGCTAAAAGACAGTATTTTGCTAAAATGTAAGAGGCCATTGGAGCTGGGTGAATTGCAATAGCACTTAGACTTATATACCACTTCAAAGTGCTTTACAGCCCTCTCTATGCGGTTTATAGAGTCAGCATATTGCCCCCCCAACAATTTGGGTCCTCATTTTACCCACCTCGGAAGGATGGAAAGCTGAGAGTCAACCTTGAGCCTGGTGAGATTTGAACTGCCAAATTGCAGGCATCCGGCAGTCAGCAGAAGTAGCCTGCAGTACTGTACTCTAACCACTGTGCCATGGTGGCAGAATAGATAAACAAATGCATACAAATATACAAACTGAGAGCCAATTTGATCCAACCTTGGCAACTTTTAAGACTTGTGGACTTCAACTCCCACAATTCAGCTTTGCTGAGCTTCAGCTCAGCTTTGCTGGCTGAGGAATTCTGGGATTTGAAGTCCACAAATCTTAAAGTTGCCAAGGTTGGAAAGTGGCAGATTGTGAGTTCAAGTCTCACCTTAAGGATAAAAGCCAGCTGAGTGGCTTTGCACCAATCACTCTCTCTCAGCCCAATCTACATACTTCACAGAGTTGTTGTGGGGAAAATAGGAGAAGGGAGGTGTGTTGGATATGTTTGCTGCCTTGAGTTATTTGTAAAAATAATGAAGTCAGGATACAAATAAATAAAAATACAATGTCATTCCTTTACATGGATAAAAGTATAAATTTCAAATGGTGTTACCTGGGCAATAAATAAGGCCTTAACCTGCTCCTGCATATCTTTAGACTAAGCTAAAATCACACACACACACACACACACACACACACACACAAACATAACTTCTCCACTGTCTCACTTTTTTTTTGATGGTTAGGATTTGCTCAACTCAGACAGGTCCAAATCCAGAAGTGTTTAGATCAGGGATGTCCAACCTTGGCAACTTTAAGAATTGTGGACTTCAACTCCTAGAGTTCCTCAGCCAGCTGGCTGAGGAACTCTGGGAGTTGAAGTCCACAAGTCTTAAAATTGCCAAGGTTGGACACCCCTGGTTTAGATGAATCAGGCTGCAGGTAGATGTTGATGAGATCACTTTTGAACTTATCACCATCTGCCTACAGTTTGATAACATTGACAAGAAAGGTTGCAGGAATAGCATATGTCTAGTCTAATGAAAAAGAAGGACTAGGGATGATATCATTGCACTGTTCTGATATTTGAGATCAATCTATTCTCCAAAGCAACTAAAGGCAGAACAAGAAGCAATGAATGGAAAACTAATCAAGTAGAGGACCAACCTAGAACGAAGGAGTAATTTCCTAACAGTGAGAACTCAGTGGAGTAGCTTGCCTTCAGAAGTTGCCATCATTGGAGGTTTTTATGAAGAGATTTGACAGTCATTTGTCTGAAATGATAGAGCGTCTCCAGCCTGAGCAAAGTGTTCAATGAGAAGACCACCAAGGTCCCTTCCAATTCTCTTCTTCTTTTCTCTTCTTCTTTTGAGACAGCTCTAAGTTGCTTTTTGATCATATCCCAACTCACAATGCCAAGCAGATCTTTATTAATGCAATAGTGGGAAAAATGGGTGTCAAAACTGCTAGAGCTTCACAAGTAGTATGCACACTTGATCCACCATATCTGAGAAAAATCAACATTTGGCCGTTTCAATTGTTTCTTTAGTTGTCTTTTTATCCTTTGTGTATTACTAGATTTGATCGTTATTTTGGACAGATTTATGAATTTCTAACCATCTTTCTAAAGAGGAGTGGTTTTGGGTTTTTTTTTTCCCCCCCACTAGCTTGACAGCAACCGGTATGCCTGTTTGAAAACCACAATTCTTCAAGCTCCCAAATTTTCTTTTCTCTCTGTGGATGTTGGTTTTTCTAAGGTACCACAGGGTTCATCATGAAACAGGAACCCGGAGCTTAGGAATTTTCAGCCTGTAGGGCTAATTGCTCCTTCTGCCCTGTGGTCTCTCAAATGTAGCCCCTCACCTCTGGAGCATCACGTCTTCTCTATATGATGTGATCTGTTGTCTGACAGTCCCTTTTTCAGCTTACAAATCAGGAGCAAGAGTCTGACTGCATCTTGATACAAAGTACTTTATAGGCATATAAACTAGATGCCCTGCAGAAAGCTTTAGGCTAGCATTTTCCCTGTGGGTAAAAAGCATTTGATATGAGCCACTGTTCAATCATCCATTCTGCATTGGCAGTCTGAAATGATACTGCTCAGCAACTGTTCCACCTGTTTGTTTTAGCTTTGAGAAATGAAACATAGGAAGCAACCTTACGCCAGGGTCAAGCTAGCCATCTATCTATAATAAGTCACTATTGTCTACATCAGGGGGTTTCCAAACTTGGCAACTTTTAGACTTCTGTACTTCAACTCCCATAATTCCACAGCAAGCCATCTCTTAAAGTTGCCAAGTTTGGAGACCTCTGGTCTACATGGAGTAGGTCATGCCCTCATCGGAGCTTCAATCTGCAGAGGAAGATGAGCTGGAGCTGGAGCTGAAGGAGATCGAGGGGACGGCTTCGTTGGCTTTGAAGGAAAGTGAGGAGGATCAGACCGGGGCAGCCCAGGGCCCCTCAAGATTGGGACAGCTTGTTAGCAGGGAGGAATGGGGCCAGGATGACAGAGAGAAGGCAAGCAGTGGAAATGAGAAGCAATGGAGCTTAGGTGATGAGCAAAGACTACCTCCTCCTGATCCCTGAGCAGAGAGAAGGAGGGAATAGTGCAGGCTGACTTGACAACTCAGGAGGAGAATGCCCCACCTCTCCTTACAAGGCACACCTGTGGACTGAAATTTAAGGAGACATTTGGGGAGGGGTGTTTGTTCGGAAGAAATGCTGAATTGGTAGAGTTTGGTGTGCCGGTACAGACATTTGGAGTTTGCAGGACTGCTTGCTTTTTCCTGACTTCATGGACTCAGTGCCTTGTTCCTGACTACATGGGCTCATTCCCTTGTTCCCTACTTTGTGGACTTATTGTTTGTTCCTTGGTTTGTTCCTACTTTGTGGACTTATTGTTTGTTCCTTGGTTTGAGGATTCATTCCCTTGTTCCCTTGTTTTGCTGGGCTGGGCGCAGCCACAGGCTGCTCTCTCTCTCTCTGTGTGTGTGTGTATGGGTGTGTATGCACATGTACTTTGCTCTGGGATTTGCCAAAAATGTGTTTGGGGTGAAATTTGGAGCATTAAAGAGGAGTTTGAACTCTCAGCTGGCTGTGTGATCTTCGTGTCTTGTCATGGGTCATCACAGTGGCTCTTCGGGTGCCTTCAATATGGATGCATCACCCAGAATTCTCAGCAATTCTAAAATTTCAGGGAATTGAAACTCACACATCTGATGAGCATCCACATTAGGAAAGATACTGTAGAGTTCCAAGAAGACCTCTTGCGCTATCTCATTCTTTCAATTCTTTCAATAAAAATTTGAGAGATTTCTAGGAACATCTACTGATAAAAAAGTTATTCTAGTCCTTTAAAAGAGGTGGTAGGGCAGGTGGTAGACTACATGGGTAGTAGGCTACACAATTGATGCCTCAATGTGTACATATCATGCTTGTGTTAAATTGAAATGGTATTGAGAAAACTGGCCATGCAATAGTGTAAAATGCAAGACCAACTCTACTATTAGTTAAAATGAAGCTGATACTTTACACAGAAGATGCTTAGAGGTAGCAAGAGAAGATTATGTACTATGTTGTCTACTTTGTGGCCCCTAAGTGGTCTTACTAGACATATATTGGAATCTGCAGCTCTGTGGTTGATTATAAAGAAAGTCTAAACTCTTCTTTCATTTAGCATTGGTTTATGGGGCAAGGCACTGTTCTGTAACTCATCTCAAGGCTGGTCCTAACATTTTATTCTAAAGTGTAAAGTCAGAAGTGTGACTAACAGAGACTTTGGCTGACTGCCCTAGATTTACAGTCTTTTGACAGCAGCCACTTCTTTATGTGAACTGACCTGACATGTTTTTAAGGAGTCCTGATTACTTCCTGAGCATTTACCTATTGAAGTGCTTCATGAGATGCATTCAGCAGTTGCATTTCTGTGGGTCTGAGAAAACTGTCCTCTTTCATAAAGCTGGGGCTGAGAATGCACCAACCCTTCCATTTAATTCACTGTTTCTGCCAAAGTTAAGCAAGATAAATTGCTTGCTCAGCGTCGAGTTTATTAGCTTCCTTGCTGACAAGATCCTTCATCAAATGGTTGCCCAGCTCCGCCCATGCTTTGCAACTTAAACTGAAGTAGCAACTGCTCTTGAAATCCACAAATGAAATCTTTGGTTCTCCTTGTCTGGAGTTTCCGTTGCTTTTTCCTTTAGTGGATTTTGGCTAGAACTGAAGTACCGGCCCTGATTTATACTCTTTCACCTGAATTGTGTGACACAAGAATCAGCTCCCAGTAGCAATGTTTTTTCCATGTTGAAATAAGAGTTTGTTCTAAAGCTGCAGACTAGTTTAGATTTGTTTTATGCTGGGAAACATTAGAGAAAAAATAACTATATTTCTTTAATCCTTGAAACCTTTTCTGTCCTTGTCAAGATTTGGAGAAGCAGAATTCTAAAGTTTATGTTACATTTAAACTTAGAGTCTGCCACGTACTGTGCTGTGAGTAAAGTGTCAACTTGGTTTGAATGGTCTATACCAGGAAAGATGGCCAGAGTGCAGGATATCTGGCACAGATCTGCCTTGAGAGTTTCCTCTCTAATAAAAGAGAATATATGTAGCTCACAGTAGAAGTGAGAAGACCTTGCTGCTCTCTGAACTTGTTTGCTCTCTGAACAAACATTTCATCACCCGACTAAGTAACTTCATCAATACAGAGCATCACGGCTAAAAACCCAAAGGTTCCTGGACTTGATCAATGGTATTCAAGAAAGGTGTGATGTGGTACAATCAACAAGATTTAAATCCAGCTTTCTAAACTGCTAGGATCTTGGTTCCTTCTAACTTCTGCTGGAAATTATAACAAAACCCTTACCATATGTACTAGACATGGAGTCTGGCAACACCTTCAAGAAAAACTAATTTTATTAAGGCAAAAGCTTCAGTAAGCAATGTATCACTTTTTCCAGGGACCTCAGTATAACAGAGTTGAAAGGGACTTTGGAGAACTTCTAGTTCAACTCCCTGCTGAAGCAGGAAGCCTCATACCATTTCAGGCAAATGGTTGTCCATTCTCTTCTTAAAAACCTCCAGTGTTGGAGCACCCACAATTATTGAGGCAAGTCG
Source organism: Hydrophis major (assembly GCA_033807585.1). NCBI lineage: Eukaryota > Metazoa > Chordata > Lepidosauria > Squamata > Elapidae > Hydrophis > Hydrophis major. Next base: position 201,761,547 of record CM066331.1, read on the forward strand.
TTCCACTGATTAATTGTTCTAACTGTCAGGAAATTTCTCCTTAGTTCTAAGTTGCTTCTCTCCTTGATTAGTTTCCACCCATTGCTTCTTGTCCTGCCCTCAAGTGCTTTGGAGAATAGCTTGACTCCCTCTTCTTTGTGGCAGCCCCTGAGATATTGGAACACTGCTATCATGTCACCCCTAGTCCTTCTTTTCATTAAACTAGACATACCCAATTCTGACAACCCTTCTCTATTTGTTTTAGCCTCCAGTCCCCTAATATCTTTGTTGCTCTTCTGTGTACTCTTCTCACCTACCATATTTGCCTTTTTAGATGTTTCCTCCAATGTGAGGGCAGCAGAGGTCAAGTCAACAGAGAGTCAACAGGATCCTTTCAGCATGCCTCCCAACTTTCACTTCTGACTTGCTTCCCTATTTATTTCAAGTCTGAAAATCTTCTGTCCAGACTATTTTCAGCAAGGTCACCAAATGAGCTTCATTGTTCAATAAGGATTTGACACTTGATCTCCGGGTCCCAGTTGTGATACCACATAGACTGCTTAAAAATAGACTACCCCACATTCAAAAGATCTACCTCACTGAATGGTCTGATGACATTAGCCAAAGTTGTCCAGAAGGGCATATGTTAGGAACAGCAGCAGCCCCCCCTCCCAAAAATACCCCCCAAATAGAACATAACAGTGAGCAAATTGAGAATTTAGCCTAGTGGCCAGCTACAAGTGAAATAAAGAGAAAGAAGAAAAGGTTACGGAGTTAGTGAGAAATGAGAGCAAATGGGACAAAAGCCCCCAACTGATCAATTATAGAAGTGGAGTGAAGCAAGCAAAGGCATCAACTCAATGAAAGAGATTGGGAAAAGAGAGAACTTCACTAGTGGGAATGCTTTTATTTTCAATCAGATGCTGCTGGCAAAAGAAGATGTTCCAGCTCTTGAAAAAAAAAATCCCCTTAAAGTAGATGCAAAATTGGAAGGCTTTGGTATGGGATCTGAATGCATAACTAGCTTTAGGCTATTTCTTGATTAGTATAACTGCCTCCTAACTCCAAAGTATTTAATAGTTATGACCCTCAGGGTAGTCCTTTATTTGTACCTAAACATTCCTTTCTCTTTTTGTTATCTTGCATTTTTAGTATTACTCAATGCTACACTGACTAACCCTGAAACCAGGGAAGATAAGACATCAATTGACCCACAAAGAATGTAAGAACATGAGAAGAATGGGGGAAGTGACTACATTGCATCAGTTTAAGTGCTGCCCATTTCATGTGAGGTGGGAACCCTCGGCATCTCAATTTGACCACACCAAATGGATACAGTGATTGGGAGAGACGATCTGATAGATCAGGGTTCCCCAAACTTGGCAACTTTAAGACTAGTGGACTTCAACTCCCAGCTATGCTGGCTGGAGAATGCTGGGAGTTAAAGTCCACAAGTCTTAAAGTTGCCAAATTTGGAGAACTCTGCAATAGATGTATGGCTGTGAATCCATATAGGGTTATATAAATGATATCTTCTTCCTCTTTTTTTGGTGATAAGTTGTCCAAAGATGTAGTATAGACAGAGGAACAATCTTCTTGAAAATGAATTTCAGATGAATAAAATATATCTTCACATACAAAAGGAGAACAGCTTTTCTTGGATGCGAATGGTGCATTTCATCCGCCTAAATCTCACTTTCAAGGAAAAATGATATGCTATACCCATATGTTTAAAACAACTGTAATGACTTATTTATTTATTTAGAAAATGTATGTTACCATCTACTCAGTGGCTAAACATGACCTTAGCAAGGAAGGTCATGTTCAGCATTCAGGAATTCTAGGTGATTGATGTAATTTTTTTCTTTCCCATTGTATTCTAACACCAAATTTCCCAGGCCTTGGGCAGGAAAGTGTTAGATGGACTCTTGCAAGTTATCTGAATTGTGAGATGATGGTGGTTTTCCCTGGAGCTTCTTTTTGAATTGCATGGCTTGTTTTATTTTAAATTGTGTATATTATCTGCCATCCAGAGTTGTAATAGAGTTCAGTAACCTACAAATTTAAATAAATGAATGAACAAATACATACTTTTTTTGTTCCTGTTTTGTTTGTCCCTTTTTCCTCATCAGTTTTTATCAAAAGCCATTGCATTACCCTTCTCCCCCAGATTTTTCCTTAATAATGTAATTTTAAGCAGTCGGAACCCACTGGCATCTTTTCCAATTAATATTTACAGGTATGTCTTGACAATTGTGAACTCTAGGAAGCTGGCAATAAACTGCTATTAGTAATAATTAAGCAGACCTTGTAGGGTTAGAAGTATTGTGGAACAAATTTAGTACCAGGTATAAAAGTTTCTGTGAAATTATCTATGAAAATTGGAGACAGGGGCAGGGAGGGAGGGAAAAAGAGAGGGGGGGGAGGTGTGAGAGAGAGAAAATTACAGAGTTGAAAAGAACCTTGGAGGTCTTCTATTCCAATGCCTGCTCAAGCAGGAGATTCTATAGCAGGTCAACAAATGGCTGTCCAATCTCTTTTGTAAAATCTCCAATGATGAAACACCCACAATTTCTGGAGGCAAACCATTCCACTAGTTAATTTTTCTCAATGCCAAGAAATTTCTCCTTCGTTCTAGATGCTATCTCCTTCAGAGAAAGGAGAAATTCTTTGTTTATTTCTGATGGGTACAAGTCCCCCTTAGTGGTGGACAATAGCATTCCTATTGAAAAAGTTCCATGCAAGGAGTTCTCATGGAATTTCTCTTGGGATTTAACGGAAGCCAGAAAAACCCCAGACATTGCAGAAGCTGGAGATCGATCATATAATAAAGGCAGGAGATTCTCATATATATAGGACTGTGCAAAAGTCTTAGGCCACCATTAAACCTGCTGTTGTAGCAATAATATAATGACCATATATAATTATATTTCAATCTCCTTATTAGAATACAATAAAATACTGGAAATTTCTATGAAGTATTCAAAAACAGGAAAAAGCAGAAGAAACAGGCAAGTATTTAATGTGGCTCTCCTTACAGATGAGCAACAACAGATACCTGGCTCCTGTAAACCTAAATGAAATGGAATCTTAGGTACTATCATTGCTACCACTTGTATGTGTCCTACTACAGGTAGTCCTCGACTTAAAAACAGTCCATTTAGTGACCGTTCAAAGTTACAACAGCCCTGAAAAAGTGACTTATGACTGTTTTTCATGGTTATGACCTTTCCAGCATCCCCGTGATCATGTGATCAAAGTTCAACTGTTTGGCAACAGGTTCATATTCGTGACCATTGCAGTGTCCCAAGATCACGTGATTCCCTTTTGCGACCTTCTGACCTTCTGACCAAGTCAATGGGGAATCCAGATTCACTTAACAACTGTGTTGCTAACTGATCAACTGCGGTGATTCCCTTAACAACTGAGCCAAGAAAGGTCATAAAATGAGGCAAAATTCACTTAACAAAATGTCTTGCTTAACAATAGAAATTTTGGCCTCAATTGTGCTTGTAAGTTGAGGATCACCTATAGTTCATGTTAATAATACAAAGGAAGTCTTAATAGAATTCTTTATTGGCCAAGTGTGATTGGACACACAAGGAATTTGTCTTGGTGCAAATGCTCTCAGTGTATATAAAAGAAAAGATACATTCATCAAGAGTCAAGAATCATAAGGTACAACACTTAATGATAGTCATAGGGTACAATAAGCAATCAAATCATACTAGGAAAGAGTTAATATAAATCGTAAGGATACAAGTGACAAAGTTAGTCATACAGTCAAAGTGGGAGGGGATGGGTGATAAGGAATGATGAGAAGGTTAATTGTAATAGTAGTGCAGACTTTGTAATAGTGTTGAGAGAATTATTTGTTTATCAGAGTGATGGCATTTGGGGGAAAAAAACTGTTCCTGTGTCTGGTTGTTCTGGTGTGCAGTGCTCTATAGCATCATTTTAAATTCCTGCAGTTGTGTTATATGAATCATACAGTCATTAAAGAATCCATTTCCTCTCTGGTCTTTGTCAGAAGCCAGTTGGTAAGGTCACATGTGACCCCAGGAATTTGTAATTACCATTACTAGCCATTTGCCAAGCATCTGAGTTTAATTATAATCACATGATTATGGGGATGCTGCAACAGTTATAAGTTCAAGGACCAGTTGTAATATTTTGTAGTGCCCTTTTTAAATTCAAGAGGTCAATCAACTAAATATGAGCCAGCATTGTGCAGCAGCAGGCCAAAAAGCTAATGCAATCCTAAATTGCATTTGACAGAGGAAAACAATCAAGATCAAGTAAGGTACTAATACCACTCTATAAAGCCTTAGTAAGACCACACCTAGATCCAGTTTTGATCACCACATTATAAAAAGATGTTGAGACTCTAGAAAAAGTACAGAGAAGAGCAACCAGGATGATTAGGGGACTGGAGACTAAAACATATGAAGAACAGTTACAGGAACTGGGCTAAGCTAGTCTAGTAAAAAGAAGGACCAGGGGAGACATGATAGCAGTCTTCCAATATTTGAGGGGCTGCCACACAGAGGAAGGGGTCAAGCTATTTTCAAAAGTGTCTGAAGGCCAGACAAGGAATAATGGATGGAAACTGAACAAGGAGAGATTTAACCTGGAAATAAGGAGAAACTATCTGACAGTGAGAACAATCAACCCATGGAACAGCTTGCCCTCGGAAGTTGTGGGAGCGCCATCTCTTGAGATTTTCAAGGAGAGATTGGACTGCCATTTGTCAGAAATGGTATAGGGTCTCCCGCTTGGGCGGGGGTTGGACTAGATGACCTACAAGGTCCCTTCCATTGCTGATTATCTGTTATCTGTTACAGATCACTAAATTAATTTTTGTAAGTCAAGGACTACCTTATATTTAACAGTGTTATGACACAACAACTTTGATCCCAAACTACTTGAATTAATTGTCATGTTATGTGACAGTGAGATAAACAAAAATAGGAAATGGAAAGGCACAACAAGAAAGACACATCTACACTGACTGGGTTTGCACAAGTTGTTTAGCCGATCTGGGTAAAGGTATAACAGATGTGTTTTGCTCAGTTAGATTGGTTAGGTTTCTTTTATGGCCTGGTAAGTTGTTCAAACTCTACTGGTTTGGCTTGTTTATGAGACAACCCAGAAAAATAGGTTAATTTAGTAACCTACATTGAGGGGAATGGAATTGCCAATTCATTTTTATAGCTCTCTGAGGTGTCAGCTAGATCTAATGCTTTTGTCAAAGTGAGGAATGCACTGTTGTGAGGTGCGATTCTGCTTTTGTCATTTGTCTCCCTTTGACGTGCCCCAGAGATGCCTCTGATGGCTGTTCTAGATGTTTGTAAAGCAATGCATGAGAATGCTGAGCTGCTAAGACATCTGTTAATAAATCTGTTAACATCTAGTTCTAGAACAGAGGATTTGTCAAAAGGCTAGGTTTAAAATGAAAAAAAAAAAAGGGGGGGGGACTTTGTATAACAAGTTGTTTACATTCCCACCTGCCAATAATCTCTTTTATATGCAGCTAAGGAAACAGAGAAATGGTACTCTTGCTTCTAAAGTTGTGCCATGAAAACTATGATATCCTCTTCCAGTTAATTGTAAAGTTATGGTAATAGTGCCCTCCAGAGGACTTTTTCAGGAATTAGCACAGAAAACTCCCAAATAGTCTGAATGTTAAGTAATATGTTCATTTCCAAAGCACTAAATATTTTTACCACGCAGCCAACAAAACAATTTTATCAAATGTTGATCAGGCTATTGTAAACCTTTCATTTTAAGTAAAAATGAAGGAAGGGGCCTGATTAAATTACTCGAGCTCTATTGATGCTGAGTGAAATGCAAACAGCATTTTCACACATACACAAAAATAAAAATCTTTAAAAGACTTATTAGAATTCCAAAAATACATTACTGTCAGATCAACAGAATTCAAATCAGCCAAGAGATTAACATTCAGATTTCTGTTTCTTCATAGCCTTTAATTTTTAAAATCCTAAGCGTGGCTTCTTCTGGGCTACAAGAGATCTGAAGTTAAAAGTTAATATTCTAATAGAATTCAATTCACAAAATCTCAGATGAATATATCAAATTTTTAACAACCGGTTTTGTGGCACTGGCTAGGTGGGCATAGCTAGGTGGGCATAGCCATGTGACTGAGTGGGTGTGTCTTCTTCTTCTTCTTCTTCTTCTTCTTCTTCTTCTTCTTCTTCTTCTTCTTCTTCTTCTTCTTCTTCTTCTTCTTCTTCTTCTTCTTCTTCTTCTTCTTCCACCACACACATAGCTCATTTTTGGGGCCTTCTGGGCCTCAGGGAAGCCTCCTGGGGGGCGTTTTTGCTCCCAAGAAGCTTCCCTGGGGCCCAGAAAGGCAAAAAATGGAGCGCAGGGGCAGGGCGGGAGGGTGTTGTGGCTCCATCTTTTTGCCTTTCTAGGCCCCAGGGAAGCCTCCTGCATGAAGCAGTAAGACAGTGAGGGGAATCCCGGCACAGCTGATCATAGGAACAGCTGATCATCGGGAGGGAAAAAAAAGAAATACCATAAGGAGTGATTGGGTGGGGAAGAATGCAGTCAGTGATGTTGATCATATGTGCAATGTTGCACATGCACAATAAGGACTGACTGGGTGGGGAGGGGAGGGGTGGCCAGAGAAGGGTGGGGCCAGCCAGGGGCATGATTTGCCATTTCACTGAACTGCATAGAATCATAACAACCAGTTCTATAGAACCAGTCTGAACCGCTAGAAGCTCAGCCTTGAACATATCTTCTTTTTTTTCCTTTTTAGGGACAGGAGCCCATGTCTTCTCCCAGCTCTTCACAAGTATTCTACAAATTGAAACATTTTCTACTTTAATGGCTGTCTGGACTCATCAACTTTTGCTTTACCTCATTTGGTTCTAGGTTAAAATTGTTAGAAAGCTAAATTGTGAGAGGAATGCAACTAGATCCTTAGAAAATATAGGTAAAAACAGTTGGAATTTACAGGGAGTCCTTGACCTATGACTGATCTCTTAGCGGCAGTTCAAAGTTCTAATAGCCTACTTGTGAGTTTTTATGATCTGGATTCAAAGTTCCAATGGTCGCATAGGCCCGTGATCACGTGATTGCCTTTGGGCGTTCAGCAACGAGCCCACATTTGCAGCCATTTGCAGCACTCCATAATCACATTATAGTGGTTTACAAAAGTTCAGCCAAAAAAACCCAAAAAACTGCATTTGCTTGCAATTTTCAGCAAACCTGAAATACTTGAAAAATTGAAAAATGCCTGGAATACTCTACCTGAGTCTGTGGTTTCTTCCACTAATCCCAAACACTTTAACCTCAGACTGTCTATTGTTGACCTCACCCCATTCCTAGGAAGTGTGTAAGGGGCATGCATAAGTGCACCAACACGCCTAGCCTAAAAATAAACAAGTGCCTTGTTTTTAGAGGACTGTATTCACAACAATAGTCATTCAAACTTTTGTGTACAATTGTGACCTTGCAAATTGCCTGCTTCTTTTTTCTCCTCACCTATCGTCAGTCTAGATTTATGTTATTTATTTTCTGATTCCAGCAATCAGCTTCAATCCAGCCCCTTCAAATACACAATCACTGTAGTCTGTAGATTGTATGACTCATCATACATTTCCCTGGTGAAATGTGGAGTTCTCAATTCCATATTATTGCTAGCATATGTTCATGAAAGTCTTGATTTGCCGGAAAAACATTGCAATTGAAAAATGAATCTTTCTGATGCTAGAAGCAGTAATTTAATATATGTGTAGGCCTAAGTACATTTTTTGCAGTTTTCCACTGTAATTTTTTTTGTCTCAGATGCCAAGAAAGCTTGCCATCCTACAAGGCAGGGTGAAGAGCAGCCAAAAAGGTAGAGATGGGAGAAAGATAAGCAGGTGGAGGTAATTAGTATATCTCCTTTCCCTCCCATTTGTTCTGCTTTTCAATTGTCTGTTCAGATAACTGGTGACGCTGGTTAAGACAGTGGATATAAAATGGAGGGGGAAAAGTAAGATTTGGGAATTAGCAAAGGATTAGCTCAGGAATGTATCAAGACCCCAAGACTGGGATGTGGCAGGCAGAAAAGAGAAAGGTGTGTGGTGGAATGTGTACCTGGAGGAGCAGGAGGGACAGTTTTGTCAACACAGAACTTTCCCAGAGAGAGGTCCGGGTTAAGAGACTTCACAGTCCTGAGATGGATGAGGGTCCCTAGAATCTTATAGGATATATGTAGAAGGTTATAGTTTTAGTTTAGCAAGATTCTGTCCATTAGATATAAGTAAAGCCAAGGAAAATCATTGAAACCATAAAAAAAAAAAGCAAAAGTTAGAATATTTTGGACAATATTCTAATGACACCCCGAAAAATATGGCATATTTCACTTAATCCTCCAGGGAAAGACTGAAGGCAAACAAGGTCCAGGTAGAAGAACATCATGGCTTCAAAATCTAAGGGACTAATTTGGACAAAACTCAACAGCACTTTTTCATGTGGCTGTTGATAAAAATAGGTTGGACTTAGAATTCTTGTGGGAATGCAGCAATTCCAGGCTGATTACTCTCTTGGCTCTCCCTCCCGCTCCCCCAGCTCTACCCACTCTTTTTTCCTACAGCACCAATGCCACCTGCTGACTGAAAGACTATTTGTGAACAAGAGACAAAGGACAAGCCATCAGTCTTTTCTCTCTCCAAATTTTTGCCCAGCTGGATTCTTCTCTCAGCAGTTAACAGGGAGAAAGATGAAGGTTGGGCTTTGTGAAGGATCTAAGAGATTGATTAGCAAATTGGTCTACATGGGGAGAAGAAGCTGGAAGGTTTTGCCAGCTAAGAAATTGCAAGGGAAGGTTTGAGGTGGGGAAAGGCTGAGAGACTATCACGTGGAAGATAAATCCAGAACAAAGAAGTCAAGAGAAGAGACTCTGTGCCAAGGATGAGAGAAGAGTTGGATTACTTAAATTGGATTGCTTAAGTATTTTCTATTTTTAAATATTCTGCAGTCTATTTAACAAGTCTACAGGTAGTCCTTGACAATTGACCAAAATTTTGATCATTAAGTGATGCAATCATAAACTGAGATATCACTTGACTTCATTGGCTGGACAGAGCAGGGAAGAGGTAGAACAAGGGAGAGGAAGTTCAAAGGAAGACCCAGGCCTACCCCTTCTTCATCCTAGGGCACACAGGGAAGAACGGAGAAGAGAGCAACATGGGTTGCGTGGCTTATGGAGGAGGAAAGGGCCCTGATTCCCTTCCTTAGCCACACCTGGGAATGAGAGTTTAAAAGAAATGCATACTGAGTGCGGCAGCTGTAAATGTGAATTTATCTTGTGTTTGGTTATCTGGGTTCCTGGCATCTTCCCAATCGTGTTGAGTTATTGCTGTGCCTTCACGTCTGAAATTCTTGCTCCTGCCCTGCCAAACTAATTACCTCATTTTACATTGATTGGACTTATAATTACAGTTTTTGTTGATCACATTTTGGATTTGATTCTCTGCAGCCAATGGCTGTTCCTGGGAGAATTTTTCTCCAGCCCAGAAGGTAACCAGGACATTGGGGGCAAAGTTGGAGCTAATAAAAGGGACTCCTACTGATTATCTGACTGTGTTACTTTTGTGCCATGCCGCCCCGTCATCTCTCCCTCTCTCTCTCTCTCTCTCTCTCACACACACACACACACACATCCATATTTTGGAAGTGCAGATTTCTGAGCAAAATTACGGGCATCACTATTGCCTTCCTATTTAAGTCTTCTGCCCAATGGCAGCCCAGCCTATAATTCTTCAGCCTTGAAATAACTGAAGGAGCTGGAAGGAGAACAGAGGAGAAGAAGGAGCATATTTTGGGTATTCTGTGGCCTGCAACAAACAGAGAAAGTAGCCAAATAAAAGAAAATAAATTCCCCCTTCACAAAGGCTGAATGATCCAGTGGAAAAAGAAGAAGGCATTATGTGGGAAGGTGCAAATGCTTTACATAATGCCCATTAAGAAAGAATAGAACAGAGTAATAGAGTTGGAAGGTACCTTGTAGGTCATCTAGTCCAACCCCTCCCCCCCCCCCCTCCCAAGCAGGAGAAGAAGTAGAAGAAATCCCAGAGAGAAGGGAACTAAAGACAGGACAGGGTCTGTAAGAGGAAAACAGTGCTCTATGTTAGCAATAGTATAGAAATAATAGTACAGAAGAATAGGATATGCAGTACAGGTAGTCCTCAACTTACAACCATTCATTTAGTGACTGTTCAAAGTTACAATGGCCCAAAAAATGATGACCGTTTTCCCCATATACGACCATTGCAGCATTCCCATGGTCATGTGATCAACACTCGGACGCTTAGCAACCGACTCCTATTTATGATGGTTACAGATTTTGTGATCTTCTGACAAGCAAAGTCGGTGGGGAAGCTACATTCACGATGATGTAACTGACTTAACAACTGCAGTGATTCACTGAACAACAATGCCAAGAAAGGTCGTAAAATGGGGCAAGACTCAACAAATGTCTCACTTAGCAACAGAAATGTTGGGCTCGGTTGTGGTCATAGGTTGAGGACTTCCTGTAGTGCAGGGTTCTCCAACCTTGGCTCCTGGAAGCCTGGCGGACTTCAACTCCCAGAGTTCCACAGCCAAGCTGGCTGTGGAATTCTGGGAGTTGAAGTCCGCCAGGCTTCCAGGAGCCAAGGTTGGAGACCCCTGCTGTAGTGTAAAGAAAATGTGCAGTAGCAATGGAAATGGAGTATTGCATAAGATAATAATAGAAGCCATTCACATAGTTGTATGATTCCCCTTTATATATATTTTTTTCTCAAAATAAAATATCTTTTAGAGAGCACAATTGTCCAGGGTCAAGTTCTTCTACGGATCTTCTGAGTCTTGGTCAATCACAGTGTCAGCATTCCAGCAAACCTCCATTCCAATCAGTAATTCCGAGACAGGCATCATCTCAAAAGTACCTTTATCAGAAAAGCACCTGGCACACCTGTGGAATCTCAAAACTAAACATTTCCCGGACTTCCCACAATGTCCCAAACTACAAACCATCCCATTTTGTCTCATCGTATCACATGAACCAATCCCAAAGTAAGTTCCTTTTCTTTCCTGCCCCATACTCTTTGAGCTTGAACTAACAAAAGAATTCTATTTTGTCTAGTAAGAACTACTCAATTAAAATCACCCTCCTCACACTTTCTCAAGCTATGTGGCAGCAATGAATAAGGTATCCAAAGCTGACACACAGTTTAAGAATCTAGGACACATATGTACATATACACACAGTATAAAGAAAAAAAAAATGCTATGATGGCCAATATATATTCTTTCACCCACGTATAAATTATAGGCTAATAGCCATAGTTCAGATACAAGATGAATCATTAAATAGTAACTGGGCTTAATGAGGAGCATAAATTTTAATCACCCATGATCCACAGAATACTAATTCTTATCCACTATTTCATGTAAAGGAATATAGTGTTGGTTGAGGTTCAGATTTTTTTTTTTAATTAAGCAGGAATGACCAATTGCAGCTGCCATGATCTCATAGTATGCTATGCCAAACATCTCATAGTTTAATTTGATGCCCTGATTAACAGTACATGCTTACAACAGCAGCTTAGTTTCCCACAACCTTCTGAACTGCAAAATACCCAATCACATTTTAGGCTATTTTAGCTTGTAAGAACCTGTTATCCTGCTCTATCCGATATATAGGGTTGAAGGAAGAGTGTTAGGTGGGGAGAAAAAAGCTTCAATCATCTCCCTTCTTGTATCTAAGACTGGTGATGTGCCAAATGAAGTTTATTTACCACAATTCCTCTACTCCATTCATTATGAAGTAAGAACAGAGATGAAGGACCCACAAATCTTTTTGGAACCCATAGCAACAAGATGAATAGAGTAGAAATAGAAATAGAAATAGAAATAGAAATAGAAATAGAAATAGAAATAGAAATAGAAATAGAAATAGAAATAGAAATAGAAATAGAAATAGAAATAGAAATAGAAATAGAAATAGAAATAGAAATAGAAATAGAAATAGAAAAACAGAGTTGGAAGGGACCTTGGAGGTCTTCTAGTCCAACCCCCTGCCTAAGCAGGAAAGCATACATCAGACATCTTTTTCCAAAAAGATGTTATCCAACATTTTTTAAAAAACTTCCAGTGTTGGAGCATTCACAATTTCTGGTGGCAAGTTGTTCCACTGCTTAATTGTTCTAACTGTCAGGAAATTTCTCCTTAGTTCTACGTTGCTTCTCTCCTTGATAAGTTTCCACCCATTGCTTCTTGTCTTGCTTTCAGGTGCTTTGGAGAATAGCTTGACTCCCTCTTCTTTGGGGCAGCCCCTGAGATATTGGAACACAATATTTTATATTTCTTTCTGTTTCTCAAAAAAAAAAAAAAAATGTATGCAATGCTCATTTGGACTGTCTCCTTCTTGCTCCTCCTCCTTGTACCAAGAATGATTAAATGAGCAGGCAATACTGGAAGGACTTCTGACTATTGCATGATAAGGTGGTCATGCAATGAAGAATGGGGAAGAAAAACCTCTGCATTGTAATGAAACACCCATAGTGCTTCATTAAAAGATGAAAGAGGAGAAAAATGGGGATAGCAGCAATTGCCCCTTCCAGCAGTGCCCATGCAGATGGTCAAAATGTATAACATGGTGGATGTGGCATCATGTTCAAAGTCCCATACCTTGGTACATGCAGCATTTACCAAAGGAACAGGGGTCCACCTACAGCAGGGGTCTTCAAGCTTGACAGCTTTCAGATTTCAACTCCCAGAATTCCTCCTTCAGTCATGTTAGCTTAGGAATTCTGGGAGTTGAAGTCCACAAGTCTTAAACTTGCCAAGTTTGAAGAGCCTTGAGCTGGAGCATGTCACTTGTCAACATGCAGATTTTGATCCTTCTCCCAAGATTACTGACCCCGACCACAAGTTCTATAAAATATTGGTGGGGAAAAAAAATCTTACCCTTTTTAAAAACTTTTTTAACTTTGTGCATACACTTTCAATCAGGACTCAAAGGATGAGAACCTTGTAGAGAACATCTGATATATGATCACCTGACCAATCAGGGGAACAATTTAGGTTGACTGGTCAGAATTCATTCTTAGGAGATAATATGAAGAGATCCCACCATTTCTGAGAACTGAGCATGTCCGTGAGAGGAAGTCTTTTCAGAACTTTTTTTTTTTTTTTTAAAAAAAGAGGCAACTTAATATTGTTTTCTCAACACTTTATGAGGTGATCTATTCCTGAGATTCATATATTCCACATGAAAGAAGCAGAAAAAAACGTGCAATTTAACCAAAAGTTAAATTAACTCAAACCCCCACAACTTTAACCTCAAACTGTCTACCATGGACTTCACTCCATTCCTAAGAGGTCTGTAAGGGGGCGTGCATAAGCTCACCAGCATGTCTCTCATCCCTGTCTTACTCTTCTCATTTGTTCGTACTCATTTCTTATGTATATACTTATACCTGTTTATACTTATATGTTTATATGTTGTGTTCATACTTATACTTGTTTTCTCATACATGCTTGACAAACTAAACTAAATAAATAAAATGAATGCATAAAAATAAAAGTGGAGAGCAGAATTGGCCTACATTTTTTATAAACTACAAAACAGAAAATCGAGCAGTTTTCCGGTGATGCATACCGTGCATTTCCTTTCATATATTGGTCCTTATGCATGGAGTCCTCAAATTACAATCACAATTGAGCCCAAAATTTCTGTTGTTAAGTGAGATATTTGTTAAGTGAGTTTTTCCCATTTTATGACCTTTTCTTGCCAGAGTTGTTAAGTGAATCACTGCAGTAACCTGGTTGTTAAGTTAATCTGGCTTCCCCATTGACTTTGCTTGTCAGAAGGTTGCAAAAGGTGATCACATGATCCTGGGACACAGCAAAGGTCATAAATATGAACCCATTGCCAAGCGTCTGAATTTTGATCACATGATCATGGGGATACTACAAAGGTCGCAACTATGAAAACCAGTCATATGTCGCATTTTTCAGTGCTGCAACTAAATGAACTGTTGTAAATTGAAGATTACCTGTAATAGCAATGTGGTTTACTCTCAAGAAGACAGTACAAACCCCCAGCCTGATCATGTCATGTTTACCAATGATGAGGGACCGTTTGCTCTCCAGATGTTACTGAAATGTAGCCCTTTATGACTGCAGCCTGCAAGTTTTGTCACAAAGGAGCTAGGAGGCATAGTTTACATCTGGGGACCCCTAATTTTCCAATTCTGAGGTAAATACCTACATATGGCCATTCATCTAAGGCAGGAGTAGGGAAACCTGACTCTTTTATCACTTATGGACTTCAACTCCCAGAATTCCCGAGTGAGCCATAAAAGATTTCCCATCCCTGACCTACTGGTTTTTCAGTTGTGGGGAAAATCAATTTTTGTCTTGAATGGGACTGTTTAATATACAAATGTAGGACATGTGTAGGAAATGTAGCACATATGTCCTACATTTGTATATTAAACAGTCCTATTCAAGTCAAAAATTGATTTCCCCCACAACTGAAAAACCAGTAGGCCAGGGATGGGGAACTATTTATAGCTCACTCAGGAATTCTGGGAGTTGAAGTCCATAAGTGATGAAAGAACCAAGTTTCCCTACACCTGATCTAAAGTGTTATAAAGTGCATGGGCGCAAAGATTGGAGACGAGACGATGAACAGTTAACTTCAACTCTTTATTTAACATTGTGGTACAGAGCAAAAACTACAGTAGCAACAGCCCTTTTTATAGGCAAGCTGCTGATCAAATAACCAATAAGAAACGGGAAGCGTTACTTCCCTTAACCAATGAGAGAGGCCCGCTAATAGCCAATCAGATTCTCCTGAATGGACCAATCAGATGTCGCCATTATTGGCCAATCAGAAGTGCAGGGTCAGAACCTTGCACTTTCCTAAAGGTTTTAATAATCTTTATTAAGCACTTCTATTCATTCACTTTTATTAATTCACAACACCCCTTCCCCCTGGGTTCCGTTTAAGGGATGCGGTGATGTAATCTTTGAGGTAGGCAGGTTGTTTAGATTGTCTGTTAGATTTTTGCTGTCCCCCGGGTGCTTCTTTATAATCTTGTTGGGGCAGGACGTTTTCTGGCGAGTAGGTTGCCTCCGGTCCTTCATTTAAAAATTCAGTACCGTTAATGTCTTGTCTTCTTGCCTTTGTGGGCTTGCTTCTGACGAGGTGTCTCTTTGAGGCAAATCCACCACCCTCTCTGATTCTTCCAAATGCTCACTTCTTCCACTTGTGCTTTCTGCCATTTCGAACTCGGTCTCCTCGGCATCCCCTCCTCCCTCCATTTGGAAGTTACCGGAGTCGCAGAAATGAGGTTGCAGCCTTGAACGCAGCTGATCAATACAGCGCTTCCATATTCTTCCATCGCGACTTTTTACTCGGTACGACCTGGATCCTGTGACTTGGAATACAGTTGCCTCGACCCACAACGGATTGCCAGAAAAGTTTTTCGCGAAGACTAAGTCGCCTATCTTGAATTCGCGGCATTTCCCACTGGATCCGTGTGGATTTTCTGGTTCATACGACGGGTGTAGTCGGTCAAGGTGGGAGCGGAGTTTTCGTCCCATTAACAATTTGGCCGGAGTTTTGTTGGTGATGCTGTGCAGAGTGATGTGTTGAAGAAGGAGTATCTGGTTAATCTTATCTTCGATATCGCCATAGTCCATTTTATGTAGGGTTTTTTTTTGACGAATTGTACCATGCGCTCGGCTCTTCCATTGGTCACAGGATATGCCGGCAAAGGTAGCGCATGGTGGATACCACGGTCTGCTAAGTACTGTTCAAAAAAAAGCGTGGTAAACTGGGGCCCGTTGTCGGATACCAGAACGTCTAGCAGTCCATGGGTTGCGAATAATCTGTCCAATTTCCTGATGATGGATTCGGTTGTGGTACTTTTCATTTCATGGATTTCAAGCCAGTTTGAGAAGGCATCCACCGTTACTAGGAATGTGTGTCCTTTGGTAGGTCCGGCAAAGTCAATATGAATATGGGACCACGGTCCCCTGGGTGTTTCCCACTCTGTTGGGGTTGCTTTCGGTGGGGCATTGCATTTGCAACAAGTCTTTACCCAGGCCTCGATTTGCTTGTTGATACCCGGCCACCACGCATAGTTTCATGCGAGCACCTTCATGCGCACTATGCCGGGGTGGCCTTCATGCGAGGTTTTCAATACTGCTCGTTGCAGCCGCTCTGGGACAACGACTCTATCTCCCCAAATGATGCAGCCTTTCTGTGAAAACAGTTCCGTTTGTCAATTCTTGAAAGGACTGAAACTGTCAGGGATTTGATCCAATGGCCATCCTCGCTCGACGCAGCTAAAAACTCACGCCAAAATGGGATTGCGTTTGGTTTCGATAGCGATATCTCGAGCTGTCAGTGGGGGTGATTGAAGTGCTTCAATCTGGAGCGTCGCGACGGTTGGAGTGGGGTCATTAACGGTTTCAGGAAGTGGTGCACGGCTTAGTGTATCAGCGTGGGGGATGGCCTTCCCCGGGCGGTGTTGCAGTTTATAATTATATGCAGCCAAGAATTCTGACCAGCGAGTCATTTTGGGAGATAATATGTAAGGGGTTGGCTTGTCCCCCGCTATAATCCCCAGTAAAGGTTTGTGGTCAGTGACTATAGTAAAAACTCGCCCATAAATATATTCATGAAATCATTTAACAGCAGAAACGACAGCAAGAGCTTCTTTATCGATTTGACTATAGTTGCGTTCAGTTTTTGATAGCGTTTTTGAAAAGTAGGCAATAGGGGCTTCACTACCGTTTGGTAACACATGGCTCAAAATGGCCCCCACTCCAAATGGTGATGCATCAAATGTAATCGTTAACGGCAAAGTCTCATTATACTGCATTAGAACAGCATCTGAAGTCAATAAGTTTTTTACTTGTCAGAATGCATGTTCCTCTTGGTGTCCCCAGACCCAGGTTGCCTTTTTGTCCAACAGATGATGTAGAGGCTCGGCTACGGTCACTTTGTGGGGCAGGAACATGTTGTAGAAATTGATAAGGCACAGGAAGGCTTGGAGATTGGTCTTATTTCGGGGCCTTGGAGCGTTTGTGATCACCCTAAGCTTGCTATCGGTGGGGTGAATGCCATGTTTATCGATTAAGTACCCCAAAAATTCTACCTTATCCATACACAATTGACACTTATTTTTTTTTTACTTTAAGGCCAGAGTCTTTAAATTTCTGGAGAAATAACCTCAGGCGCTCCCTTAGTATTTCTCTAGTTGGAGCATCAATTAAAACGTCATCAAAATAAGGTACAACCCCTTTTATACCCTGAAGTAGTCTCTCCATCAAGCTCTGAAAATTCCTGGGGCCATGCTAACTCCGAATTGGAGTCGGTTGCATTTAAATGCACCTTGGTGTGTAACGATCATTTGTGCCTCTGCCGTTTTTTTGTCTACAGGCAGTTGTTGGTATGCCTGTGCTCAATCCAATTTAGCGAAGACTTTTCTGCCCCCCAGGGAATGGAGAAGATGTTGTACCACCGGTACTGGGTAAGCGTTCTGTTGAAGGGCGTGATTCAGGGTGGCTCAGTAGTCCTCACAAATTCTTAACGATCCATCCGGCTTGATGAGTGTTACCATTGGGGTTTCCCAGGGAGCGTGGTCGGTTGGTTCTAACACACCCTGGGCTATTAATTTATCAAGTTGCTCATCAATCTTTGGTTTAAGGGCAAATGGGACTCGACGAGGCTTAAGGCGGATGGGAGCTATTTCGGGGTTGAGGTTAAATGATATCGGGGTCCCCTTGTACTCACCTAGTTTGTCTGCAAAGACGTCCTGGAATTCTTGGACGAGAGCCTCTTCCCAGTCGTCGCTGTTGGTTTTGTGAATGCCGGCTACTTCAATTCCAAGTGGGGTGAACCACTGGAGGCCTAACAAACTAGGCCGATCCCGGTCGACAACGGTCAGTGGTAGGGATGCAGTACGATTTTTAAATGAGACACGGACTTTGCTGGATCTGACGACTGGAATTCGATTTCTCTGATAATCCTTAAGTATGATTCTTTGGAATCTGAGGTCTTGCCGCCAGACGGTGGGGATTAATTGTTTAAAGGTCTTCCAGGAAACCATTGAGAGGGACGATCTGGAATCAGCTTCCATCAGGCAGGGCTGGTTTTTGATGGCGACTTTCACCCGGATCTTCTTGGCATCTAATGATGAGGCGTGACTGATTTGGTGTGCCTCTTCCCACTTCGTTGACTGGGCTAGTGGTTTGTTTCTGTAGTAGTGGTTGTTCTATTGGTGGGTTAAGTTTTCTCGATTCACAGGACGACTTCCTGTGGGCTGGCAGTAGTTGGTCCCCCTCTGAGGTGGGTTGAATCCTTGCTTACTTCTACAAACTCTTCCAATGTGACCTCTTTTTCCGCATACATGGCAGAGTGCTTCGAGGAAATTGCAGTCTGATCATGGGTTGTTTGCCCCACAACCAGCGCATTGGTACTGTACTCTCTGGTTACGTTGATGGTATTGGTCTCGTTCAGACCGGAGCCTGTTGACCTCTTCTTCATCACTTTCTGATGATGATTCAAGGTCCTCGTGGTGGGCTGTCGTTGCCTGTCCCTCCAGGTGAGGCGAGATTTCGCCGGCAAGTTGGCGGAGCAGGGCGTGGGTGCGGCGCATTCGTGCAGCTGACTTCCTGGTTGCTTCTGCTGCAGTAGCATCAGCAATGGCATCTGCAAGGCTAATGTCGCCTTTCACCATCAGCTTACTCTGCACGTGGGGTGCATCTAATCCCAGAATTATTCGGTCTCTCAGGGCCTCTTCGAGGTCGGCGAACCCGCAGAGGCCTCCCAAATTCCAGAGATCCGCTATGAAATCTGCAACGCTTTCTCCCTTCCGCTGGTCTCTTTGATAAAATTCATGTCTTCGAAAAAGCGTTGGTATGGTTGGTGCATAGTGGGCCCGTAGAAGGGGCTCGAGGATGTCCCAGTCCATGGACTTCACCTCAGCCGGTTTGGCTAGTGCCTTGGCCATCTTAAAAATGGTCAGCCCGCAGTGAGTTAGGAATACCGCTCTCTTCTTTCCGGTAGTGGCATCCTTTAAGTTGTTGGTCTCCAGAAACATCTGGAATCAGTCCATATATGAGTCCCAGTCTTCTTGTGCCAGGTCGAATGGAGCGGGTGGTATGACGCTGCTAGACATGGTTCAGCCGTTGGTGCGTCTTCAGCCACGTGCTCTGTGTTGCACTCTGTAGTACTCAGTCAGCTCTGATGTCTCCAAATCCCATCCTCGTCGCCAGTGTTATGTTCTGTGCATGGGCGCAAAGATTGGAGACGAGACGATGAACAGTGAACTTCAACTCTTTATTTAACATTGTGGAACAGAGCAAAAACTATGGCAGCAACAGCCCTTTTTATAGGCAAGCTGCTGATCAAATAATCAATAAGAAACGGGAAACGTTAGTTCCCTTTACCAATGAGAGAGGCCCGCCAATAGCCAATCAGATTCTCCTGAACGGACCAATCAGATGTCACTATTATTGGCCAATCAGAAGTGCAGGGTCAGAACCCTGCACTTTCCTAAAGGTTTTAATAATCTTTATTAAGCACTTCTATTCATTCACTTTTATTAATTCACAACATAAAAGATCTGATATTTGGAAGCAATTCCTTCTTCAGTATGAGATGCCTTTTTCATTGCTGTGGTTTTGGAGTAGAAATGATAAAATAAATTCAAAGATTAAAACATTGCTTCCTCTGCCAGAAGTTTTTCAACAGGTAGACAGCAGATGGCACCAAAAAACAGCAACATGCCTTCTACCTGCTCAATGGAAATTGGACAACTGTTTTTCCATCTGCTTGCAATTTTGCAGTTACTGCTGGCACTATAAATTGTAGAAGTGTACACTCTGCTGCAATGCCTTTATTAACATTGTATGTTAGAGAATCAATTCCATTTGCTCAGCCATCTGCTGGCTGAAATGCTGAGGGTAAGAAACTTCATCTGTAAACCAAGCTTTATGTCAAAGAGCACATGGAAACATAGTGTGTGGGGGTGTTTGTGTGGGGGTGTATTGGAGCTGCACACATTAAAACTTCTGAGCTGAAAAGTGTTTCCAAGCTTACAGGGCAACCATTTAAAGCAGCTGCATCTTCTTCCATGATTATACAATTGTTCTCAGTACCATCCCACAACTGGGAAAGAAGAGCTTCTTGAACCCTTCTTGTTGTGAATCAATAAATGCTTAATAAAGATCATTAAGAGCTTGAAGTAAAGTGCAGGGTTCTGGCCCTGCACTTCTGATTGGTCGACATCAGATTGGTCTGTTCAGGAGAATCTGATTGGCTATTAACGAGCCTATCCCATTGGTTAATGGAGCTAGCGCTCCCTGTGTTTCATTGGTTAAATAAGTTAAGAGTTGCCTATATAAAGGGGCCCATCATGGCCATTGAGCTGAGCTGTTTTCATTTGTAAATAAAGAGTTGAAGTTCACTGTTTCACTGGCTAGTCTCCATCCTTGCACCCATGCTCAGAACATAACACTTCTGACTTATGAAAGGTCCAGCATCTTCAAGTTTATTTTGCTTTATTTTGTTTTATTATGTTAGATGGTTTTATTTTATCATTTAATTTGATTTTTTTCCCACTACTTTTGAGTCTGAGGAGTTTAGGCTCCATGATACCTGTGACATTACAGGGAAGGAAGTTAAAATCAGTGAAGGATTTCTCTATTTTGTTTGTTTTTGGCTTTTTCTTGGGCAGGAGGCCATCGCTAAGAATAGCAATGAATGTGATCCATCTTGCAGAAACTTAAGACACACAGTTCTACCAGGTTTTCATATCTTTGGGGGGAAATGTTCTTCTTAAAACTAGTAGTTTTGCTACTGAACTTTGGCAATATTTTCCTAAGGGGCTTGAAGAAACCTGGGAGATACAGGTTGCCCAGTCTCAGATAAAGCAATTATTCCCAAAATATTACCTCTTCTTGCTAATAAAGAATAAAAGTCTTCTTGCTGATCTGCCTTACTCTGACTCTCTGCTGCTAACTCAATCTTGATCAGGTCCAGCCCTACTATTTGTCTACCTTGAGTAAGTGTTGAGGGCAGTTGTGTTAAATTTCTTGGTTACGCCTTCGGAGTCTCTTCAAAATTCCCCCTCTTTATAGATAAGACTCAGTTTTACTTCCATGAATTTGCTGCTGAAATGTACATTGGAACAACATGATTTAATTTTTTGTCAGTAAAGAAAAGATCTGAATTTACAGAAATAAATTCATAGTGTTTTGAGAATGACTGGTGCCACACTTCCACAACAGTTTGTGTTATGTTTGGAGCATGGGCGAGAAAGAATGGAGACAAGCCTCGGGAACGGTGAACTTCAGCTCTTTATTTACATAGTGACTTCTCGACTCAATGGCAGTTATAACCCTCCTTATATAGGCAACTCAATAACTATTAACCAATAACAATCGAGGAGCGCTAGCTCCCTTAACCAATAGGAACTCTCTGTTAGTGGCCAATAGGATTCCCCGGAATGGGCCAATCCGATCCTGCCGTTAACAGCCAATCAAGAAGTGCAGGGCCAGAACCCTGCACTTTACTCCAAGCTCAAGTTCTCTTTATTAAACCTTATGCATTCACAACACCCCTTCCCCCTGGCTTCTGTTTGCAGGGCGCAGTTACATAGTCCTTTAGGTAGGATGGTTGCTTTATTAGTCTTTTTGATTTTCACTGTGTCATTTGGCTGCAATCACGCTGAGGTAGATCGCTGTTTGGCAACGGGGTCGCCTCTGGTTCAGAGTTCATTTCTTTGTCGTTGCCATTATTCTCAGTAATTCCCTGAGGTGCATCTGTTTCCCTCTCTGGTTCTACTTCCTGTGTCTCTATTACGCCGTCGTTTCCTTCGAACGGGTTTTCTTCTACTTGGAATTCATCTTCTTCCTTATCTCCCTCCCCCTCAGTTTGGTCATAAGGGAGTTCAGGAATGCCCGACGGGAGCCGCGATCGTAATTGATTGATATGGCATTTCCATAGTCTATCGTCAAGGCATTGTACAAGGTAGGATCTCGGGCCAGTTACACAAATTACTGTCGCCTCCACCCACAGCGGATCGCTGGATAGGTTTTTAGCGTATACCAAATCACCTACCTGGAAGGCACGACAGCGGCTGCTGGATCCTAGTGGTTTCTCTGGTTCATACGCAGGGTGTAACCAGTCGAGGTGGGAGCGGAGTTTTCGTCCCATTAGCAGTTCGGCGGGAGTTTTGTTGGTGACGCTATGAGGTGTGATGTGTTGTAGAAAAAGGATTCAATTGATCTTGTCATTAATGTTATCATAGTCTACCTTCTGCAAGGTTTTCTTAACAAATTGGACCATGTGCTCTGCTTTGCCATTGGTCGCAGAGTGCGCAGGCGAGGTGAGCGCATGTCGGATGCCGCGGTCAGCCAGGTACTGCTCGAATGACAGTGCTGTAAATTGGGGCCCGTTGTTGGATACCAGGATGTCTGGTAATCCGTGGGTTGCAAATAGTCTTTCCAAGTTTTTGATAACCGCTTCAGTGGTTGTGTTCGTCATGCGGTGAATCTCGAGCCAATTTGAGTAGGCGTCGATGGTTAGCAGAAAGGTGTGGCCTTTGGTCGGCCCCGCAAAGTCCAAGTGAATACAGGACCAGGGTCCCCGTGGTGTCTCCCATTCAGTAGGGATGGCTTTAGGTGGGGCGTTGCTCACTTCCTGGCATTTATGACAAGCTTTAACCCAATTTTCGATTTGCTTGTCGATGCCCGGCCACCATGCGTAGCTTCGTGCGAGGGCTTTCATTCGCACGATGCTGGGGTGGCCATCGTGCAAGGTTCTCAGCAGCGCTTTTTGGAATCCTTTTGGGATAACGACTCTATCGCCCCAGATGACACAGCCTTTTTGAGAGAACAACTCCGTTTGTTGAGTCTTGAATGGTGTGAAGTCATCTGATAATTGGTCCAATGGCCATCCACGTTCTACCCAGCCTAGAACTCGCGCTAAGGTGGGGTCACGTTTGGTTTCTCTCACGATATCTCGGGCAGTCAATGGCGGCGAGTTGATTGTTTCAATTTGCAACGTGGTTACTGTTGGTGCAGGATCGTCGAGATTCTCTGGAAGCAGTGCTCAGCTAAATGCGTCGGCATGGGGAATGGCTTTCCCCGGGTGGTATTGCAGTCGATAATTATAAGCAGCCAAGAATTCTGACCAGCGAGTCATCCTGGGGGATAATATGTAGGGAGTCGGCTTATCTCCAGCTATTATCCCCAATAACGGTTTGTGATCAGTCACGATAGTAAAAGCCCGGCCATACACGTACTCGTGGAATCTTTTAACGGCCGATACAATTACAAGGGCTTCTTTATCGATTTGGCCATAATTTCACTCAGTTTTTGAAAGTGTCTTTGAAAAATATGCAACAGGGGCTTCGTTATCATTAGGCAGTACATGGCTCAGGATGGCGCTCACTCCGAAAGGTGAAGCATCACATGTGATATTTAACAGCAAAGTCTCATTGTATTGCAAGAGTACAGAATCAGAAGACAGTAGTTTTTTCACATTACGGAACGCCTGCTCTTCTCTATGACCCCATAACCAGTTTGCTTTCTTGTCTAACAACCGGTGTAACGGTTCAGTGACCGTTGCTTTATGCGGTAGAAATACATTATAAAAGTTGATGAGGCCCAGGAATGCCTGGAGATCGGCCTTGTTCCGAGGCCTGGGAGCGTTTTTTATTGCTCTTAGTTTACTGTCGGTAAGGTGACTGTCAATTAGGTACCCTAAAAACTCAACACTATCTGTACACAATTTACACTTATTCTTTTTTGCCTTAAGACCGGCGTTTTGGAATTTTTGTAGGACTAACTTTAAACGATCCCGTAAGATTTTTTTTGTAGGTGCAGCAATTAATACATCGTCAAAGTAGGGGACCACGCCTTTAATCCCTTGTAGTAGCCTCTCCATCAGGCTCTGAAAAATCCCTGGGGCTACACTGACTCCGAATTGGAGCCGGGTACATTTGAAGGCACCTTGGTGCGTCACAATCATTTGTGCCTGTGCCGTCTTTTCATCAACAGGTAGTTGCTGATATGCCTGAGCTAAGTCTAATTTAGTGAAGACTTTTCCACCCCCCAGGGAGTGGAGGAGATGCTGTACCACCGGCACCGGATATGCATTCTGCGTGGTTCAGGGTGGCCCGGTAGTCCCCACAAATTCGGATCAACCCGTCTGGCTTAATGGGTGTTACGATTGGAGTTTCCCAGGGGGAGTGATCTAGCACCCCCTGAGCTATTAGTTTGTCGAGTTGTTCATCGATTTTCGGCTTTAAGGCAAATGAAACTTGACGGGGCTTAAGGCGGATGGGAGCTATCTTTGGATGAAGGCTGAACGAAATTGGGATCCCCTTGTACTCGCCTAAGCTTTCTGCGAAGACGTCCTTGAACTCATGGATGAGGTCCTCCTCCCAGTCACTTCCGCTGATTCGGTTTATGCCTGCCACTTCAATGCCAAGTGGCGCGAACCATTGGAGACCTAGCAGACTAGGCCGATCTTTGTCGATCACAGTTAGCGGTAAGTACGCTGTGTGCTTCTTGAAGGAGACGTGGACTCGGCAGGAACCAATGACGGGGATTCGATTCCCTTGATAGTCCTTAAGAATAAGTTTTTGGAAACGGAGGTCTTGGCGCTGAATCGTGGGGATGAGTTGCTTGAGGTTCTTCCAGGACACCATCAAGAGGGACGATCCCGAGTCGACTTCCATGTGGCAAGGCTGGTTCTCGATGGCTACTGTGATTCAGATTTTCTTGGCATCCAAGGCAGAGGCGTGACCGATAGTATGGTGAGCCTCTTCTCACTGTAAAGCTCAGTTTCTGTAGGAGTGGCTTACTGGTTCTTGCCTTACAGGACGGTTTCCTGTCGATTGGCAATAGTTAGCCCCTTTTGAGGCTTGGCCGGGTCCTTGTAAACTTCGGCAGACCCGTCCAATGTGGCCTCTCTTCCCGCACTCATGCCAGAGTGTGTTGCGGAATTTGCATTTGGACCTGGCATGGTTGGCTACACAGCCAGCGCAAGGGCGTAGGGACTTCGGGTGGTGGTCCCGGTCAGACCGCAGTCGATGGACCTCTTCTTCGTCGCTGTCTGATGACGAAGAGAGGTCCTCATGGTGTGTCGTTGAAAGCTGCCCTTCTGACTTGGGTAAAATTTCGCTTGTCGGTTGGTGTACCGGAGTGTGGTTGTGGCGTAATTGTGCAGCCAACTTCCTGGTTGCTTCCGCTGCAGTAGCATCGGCGATGGCATCGGCAAGGCTGATGTCGCCTTTCACCATCAGCTTGCTCTGCACGCCTGGTGCATCTAATCCCAGAACTATTCGATCTCTCAGTGTCTCTTCCAAATCGGCGAATCCGCAGAGGCCTCCCAGGTTTCAGAGGTCTACTATGAAGTCGGCGACGCTTTCTCCTTTTCACTGGTTTCTCTGATAGAACTCATGCCGTCTCACGAGAGTAGGCCCGGTCGATGCGTAGTGATCTCTTAGTAGAGGTTCGAGGTTGTCCCAATCCATCGCCTTCACTTCTCTAGGTTTTGCTAGTGCTTTAGCCATCTTAAATACGGTTGGACCGCAATGCATTAGGAACACCGTCCGTTTCTTCCCGGCTGTGGCGTCCTTTAAGTTGTTAGTTTCTAAGAACATTTGGAAGCGATCCATGTAGGACTCCCAGTCTTCCTGCACTGGATCGAACTGAGTGGGTGGTACGACGACGCCAGACATGATTCCATTGTGTAGCGCCGTCAGCCATGTGCTTGATGTTTCTTCTTGGTTCTGTCGGTTCAGATGTCTCCATATCCCATCCTCGTCGCCAGTGTTATGTTTGGAGCATGGGCGAGAAAGAATGGAGACAAGCCTCGGGAGTGGTGAACTTCAGCTCTTTATTTACATAGTGACTTCTCCACTCAATGGGAGTTATAACCCTCCTTATATAGGCAACCCCAATAACTATTAACCAATAACAATCGAGGAGCGCTAGCTCCTTTAACCAATAGGAACTCTCTGTTAGTGGCCAATCGGATTCCCCGGAACGGGCCAATCCGATCCTGCCTTTAACAGCCAATCAGAAGTTCAGGGCCAGAACCCTGCACTTTACTCGAAGCTCAAGTTCTCTTTATTAAACCTTATGCATTCACAACAGTTTGAACTGCTGAAATTCATAACTCTGAACTTTAAGTGAATGTAATGATCTGGAGGAGGGCAAAGAAAATAGTGAAGAGCTTAGACATTGAATTTTTTCTACTCTGTATATGAAGAGATTTGCAATAAGTTTTTTTTTAATGTAGCAATTAAAATGCATGGCATGCCCATGCTCCATGTCTGGCCACCATCTTTGTTCTAATGTCTTTGTCTAAGACATTGTAATAAAGTCTGGGTATTGATTTCTGGCACTGCCACATACATCTTTTGCTCAGCTGTTCTTCTGCATCTTGACCTCTGCATTTGCCTTGGATCCTCATTCAGTTTGATAGCCTGCTTCTGTTTGGAAGTTCATTGGACCTTACTTATAATCAACTGCAAATGCTCGACTAAGCCCACATCCTCTGGAGCTCATTTACTGCTCACTTGGAGTTCACTTCATTTGCTTTGCAATTTTGACGCTCCAGAAAGAAGAAGGCTAGGCATGTTTTACAGCCCTTGCTGCCTGAAAAGCAGAAAGAACAATGACCTTATAGCCAGTATCATTTTGCTTGGAGAACTAAGTGGAAGGGGAAACTTGGTCTCAATTAAGAAGCACAATTTAATAATACAGAATGTATTCAGAAAGCCAAGCCCATGCTGTTGTACCTTTTGAAGTTGAGATTGTAAATGGAAATATCCCCTCCGCCCCCTCCCAGGCTGAAGTATCATCAGTATCTTCCTTTCACCATCTGAAATCTCCCTGCAGGAGAAAATTGGACGTGTATTGGTGCGTGTTGTACTTTGTAAATATGCTTGGCTTACAAAATGAACTGAGAAGAGTAAAGAAGGCTTCCAGGCTACACCATGAGAATGCAGCGGGACTCAGTTGAGAGAATTCCATAAAACTGCTGAGAAAAACAAACAAACTCCTTAATGGTTTCTTCTTCCAATAAGCCACACTTTTCAGATGTGAAAAGAAGCAAAGAAGCTGGTAATTCATATGCTAGCAGCTTCCATTATTTACTGGAACCAGGAATTTGCTACTTTCTACCTTTTGACAAACATTGGGAATTGCCATTTTGTAGTCATTGTCAAAGTTGTAATAATAAATCAGGCTTCTTGGAACAGAGATAATACCTTGATAAGTGCCTAGGCTAGGGTACAGGTAGCAAACAAAGAAATAATAGCCAACTTGATGAAACCCATTGATGAAAACAATCACTAGGATGATTGTTTTATTATGTATAAATAAGTGCCAAGAAGGAACAGATATGTGTGTGTGTGTGTGTGTGTATACATATACATACACACACACACACATATTAGGAAAGAGGTTGTTTCGCTCTCCAGTTTGCTGTGGTAAAGAACTATCATGGTATGTGAGAATGACCTTTGGAGACAGAAGGAAGTACTACAGACAGCCATCAAGTAAAAGGTATTTCAACTCACAAAAACAGGGGATGTGGGAAGGATTTCAGAAGGGACCTGCCCTAGTTTTCTGGAGATTTAAAAAAAAGAGGGAAGGGAGGAATGCCTTCTGACTTGCAAGATTCTGTTATTGTAACCTTACAATGAAGATACACTAGTACTCATAGCTGTGCTTCTTCTCTGGTTTACCTCAAAGAGTTAATAAGTCACAGAAATGACAATCAAGCATGGGCAGTGAGGAGAGATGATGGGAACTGTGCTTCTATAACAAATGGAAAGCTGTAGCTTCCCCAGATGTAAAATAATAAAATACTGACTTTGATCTGTGATTGCAGGAGAGACTTTTAATTAATCTTGACTTCTGGTCCCTGCAATTTTTTTGGCAAGGGTTTTCACAAGTGGTTTCCATTGCTTGCTTCTTCCTAGGGCTGAGAGAAAGTGACTGGACCAAGGTCGACCAGCCGGCTTTGTGTCTAAGGCCGGACCACAATTCAGAGTTTCCTGGTTTCTAGCCTGATGACTTAACCAATACACTATACTGGTGTGGGGTGCAGCACAAATATTATGGGTTAAGTTGCTAATTTTCTCTGGTCATCTTCTATAAAATATATAAACATATGAACAGTTTTGTTTTACATTTTATTTTATTCTATTCTATTTCCTGTCATGTGTGAATTGTGTTTTCCTTGTTCCTTGCCAGACCTCTGGAGTCAGGGAATCGGCAGAATATAAATTTTCTAAATAAATATATTTTATTTGACAAATGCCCTTGGGTGAAATAAAATAGCTGTGTCATGTGGGAAGACCGGGCAAAGCTATTTATAATACATGATATTTTTAAAAATACAACTCCAAATAAAGCAGACGTTAAGAGATAAGAACAGTCTGGCTGGATAAGACAAAAATCTGTCTATATCCTGTTTCCTCCTGGGGCTGAACCAAGTGGAGGACAAATAATAAGTTTAGAGACATGGACTGTACATTATCATGATTATTGCTGTTGATGCTGATGCCAACATATCCAGAGAGGGATTTTGTGACCAATTGCTACCCCAATTTAAAGAACTGTGTGGATTTTTCTTTAGTTTTTCTGTGTTTTTTTACCAGAATATTTTGAGAGTTTGATCACTAGTTATTAATGAAGTATTCTTAGAAAACTACAACAGTCCAGATGTGTCTCAGGCCATTTATAGCTGTGGGCTCACAGGCCTAGATCTTTGGCCTATGGGAAGTTCATAAGTAGTTCATGGATTCTGTTCGTTTTTTCTGCTTCTGTTTCTAAGCAACTGGAGAAAATAGAAAGTCTGCCTGCTCTAATTTTGAAATTAATCACGATCTATCTATTATCTATTCTTGTTCTTTTTAAGGCAAGATTAGAAAACTCAGATGCCCGACATTCCAGGCAGTCCTTAAGATGCCATTTGTCATTCTCAGGTAGTCCCCCAAGGTAGACCAGACTTAGGAAACCAAATCTGTGCATGTTAGTACCACTTTTATTATTTGGTAATAGTATCTCTCAAGTTTGAATAAGCTTTCCTTTTATCTTTGTGAAAACTAGGGAAGGCCTTGTCTGGGGCGCTTCCTCAGATTACACTTCTGGCCTGGACTGAGATTTCTTTTATCTGACCATTGTCCTGTTAGCAGCTTTTCCTTCTGCTCACCAATGTTATTCCTTCTATCCATTACACCATCCTTCTTATAAGATTGTCCTTTCATAATCTGGATTGTTCTCCAGAATTAGTCCCTGAAAAACGACTCCAGATTTCTAATGCTGGATCTGTGTTGGGTCTTTTATAACTCTGGGGCAATTAGGACTGCAGAAAAAATAATAACTAACCATCTGCCTTCCATCGAAGACCTGTATACTGCACAGAGTCAAAAAAAGGGCTGTGAAAATATTTACAGACCTGTCACATCTCAGACATAAACTGTTTCAACTCCTACCCTCAAAACGATGCTATAGAGCACTGCACACCAGAATAACACCATCACTCTGCTAAACAAATAATTCCCTCAACACTGTCCAATTATTTACAAAGTCTGCACAACTATCACTATTAATCTTCTTATCTCTTCTTATCACCCATCCCCTCCCACTTGTGACTGTATGACTGTAACTTTGTCGCTTGTATCCTTACCATTTATATTGACTGTTTCCTAGTATGATTTGATTGCTTATTGTACCCTATGACTATCATTAAGTGTTGTACCTGATGATTCTTGACAAATGTTGTTAAGCCTGGGTTCCCCAACCAGGGTGAAGGAGACAAGCTAAACAGAATGTGCAGCGTTAGTCAGATAGGCATACAGATAAATCAGTGAGATAAGCTTGTATGTTTGTTAACATACAGTAAAAATAACAGATATGCTTGTGCTATCAAAAATATACTTTATTCCATTTATAGCATAGTCAAAATAACAGTCTATTAGTCATGTATCATTTAGTCAGTCCATTCAAGGATATTCAGTTAGCAAAGTCCGTGTGGAATATCCTATGTCAGTTCACTTACAAATCAGTCCTTTGTTTATCTCTCCCATTCGAGTAATGCAGTCTTAAGTCCATGCAGTAATTAGGGATCATCAAAGCCAGAGAGAGAGCAAGTTGCAGTCTTGCCTCTTTTAAAGTGCTTTCACAACTACTGCCTTAATTACATTCCTATATTTAAAGTTGCAGACACTTTAACTTACAAACCATGATTACATAGTTATTATTTTACCTAAACCAGTTAGGGCAAACAATGTTATCCCTAACATTCTCCCCTTTTAGGTAATAATAAAAATACTATAACTATTTACATCTTTAAATCATATTTGTTACAACTCTCTTTAAACTTAATTACTCCTTGAGCTTTTGTAAATTGGTCTGCAATATTTTCTTCTGTCATGCAGTATTCCAATTTAATTAGCCCATTCTTTACAGATTCTTTAACATTTAAGTATCTTAAATCAGTATGCTTTGATCTAGTTTTTACAGCAATATTAGTAGCTAACTTTATGGCTGCCTGGTTGTCCTTGTACAGAATAATGGAATCTTTAACAGTTATACTCATGTCTAATAATAACTGTTTGTACAGAATTAAGTCAGTGCATAGTAATGACAGACATGAAAATTCCGCTTCCATCGTGGACAAGCTAATATGCTGTTGTCTGATTGACCTCCACCCTATTAGTGTCTTACCAAATAATATAGCCATCCCAGATGTTGATTTTCTAGTGTTTATATCAGTTGTAAAACTTGCATCTGCATAGGCACTAAGACTCAAATCACCCTTTGGTTCTATATACAATGCATGGTTCATTGTTCCTTTAAGATATCTTAAAATTCTTTTTAATGATTGCCAATGACATTGTTGTGGATCCAAATTAAAACGTGCCAGCTGATTAACACTATAAGCTATATCTGGCCTAGACCAATTGCTTATATATGATAAGCTACCAATCAAAGATTGATATATAGACTTATCAAATTTGGGACTTTGATCATCGGTTTGGCAAACTTCCTGACTCATTGGAGTCTTTGCCGGTTTACAAAGTTCCATTTTATATGTTTTAATTAATTGGCAAATTTTATCTTCTTGAGATATCTTAAAACCATTATTTGTTTTGTTAATTGTCAATCCTAGATACTTTTTAATTTCACCTAAATGCTTTAATTTTACCTTTTTGGCTAATAATGATATAATCTCATTAGCTTCATTATTAGTCTTAGTTATCAAAGCAATATCATCTGTAAATAATAACAATAATGACACCGTTCCATTATTTTCTCTTTTAAACACACATGGATCTGTTAAACCAGATTTAAAACCAAAATTGTTTTATTCTTTCACAATATATTGATTCCACTCAAAGCCAGATTGTTTCAACCCGTAAAGACTCTTTTTGAGTTTCCAACAATCATTACTATTTACTTTATTGTCTTTTATAATCATTGGCTTTTTCAAATATATGGTGTGCTGCAATGGTGCATGCAAATAAGCAGTTTCTACATCTAAATGGTTAATGACATAGTTTTTCTTAGCTGCCCACACTAATGCTGCTCTTAAAGATGTTGCTTTAAGGCTTGGTGCAAAAATTTCATCGTAATCAGATGCAGTTTGATTAAATCCTTGAGCTACCAACCTAGCTTTATGGGTAACAGTCCCATCATTTCCAGTTTTTACTTTAAATATCCATTTGCACCCAATGGTTTTTTCTCCTGGAGGTAATATGGCATCTTCATATACTTTCATTACCTTTAATGAATTTAGTTCTTTTTCCATTGCCTTTTGCCAATTCTCCTGATCCTTAGCAGGATACATCCTAAGTTCATCTATACTAGTTGGAACTTTAGTTACTTGGCAAACTATACTTGCTTGATACCTATCAGGTGGTCTAGTTACACATGTAGTACGTCTAGGTATTACAGGATTTACAGGTGGACTTTCATTTATTAACTCTTCTTGATTATCTAACTCTTCCTGATCAACTGTTTCCTCTTGTTCTGGTCCTATTTGCTCTTCATGGACTTCTTCTTTAATTGGACTCTTCTTATAACTAGTCTGTTCTTTCTGCCTTTTGTAGGGTTCAATAATTACTTCATTATTTAAATCTTGCTCCAATCTATTCCATCCTACATGTTCTAGGAATTTAGCACTAGCACTGGTGTAAACTCTAGATGTACCTGGTTCCCAGAATCTATAAGATCTATGATTAGATTTATATCCTACAAAAAATAATCTTTTAGCTCTATGCTGTCCTTTTTGTCTAAGTTGTGTAGGGATATGCACCCATGCTGGTGCTCCAAATGTGTGCATATAACTTAAATCAGGTTTTGTACCATGCCACAGTGTGAATGGTAATTCACCTGTTGTTGAATTAACAACATTATTTAATATATGATTACCACACATTATTGCTTCTCTCCATAAATTGTCAGGTAATCCTGAATCAGACATCATAGTTCGTGCCATTGATTGTAATGTTTGGCCTCGTCTCTCTATAAAGGCATTATGTTGTGGCTTATATGGTGCAGACTTTTTATGTTGAATACCTAACATTCTTAGTCTGTTCTGGAATTTATTATTTGTAAATTCTGTACCATTATCTGTTATAAGAGTTAGTAATTTCTTTTTAGTTTTCCTTTCAGCAAATTTAATCCAATTAAAGAGATTTAGATATGTTTCAGTTTTGCTCTTCATTAAATAGCAAAACCCATATCTAGAATAGTGGTCCATTATACTTAGTATGTATTGAGCTCCTCCTACACTTGGTTTTTTTGGACCTATTAAATCAGCGAATACTACTTCTAAAGGCTCTTTGGTAGTAAATCCATCAACTCTATTAGCCGGTATGACCCTGCTCTTACTTTGATTGCAAGCATTATATTGCAAATACTTATTACAAGGTTTTAAACTTATTCCCTTAGATAATTCAACAGTTTTCTTAAGCATTTTAAAATTTAAATGCCCTAGCCTTCGGTGTAACAAGTGAATACATTCATCATGAGGTTTTTTATTATCATAAACTGTGTTAGCCACCTCTAAACCATTATCATTTTACACATATAATTCACCTTTTAAAGATGCAGTAATTTTCTTATTTTCTTTCTCAATTATGCAGTTATCTCCTTTAAAGGTAACTACATATCCTAGTTTAACCAAAATTCTCACTGAAATTAAATTAAACTTAAGTTGTGGTACATATAACATTTTTACATTCTCTTTTATGAAAGAACAATATGCTATACCTTGACCTTTAGCTTTCAGTTTCCAGCCATTGGCTAACGATATCTGCTGTGTACTCTTGGACATTTTAATAAAATTTCTGTTATCATTTGTTATACAGTGGGATGCTCCACTGTCAACCACCCATAAATTATTTTTTACAGCTCCGTTAGTATACATGGCTAACTCTAAACTTTTATTTATCTTTTGGTTACTTTTAGTATTCTGGCCAGCGTTCTGGCGTTTTGCTTTTTTACAAAATCTTGCCAAATGTCCTCTTCCTCCACAATTAAAACACTTTTTAATTGCGTATGCAGTAGGAGATTCAATATCTTCTTTTTGAGGTTGCTCCCTCCTTAAATGGTCTCTTTCAAGTCTTCTTGCCTCTTCAATCAATCTGCCAGTTATATCAGTTCAAGTTAAACTTTCCTTGGGCAATATTTCAAGGGAAGTGGCGTAATTGTCATAACTTTCATCTAGTGAAGATAGAATTATATAGATTTGGTGTAGTTCAGATAAAATAAGCTCTTTCTCGTGCAGTTCTTGAAAAATGCTTTGCATAGTTTCCAAATGACTCAGCATATCACCATTCATCTGGAGATGCGTCCTGAAAAGCTTTCGTGTAAGATTTATGTGAGCACCAACGTTATCTCTGACATAAATCCTCTTCGGCTTCTGCCAACACCCAACAGCCGTTTGCTCTCCACAGATATGAACAAGTTGCTGGTCAGTTAATGTTAAACCTATTATGCAAATAGCTTGTTGATTTTTATGCATAAATTCTTCTATTTTTAATCTATCTTCATCATCCTCTGGATCCCATTCCTCTATGTTTGGTGGATTTTCAATTATGTTCCACAGACCTTCTCTTCGTAGAAGTAGACTACATTTCATAGACCATGATACATAGTTTTTTCCATCCAACTTGGATATAAGGGACAAACTTTGTAGATTGACTTGTGCCATGTTTTCTTATATGGATATAAAACTATAATTAATAAAACACAGCTGTCTGTTTACTGTAATGTATAACAACACAAACTCTCACTTTTTACATAAATCTGTTTTATCCTAGTTAAACTGACTTTGCAGCCTCTGGGCCCATAACCAGTGTTAAGCCAGTTTTTCTTTTATGTACACTGAAAGTATTTGCACCAAGACAAATTCCTTGTATGTCCAATCACACTTGGCCAATAAAGAATTCTATCTATCTACATTCCATGTGGAATAGAAGCAGAATCATTGAAGAACAGTTCCTCTTTCTCTAAGGAAAGGAGAATATTTCCAGATCTTTCTGAGGCTATGATAATGCAATTGAAGCTCCACCATTAAAAAAAACACACAACAGAGGATGTTTCAACTACAATGTCACAGCCACTATCTGTGCTACTTTGACTATAGATCACAAAACCCTTGGAAGAGATAGCAGCTGAGAAGACAGCCTTTCATCTCAGAGAATGTTGGTTGGCTTTTAATATTAGACTTTTCATTTGGTTAATATGGTGATGATTATTCCACCCTACTCTCATTAATCTTGATAATCCTCACATTATTACAATCAGAATTGAGACCAACATTTCCACTGGCAAAGCAACTATTAAATGAGTCATGACTTTACAACATTTTTGGCAAAGTTGTTAAGTAAGTAATTACAGTTGTTAAGTGAAACATGCAGTCATTAACCAAATTCTGCTTCCCAATACTGACATTCCTTTTGGGAGCCAGCTGGGAAAGTTGAAAATGGTAACCATATGATCCCAGGACACTGCTACCATCATAAATACTTGCCAGGTGCCAAGCACCCAAATTTTGATCACATGACTGTGGAGATGCTGTGATGGTTATAAGTACAAGCACTGGTTGTAAGTCATGTTTTCAATGTGTTATAACTTTAAACAGTCACTAAATGAATGATTATAAGTCAAGGATTACCTGTAGTTTAATTATGGAATAGTTCATGCCTTATTTTATGTATTCATTTTAATTTAAGCACCACACAGCCCCGTAACAATACAATAATCAGTTTTAAAAAATGCAATACAAAACAAAATGGGATTCAGTCCTTCAGCACAAAAACAGAGATGAAATGCATCTTACAAGGGCCCTATTCATCTTAACCCTGGGCGAAAAGTGGAAAAGACCCATTTTTCCTGTACTTTATGCAGGGCACTGTTTTAAATATTTATAGTTGTTGTATGTAGTTTGTCTCAGTGTTCATATTTGCTCACAGGTTTGGCTGCTAAGTTATGAAGTAATGTATTGGCTTGATTTTTTTTCTGATTACTGGGCATTTCTGAATCATATTGTGCAACATATTGCTGTAATTTCATAAAGGTGAATTAGTAATTGGAAGAAAAATGTCTCTGCCCAGCACTAATAAAGTGATTTCAACAGCAGAGCAGGAGGAACTAAACACTTCTCATCCAAAGCAAAAGAAGAGAAAAATCCTATTTTCTTCTGCTTTGACAGTTAATTCACCCTCTCTGAAGTTAGATTTTTCCTTCCTTCCTTCCTTCCTTCCTTCCTTCCTTCCTTCCTTCCTTCCTTCCTTCCTTCCTTCCTTCCTTCCTTCCTCCCTCCCTCCCTCCCTCCCTCCCTCCCTCCTTCCCTCCTGAAGGTACCCTTCTAAGACACAGGTCAGCAACCTACATCTGAAAATAAATGTGACTACAAAGATTAGCTGTGGCAATACAATTGGGATGTATGACGTATTTATTGGGTCAAACCAGGTTATGAAAATTAAAAGCTGCTGTATCTCAATTTACCTCCTCTTGATGGAGCCCCAAGGCAATCCTTCTGCTTAGTACATTATGTGATGACATTCATTTTCACCACACAGGATATACAATAAGTAGACATTCTCCAAGGGACTGATTTTAATTTTTTTCTTCATTATCTTTGCTTACAGCTGCTCATATCACCCATGATTTAACTGAAGACATTCTTCAGGAGATATTTTTGTGAATTCTGTAGATCAATCTACAGGGGAAGACAAACAGTATATACTAAAAGAGGCAAAAATGTCACTGACTTTCTTTAAGAAAGGCATAGAGCTAGATCTCAATTAATAACAGCCAGGTCAAGATCACAAAACTATGTGGCAGTAGAGAAAAAGAATGTTGCATGTCAACCGTGGTAGAATATTTTTTCAAGAGAGGGGAGCTTTTTTTTTTTTTTAAAGTCACAGTTGGAGGGATCATATTTTTCAGCAGTCCAAAAAGGATATTTTGAAGCTCATGTCCTGCTATGTGGTGGAATCCCATTTCTGTCCTTGATGCATTGCTACCCTAGGCTGCATAAATAGAGGGATAGAATCAATTAACACTGTTCTGTCCCCTTATTTGAATTCTTGAGATCCCCGCGCTTTGATTGGCCAAAGCACGGGGCGATTGGATTGGCTAGGCGAGCCACGCCAATTGGCTAGCTGAGAATCTCCCGCGATTGGTAGATTTGAATCGCGGGAGATTCAAAGTGGTGCCATTGGCCGCGGCCGCCGCGGCTTGGAAATAAAAAGCCGCAAAGTTTTTCTTTAGCCTCAGTTCGGTTCCTGACTGCAATAAAATACAAAGTCACCGACTCCTGGCTTCCTTCCACGCGGACATAACACTGGCGACAAAGGTGGGATTCTTATCCTGAACCGAAGCACGTGTCTGACGGAAGCCAGCCAATCGATGAGATGGCCAGCATCGCGCCACCAACCCCCTTCAACCCCGCCAGCGAGGACTGGGAATCTTACATGGACAGATTCCACATGTTCCTCGAATGCAATGATCTGAAGGATGCCATGGGACCGAAGAAAAGAGCCATCTTTCTAACGCACTGCGGGCCTGCAGTGTTTAAGATGGCAAAAGCGCTAGCCAAGCCTGCCGAGGTTACCGCGATGGATTGGGCGGACCTCGAGCCATTACTCCAGAAACACTACGCTCCAGCCGTACCCATTCTCATCCGATGACACGAATTTTATCGGCGGGACCAGCGGTCGGGTGAGAGTTTCAATGATTTCATTGCAGAGCTGCGGCGCCTTGGAGGACTATGCGAGTTCTCCAATATGAACGAGGCCCTGCGGGACTGAATCGTGCTCGGCCTTTGGGACCCCATTCTCCAAAGTCGGTTGATGGCTAAGGGCAACATCGCTCTCGCCGATGCCATCTCCGAAGCCGCAGCAGCCGAAGCCACCCGACAATCAGCAGATCGCATGCGGAGACTGAACGCCGGGGACCGCACCACAAACAACAACCCTGCAAGGTCGACCGAGGCCCAACCTGAAACTACCACCCACCAGGGTGAACTCCACTCCACCTCGGGCACGACAGACGAGGAGGAAGACATCCACCGTCTCCAGGCAGGCCGCGACCAGCGCAGCCGGTGGAGTCATAAGTCGAGGACCGCATGTGCTGGTTGCGGAGGCGACCACCCCAGATCCGAATGCCGGTTCTTTGGCTCCGTTTGCAGGCACTGTGACAAAAAAGGCCACATAGCCCGCGTCTGCCGCCTCAAGAAAACCCACAGCTCCAGACGATGGGACCCGAGCGAGCGGAAACAAGAGAGCCCACCCCCCAGAACCAGAGACCGCCCAGCAGACAACCATTGGGAATGGAACAGATGAGCCCAACGAGGGGGCGAGAGCCGGCAGAGAGAAGAGACACATCAGACGGTCACCATCGGCCACGCAACTACCACAGACGCCAGAAAGGTCTATGTGGAGATAGGCATCGAAGGTGAACCCTGTAAGATGGAGGTGGACTCCGGGTCCTACCTCTCAATGGTAGCATGGCAAGAAATTAAACACTTGGTGCCTACCATCCAGAGGAGGGAACTAGAAAACCAGAGACTAATCCTCAAAGACTACCAGGGAAACCGCATCCCTGTAGTTAGAACAGGAAAATTCACAGTGACATACAAGGGCCATACCGAAAGACTGCCCCTGACCATCATCGATCGAGACCGACCTCGCCTGCTGGGACTTCAATGGTTCACATTGCTAGGCATCGCAGTCACGGGCATCGACCACATCGCTGAAGCCGACTGGGATCAGCAACTGGCCGGGACTTCCAAGAAGTGTTCGACGGCACCCTAGGCAAGTACCGAGGGCCCCCTATATCCTTCAGCCTAGACACAAACGTTCCCCCGAAACGCCTAAAACCAAGGCGGGTACCTTTCGCACTCAAACCGAAAATCGACGAGCAAATTGACAAGCTCGTCAAGCAAGGGGTCTTACAACCCATAGACCACGCCTGGTGGGAGACCCCCATAGCCACCCCAATCAAGCCTGGTGGGTCAGTGAGAATCTGCGAGGACTATAAGGCCACCCTAAATGGTGCCTTGCAGCAAAGCGCTTACCCCATCCCTGTAGTGCAGCATCTCCTCCACTCACTGGGAGGGGGCAAAGTTTTCATGAAACTCGACCTGGCCCAAGCATACCAGCAACTGCCGGTCGACGAGGAAACTGCAGAGGCGCAAACCATAGTCACCCACCGGGGAGCCTTTAGATGCAACCGCCTCCAATTTGGAGTCAGCGTGGCACCTGGAATTTTCCAGAGCCTCATGGAAAGACTCTTACAGGGCATCAAGGGGGTGGTACCATACTTCGACGATGTACTAGTATCGGCAACCAACCAGGCCGAACTAGAGAGTCGCCTAAGGGAGGTGCTAACGAGATTCAAAGAAACCGGGCTTAAAGTGAAGAGGGAAAAATGCCAGCTGTACACAGAGCGGGTCGAATTCCTAGGATACCTCCTAAACCAACACAGCATTCACCTCACCGACAAAAAAATTAAAGCCATCAAGGAAGCCCCCACACCCAGGTCAAAACAGAACTGCAGGCGTTTCTGGGGCTACTTAACTTTTATAATGTCTTCCTGCCCCAAAAGGCGACCACGGCGGAGCCTTTGCATAGGCTCTTGGACAAGGCAGCTACCTGGACTTGGGGGAAACACGAGGAAGCCGCCTTCAGGAAAACCCAGGACCTATTCACTTTGGATGCCATCCTCATCCAGTACAATGAGACCCTACCACTAGCCATCACATGCGACGCATCACCCTTCGGTGTCGGCGCTGTCCTCAGCCACACTCTCCCCGATGGAAAGGAAGCACCCATCGCGTTCTTTTCAAGGACCCTCACCAAACCGGAGCGGAACTACAGCCAGCTGGACAAAGAGGCTTTGGCTATCGTTACCGCAGTAAAAAGGTTTCACGAGTACCTCTACGGCCGGACGTTTACCATCATCACCAACCACAAACTGCTGCTGGGAATCCTTACAGGGAACAGGGCCACCCCGAACATTCTGTCTCCCCGAATGACAAGGTGGTCCGAATTCCTGGCCGCCTACAACTACGGACTCACACACCGACC
This sequence comes from Hydrophis major, assembly GCA_033807585.1. NCBI lineage: Eukaryota > Metazoa > Chordata > Lepidosauria > Squamata > Elapidae > Hydrophis > Hydrophis major. The sequence goes on from CM066331.1 coordinate 201,801,191, forward strand.
CGGTAAGACTATCTCCCATGTGGACGCCTTAAGCCACTCACCGTTACCTGAACCAGACACTGACCCAGCACCCATGACGACCACCCTCAGCATAGAGACTCTACCCAACCTACCCATAACCGCGTCAGACATTGCCCGAGAAACTAATAAAGACAAACGTCTGGCGCGGGTTTTGCATTGGGTAGAGAAAGGGTGGCCGGAAAAGGACAACGACGAGTCCTTCAGGACATTCCGGAACCGGCAAACGGAACTATCGTTACTAAAAGGGTGTATACTATGGGGGGATAGGGTGGTCATCCAGAAAAACTACAAGGGAAGGTTTTGGAACTGTTACATGAGGGGCACCCAGGCATCGTTAGAACAAAAGCCCTGGCCAGAAGTTTCGCTTGGTGGCCAGGGATGGACAAACAGATCGAGGCCTGGGTAGCAAGGTGTCAACAATGCCAGGAAACTAGACCAAGCCCACCCACAGCACCCATCCTAGAGTGGGAAACCCCCAGGGGACCGTGGTCTAGGATCCACATAGATTTCGCTGGGCCCACAAAAGGACACACTTTCTTAATAACCGTAGACGCTTACTCCAACTGGCTGGAGATAAGCAACATGAGAACAACCACCACGGAGGCCGTGACCAAAGAACTCTGCAAACTCTTCGCAACACAAGGCCTCCCGGACGTCCTCGTCTCCGACAACGGGCCCCAATTCACCTCGCTAGAATTCGAAAAATTCCTAGCGGAAAGGGGCATACGACATGCACTGACAGCCCCGGTGCATCCAGCGGCAAATGGTAGGGTGGAATGGATGGTTCAATTCACAAAAAAAACCATCCAGAAAATAGACCACGGGGAGATCCAGGACAAAATAAATAAATTACTTTTCATACAGCACATAACCCCGAACACCACAACAAATAAAAGCCCAGCAAAACTGCTAATGGGGAGGAAAATAAGGTCCCCACTCGATAGACAACCCCACTTACAACCCAGAGAAACCCCCAGACTCCACCAGCAAACACCGAACCTTCGCACCAGGCGATGTCATCTACGCGAAGAACCTAAACGAAGACCCATTATGGGTACCAGCAATCATAACACAGCTAACAGGCGCACACTCATACCGGCTATAAACAACTGACGGACGAGCGTGGAAATGTCACATCAATCAGTTAAGATCGAGGACGACCACACAAGACACCACCGACACGCAACCAAGCAAAACCAACCCCCTCAACACAAACCAAGAGGGGAGGAGATACCCCGGGAACCAAAACCCAGAAAAAAGAAACCAGCCATACTCACCTGCAAGCAGCCAGCATGAACCCTTGCCAGGAAGAGACAGCCAGGCCAGCTCAACCAACCCGGGAAGACCGAGAGGAAGCGGTGAAACCCGCAGCTCAACCAACCCGGGTAGCCAGGAGGGAGCTGCGGAGAGTGGCCCGGCCAGACAGACCAGGCGGTCCCCACGACGGAGTCCAGAGAAACAGAGATCCCGACCGAACCGGATCCAACCGGCCGGGATCCAACCTACGACTGACCTGCGCAGGTCCAGTAGGCAAAGACGGAGCCCTGCTTACCTACGGGACTACGCTACATAGGACTGAACCAAGAGGGGAGGGGTGTTCTGTCCCCTCATTTGAATTCTTGAGATCTCCACGCTTTGATTGGCCAAAGCTCACGGCGATCGGATTGGCTTGGCGAGCTGCGCCGATTGGCTCGCTGAGAATCTCCCGCGATTGGTAGATTCGAATCGCGGGAGATTCAAAGTGGTGCCATTGGCCGCGGCCGCCGCGGCTTGGAAATAAAAAGCCACAAAGTTTTCCTTTAGCCTCAGTTCGGTTCCTGACTACAATAAAAGAGCGTGATACAAAGTCACCGACCCCTGGCTTCCTTCCACGCGGACATAACAAACACATAAAGTGTTAATGTCACTTTATAATCCCTTGGTAAGATTACACTTGGAATATTGCATCCAGTTTTGGTCACCACAATATAAAAACTGTTGAGACTCAAGAAAAAGTGCAGAAAAGAGCAACGAAGATGATTAGGGGACTGGAGGATAAAATATATGAAGAACAGTTGCAGGAATTCAGGGGTGGGATTCAAATTTTTTAACCTGTTCTGTGGGCATGGCTAGGTGGGCGAGACTAAGTGGGCACAGCCATGTGACTGTGGCTTCTTATTCTTTTTGCCCCCCCCCCATTTTTGGGCCTTCTGGGCCTCAGGGAAGTCTCCTGGGGGGAAGTTTTTGCCCCCCTGAAGGCTTCCTTGGGGCCTAGGAGAGCAAAAAAATGGAGCCTGGGAGGACACATGTCCCTCCCACACTCCATTTTGAGGCCTTCTGGGCCTCAGGGAAGCCTCCTGGGGGGGTATTTTTGCTCCCAGGAAGCTTTCCTGGGGCCCAGGAAGGCAAAAAATGGAGCGCAGGAGTAGGGTGAGGGGATACTGTGCCTCCCTCCATTTTTTTGCCTTCCTAGGCCTCAGGGAAGCCTCCTGGGTGAAACAGTAAGAGAGTGAGGGGAATCCTGGCATAGCTGATCATAGGAACAGCTGATCGTAGGGAGGGGAAAAAAAGAAATACCTTAAGGAGTGACTGGGTGGGGAAGAAGACAGTCAGTGATGTCAGGCATGTGCATGATTTTGCGCATGCATGATAAGGACTGACTGGGAGGGGAGGAGAGGGGTAGCCGGAGAGAAGTGGGGCCAGCCAGGGGCATGATTTGCCAGTTCTCCAGATTGTGTAGAATCAAAACAACCATGTTATGTATGTAAATAGTTGAATAAAGGCAAGCTTGGGGTAAAGTGCAGGGTTCAGGCCCTGCACTTCTGATTGGGTGTTAAGCGGCTAGATCGGATTGGTCAGGTTCTGAGAATCTGATTGGCCCTTAATGAAGGACTCTTATTGGTACTGGAGCTAGCGTTTCACAGCTCCTATTGGTTATTTCACATTAGCTTTGCCTATATAAAGCAGAGTTGTTGTTATACAAGTTAGAAGTCACTATGCAATAGAGTTGAAAGTTCACCAACTAAGACTGTCTCCATTCATTCTACCCATGCCTGAATCTATGACACTGGTGACGAGGATGGGATTTGGAGACATCTGATCTTAAGGAACTTGGAAGAAAACAGAGCACGTGTAAAAAACGGCGCCACCAACGGAAGCCATGTCCGGCAGCATCGTACCACCCGCTCCGTACGATCCATCCCAAGAGGATTGGGAATCCTACATGGATCGCTTTCAGATGTTCCTCGAAACGAACAACCTGAAGGACGCCACACCAGCCAAGAAGCGGGCGCTGTTTCTGACGTACTGCGGCCCGGCTGTCTTTAAAATGGCTAAAACCCTCACGAAGCCTCGAGAAGTGAAAGCAATAAGCTGGGACGACCTCGAACCTCTCCTGAGAGACCATTACGTGCCAACTGTACCCACACTCGTGAGACGCCACGAGCTCTATCAACGAAGCCAACGAAAAGGAGAGAGTGTGGCTGACTTCGTGGCAGACCTCCAGCACTTGGGAGGCCTCTGCGGGTTCGCAGACTTAGATGAAGCATTGAGAGACCGCCTAATTCTGGGATTAGATGCACTAAACGTGCAGAGCAAGCTGATGGCGAAGGGCGACATCGGCCTTGTTGACGCCATCGCCGAAGCCACCGCCGCTGAGGCAACCAAAAAGTCAGCGGCGCAGCTACGGCGAAGCCGAAACCCCACAAACCCACTGACAGGCGACATCTCACCCAGCTCAGAAGAGCAGTTGGCAACAACGCACTACGAGGACCTCTCTTCGTCATCAGACAGCGACGAAGAAGGGGTCCATCGACTGCGTTCCGACCGGGACCCTCATCCTAAAACCTCACGCCCTTGCGCTGGCTGCGGGGCAAACCATCCCAAGGCAGACTGCAAATTCCGGAACGCACTCTGCCACGAGTGCGGGAAACGAGGCCACATCGGTCGAGTCTGTCGCAGTTTACCGGGACCAAGCCCGGCCTCAAAGGGAACCAACTTTCGCCAATCGGCAGGAAACCGTCCTGTAAGGCGAGACCCATCAAACCACTCCTACTGATATCGAGCGTTGCAGAAAGAAGAGGCTCACCATACTATCACTATAGGTCACGCCTCGGCCCTGGACGCTAAGAAGATTCGAGTTACAGTAGCCATAGAGAACCAACCCTGCCACATGGAGGTCGATTTGGGATCGTCCCTCTCGAAGGTGTCGTGGAAGACATTAAAGCAGCTCATTCCTACCATCCAACGCCAAGACCTTCAAATGCAACGCCTTATCCTTAAAGATTACCAAGGGAATCGGATCCCTGTGGTCGGGTCTTGTCGAGTCCGCGTCTTGTTTAAAAAGCATACGGCATACTTACCTCTAACGATCATCGATAGGGACAGGCCTAGTTTGTTGGGCCTCCAATGGTTTGCGCCACTCGGCATCGAACTAGCCGGCGTGAACCGAGTTGGTGATTGCGAGTGGGAGGAGGATCTTATGTCTGAATTCAGCGATGTCTTCGCAGATCATCTGGGCGAGTATAAGGGGACCCCAATTTCGTTCAGCCTCGACCCTAAGGTCGCCCCGATCTGTTTAAAGCCCCTTCGAGTTCCATTTGCCCTTAAGGCCAAGATAGATGAACAACTTGACAAACTAATTAAACAAGGGGTACTGCAACCCATTGATCATTCCCCATGGGAAACTCCTATTGTAACCCCCATTAAACCAGATGGGTCAATCCGAATCTGTGGGGACTACCGGGCCACTCTAAACCACGCCCTCCAACAGAATGCGTATCCAGTGCCGGTGGTGCAGCACCTCCTTCATTCCCTGGGAGGTGGAAAGGTTTTCGCTAAGCTAGATTTAGCTCAAGCCTATCAACAATTGCCCGTGGACGATAAAACAGCCCAAGCCCAAACGATAGTAACGCACAGAGGTGCTTTTAAATGTACCCGATTGCAGTTCGGGGTGAGTGTGGCCCCGGGAATATTCCAAAGTTTAATGGAACGATTGTTACAGGGAATCAAGGGTGTGGTTCCGTATTTTGATGATGTATTGATTGCAGCTCCTAGTAAAAAAATTCTGCAGAATCGTTTAAAATGTGTGCTTAAAAAATTCCAAGAAGCGGGATTGAAAGTAAAAAGGGATAAATGTCATCTATATACCGACAGTGTTGAATTTCTAGGTTATCGCATTGATAGTCAGGGTATTCACCCAACTGAGAGTAAATTAAGGGCGATTAGAAATGCTCCCAGACCTCGTAACAAAACTGATCTTCAAGCATTTTTAGGCCTTATCGATTTCTACAATGTGTTTTTACCGCATAAGGCAACTGTGGCTGAACCATTACACCAGTTATTAGATAAGAAAGCATTATGGGTTTGGGGTTACCGAGAAGAAAAAGCGTTTAGAAATGTGAAAGATTTACTTACATCTGATTCTGTACTTATGCAATATAATGAAACATTACACTTGGTTATAACTTGTGATGCCTCACCGTTTGGGGTGGGCGCTATTTTGAGCCATGTGCTACCTAATGGAAATGAGGCTCCCGTTGCATACTTTTCGAAGACTCTATCCCAGGCAGAACGTAACTATGGACAAATAGACAAGGAGGCTCTTGCAATTGTGTCAGCTGTAAAAAAATTCCATGAGTATGTATATGGAAGGACATTTACAATTGTTACTGACCACAAACCTTTATTGGGGATAATCACCGGGGACAAACCAACTCCCTATATATTGTCCCCAAGAATGACTCGATGGTCAGAGTTTCTAGCTGCTTATAATTATCGATTGTTACATCGACCGGGGAAAGCCATTCCCCATGCCGACGCACTCAGCAGAGCACCGCTACCAGAGACCCTCGATGATCCGGCACCAACAGTATTGGCGTTACAAATCTAAACGCTCAACTTGCCTCCTATGACCGCTCGAGATATCGCGAGGGAGACCAGACGAGACCACACCCTAGCACGAGTCCTAGGCTGGGTAGAGCGTGGATGGCCATTGGACCAGATCCCAGATGACTTCGCGCCATTTAAAACAAGACAGACTGAACTTTTTTCTCAAAAAGGCTGCGTTATCTGGGGCGATAGAGTCGTCGTCCCAGAACGACTCCAAAAGACTCTTTTACAAATCTTGCATGATGGACATCCCGGGATCGTGCGAATGAAGGCAGTCGTACGGAGCTACGCTTAGTGGCCAGGCATGGACCGACACATTGAGCAATGGGTCAAGGCCTGCACCAAGTGCCAACAAACCAGCAACGCACCGCCAAAAGCTGCACCGACCGAATGGGAGATGCCACGTGGACCCTGGTCCAGAATCCACCTGGACTTCGCAGGGCCGATCAAAGGACAGACATTGCTATTGACTGTCGATGCATACTCTAATTGGTTAGAAATTCATCGAATGGCCAATACAACCTCCGAGGCAGTCATTAAAGTCCTCAATAGACTCTTTGCAACTCATGGATTGCCGGACGTCCTGGTGTCCAATTATGGACCACAGTTTACAGCGCTAATGTTTGAACAGTACCTTGCTGACAACGGCATCCGCCATGCGCTCACTTCGCCGGCGCATCCTGCTACCAACTGCCAAGCGGAACGCATGGTACAATTTGTAAAAAAGACTTTACAAAAGATGGACTATGATAATCTTGACGAAAAAATAAACCACATTCTACTTCTTCAACACATCACTCCGCATAGCGAAACCGGCAGAACTCCCGCTGAACTTCTCATGGGGCGAAAACTCCGTTCCCGCCTCGACCGACTGCACCCTGCTTACGAGCCAGAAAAGCCTCCAGGATCCAGTGGACGCTACCGTACCTTCAAGGTAGGCGACCCCGTTTATGCAAGAAATTTATTGGGAGACCCAGTTTGGATTGAAGCAACGGTAATACGCGAGACTGGGCCCAGATCCTATATTGTAAAATGTATTGATGAGAGACTATGGAAAAGACATATTGACCAATTACGGTCACGACTTATAACTGCTAGCCAACAACTTCCCAACGACCAAACTGAGGGGGGGGGAAGGAAGAGAAGATGACGATATGCCAGGAAACCTGTTCCAGGAAAGCGATGAATCAAGTGAAACCCAGGAAATGGAGCAGGAAGAAGAATCATACGCTCCAAGGGAAATCACACCAGAACGAGAAGCTGAGCCACTACAAAACAACACCCTACCTCAACGGGACTGCACGCAGCCAGTCCAAAGAAAATCTGACAGACCCAAGAGACAACCGTCCTATTTAAAGGACTACATAGTCACAAACTAATTGTGAAGCCAGGGGGAAGGGGTGTTATGTATGTAAATAGTTGAATAAAGGCAAGCTTGGGGTAAAGTGCAGGGTTCTGGCCCTGCACTTCTGATTGGGTGTTAAGCGGCTAGATCGGATTGGTCGGGTTCTGAGAATCTGATTGTCCCTTAACGAAGGACTCTTATTGGTACTGGAGCTAGCGTTTCACAGCTCCTATTGGTTATTTCACATTAGCATTGCCTATATAAAGCAGAGTTGTTGTTATACAAGTTAGAAGTCACTATGCAATAAAGAGTTGAAAGTTCACCAACTAAGACTGTCTCCATTCATTCTACCCATGCCTGAATCTATGACAAACCAGTTCTATAGAATTGGTCCGAACTGGTAGAATCCCACCCTTGCAGGAATTGAGTATGCCTAGTTTAATGAAAAGAAGAACTAGGAGTGATAGGATAGCAATGTTCAAATATTTGAGGCCTGCCACAGAGAAGAGAGGGTCAACATATTCTCCAAAGTACCTGAAGGCAGGACAACAAACAATGGATGGAAACTAATCAGTGAGAGAACCAACCTACAACTCAGGATAAATTTTCTGACAGAACGATCAGTGGAATGACTTGTTTCCACAAGCTGTGGATACTCCAACACTGGAAGTTTTTATGAAGAGATTGGACAATCATTTGTCTGAAATGATATAGTGTTTTATGCCTGAGTAGGGGGTTGGACTAGAAGACCTCCAAGGCCCCTTCCAATTCTGTTATTCTGCACCCACCATCTCAAGGTGGTATTGCAGAAAATATGCTTCTATCAAAACTGTGTAGCTTTATTAAAATAGCCATTTCCACTCCCACCCTCTGTGTCTTCAAACTATACTTTTGTTCACTATAAGGAGAAAATGACAGAGTGATTTATTGATTGCTGTCAAAAACATTCTCTTCTTGAAAGAAGGGAGACTTACCACCACTGCTATAAAAAAATAGCTCCTTCACCACCATCCCAAATATTAGTTCTGATCAGGAAGCTCCTCAAATATACTTGCTGTGAGCAGACTTTAAATAATCTATTTTTCTTCAGACGCTGCTCTTGAACATGCTTTGAATTGTGTTAGATTGTTCCAATAGCAAACTCTTCTCTGACCTGATGTCTTCCAGATGTGGCAATCAGAGCAATGTCCAACCTGGCTGGGAATGGTAGGGTTTGAAGTCAGAGACATCTGCAAAAGACCAGATTAAGAAATACTGTGGAAAGAATTTGTAATGTGAAATGTATTATAGGAAAAACCTGCCATGCATATTTAGACCATGGCAGTAGATGAGCGAACATCTTTCTGAACGTCTTTCCATAGACCAGTTCTAGGTTACAGTCCCATCTACTCTATATTTCTGCAGCAAAAACAAATGCAGTCTTAGGTTGCATCAGTAGAAGTTTTCATATCGCAGGAAGTCAATACTTCTGTGCCTTGGTCAATTCTCAATCTAATTATTACATACAGTGCTGGGTAAGACAAGGATCCTCATAGGATTACAGTAGAAAACCAATCCTGTGAAGGAAAATCAAAGTAATTAGCAGTGTTTAACCACGAGAAGATTGAGGCAGAGTATGAGAGCCCTCTTCAAGTCCCTGAAAAGATGTCCCATAGGACAAAATCTCTCTTTCCAGAGCACACAAGATGTAATAATGGGTTTAAATCAGTGGCGGTATTCAATGTTTTTTACTACTGGTTCTGTGGGCGTGGCTTGGTGGGCGTGGTGTGGCTTGGTGGGCATGGCAGGGGAAGGATACTGTAAAATCCCCATTTCCACCTTACTCCATTCCCTCCCCACCCCACTAACCTGCTTTCCAGCTCTGTTCTCCTGTGCAGGGCAACAAAAGAAGACCCAGCTGATCAGCTGGGACTCGGGAGGCAGAGAATAGATGGGGGCAGGGCAGTGGTGGGATTCAAAAAATTTTACTACCGGTTCTGTGGGTGTGGATTGGTGGGCATGGCAGGGGAACGATACTGTAAAATCTCCAGTAAGGTGTGGTATTTGCCAATTCTCCGAACTACTCAGAATTTCTGCTACCGGTTCTAAAGAACTCGTCAGAACCTGCTGAATACCACCTCTGAGGCAGGGCCAACCAGAGGTGGTATTTACCAGTTCTGCAAACTACTCAAAGTTTCCATTACCAGTTCTCCAGAACCTGTAAGAACTGGCTGAATTCCACCTCTAGTTTAAATTACAGGAAGGGAGGTTGAGATTGAGTGTACATCGTAATCTTTAAAATATAAAAAGCAGTGAAACCCATTTCCAATTTAAAGTCATCTAAGTGAGGCGTAGGCAGATATTGGTGACAGAAGCCTTAATTTGGATTTTTTCATGGAGTGAGAAATTGAACTTGATGGCCTATTCAGCTACATCCAGATCTAGGATTTTAGGATTCTCAGATGAGCTAGAATGTCTAGGAGATTTTCCATAAGACAAAAAAAATGGCAAAAGGCTGATAGTTAATATATACCAGAAATACACAACCCAAGATGCCAGAGTTAAATGGGGCCTCTAACAGCTTTGAATGTGGCCTCTGTAGAAGGTGCCAACAAATTGTAATTTTTACTGTGAGAAAAGAGAAAAGCCATTGAATACAAAAAGGGAGGGTTAACCCTATTTAATGAACTTTCTAACATTATAAAGCCATTTCAATGTATATTTAATTCAATCAAATTTAATTTTTGTCCTTCCCTTCCCTTCCCTTTTTTTTTTTTTTTTGCTCTGAAGCCACCTAAGCCTACCCTGGAACACCTCCCGAGGACTAATTCTCACCTAAAACATATTACACATTGTGTATACAGGCAGTTGACTTTTAATAGCATCATTTTGTTTTGCTTGGGGAGGGAGAAAATTGGTTGAATTTGCAGGGGAAATAAAGGTCAGTCAAAAGGAAGGAGGTGGAAACAATTTGGGGAAGAGCTAATTCATAGTTCTGGCACACAGGAGGTTTCAAGGCTAGATTGAGCTCAGGAAGATGAAGGAAAAGATAAAAGATGAGCTGAGTTTCTGGCTCCCAAATAGGAATTCCTTCAGGCGTTTCACTTTGCTGCTTAAAGGCAGCCCTGCAGCTATATGCATTAGGTGTACAGCAATAGGTTGTATAGCTGGCTGAATTGTATCTATGCCAAAATGTTGCTAAGTGATGTGTTAAGTTCTGCGCATGGGCACAAGAAATGGAGATGAGACGATGAACAGTGAACTTCAACTCTTTATTTAACATTGTGGAACAGAGCGAAAACTACGGCAGCAATGGCCCCTTTTATAGGCAAACTGCTGATCAAATAACCAATAAGAAACGGGAAGCGTTAGTTCCCTTAACCAATGAAAGAGGCCCGCTAATAGCCAATCAGATTCTCCTGAACGGACCAATCAGATGTCGCTATTATCAGCCAATCAGAAGTGCAGGGCCAGAACCCTGCACTTTTCTAAAGGTTTTAATAATCTTTATTTAAGCATTTTTATTAATTCACAACACCCTTTCCCCCCGGGTTCCGTTTAAGGGGTGTGGTGACGTAGTCTTTGAGGTAGGCAGGTTGTTTAGATTGTCTGTTAGATTTTTGCTGTCCCCCCGGTACTTGCTTATAATTTTATTTGGGCGGGATGTTTTCTGGCGAGTAGGGTGTCTCCGGTCCTTCATTTAAAAACTTGGTGCCGCTAATGTCCTCGTTCTCCTCTAGCCTTTGTGGGCTTGCTTCTGATGAGGTGTCTCTTTGAGGCAAGTCCACCACCCTCTCTGATCCTTCCAAATGCTCACTTTTTCCACTCGTGCTTTCTGCCGTTTCGAGCTCGGTCTCCTCGGCATCTTCTCCCCCCTCAGTTTGGAAGTTACCGGAGTCGCAGAAACGAAGTTGCAGCCTTGAACGCAGCTGATCAATATGGCGCTTCCATATTCTTCCATCGCGACTTTTTACTCGGTACGACAAGGGTCCTGTGACTTGGATTACAGTTGCCTCGACCCACACAGGATTGCCAGAAAAGTTTCTAGCGAAGACTAAGTTGCCTATCTGGAATTCACGGCATTTCCCACTGGATCCGTGTGGTTTTTCTGGTTCGTAAGATGGGTGTAGTCGGTCAAGGTGGGAGCGGAGTTTTCGTCCCATTAATAATTCGGCTGGAGTCTTGTTGGTGATGCTGTGCGGAGTGATGTGTTGAAGAAAGAGTATCCGGTTAATCTTATCTTCAATATCGCCATAGTCCATTTATGTAGGGTCTTTTTGACAAATTGTACCATGCGCTCGGCTCTTCCATTGGCCGCAGGATGCACCGGCGAAGTTAGCGCATGGCGAATGCCACGGTCCGCCAAATACTGTTCAAAAGAAAGCACGGTAAACTGGGGGCCGTTTTCGGATACCAGAACGTCTGGCAGTCGATGGGTTGCGAATAATCTGTCCAATTTCCTGATGACGGATTTGATTGTGGTACTTTTCATTTCATGGATTTCAAGCCAGTTTGAGTAGGCATCCACCGTTACTAGGAATGTGTGTCCTTTAGTAGGTCCCACAAAGTCAATATGAATACGGGACCATGGTCCCCTGGGTGTTTCCCACTCTGTTGGGGTTGCTTTCGGTGGGGCATTGCTAACTTCCTGGCATTTACAACAAGTCTTTACCCAGGCCTTGATTTGCTTGTCGATACCCGGCCACCACGCATAGCTTCGTGTGAGCGCCTTCATGCGTACGATGCCGGGGTGGCGTTCATGCAAGGTTTTCAATACCGCTTGTTGCAGCCACTCTGGGACGATGACTCTATCCCCCCAAATTATGCAGCCTTTCTGGGAAAACAGTTCCGTCTGTTGATTCTTGAAAGGACTGAAGTTGTCAGGGATTTGATCCAATGGCCATCATTGCTCGACCCAGCTAAGGACTTGCGCCAAAACGGGATCGCGTTTGGTTTCTATCGCGATATCTCGAGCTGTCAGTGGTGGTGATTGAAGTGTCTCAATCTGGAGCGTCGCGACAGTTGGAGCTGGGTCGTCAATGGTTTCCAGAAGTGGTGCACAGCTTAGTGCATCAGCGTGGGGGATGGCTTTCCCCGGGCGGTGTTGCAGCTTATAATTATATGCAGCCAAGAATTCTGACCAGCGAGTCATTCTGGGAGATAATATATAAGGGCTTGTCCCCCGCTATAATCCCCAGCAAAGGTTTGTGGTCGGTAACTAAAGTAAAAACTTGCCCATAAATATATTCATGAAATCGTTTAACAGCAGAAACGACAGCAAGAGCCTCTTTATCGATTTGACTATAGTTACGTTCAGCTTTTGATAGCGTTTTTGAAAAGTAGGCAATAAGGGCTTCACTACCGTTTGGTAACACATGGCTCAAAATGGCACCCACTCCGAATGGTGATGCATCACATGTAATCGTTAAGGGCAAAGTCTCATTATACTGCATCAAAACAGCGTCTGAAGTCAATAAGTTTTTTACTTGTCGGAACGCGTGTTCCTCTCATTGTCCCCAGACCCAGGTTGCCTTTTTGTCCAACAGACAATGTAGGGGCTCGGCTACGGTCGCTTTGTGGGGCAGGAACACGTTGTTAAAATTGATAAGGACCAGGAAAGCTTGGAGATCAGTCTTATTTCTGGGCCTTGGGGCATTTTCGATTGCCCTTAGCTTGCTATCGGTGGGGTGAATGCATTGTTTATCAATTAAGTACCCCAAAAATTCTACTTTATCCATACACAGTTGACACTTATTTTTTTTTACTTTAAGGCCAGAGTCTTTCAATTTCTGAAGAACTAAACTCAGGCGCTCCCTTAGTATTTTTCTAGTCGGAGCAGCAATTAAAACATCATCAAAATAAGGTACAACCCCTTTTATACCATGTAGTAGTCTCTCCATCAAGCTCTGAAAAATTCCTGGGGCCACGCTAACTCCGAATTGGAGTCGGTTGCACTTAAATGCACCTCGGTGCGTAACGATCGTTTGTGCCTCTGCCGTTTTTTTATCTACAGGCAGTTGTTGGTATGCCTGTGCTAAATCCAATTTAGTAAAGACTTTTCCACCCCCCAGGGAATGGAGAAGGTGTTTTACCACCGGTAACGGGTAAGCGTTCTGCTGAAGGGCGTGATTCAGGGTGGCGCGGTAGTCCCCACAAATTCTTAACAATCCATCCGGCTTGATGGGCGTTACGATTGGGGTTTCCCAGGGAGCGTGGTCGGTTGGTTCTAACACACCCTGGGCTATTAATTTATCAAGCTGCTCATCAATCTTTGGTTTAAGGGCAAGTGGAACTCAACGAGACTTAAGGCGGATGGGAGCTACTTTGGGATTAAAGTTAAATGATATCGGGGTCCCCTTGTACTCGCCTAATTTATCTGTAAAGATGTCCTGAAACTCCCGGACGATGACCTCTTCCCAGTCATTGCTGTTGGTTCGGTGAATGCCGGCTACTTCAATTCCAAGTGGGGCGAACCATTGGAGGCCTAACAAACTAGGCCAATCCCTGTCGACTATGGTTAGTGGTAGGGATGCAGTACGATTTTTAAATGAGACATGGACTTTGTTAGATCCAATGACTGGAATTCGATTTCCCTGATAGTCCTTAAGTATGATTCTTTGGAATCTGAGGTCTTGCCGCCAGACGGTGGGGATTAATTGTTTAAGGGTTTTCCAGGAAACCATCGAGAGGGATGATCCTGAATCGACTTCCATCATGCAGGGCTGGTTTTCGATGGCGACCTTCACCTGGATCTTTTTGGCATCTAATGATGAGGCGTGACCAATCGTAATGGTTTGGTGTTCCTCTTCCCGTTTCGTTGATTGGCTGGTGGTTTGTTTCTGTAGGAGTGGTTGTTCCATTGGTGGGTTAAGTATTCCCGATTCACACGATGACTTCCTGTGTGCTGGTGGTAATAGGTCCCCCTCTGAGGTGGACTGGATCCTTGCTTGCTTCTACAGACTCTTCCGATGTGACCTCTTTTCCTGCACACATGGCAGAGCGCGTTGAGGAATTTGCAGTCTGATCATGGGTGGTTTGCCCCACAACCAGCGCATTGGTACTGCACTCTCTGGTTACATTGATGGCGTTGGTCTCGTTCAGACCAGAGCCGGTTGACCTCTTCTTCATCACTTTTTGATGACGATTCGAGGTCCTCGTGGTGGGCTGTCATTGCCTGTCCTTCCAGGTGAGGTGAGATTTCACCGGCGAGTTGGCGGAGCAGGGCGTCGATGCGGAGCATTCGTGCAGCCGATTTCCTGGTTGCTTCTGCTGCAGTAGCATCAGCAATGGCATCTGCAAGGCTAATGTCACCTTTCACCATCAGCTTACTTTGTGTCGCAAGTGCATCTAATCCCAGAACTATTCGGTCTCTCAGGGCCTCTTCGAGGTCGGCGAACCCGCAGAGGCCTCCCAAATTCCGGATATCCACAATGAAATCTGCAACGCTTTCTCTCTTCCACTGGTCTCTCTGATAAAATTCATGTCTTCGAACAAGCGTTGGTACGGTTGGTGCATAGTGGGCCCGTAGAAGGGGCTCGAGGATGTCCCAGTCCATGGACTTCACCTCAGCTGGTTTGGCTAGTGCCTTGGCCATCTTAAACACGATCGGCCTGCAGTGAGTTAGGAATACCGCTCGCTTCTTTCCGGTAGTGGCATCCTTCAAGTTGTTGGTTTCCAGAAACATCTGGAATTGGTCCATATATGAGTCCCAGTCTTCTTGTGCCGGGTCGAATAGAGCGGGTGGTATGATGCTGCTAGACATGGTTCAGCTGTTGGTGCGTCTTCAGCCACGTGCTCTGTTTAGCGTTCTGTAGTGTTCAGTCAGCTCTGACGTCTCCAAATCCCACCTTCGTCGCCAGTGTTAAGTTCTGCGCATGGGCACAAGAAATGGAGATGAGACGATGAACAGTGAACTTCAACTCTTTATTTAACATTGTGGAACAGAGCAAAAACTACGGCAGCAATGGCCCCTTTTATAGGCAAGCTGCTGATCAAATAACCAATAAGAAACGGGAAGCGTTAGTTCCCTTAACCAATGAAGGAGGCCCGCTAATAGCCAATCAGATTCTCCTGAACGGACCAATCAGATGTCACTATTATCAGCCAATCAGAAGTGCAGGGCCAGAACCCTGCACTTTTCTAAAGGTTTTAATAATCTTTATTTCAGCACTTTTATTAATTTACAACATGATGAACACTTGAGGATAAAGATGGTTATTATTATCGGTTTGCAAATAACAGGGCCTCTTAGATCTGTACTCTGCATAGCAAAGCCTCCATTGGCACAGCTTCCAATCTTTGCTAAAAGAAGAAAAAGAAACAGAACTAAAATGATCCCAAAGATAAGAGCAGCAGACTGATATCCCAGCAGAATGATCCCAAAGATAAGAGCAGCAGAGTTCCAAAATACAGTCTTTCAGTATCTCTGATCTGAAGATGGAGAAATTCGTTTTGTATTCTGGAAAAACGACATCAGTCATGGCTGGTTTCATTCCCAGCCCTTGTAAAACCCTGGCATGTCTCATGTTGAGTAAAATAAGGTCAGTGCTAATCTCTCTTGGCCATTTTGCTTGGCTTCTGCAGCAATGCTTGAACAAAATAAAATACTGACCTCTATCTATTGAGACCATGGCCCAAGAGGGGAAATAGGACATCCCCTGGTCTTGACAGATCCATCAGCCCAGGCACAAAGCAACCTCTTCAAGTTGTTTAGAGGACACTCGAGCCAAGCTGCTCTTGGCATCATTTACTTATTCTTACTACCTGGAATAAAACTGAAAAGCCTAATAAAGTGAAGCTTGTCACTGTGACAATTTGTGTCATTGCCCAGAATGCCATTTCTAAAATTCTGTGCCAGTGGGAAAAGACTACTACTGTTGGCATTTGGAGCAGGAATACCTCTGCTACAGGATGTGATCTGTGGCATTGCAATCAGGAGCATAATTTTAGTCCAAAGGTGTAGCTTAAAAGAGCGTGGTAGCTACCTATGGAGGAGGCTGCTATTAATTTTATTCCAAAATCTACAAAATTAACTTGCATAATTCTTGAGTACTGGTGGTTTGTTGCTTCTTTTTTTTTTTAAGACTAGGAATCATTTTATGGGAAATGGGGATCTTTCAGATCAGGCAGGCAAAGGGCCTGCAGAGATGTTTCTTACTGCTTACCACATTTTTTTTTAAGTAAGTAGGAAAAATAAGGGAAATATCTTGTTTCCATGGAAAGCATGAGCCTCTGAATTACTTTCATTGTAGAATGAAAGTAAGAATTGTAGAATTTCAAGAACGAATCTCACCCCATAATTTGGTCTCATAAGCAATCTTAAAGAATAAAAAATTATGGGGTGACTGCTCTTCAGAATTTTGCTTAAAACTGTAGCTACTTATAACACACTCAAGTATTTTGTGTAGCAGAACGGTGCCCCCCGAATCATCATGTCACTCAAACCGATGTGTAGAGGCCTGAATAAACTCCCATATAATATTTTTCATACGGTGAAAATAACCAGTGGCTTTATTATTCTACAAACAGTCATCAAGAAGGTGAGCTTAGCCATTAGATCAATTTTGTTACGAGCTAGATCCAGGATGTCTGAGATGGAATATATTATTTTACTTGACAAAATGACAATCATGCCTCAAAACCTCCATAAGTTCTATATAACAGGAGTGGGGGAAAAGGAGGGAGGGGAGGAAGGGAGGAAATGAAAAGGCAATTAAGAAATAATTCATCTATATGGCATGTGTGTCGAGAAATTTGTTCATCCTATTGTTGTGAATGAATAAATGTGTTAATAAAGTTATCAAGAGCTTGAAGTCAAGTGCAGGGTTCTAGCCTGATTGGCCGTTAATGGTGACTTCAGATTGGTCCGTTCAGGTGAATCTGATTGGCCATTAACGAGCTCTCCCATTGGTTAACGGAGCTAGCGCTCCCAAGTTTTCATTGGTTGAATAGTTAATAAGTTGCCTATATAAGGAGGCCCGTTGCAGCCATTGAGCCGAGCTGTCACACCATGTTAATAAAGAGTTTTGAAGTTAACTATTCTACCGGCTCATCTCCATTCTTCGCGCCCACGCTCAGTCCTTAACACCTATCACCCTGCAGTAACTGGACCACTGCAGAGTTGCATATAATCCTGTGTTATTAACCATATTAATTCATAGCCCAAATTTATCCCACATCTATATCTTGCCTTCACTTTTCCAGATAGAGTGCAAAGTCACTCAGCAGGCTTTCATAGTTAAGGTGGGACTGGAACTCAGCACCTCCTGTTTTCCTGCATGGTGCCTTAACAATCTGACTTTAAGGTTTTAATTAATTGAGTTTTATGGTTGTAAAATGATTTGATGCCATTTATTTTTTGATTGGGAGTTGCCCAGAGTTGGTTGAAGTATAGACAGCTACATAAATTTGTAAATTAATAAATAAATAGCATGAAGATACCATGTTTCTCCAACAATATGGCCTCCCCCAATAGGAAGTCCCAGCATGTTTTATAGGCATAAAATGAAATTAAGCCCCTCCCCCCATATTAAGGCCTATATTAAAAACATGCAAAATGGGAGAGAATGGCGGGGGGCTTGCTGTTAGGAGCGCAGGCAGCCATGCTTTGCCACCAACCTCCCTACTGTCACCAAGTACTTTTGCTGCACACCTGGATATGGTGCTGCCTGTGTTGACCTCAGTATTGGTGGGGCACTTAGTATCAGGAGACCTTCTGTCACCATTGCTTTCCCTTCTCTCCATGCTGCTGCGGCATTGGGAACAATGCTACAGTGTTTGACACAGCCATGCGGCGTTTGGCGCAGCCATGCGGGGCCAGCCAGGGCTCCTTCCTGCAACTGGAGCCCGGCAGAGACACTCGGCTTCAGGCGTTCCTGTCGCTGCCTTCCCGGGCATCGTTCGAAGGCAAAGCTCATTTTTTTAAAAATGATGCCCTACAATGACAAAGCCTTTCCTGCCTGAGAGGGCAGCCCAACCTCACGTGGGGAGATGAATCTCCTGGGGCCAGAGCACAGGATCGGCCTACCCTGGGAGAAGCGGCCAGCTGCCATCCCTGCCTGGCACCAGGCAGAGCGCAAAGAGCTTTGCCTGGGGTGCCCAGTGCAGCTGACAGGCAGGCCCTCCTGGTTGTAATATACCAGGAAGAGGTTGATGGCTCCTGATATGTGCTACAAAAAATGGATGTGTGCGGTTGTTGATACATTGCTGTAGAGAAAGCAATAACTTTAACAAAGAAACAGATATGCTAGGAGATAAATAGGTTTGATATATATTTTTCAAAATCTGAGAAACGTATAAGGAATCTACTATTAAATTAAAAGGAGCTTTTTGAAACTGTTGAAACGCAATAAGAGATGCAGCAAGTTCTGCCTGTTGAGCAGAAGATTGCGGAGGGGTAATTTTAGTTTTCCACTCTCCCTCCTGGTACCATGCACAAGCACCATACATTTTCCCCCATCGGCATAAAGCGTAGGTGCATCTACTAATGGAGATATTGAGAGGGGGGAATGCCATTCAAAAGGGAGAGTTTTAAGAAAAATGAACCGTGGGTCAGCTGGTAAATGGCAAGAAATTTGCCCTGGCCACTCTTCTAAAGCGTATTGTAGTTCTTCTGAATTACACCATAGCATTTCCCACGTAGTCAATGAACAAGGAGTGAATATTAAAACAGGCTCACATCCCATAAGTTGTTTACCTCTTTGTCGACCTTTAAAGATCAACTGGGAATATGCAGAGGCTTTACTAGTGATTGTGGTCCGTGGGGTGTGAGACAAATGCAGCCATTCTAAAATCAAAACCTGTGTCTGATGAAATTGCATAATGACAGCTGTGGGTCTCTGAACAGTGTTTAATAAAGCAATTGATAAAGGACAATTTTCTATAGCCCGATCCACCCATCTAGTAGCTAGTAAATGGGAAATGTCTTTTAATGCCTGCAACTGCTCTTTATTTAGAATGATAACATCGGATGGGGCTTTACCTTGCGTGAGAGCATTAAAGAGAGGAGCTAATGTAGCTGTAGTCAAACCCAAATAAGGACGTGCCCAATTTAAGGTTCCCAGGAACTGTTGTAAAATCACAAGTGTTGGTTTTGGGGGAAGTGTTGGGAGGGGAAGGGAAGGAACAGCAGCTGAAGCAAGTAACTTGTGACCTAAATAGGAAAAGGGAGGTTTGGATTGTATTCTTTCTGGGGCTATAATGAGCCCTGCTTTACTTAAAATGGAGGTCAGACACGGCAGAGTTTTTAATACCGTGCCTTTTGGACCAGGTGCAGATACCAATATATCATCCATGTAATGATAGATTAAAAAATGAGGATATTTATCCCTGTATGGTTGCAAGGTTAAATCCACAAAAAATTGACACATAGTTGGACTGTTTAACATACCTTGCGGTAAGACCTTCCATTGATATCGTTTGGTAGGTCTTTGATTATTTAAAGTTGGTACTGTAAAAGCAAATAATTTTCTATCTGACTTGTGTAATGGAATGGAGAAAAAGCAGTCTTTTAGATCGATAATGACAAGGTCATACTCTTGAGGAATTATATTAGGATTTGGAAGACCACATTGCAGGGGTCCCATTGGAAGGAGGATCGAATTCACAGCCCTTAAATCCTGAAGGAGGCGCCAAGCGCTGTTTTTCTTTTTGATAACAAAAACTGGGGTATTATATGGACTCAATGAGGGTTCTAGATGACCTCTATCTAATTGTTCTTGAACAAGAGAATGTAAGGCTTCAAGCTTTATAGAAGGGAGAGGCCACTGATCAATCCACACAGGGTTATTGTTAGTCAAATATAAGCGAAGCATGGTTAATGGAGGGTAAGTTGCACATTAAACTGTGACATAAGGTCTCTTCCCCACAAATTAGTATACAGAGGAAATACAGCTGGTTTAATATAAGCAACACATTGAGACTCAGGGGAATGGGCTTTTACCCAGTTTCTGCTAATGCGAGTCTCCTGGAGTCCCCCCACTCCTCTCACTGCTGGTGCCACATCTGCAGGCCAGGTGTCCGGCCACTCAGCGGTTCGGATGACGGAAATATCCACTCCAGTATCTAAAAGACCAAGAAAGGATCGACCATTCAATAAGAATGTCACCGTAAGTTTCCGTTGACTAATTGGTCTTTCAATTGCATAGAGTTGCTCTTGTTGTTGGTCTAAGAGCACAATCATTTTTGCCACAACATCCCCCTCATTTATAGTAACTTCTGTATTAGCTAGTACAGATAGACAGACATCAGACAATACAGTGGGGTCATGCAGAAAAGGAGAGGCAAGAATACCTTGTTCAGCTAAATCCCTTACAGGAAAAACTAGCACTGGAATATCGGGGGGCATATGAAAAGGCTGAACAGGATGTACAAAGAGAAAGTCAGCGACACCAGGGAGATAAGTAACAGTTTCATTAGCAACAAGATCGTAAGCGAAAGAAGAAAAATTGCAAGTTTCAGCAGCCTTTGTTGTGGGGCTAGCTGCCTGCCCCATTTCTAGTTTCCCTGATTCAAAAAAGGTTTTTGAATGATTGCAGGGTTATTCTGCTGTTCATTCTTTTGGACTCTGCACTGATTAGCCCAGTGATAGCCCCTTTTACATCGAGGGCATGGCATTTTTGGGTGAGCTAACTGGTTTTTTGACATATTTGCTCCCCCACCTGGGGCTCTGCATTGTCTCTTAAAGTGACCTGGCTTGCCACAATTAAAACAATTACCCATTTTGTGAGTATTTTGTTGGGAAATGGGAAGAAGAGAGCTCATGTTCTGCTGCATGCCTTCAGTAATGGCTGTAGCCAGAGTAGACATGGAATGGGATGTGGTTCCTATGATTCGGCAGGCTGTAAGATAATCTGCCAAGGTAACATTTTTCTTATTAATTAAAGGTTGCAAAACTTTCTGACAATCAGCGTTTGCGTTTTCAAAAGCAAGTTTTAAACTTAATTCATTACAAGCATCCTCATTATCAATTTGTCTCTCTAAGGCTTCTGTCAGACGGTTTATAAAGGAGGAAAAAGGCTCAGAAGGTCCTTGAATAATCTTAGAGAAAGATTTGGGCATGCATCCCGCATTGTCAATTTTTCGAGCTGCGGCCAAAGCACAATCCTGTAATATAGGGAAAGCAGCTATGTCTGTGGCAGTCTGCTGGGCAATGGTAAGCATAGTGCCCATACCGTTAAGCATATCTAAAGTGACATTTGCCGGCAAGCCTCTAGCGGCTGTGGCTGCGGTACGTTTGTGAAATTCTGACTCCCAGACCAAAAATTGTGAAGGCGTGAGAATCATGGTAAATAATGTACGCCAATCAGCATTTATCAAGTCAGCGCCTGGTTGGGTTATTGATCCTAAAAGACCCTGTACATAACGAGATTGAATACCATTTTTCTTGCAAGCTGCTTTTAAATCCTTAATTATTTTATACGGCATTGGGGTATACTGAGGAGCTGGGGGATTGCCGGCTTGTATGATAGGATAAAGGGAGGCAGCTGCAAGGGTGTCCTCATCCATTTCCCCTTCATAAAAGGCTTGTTGAATGGCTTTTACAACACCCCCTCCACCTCGGGAGGGTGGTGGAGGACACAGGGGCTCTACATTTAAGGAAGTGGATTGAATGGAGGGAGGCTCCCGTAATGACTTATGATCATCGGGAGCAGAGGGTTGAAGGATAGAAAAGTTATCATAACTTGGCGGGGGAGTTTCAAACACATTCCCTGCTTCTATTTGATAATGGACTTTTAAAGCCTCCATAATTTTTCTCCAAGTGACCAAAATGCCAATAGGTGCACAAGGAGGATTATGGAGATGTTCACCAATTTTTTTGCCAAACGGAAATTTTTAAGGACCCTTTCTCTGGATAATTGGGACAATGTTGCCACACATAAGCCAATAATGTAGCAATAGGTTTCTTTTTTATAGGAGAGCCCTTTAAATTAGCAGAGTATTTAGAAGAAGAAGCGACTAACTCCCTCAACTCCTTCAGATGCTGCGTCTGCTATTGAGAAAAGTTTCCACCCATACTTACGAAAAGTCGAGACCATGTTTCAGATCCGATGAAGTGCAATTCGCTTCAGGCCTGGCGATGCAAAGCTCCCATCGAGCGGATAAGATATGGGCGCGTCGCTGCGTATCCCCCTTAGGGAATCACGTCGGGGTCACCAGAATGCGGTATCTGCCATCCCGCATCTGATGGGCGGCTCATGAAAGGGAGCGAAGGGAAGAGAAATGACAGGAAGCGAAGTTTCCTCTTGATGATGAGCGCACCCTGAATGTCTTGGCACACGCTCTTTTATTGTGCTTTTTTACAAGAAAATGATTTAATTAAAAAGCTCAAGTCAAACATGTTAATCTCATCAGGATGTGTATGTTTACAAAGCTGCATACCGGACAGATTATTTACAAAGTGGATAAGCCTATTTAACAAACGTCTATCTCCTTGTCTTCTCGTACGTGCCTTGCAAAGGTCACTGGAGAGACAGAAGTTAATGATTACACGTGAATGATACAATGTTGCGAATGCTTAAATGATACATAGTTGCAATGATACATAGTTGCAATCACATGAATGATACATAGTTACAACACATTTGCATCAAGACAAATTCCTTACGTCTCCAATCATACTTGGCCAACAAAGAATTTTATTCTATTCTCAAATTTTTTAATCAGGATC
This sequence comes from Hydrophis major, assembly GCA_033807585.1. Classification (NCBI taxonomy): domain Eukaryota; kingdom Metazoa; phylum Chordata; class Lepidosauria; order Squamata; family Elapidae; genus Hydrophis; species Hydrophis major. Next base: position 201,824,071 of record CM066331.1, read on the forward strand.
TTAAATCAGGAGTGGGTAACTTGTTGCTTGAATATCAACCGGAATCTGTGATCGTTTGTTATTATACTTTCCAGTTCTATTTAGAAAGACTTGATGGCAAATCAACTCAACTCACAATTTTCTGCCAGTTTCCACCAAAAAATTAATGAAGTCATGTGCTAGATTCTTGAAAAGGTTTAGTTTGCTCAACTTTTACCATGTTCCATTCCCCAAATTGTATTATTGTATGCTGCTTGGAATTGCTTTTTTGTAAGATAGGAGGAAGGGAGTGAGGGAGGGAGAGTGAAAGAGAGAGAGAGAGAGAGAGAGAGAGAGAGAGAGAGAGAGAGAGAGAGAGAGAGAGAGAGAGAGAGAGAGAGAAAGAAAGAAAGAAAGAAAGAAAGAAAGAAAGAAAGAAAGAAAGAAAGAAAGAAAGAAAGAAAGAAAGAAAGAAAGAAAGAAAAACTCTGTTCACTCATTCTCCTCCCTGGCTGGTATCTGTCTACCAAAAATAACACCATCTTCTTAGCTGTACAACAGCCAACTAATTCTAACTTAGATTAAAAATGGGTTTTTCAGGATCTCATAGTGGAAATTCTCTAATGTGTCTATTATGTTGTCTTTGGAACATCTTTTTCTTAATTCTCACCAGACCCATTCTTGTGTTGCTGAAAATGAGACCCAGCACTGACTATTGACCTTTCCATAATACTATCATTGTTAACTGGTGAGCCAAAGTAAACCAAATTAAAAAGAAATATTGAATCCAAAAAGAGCAAGAAAAGTGCTCTGACATTTCAGCTAAAAATCATTCCTCTCTATTCATTGCCTGACCTTTTAATCTTTCTACTACTTACTACCTTGGCTTTGAGAAATTGGAAAGCAGTACTTAGGGCCAAAGCTTTGCATACTTGACTTTTTAAAGGGTCAAGCTTCCATAAATTATAAAGGTAGACAAATTTTGCACACAAGTCATATCATAATAGTATGATTGTTGGTTAAGGGAGTAGGTATTAAAATATATAGTTGTTGCTTAGGTGAAGAAATATTAACTGTTCAAATTTGGGGGGGGTTAGAGGATGACATTGTTTATTATTGCATGAAGTTAATATTATAAAGTGTCTGATTTGGACAAACTGTACTTAGCATGCATGAAGAATAGGTTTCTTTGTTATAACCATTATTTGTGAAATCTATAAGCCACTTATTAACAGGGAAAGAAATCTAAAGCAGGATGCAGACATAACCTATCTCTCAAGTTCTACTTTTGCAAAATGTCTTTAATAAACAGGCGTTTAAGAAGAGAGGTCTTTTTGGTATGATTTTAGTATTTTCTAGCATTGGTGATTTCAGCAATTGTTTCTTTAAACCAGGGGTCTCCAATGCTTCCAGCTTTGTGGACCAGTGGGGGTAGGGAGAGGGAATGGTTCTGCACAAGCAGCAAGCTCATGTCCTCGTGTTACAGCTCCATTTATGCAAGTGACAGATGCACATTGTCCGGCCACTCACACCAATCAGTGGTGGAATTCAATTGTTTTTACTACCGGTTCAGTGGGTGTGGCTTGGTAGGCATGTCAGGGGAAGGATACTGTAAAATCCCCATTCCCTCCCCACTCCTGGGGGAAGAATAATGCAAAATCCCATTCTCTCCCCACCCAACTAACCTGCTTTCCAGCTCCATTCTCCTGTGCAGGGCACCAAAAGAAGACCCAGCCAATCAGCTGGGACTTGGGAGGCAGAGAATAGATGGAGGCAGGGCTATTTGGAGGTGGTATTTGCCGGTTCTCCGAACTATTCAAAATGTCCACTACCAGTTCTCCATAACTGGTCAGAACCTGCTGAATACCACTTCTGACACCAATGGAGCAGTGCACACTTATGCGCTCAGTTGCTGCTTGCGCAACCCAGTTATGAACGGGCCATGGCCCTGTACCTAGCCGTGGCTCAGGGGTTGTGGACCCTTGCTTGAAGCCATCATGCATCAATGTCATTTTCACTGCTTTGATTCCCTCCTCTCAAACCAACAAAAACTGTTCATCAGTTAAAACTATATCCCTTTACAAACCTTGCTCTCTGGGAGAATACCATGGCAATCAGGATAGGTCGGATTAATAGAAACATTTCACCCATCAAAGGCAATAGGTGACATATTTTTTTCCCGTTAGATAGGGCAAAAAGAGTCTTAGATGTAGATTATCTTGATGCCAGATTTCAGAGGAATGTTGGAAATAAGGACATTCTTAGAATCCATAATGGGCTTAAAGATACTTCAGTTAGGATTGATTTGCATTTTGGCAATTCTAGTTAATTGTTTCTAAGTGGAAAAAAGAAACGACACAGCTAATATATTGATTTTTTTTATCCAACCCCTAACTTCTGATTGACTGTTTGATTACCATTGAACTGGTATTAATTCTTAGCAACACAGGCTTTTTCCAGGATGATGTGTCCTGAATCTGGCCTTTAAACTTCTCAGTATAATAGTGCATCCATTGCTTTAACAATAGAAGATAATAGTTGTAACTCAGGAATCTATTGTGGGTTCCTTGGTGCTGTCTGAGCTTGGTTGTTTTCTTGCAAATGTTTCATTGCAAACTAACATCACCAGTAGTACTTTTTCCTGTGATTTTAAATGCTCCTTCTAAGTCTAGCAGTGATGATGTTACTTAGTTTGGTAATGAAGAGACTGCAAGAAAACCATTAAACTCAAACCCACAATCCATTATCCAATAATCAAATCCATTTCACTATTTTAATCAACATCTGCTCTAACTCAATGCCATTTTTTTTTTTGTCTTTCACTTTGACAAAGGAATAAAAGGTGTGTTTTCATCTTGAAACTCAACAATTAAGTCTTTCAATAACTCTTGATTGTTCTCTAGATTCTACTGAGAGTCTTAAACATTTTACTGACTTATGGGCCGTGTCCAGTGGTGAGATTTAATTTTTTTTACTACCGGTTTTGTGAGCGTGACTTGGTGGGTGTGGTGTGGCTTGGTGGGTGTGGCAAGGGAAGGTTACTGTAAAATCCCCATTCTCTCCCCACCCCACTAACCTGCTTTCCAGCTCCGTTCTCCTGTGCAGGGCAACAAAAGAAGACCCAGCCAATCAGCTGAGACTTGAGAGGCAGATAATAGATGGGGTGGGGCCAGTCAGAGGTGGTATTCCAAACTACTCAAAATTTCCACTACTGGTTCTCCAGAACTATTCCAAGTTTCCACTACCGGTTTTCCAGAATTGGTCAGAACCCCCTCAATACCACCTCTGGCTGAGTCCTCTCTAGACTTTTGCAAAAGAAGGAATGAAGGTACCCTCAAATATATACTTTGGTCATTTCCCATATGGATTGCTGCAATATTTTGTACATAGGGCAGCAGCTCTTGAAGCCCCTCTGGAAGTTACAGCTGGGTACATTATGCTAATCCACACACTTGGTCTTTCACTAGCATGAAAAATCACATTGGACAAATCCAGCTACAGGGGTCATGCATCACATTCTCTCTTTTTTAAAACGACACAGTTCAGAGACCAAACAATAATAGCATTCTACTTTAATTCATGGGGAAGTTTTATTGCAGAAAAATAAAAGTTTGTTTTTTCCGATGCAACTGTGGCTTTTACGGTTATTATTGTAGCTATGCTCTATTTCTTTTTACTACCTTTTTATTTTTATACTTCAGCCTTATTTTAATATTCTCTCTGTAGGGATCTTATTGCTACCCTTATGACTTGTTTCTTTCTAGTCTGTTTCTACTTTTATGATCTCCATATATTTATTCTTAACATCTTTACATACTTTCCTTTTATTAGGTTTCTATCCCAACGAAGGTTCACGTGGTCCACATGATGCTCCTGCCTCTTATTTTCCCCACACAAACCTTGTGATATGGGTTGGGCTGAGAGAAGGGGGGAGGGGAGAGCCCAAGGTTACCCAGTTGGCTTCCATGTTGAAGTTGGGACTGGAACTCACAGTCTCCAGATTTCTAGTCCAGCACTTTAACCACTACACCAAACTAGTTTTGCATTCTTTCTTGAAATTTATCTCTATAGGTCATCTATGTTTCTTCTTTCAGTATCTTTTCTCTTTTATTATAACCAGGACCTCCTCAAGGGAGGTGAAAGAAATCAAGATGACAGCTGCAACCATGCATTGGGATTCAGAGCATAGCATGGAGGCCTTAACACACATGTATGTGATTAGCAGTGTTGTGGTTTTGCTAAGCTTCAATAGTTTTATCTATTTTGAGGAAATCGTTTTTTTATATTTATCTTGTTTGCCACCCAGAGGGTTTCTTGGATAAATGGATAAATACATAGTACTCAGCTTTGTTCAGGTATTTTCCCACGTCATTATAGTTGTGCTTTTAAAGTTGTAGCAACATTTCAGCAGAATCTCATCTGCCATCATCAGGCTTCTGTATTGTGTTCGTCTGTGAGTCAGACTTTTACAGTTGTTTCAGTTTTAAATTTGGGGCTAGCCTACTGCTGTGCCAGAATGGTTTTTTCTTCATCCTGATTGGTTGGGAGTCTTGGTCTGTGTTTATTGGTCTTGGAGTTTGCTGTGTTCTGCTTGATTGGTGTTTCTTATATCTTCTGTCTGTTTTGTGGCTTTTTGTGTGTGTGTCTTGATTGGCTGGCAACATTGTGTTCCGGTATTGGAGTCTTTTAGTGCAGTTTGGCTCCGAGTAAGTGGATAGCTATCATTTGTTAGGAAGCTAGGTTTCATCTGGGTGCCTGGTTGGGGTGTGTTTGAGCTGGAGGTATCAGGGGGGATCTGTTTGTGCCCAGGTGTTTGCCTGGCTAGTGCTGTGGAGATTTTTTTGTTTGTGAGTGCAGGCTTCCAAATAATTGACAGTCTGGTGGAATCATCTCTTCTATTCACGCTTTCAGGTCTTTTTTCAATCTCTATGGCTTCTCTGATAATTCTGTGGCTGGGATTTTCTATAGTGGCTAGGGTTTGGGTGCCATTGAAGTTGATGCTATGACCTGTGGCTTTCATGTGTTGGACGAGTGAGGAAGTGTGTTCCAGTTTTTTTACTGCATTTTTGTGTTCATCCAGGCAGGTACGTATTCTTCTATTGGTCTGTCCAATGTATGTGGCTGGGCATGATGCACAGGGGACTTCATATATGCCTTGGTTTTCCAGGTCAATTTTATCTTTGGGGTTTCTAAGGATGGCTGCTATTTTTCTGTCTGTTTTGAAGGCAGCCTTGATGTGATGCCTGTGTAGTATCTTACTGATTTTGTCTGTAGTACCTCTTATGTAGGGCAGGACATCCCACTCCGAGCTCAGCCTGCCAAGTGAGCGCCTCTGCCCGATGCCCGTGCTGCGTTTGGAGCTGCCGGCACTTTTGGAGACACGTGGGGATGGGGATGGGATGGGCGAGGGGTGGAAAGGTTGGGTGGCTTTGGGCTCTCTTCACCGGACCCACCGGCCAGGGAAGCAACGCTGCAGCAGCATGGGGAGAAGGGAAAGCAACGGTGGCGGAAGGTCTCCCGATACGAAGTGCCCCACCAATGCCAAGGTCAATGCAGGCAGCACCGTATCCAGGTGTGCAACAAAAGTACTTCCTAACAGCAAGCCCCCCTGCCATTCCCCCCCCATTTCACATGTTTTAATATAGGCCTTAATTTGGGGGGAGGGGCTTAATTTCATTTCATGCCTATAAAACATGCTGGGACTTCCTATTGGGGAGGCCGTATTGTTGGAGAAACACGGTAGAAATGTCTTCATCTATATCAGCAAAGCCCATGTCTGCCTCTCTCTTACAAAGATTAATGTACTTGGTGTGGCTGATACATATCTGCACAGAGAAGTGACTGTATGTCTATATATGTATGCATATACACGTACCTGGGTAAGTGCATTGCTCTTCTCTCTGCAGAAAATTTTCTAGATCTGTTAGGATCAAAAGCGCCACTGAGGAATCTTAACTGCAATTGTCAGAATGGCCACCTATATATAGAATACACGAACAGCAGGCAAAAGCTCACAAATACAAGGGGGAAATATAAAGGATAACATGAAGAAAATAAGACCGCAGAAAGAACAATGAGGGATAACTAACAGGTACTGCTAAGCATATGAATGAGCAATCACACACCAATCTTTTCCCCCCTCTTTAGATTCTAAACAGTATATTATTAGATCTCAGCTGAATGTGACGCTGAGCCACATAATGCCATTGTGTAGCACCTGCAATACCAGATTCAACATGGTGGTTTTCACTCAGAACAAAATACAGCCTCTTAAAGTGCTGGGTTTAAAATGATTCCAACATTCTTATTCATTCATTTATTTCAGCCTTTACTTTGCTCTTTGATCAAACAGTCCTCAGGATGATTTACCAAGAAAAATGAAATTGCTGCCAAATCCCCTTCCACACACACACAAAAATCTACTAACAGAGAGTTGGAAAGGACCCTGGCTGAGGAATTCTGGGAGTTGAAGTGCACAAGTCTTAAAGTTGCCAAGTTTGGAGACCTCTGCCCTATACCATTTGCAGACAAATGGCTGTCCAACCTCTTAAAAGTTTCCAGTGTTGGAGCACCCACATCTTCTGAAGGCAAGCTGTTTCATTGGTTGATTGTTCTGTCAGGACATTTCTCCTTGGTTCTAGGTTGCTCCTTTCTTTGATTAGTCTCCATCCATTGCTTCTTGTCCTGCCTTCAGGTGCTTGGGAGAATAGGTTGACCCCCTCTTCTTTATGGCAGCCCCTCAAATAGTGGGGCACTGCTTTGATGTCACCCATAATCACTACCTGATTCTGTTGTCATCTGCTCAATCCCCCCACTCCTTTACCCTCAAACTAACCTCTATTGACCTCACCCCCGTTCCTAAGAGGGGCATGCATAAGTGCACAATCGTGCCTACCGTCCCTATCCTATTGTCCCCAATTATTAGTTCCTATTTCTTATATTTAAACTTATGTTTGTTCTTATTTCTATTGTATTGTAAGCTTTTGACAAAATAAATAAAAAGTAAACATACACAATTCCTGCAACTGTTCTTTATTTATCTTAGTTTCCAGCCCCCTAATCAATCTTTGCTGCTGTTCTCTGCACTTCCTAGAGTCTCAGCATCTTATTTTTACATCATAGCTATCAAAACTGATGCAGCATTCTAAGTGTGGCCTTACCAAGGCATTAAAAGTAGAAGGAAAGAGAGTAGGGAAGGGAGAAGGGGAAAAAAATAAGTTTGTGATGTGTTTGTGATGGGTTCAGTAGCCGCATAGCTTAGAAATCAAAATATATCCTCAAGCTGACTGCTTTTATTTTACACTGGCCTCGACCTATTCCCTAACGATTAGCTTCTTTTCTACTTTTCTACATCTGCTTTGTATCTTTGTGATTAAATTTAATTGACTTCTCCTCCTCTTCCCTTGGGCTACAGGAAACTCCTAGGAAGCCTTCTGGAAATAATTTGAGGAAGGAGGAGCCACCAGGGAAATGAAACAGTAGCGGTTTTCTCCCTGTAATGCATATTTTTAATTAGACACAAATAGTTTTTTTAACACCATCCCACAACAGAAACAATATAATTCAGTAGCAAGCGATTGATTCTAACATTGTAAACCCTGCAGGGCACATATAATTCTTATATTCTGCTCCTAGTGAATCAAAGTTTATTTATTAAGAATTCAATCCAAGAATTGGTAGCTTTGCGTCCTAGTTTTCCAATGCTGAAAACATATAAATTTTTCCAAGACTTCCAGGGAACAACTTGTACTATATAATATAGTCCCCAAGCTTCTTAAGCAATATCTACCACTGATTTTTATCATCATTCAATAAAACTCCTTTCTTACAGCTCTGTAATTCCTTAATTCAGGGTAGAGTCAGAGCAACTGGATGGAATTGAGTGTTTACTGGCCTTTCCTGATGCCAGACAGAGTTTGCAAGCATCTTCACCACTAGGCCACCATGCCACTCGAAATCATCTTTTTTTCATTTGGTTATATTCTAAATATCCTCCAGGGAGTTTATCAGAATTATGCAAAATTGTATCATTTGTGATGAGACAATAAGGTAACTTCATGGCTTTATGACAGAAAAAAAACCTCATGCTTTCTTGGCTAATGTTTGTTCAATGTTTAGATGTAATCTATGGCTGTATAGCAAGTCTTCCAAATATATTCTCCTTGTTTTAATGTATATTTTCCAAGCTAGAGACCATTTATTGCTACACAGTTTTGTTTATTAGAGTGTTTTAGTGGGCTATAATATTCAATTCCATTCATATATTTAGGGTTTTTTATCTACTATAATATTCTCATGCAATTAATTTAAAGCATAAAGGTTAGAATATATACAACACATATATATGCACACATATATTGCATAATCTACACCAGTTGAAAAAGCCAAAATGAATTTCTCATGTGATGCCAGCAATATTTTAAACTAATCTTACAGGTTTATCATCAGTTTCAGATTAGCAGGCAGTAAAATAAAATAATAAATAAACTGAAAGCAGTAGCATCTTAAAACCAAAGCAGTAATTTTCAAATAGCATCAAAAGGTCAACTTCTGTAATATTAAAAAAAAGAAAGCAAAGTCCTTAAGGTATATTTAAAACAAACTGCAGACTCAGGAGAAAATACATGCATATTAAACTAATATTCTCATGCTTCTCCAGTTAGCAGAAAAAAAGAAGACGCAGATGTATTGATTGATTCAGGGAAATCTGTATCTTGTGGTTCAGTTCCTGCTGTGAGATTTTTTTTTCCCCTTGAGGAATTGACCAAGTGAACTTCCAAGTGTAATTCAAGGTGCTGGTAATTATCCATAAATATGTGAGGACCAGTATATTTTCTGGACCATCTGTTTCCAGTTATCTCTGCCTGTCCTTTAGGAACTGACAAGGTAGGACTGCTTCCAAGTCCCATCAACTAAACAACATCATATATGACAGGACCAGGATGGTATTGCAATGGTATGGTCTATATTTTTTCCTCTGATTCGGTGTGTTTTATTATTTTATTGTTTTCTTATGATGTTTTTAACCTGTTTTAGCTTCCAGAATTTTGAGGTTCTTCACTGGTTGCTGATTCATTTTTAGCTACTCTAGGCCTACAGAAATATAAAGTTTAGACCACAGGAAGTAATTTTCCTTCTCCATTCTAGCTTCCAGCTGGAATCCTATGTCTGGTTGAAGATCTCTCACTTCATGTGGCAGCCTGTTCCACTGGATAACAATTTATACAAGTCAAAAAGAACAGTTTATACAAGTCAAAAAGTTCCTCCTAGTGTATATACTGCACCAACCTTCCTATAATTTTAATTCACTGGTTCACTGGTCTTAAATTTGGGGTAATGGATACTCCAATATTTCATTGTTCTTTGAAATGGTGGGACTCAAAACTGGACACAGGATTCCAGCTGGAAGCTAGAGAGGAAAAATTATTTCCTATGATCTAAATTTATATTTCAGCAACCAATACAGAATCTCAAAATTCTGGGAAGCTAAAACAGGTGAAAATTTTTATGAGAAAAGAAGACAATAAAATAATATCTTTTCCTCAGAGGAAAAAATACAGATTTCATACAATTTCAACAGACACATTTACCATCCTAACACTATGCCCCATGTGATGTTTTTTAACTGATGAGCAGTCTTACCTTGCCAAATCCTGAGGTCAGATAACTGAAGACAGACATCTATAGCAATTACTAGCAGCATGAATTACACCTGGAATTACACCATTTATAATGGTGGAACTCAGATAGCAGTGGTAAGCATACAATTTCTTACCACTGTGTCCATATCTTCTCATGCCAACACATACCTGATGTAGTTTCTGAGAGATGTCTAAGGGCAAATCCATGTAAAATGCATCACAACTTTCCAAACAAGATCTAACTACAATACTCACTACAGTCAAGGAAATGATTCATCCAGCTGCAAGCTCACATCACTCTGAGAAGCACAGAGCTGAAGACACAAGCCTGAAGATGATGAATGAGACTTCATTGAAACATTGCCTAGATACTTCCAATCTTACGTGGGAGAAAACCCGAATAACCAAAGATATATATATATATACATACATACATACATACATACATACATACATACATATATGGATCTTTGGTTATTCGGGTTTTCTCCCGCGTAAGATTGGAAGTATCTAGGCAACGTTTTGATGAAGTCTCATTCATCATCTTCAGGCTTGGTCTTCAGCTCTGTGCTTCTCAGAGTGATGTGAGCTTGCAGCTGCTTCTTCCTTTTAACTGCTAGTGGGGGTGTGACTTGATTGGGTGGGGGCTTGGCTGTGTTCTGATTGGGTGGGGGTATGTTCTCATTGGTTGGGGGTTTGACTGTTCTGATTGGTTGGGGGGTTGGCTGTGTTCTGATTGGCTGGAGGCGTGTTCTGTTCAGGTGGGGGCTTGATTGTGCTCAGGTTAGTCTTAGTTGCAGAAGCCGCACTGCAACTACATCACTACCCACTTCAAACCCCTCTGAGCCATACATGAAGCAACTGACCCCCACCATGAAGATGCAGCACAACCACAAACTCGAAGCCAAACAGCAAGATCACAGCTCACCAGCTCAAACCCTCCAGCAACTAAGACTATCCTGAGCACAATCAAGCCCCCACCTGAACAGAACACGCCTCCAGCCAATCAGAACACAGCCAACCCCCCAACCAATTAGAACACAGCCAAACCCCCAACCAATCAAGTCACACCCCCACTAGCAGTTAAAAGGAAGAAGCAGCTGCAAGCTCACATCACTCTGAGAAGCACAGAGCTGAAGACCAAGCCTGAAGATGATGAATGAGACTTCATCGAAACGTTGCCTAGATACTTCCAATCTTATGTGGGAGAAAACCCGAATAACCAAAGATCCACATACAAATACCCACGAGAACCTCAAAAAACATATATATATTCTTAAGTTTTTGCGGGTACTTACATGTATGGCATTCAGCTTAGTTCGGGTATCATTCACCCAGATGAACACTATACAGAAGCCTGATGATGGCAGATGAGATTCTGCTGAAACATTGCTACAACTTTAAAAGCACAACTACTATGACGTGGGAAAATACCCGAACTAAGCTGAATGCCATACATGTTAGTACCCGCGAAAACTTAAGAATATATATAACTGTACATGTCAAAATCCTTAGCAAAATAATATTGCTAAAAGGTTAGTTTCTGCCATGGAATACTGAAATTTGATACAGTTGAGCATGACAGATCCAACATTTTTTAAAAAAACAAAAGGATTGTCTGCAAAGGGTATAGTCCAAAATGTGAATTTACCAAGAGATCCCAGGGACTTTAACAAACTTTGGAGGCTCAAAATCATTTTAACTGCTGTTAAGAAAGCAAGATGAATGTGTCCATGAAGTCACCGTAAGTGAGCTTGACTTGAGTGATACATTTACCATGGACCAAGTGTTAATCCAGAAGCAACCTAACATACGTGTGTGTGTGTATGTACTTCATCGTCATCACTTATGAATCCAGTCACTTCCCTGCTGTAATTCCATGAGTATTTTTTCAAAAGAAAGCTGGACTTTTTTGTTTTTGCTTGAAGATGTTTCACTTCTCATCCAAGAAGTTCTGAATGAATGGTGGACAATGCAAGGGTTTATATTCTTTGCAATTATCTGGTTATTAGCACTCTTTATGAAAGTTATTGAGGCCACTTGGAGGCTTATCTATGTGGTTAAGGTCATCATATGAATAGTACAAATGGATGTGGAACGGCTTGGAACTGCTGAAAGGACTGTGTTGTAATAAATTGGAGATAGATGGCATAGTATCCTTCCCCTTCTGTCTTCAAGCAAAAACAAAGAAAGAACATTTGCCTTTTGAAAAAACATCTTTGGGATAACCATGGCCTGAGTGACTGAGAATTTCCATAAACATCTCTGCCGTAGTGAAATCATTCTCTTGATGATATCACAAGACATTGCAGATATTGACTTTGAGGATAACTACCTAGAGCCACCAGGCAATGTTCTCCACCTCACCTCTTGATAAAGTGTCCACCAAGAATTATGTTCCATCTGTCTTACTGAGAACAATCATTTGAATAATAAATAGACCACAGGTTTACTTTTTTTTTTTTTAGATTTTGTATCCCACCTTTATTATGTTTAGAAGTAAATATATTTAATACTCTATCCTCCCCCCATTTTCCTCATCACAACAGTTCTGTTAGGTGAGTTGGGCTGAGAGAGAGTGATCAGCCAAAAGTCACCCATTCGGCTTTCATGCCTAAGCCAGGACTAGAACTCACAGTCTTCTAGTTTCTAGCCTGATGTCTTAACCACTAGGCCAACCCTGTAAGAATAGACTCCCTCATTCTGCAAAAACAATTCTCAGTAGCACCTAGGAAGCTGTTTAGTTTGCTAATTAGCATGCACTTTATCATCAGGATAATAAGGATCATTATTATCAAGATAAGGATCTTTGCAATTATTGTGCAAATACACCAATCTCCCATGGTGCCCATTTTGTGAGTGTACACTTATAATTCTGACTCTGAATTCACAAGTTGATACTAGGATTACTTTTGACTGAATAGTATTAGCAGTTTCAAATGCCATCTCTATCTTTGCTTAAAGGAGCTAATAAGCATCTTAGCAGCTTCCTGATTACTCACTTATTGACTATTTATTTGTTACAAAGATTTGCGTGTTGTCTGCAAAAATTTTTGAAGACATTAAGAAAATCTGCCATGCATTCCTATGGGGCATATAACAGGTCCATCTGGTTTTCTTAATAACTTTATTTGTTTATTTATTCACATATTTATTTATTTGACTTATTTGCTGTCCATCTTGCCTAGAGGCAACTGGGTGGTCTACAAACCAAAATGGAGAAGTGGTTTGCTGTAGACTTCACTTCTGATTCTTTTTCTAATCTCCAGTCCTGGAATTTGCTGATTCTCTCCCAAGCCACACTAACCAGATCAAACTCCACAACTTTTTAAAAAATCAGCAGAGATCAGCTTGGTGAAGAGGGGCTTTGTGCCACGACACCTACATTTATACTTTGCCAAAGTTAGGGCTTTATAGAACATTACATTTTGCACAGTTCTATTATTACAACAGCTACATATTTCTAACCTCCATTAATGAGACTGGCCATTTAAAAATGCTACATTAATTTGTAATTGCACAATAAAACTAGATGAATTGGCCTATACAGATAGTCCTCGACTTACAATATTTTGTTTAGCAACTGTTCAAAGTTACAGTGGCATTATAAAAAGTAACATGACAGTTTTTCCACACTTACAATCATTGCAGAATCCCTATGGTCACTTGATCAAAATATGGATGCTTGGCAATCCATCATAGTCATGATGGCTGCAGTGGCCCTGGTCCTGTGTTCAAGTTTTGTGACCTTCTGACAAGCAAAATCAATGGGGAAGCCATTTTCACTTAACAGCCATGGTATAACTTAACAACAACAACATAACAATTGTGACAAGAAAAATCATAAAATGGATCAAACTGTTAACAACTGTCTTGGTTGGCAGCATAAATTTTGGGGTCAATTGTGATTGTAAGTCAAGGACTACCTATATCATGATGCAGTCTAAATAAATTTCCTTATCCACCCCACCCCACCTGTTGAAATGTAGTCTTTGCCACATTAGGACCAGTAGTGGGATTCAGCCAGTTTGCACTGGTTCAGGAGAACTGGTTGTTAAATTAAATGCCCCCCCCCCATCAAAATGGATCCTGGGCGCTGTGCTGCAATGGAGAAAAGTGCAATGGAGCTGCTGGCATGAGGGAAGGAGAAGGCCACTTTCTCGTTTTCTTCTCACTGCTCCCCCTCCTGGCCCATTCCATTGCCCTTTTCCCCAGGGTCAGGTTGGCCATCATGGGAGACTTGTCCCACATGCTGGAGGACAGGGATGGGACATGCCTCCCACAACACCCAACCTGACCATGGGCAAAACAGTTGTTAAATTATTTGAATCCCACCACTGATTAGATTGGCTAGTCTAGTAAAGAGAAGGACCAGGTGGGACATGATAGCAGTCTTCCACTCTCTGTGGGGCTGCCACAGAGAGGAAGGGGTCAAGCTATTTTCCAAGGCACCTGAAGGCCAGACAAGGAATAATGGATGGAAACTGAACAAGGAGAGATTCAACCTGGAAATAAGGAGAAACTTCCTGACAGTGAGAAAACCAACCAATGGAACAGCTTGCCCTTGGAAGTTGTGGGAGCACCATCACTTGAGGCTTTCAAGAAGAGATTGGACTGCCATTTGTCAGAAATGGTGTAGGGTCTCCCACTTGGGTGGGTGGGTGGACTAGATGACCTATAAAGTCCCTTCCAACTCTGATTATCTGTTATCTGATTAGAACTATCTGTGTTGCTATGATAATCAACTAATTATATGAAGGATTCCATTCTACTATAAGGTGCTTTGCTTATTTTTTTTTAATGAATCCCTTAATGATAAAATCCTCAATCAATGGAAAGATATTGATCTCCCTGTATTAACAGTAATTCTTTGCTCATTTGTTTGGAGGTTCTGCTGGAAATAAGGATTAAAAAAATAAACTAAACTAAACACAGCTGTTGCGAATGGAAAATTGAGCAGCAGATTTTCCATTTGCATAATATTCATTTTAGCTCAGTGTTAATGAATTTGTATCATGTTAACTGCATTAATGCTTTTTTCCCATAATTTTCAAACAATATTTCATGCTAAATGCTAAGTAAGTAATAATCCAGCAAATGGAGTGTTCCTTATTCCTAATAAAAAGAAAATGATGGGACTGCATTAGAGTTTTGCTCAAATCATTAGTTGTATTACAGATGTACCATTGCAATACAGATATATCTGATCGATAACTTTGTGAATAAGTAGGTAATTTTGGACTAAAGATAACTGCTAGAGGAAGCATGATATATATATATTTAAAACTTAAGATAGCAGTTTTGGCAAATTTCCCAATACCTAAACAACTCAAAATGTTCCTCTGTTAAACTCTGCTTTGAACATCTTTAATTGAAGGTGTTCAAAGCAGAGTTTAACAGAGGAACATTTTGAAGTTTGCCATGATTGATTTATGAGCTTTGACTTCATATATGACCCTTGTAGCTATTGATTAAAGTGTTATAAAATGTCATAAAAAATTCCAACTTCCCTTAAAATTAATTTAAAAAAAAACAAAAACCTGTGTGATAGTCAAATTTGGGTTCAGACAAATAAAATAAGGTCAGTTTTAGCAAATGCAGATGTGTCCTGCTTCTGTGTGGAAAAGGTTGCTTTGCATTGTATGAATTAAACCTATTTTGTTTCGTGGGTGCAAGCAACCAGATCCACATCTGTACAGTTCAAGCTAACTACTTTATTATATTCTGCCTATAATACAGGAATCTCACCATACTGTTTGCCTTCCTTGGGAACAGATAGATAAGGTCCAATGAAGCTTGGGGGCAAAGGACAGTCCTGGATCTCAGGAAGAACTCAAGACTAATTTCCCACTTGATTCCTCTTCCCTGTCTGGCTGGGCATTTCCCAAGATATATAATTGTCATGGGTCAGGACTCATACAATGACTGTGAAGAAAAGCCTCAGGTGACACAAAGCAAAGAATCACCTGAGGATGGTCAAATATAGGCACTACCTGAATGGATAAAGCAGTCAGATGATAATGATATCAGGCCTCCCAGCTCCTGCACCAGACAAGTAGAGTGAGAAGCAGGGCAGAGGTGTTCTTTGAGGCTTCTTGCCAAACATTGGAATAAATCCTTTGATTAAAAGCAACTGGCAACAGACTTATTTAAGGCAGTCCTGATCCCTCACTAAAATCAACCATCTGATCTTGGTCTCTTGCATGACAACTGCATAGATTCTGCTCATGAAATTTTGATCTCTGGACAGGCTGACAACCCTGATCTAGTTTTTGGAACTCTGGATTGGACTTTGACTATTCTTCTGCGCAATCCAGTTAAAAGCAAAATCACTCATATGTGGGTTTCCTGCAAAGGCTATGTTTTGGTTTGCATTCCTTGTCTGCTGATATCTATTCAACCTTAAGTAAACTGCTAATTTCCATAAAAACTCTGTGTGTGAGTGCATTGTTGACACCAAAATTAGGACAATAGTAATAGCAGAGCTCTCTTGTTTTTTTTATTAAAGAACAAATATCAAGACAAATTTGTAGCCTTATATCTGTTTTCATCTTACTCATCCAAACATTACATGTCAGAGCTATCAAGAGTTTCTTTTCACTCCATTTCTCCCTTCAAATTGTAAGATTATACCCAGGAGAATACATGTGCACAAATACAAAGACCATGCTTAACATCTAATCAAAATACTCAACTAAATACTAGAGACTGAGTGTGTAGAGAGGAGGACAGGAGGTAAAAATATGCATACCAAAATGGAGAGAAGGAAAAGGAAGTTGCAATCTCACAAAATATAACCCTAATGCCAATGTTAATTTGAATCCCCTCTTGTAGTTATTTAAACTTCAAACAATGCTTAATGTTTCCATGAGTCTTCTTACAAAGGGGTATTCCTGAGACAAAGGTAGTCAAAAAATCAAGACAACTTTTGAATGTGTGATCAAAGTCCACATCCCACACATCAGGAAGGGGGATGCTTCAATCATGCATTTGATCTGTGGAAAGATCTGTTTTCACAACTTTCTGGACTACTTAACAGGGAAGCTGTTATAGAAAATAGGAAAATATTCCAAAAGATTGGTGTTGCAGCAAAGAAGTGCTGGTTGGGTTAGGTGATATAGTGATTATTGGGGGAAAAAAGTTCCCAAAAATAAAAGTGATTATTACAAAAAGTAGAGAATCAGTGCTCTAATCAGTTCAATAACTATCTGTGTTGGAGTAAGTGTTCAATGGTTCTTGTTGTTAGTTGAAAAGTCATGTCCGATCCCATGGACAACATTCCTCCAGGCCTTCCTATCCTCTCTCATGCCCCAGAGTCCATTTAACTTCAATTGCTTCAGTGACTCCATCCAGCCACTTCATTTTCTGCCATCCCCTTCTTTTGCCCTCAATTGTACCAATTGTTCAATGGTAGAACCAACGAAAACCACCTTTGCATTCAGTGCCTGACATCTTCACTTATAAGGAGCAGAAGAGGTGAAAGAGCTTATTCCAGAGATCCCCAAAAGCAACTGTCACTCACTGTTAAGAAGAATGGATTCGATTAAGTGGAAAGATCCTGCGGTCCACCACCTTCTGATGACTTGTAATTCCCCTGCATCTCTCATCATGCTAGCCATATGGACCAAAACTCAGCAGCATCAAATGAGCCATGGGTTCTAAACTGCACTCAAATCCCTTCCTTTGTCCCTTTGGTCATGCAAATTCATTTTCAGATCTTCAAAGCATTGTGCGCAAAAGCCTTTGATTGAACAAGAAGCAGGAAAGTTTGATTGAATGCACTAAGAATCCTTTGCATTATCAAGATCATTGGGGAAGTAGGGAACACTTCAGCTTTCTTTCCTCTCAATTACCATTCAGTCTGATGAAAGACGATGTGCACATCCAATTGTCTTCAATGGAAAAAACAACCTTTTTTTAAAGTTCTCGTGAGTGAAATGTAGATTTCTTGAACATATCATGTCAAGGTGACTGTTGTGTATGCAATATAATTAATAAAGTGTGAGCTTGGAGTAAGTGCAGGGTTCTGGCCCTGTATTTCTGATTGGCTGTTACATGGCGGGACAGGATTGGCCCATTCCGGGGAATCCGATTGGCCCTTAACAGAGAGTTCTTATTGGTTATAAAAGCTAGCGTTCCTAGCTTGTTATTGGTTAAACGTTACAAGGTTTGCCTATATAAGGCGGGTTTTACTGATATTAAATGAGCAAGTCATGATGTAAATAAAGAACTGAAGTTCACCGTTCAGAAACTTGTCTCCATTCTTTCTCGCCCATGCTCAAACTTGACACTGGCGACGAGGATGGGATTTGGAGACATTTGAACCAACGAAACTTCGAAGAACACTGAGCACGTGACAGACGACACCAACAACGGAACCATGTCCGGCGGCATCGTACCACCCGCTCCGTTCGATTCATCACAAGAAGACTGGAAGTCTTACATGGATCATTTCCAAATGTTCCTAGAGACGAACAACTTAAAGGATGCCACAGCCGGGAAGAAACGGGCGGTGTTCCTGACGCATTGTGGTCCAACCGTATTTAAGATGGCGAAGGCACTAGCCAAACCCCGAGAAGTAAAAGCCATGGATTGGGACGACCTCGAACCTATCCTGCGAGACCACTACATCCCGACTGTGCCTACGCTCATGAGACGCCATGAGTTTTACCAAAGAAGCCAGCGAAAGGGAGAGAGCGTAGCTGATTTCATAGAAGACCTCCGAAATTTGGGAGGCCTCTGCGGATTCATCGATCTAGAAGAAGCACTAAGAGATCGCATAGTTCTGGGATTAGATACACCAGGCGTTCAAAGCAAGCTGATGGCAAAAGGCAACATCAGCCTTGCTAACACCATTGCCGATGCTACCACAGCGGAAGCAACCAAGATGTCGGCTGCACAACTACGCCGAAACCGCACTCCGGTACCACCACCGGCCAGCGAAATCTCACCTAGTTCAGAAGGGCAGCTTGCGACAACGCACCACGAGGACCTCTCTTCGTCGTCAGACAGTGACGAAGAAGGGGTCAATCAACTGTGGTCTGACCGGGACCCTCGGCCGAAACCCTTATGCCCTTGCACTGGCTGTGGAGCCAACCATGCCAGATCCGAATGCAGATTCCGCGATGGACTCTGCCATGAATGCGGGAAACGAGGCCACATCGGATGGGTCTGCCGCAGCTTGCCAGGACCCAGCCAGGCCTCAAAAGGGGCTAACTATCGCCAATCGACAGGAAACCGTCCTGTAAGGCGAGAGCCAGTAAACCACTCCTACAGAAATCGAGCTTTGCAGAGAGAAGAGGCTCACCATACTATCACTATCAGTCACGCCTCAGCCTTGGACACTAAGAAAATCCGAGTCATGGTAGCAATCGAGAACCAGCCTTGCCACATGGAGGTCGACTCGGGATCGTCCCTCTCGATGGTGTCATGGAAGACACTCAAGCAACTCATCCTCACAATTCAACGCCAAGATCTCCGTTTCCAACGCCTCATCCTCAAGGACTACCAGGGGAATCGAATCCCCATCATCGGGTCCTGCCGAGTCCGAGTCTCTTTCAAGAAGCACATAGCATACTTACCTTTAACGGTCATCGATAGAGATAGGCCTAGCCTGCTGGGCCTCCAATGGTTCGCGCCACTCGGTATTGAAGTGGCCGGCATAAACCGAGTCAGTGGCTGTGACTGGGAGGAAGACCTTATCTCTGAGTTCAGGGACGTCTTCGCGGACAGCTTAGGTGAGTACAAGGGGACCCCGATCTCATTCAGCTTAGATCCAAAAATAGCTCCCATTCACCTAAAGCCCCGTCGAGTTCCGTTTGCCTTAAAATCGAAAATCGACGAACAACTCGACAAACTGATAGTTCAGGGGGTGTTGGAGCCCATCGATCACTCCCTGTGGGAAACCCCTATGGTAACACCCATTAAGCCAGATGGGTCAATCCGAATTTGTGGGGACTACCGGGCCACCTTGAACCACGCCCTGCAGCAGAATGCATATCCAGTTCCAGTAGTGCAGCACCTCCTCCATTCCCTGGGGGGCGGAAAAGTTTTCGCTAAATTGGATTTAGCTCAGGCATATCAGCAATTACCAGTAGATAAAAAAATGGCACAGGCCCAAACTATTGTGACGCACCGAGGTGCCTTTAAATGTAACCGGCTGCAATTCGGAGTAAGTGTAGCCCCGGGCATTTTTCAGAGCCTTATGGAAAGGTTATTGCAAGGGATTAAGGGCATGGTCCCCTAGTTTGACGATGTATTAATTGCAGCCCCTACAAAAAAAACTTACAGGACCGGTTAAAATTAGTCCTAAAAAAATTCCAAGAGGCCGGTCTTACGGTTAAAAAAAACAAATGTAAATTGTGTACTGACAGTGTTGAGTTTTTAGGGTACCTGATTGATAGCCAGGGCATTCACCCTACCGAAAGTAAATTAAAAGCGATCAAAAACGCTCCCAGGCCAAGAAACAAGGCCGATCTCCAGGCATTCCTAGGCCTCATCTATTTTTATAATGTATTTTTACCGCACAAAACAACTGTCGCTGAACCGTTACACCGATTGTTAGATTAAAAAGCAATTTGGTTATGGGGTTACCATGAAGAACAGGCGTTCCAAAATGTTAAAAAACTGCTCACTTCTGACTCTGTACTCATGCAGTATAACGAGACTTTGCCATTAGTTGTAACCTGTGATGCATCGCCTTTTGGGGTGGGCACCATTTTGAGCCATGTACTGCCTAATGGGAATGAAGCCCCTGTTGCATATTTTTCAAAGACTCTGTCAAAAATGGAGCGGAACTATGGACAAATTGATAAAGAAGCCCTTGCAATTGTCTCAGCTGTGAAAAGATTTCACGAATACGTGTATGGTAGGGTTTTTACTATTGTGACTGACCACAAGCCTTTATTGGGGATAATAGCCGGAGACAAGCCAACTCCCTACATATTATCCCCTAGGATGACCCGATGGTCAGAATTCTTAGCTGCTTATAACTATCGGCTGCAATACCGCCCGGGGAAGGCCATTCCCCACGCTGATGCATTGAGCCGAGCACTGCTTCCAGAGACTCTCGACGATCTGGCACCAACGGTAACCACGTTGCAAATCGAGGCACTCAACTCGCCGTCACTGACTGCCCGAGATATCACGAGAGAAACCAAATGCGACCATACCCTAGCACGAGTCCTAGGCTGGGTAGAACGTGGATGGCCATTGGACCAGTTATCAGATGACTTCACACCATTCAAAACTCGACAAACCGAACTCTTCTCCCAGAAAGGCTGTCATCTGGGGCGATAGAGTCGTTATCCCAGAACGGCTCCGAAAAGCGCTGCTGAGAACTTTGCATGATGGCCACCCCGGCATCGTGCGAATGAAAACCCTTGCACAAAGCTACGCATGGTGGCCGGGCATTGACAAGCAAATCGAACAGTGGGTTAAAGCTTGTCCCAAATGCCAAGAAGTCAGCAACACCCCACCAAAAGCCATGCCTACTGAATGGGAGACACCACGTGGACCCTGGTCCCGAATTCACCTGGACTTCGCGGGGCCAACCAAGGGCCACACCTTCCTGCTTACCGTCGATGCCTACTCCAATTGGCTCGAAATTCATCGCATGACGACTACGACCTTCGAGGCGGTCATCAAGATTCTAAACAGACTCCTTGCAACCCACGGATTACCAGATGTCCTGGTATCCGATAACGGCCCACAATTTACTGCACTAGCGTTCGAGCAGTACCTCGCTGACCGTGGCATCCGCCATGCGCTCACCTCACCTGTGCACCCTGCGACCAATGGCCGAGCAGAATGCATGGTTCAATTTGTGAAGAAAACCTTGCAAAAGGTAGACTACGACAACATTGACGACAAGGTCAACCAAATCCTCTTTTTGTAACACATCACCCCACAGCGTCACCAACAAAACTCCCGCTGAACTGCTAATGGGACGAAAGCTCCGCTCCCACCTTGACCGGTTGCACCCTGCGTATGAACCAGAGAAACCACTAGGATCCAGCAGCCACTGTCGCACCTTCCAGGTAGGAGACCTGGTTTATGCAAAAAACCTATCGGGCGACCCGTTGTGGGTGGAAGCGACAGTAGTACGTGTAACCGGCCCAAGATCCTACCTCGTGCAATACCTTGACGATAAACTTTGGAAACGGCATATCGACCCATTACGGTCGCGGCTTGCAGCAGCCAATTCACAACTCCCCTTTGACCAAACTGAGGGGGGGGAGGTATGGAAGAAGATGAAGCCCTAGGAAACTCGTTTGAAGGAAACGACGATTTAATTGAAACTCAGGAAGTGGAGCCGGAGGGAGAAACATTTGCACCTCAGGGAATCGAGGAAAATGTGGGCAACGACGTAGAAGTGAACTCTGAACCAGAGACAGCCCCACTGCCAGACAACGATCTACCTCAGCGAGATTGCAACCAGCCGATACAATGAAAATCAAAGAGACTAAAAAGACAACTGTCCTATTTAAGGGACTATGTAACTGCGCCCTGAACTAAGGAACCAGGGGGAAGGGGTGTTGTGTATGCAATATAATTCATAAAGTGTGAGCTTGGAGTAAGTGCAGGGTTCTGGCCCTGCACTTCTGATTGGCTGTTAAGTGGCCGGACCAGATTGGCCCATTCCGGGGAATCCGATTGGCCCTTAATAGAGAGTTCTTATTGGTTATAAAAGCTAGCGTTCCTAACTTGTTATTGGTTAAACGTAACAAGGTTTGCCTATATAAGGTGGGTTTTACTGATATTAAATGAGCAAGTCACGATGTAAATAAAGAGCTGAAGTTCACCGTTCAGAAACTTGTCTCCATTCTTTCTCGCCCATGCTCAAACCTAATAGTGACCATGGGGTGTTTGTCTGAACTTCCTATCTTTCACTGTATGCTTTTCACTCCTGCCATCTGCAGCCATCCTAATTCCCAGGTCTCCATTAAGTCTCAAAGGAAGGTATGATGTGTGATCTCTTCCCAGGCCTTTTTAGACAGAAAGGAAAGGCAACTAAGCTTCAAAGGGATGGAAAATGATTAACAGAAGCAACAATAGTTGCAGTCATACCTAAGCCTTATTCAGAAATAAGGCTGTTGTGCCAATCAACGCACCAGCAAATAAAGGTCTTTTAAGCTTTATTATTATTAGCTCAATCAAAGGAATTTAAATGCACAACATAAAAAGCATGCTTATTTTATTTTTTAAAAATTAAATTTATATTAAAAAGCATGCATATCAAGCAAGATGACAGCCAAATCTTTTACAAATTGCCAGGAGCTCCCTAAAAATGACAAGGAAGATACTCCAAGGGTCGCAATTTCCACAGTACCCATTGCTAAGTAAATTGGCTGAAAAGTTAATCTGTGACTTAGATCCATGATGATTTCCCTTCAAACCTTGAGGAGGCAATAGCTAAACCTCTCTTCCCCTTCTTGGAAGAAGACTTGGCCAGCATAATAATGACATGAGAAAATGCCATTTCCACACAGCCCCACTGCAAAGAAGCTGAAAATTAAACCTTTGCCTTCCATTCACTGAATGGTGCTTGCAATTAAACAGACTGTTCTTCAAACTTTCAAAATAGCAAAAAAATCTGGATAACATATCTTCTCCTGATCCCAAATTACAGTGAATTTGATCTCACCATGACAAATCTAATGTGTATGGAGTTATTATGACTTGTATTTTTTTTCTTCTGTACCACTGTGCCTTCTCCAGTCATCAGAAGATGCTATAATAAGGGGAGTGTGGGATGACAGGCCAGGAAATAAGCTATTGAGTATGCAGATGGCTAATTGGCAGATCTTAGTACTTTATGTTGCTCTAATTATGTTTCATTATGGGAGGTCTTTCGGACCTTGAAATGATGACTTAGGAGAAAGTGATCTGTTCTTGTAGAATGGCCTGCTATCCAGCAGCTTTACTTATTTTTTCCATCTCCCATTTTATAACCTGAATTGTGGATGTCAAAAACTCTTTATAACCAACACTGTCTTGGAGTGGAACCTCACAGCTACTTTAAACGCTTTTCTCTAGTCCAGGGTTCTCCAAACTGGGCAACTTTAAGATTTGTGGATTTCAACTCTCAGAATTCTAGGAGTTGAAGTCCACAGCATGGCTGGTGGGGAATTCTGGGAGTTGAAGACCACAAGTCTTAAAGTTGCTGTGTTTGGAGACCTTTCATTGAGTCTTTAAGCTAGTCAAAAAATTCACAGATCACTAATTCACAGATCGCTATGGATTAGAATGTGGGGTCAGTTTTAAAAACCACTTCCATCTTCCTGTGAGCACAAGTGATGGCATGTAGTTAGAAAGTGGATCCCAAGCAGGAGAGGATGGATTCCAGAGGAATAAGTGGCAACTCAGCCCAGGTATTACATGTGAAAGAAGGTAGGTGAAGATAGGTCATGGTATATATTGCAGATGAAGATACTAGAGTCCTCAGCCTAGTAGACTTTGTCTATAGGTGTGATACAATAAAGAACTCAGCTTGGAATTACTGTGTGTCATTCTTGGTTTTCAGCTTGACAGCAAGCTATCCACAGATTTCCACCATGTCTCCTTTTGCCCATCATAACTGAAACAGTACAACTGTTCTCTGTCCAGCATCAGTCTTTCTCCAAACCTCAACCATTCCTATTTCCAGTTGCCTTTATTAAATGCCATGGAACATAAAATCATAAGGCTGGAAGGGACATCCAATGTCTTCTAGTGCAATCCTCTGCTGTAGAAGTACCTTATACCATCCCTCTCAAATGGTTGTCCCATCTATTTTTGAAAACCTACAGTGATGAAGCACCCACAATATTTCTCCATACTTCTAGGTTGGATCTCTGTTTAACAAGCTTCCACCCATTACTTCTTGTCCTGCCCTCTGGTGCTTTGGAGAGTAAATCAATCCCCACTTCTTCTATATGACAGTCCCTCAAGTACTAGAAGACAGTTACTATGCCAAAAAAAATTCAAGATGGTGACAGAAATTGCAATTAAAGTTCTTTGCACTTTGTATTTTTTTTCCTTTCCTCTCGCCTCCTGTTTCCATTTTTGGCAGCCATCCCTTGTTCCTATAACATCTCTTAAGTGAAAACACCTCCTGCCACCAGCCAACCATTAATACCATGGCCTGTTTTCCTTCAAATGTGAAATGAACACAGAAGGATCCTAATATATGAGCTACAATAATTTGGATCTTGTTACCTAAAAATAAGATCAGCTTATTCAGTTCCTGGCTTTGTCTGCTTTTAATTATTTGATAACCACAAACAAAATCTGCTGAATCAAAAATAACCAGATGCTTTATCTTTTTTATTCAGGCCAAAATTAAAAAGAAAAAGAAAAAAAAGAGAGATATCTTCTAGCTCTGTAATCAGCTCATGTGGATACCTTAAACATTTTATTACCTTGATATTGAACAGTTCTTCACATCCATCTCCTAAAATTGTGAAGGTTTTTTTTTTATTTTAATGCTTTTTCTTCTCCTTTCTCTCAGGTTTTATTTGTTTCCCGTCTTTTTGCAAATGAAAAATCCAAGATATTGAATAATAAAAGCACAAGGCTCTTTAATAATGTCCGTAACATTCTTTTAATGTTTCCTACTTACATGTATTCAAGGTGAAGCTTAGCTTGCAATTAAGCCAGTTTTCCTAAACATTTTGGAGATAAAATGTGAGGGGGGAAAAAACTTGGATCTTCCCCCCCCCCCGACCCTGTGATGAATTTTAAGGGAAAAAAAGCTTTATCCATCTCAAATGTACAAGTAGGCTCAAATGTACAGAATTATTCATCGACTACAGGAGAACCATCCTATATATCCCAAAGCAAATTGCCAGAAGCATACGGATCTTATAAATAATAATAAAGGAAATTTGAAAAACCAATAAACAATCTTTGCAGACCCCAGATCTTAATATTACAGTTTTTTTTTTCTTTTTAAAAGAAACTTCAGTAAGTTTTAAATAGGATTTCTTCTGCCATCAAATATGGTTGAAATTGGGATTCTCTGAAGAGTGAAGTCTATACAAATGATCAGCAGGATAGTGATGTTAATGGCAATGGTGAAAAGAAGTCAAAATGGTAGCCATGGTGATGTTCAAAGGGCCACCCCATTGAACAAAGAGGCAAAAATCAAAAGAAAAACAAAAGGTAGGGGGAACAAGAAAGTACAGTTGCCTTTTTAAAAAGCACATGTAGGAACAACCATGACCTGGATGATTGAGAATCTCCATGGACCCAAAGCTTTGATTGTGCTGCCACACCCATTGTCTTGACTTGGTGGGTCTTCTAGAAACTGCTGTCTCTCTCCCCCTGTGTCCCATGAATGTTGCCTATTTCATGTAAATGATAGATTTATTCATGACTGATTGCTTGTATGTATTTCCTCTCAAATCCTGTTTTGATTCTGGTGTCCCTTATGATCAATCTTTCGTTCTTGCTGATCATTGGCTCAGGTAACTTTCTATATGCTTTCCAGAGATGCAATATGATCCGGGATGTGGTTAATGCATCTAATGCTGTGGATAGGATTTTGAACAAATGACATCCCATCCACCTGCTCCCCCCTCCCCTCCATCCTTCCCACTTCAAAGAACAAAATAACTGTTTAGCAGCAATCTCCCATCTGTACAAAACGTAGAATATTTATTCATAAGGAGATTGAAACTATATACTAGAATGGGGGGGGGGGGGAGGTCAAACTCAATTTCATTGAGGGCTGCATCAGGGTTGTGTTTGAGCTTGGAGGGCTGGGGTGAGTGTGGCAAGAATGGGCTTGACCAGCTCCATGTCACTTGTGTCTGGGGCACCGATGGTGGCCCGAACACTCTGCCAGTGAAAACGGGCTTGTGAGCTCTGTGTCAGGACTTTGAAAATCCACTCCCATTCAAATCATGAGTCTCTCAGAGTTTTAAAAAAAAAATCATTTATTAGGAGTGAACGTGTTGATGTTATCTGGGTGCAGCTAACTCTGAGACACATCATTCGTCTCACCCTTGACCCTGGTCTTCCCCCCACCCCTTGGATGTATATTCTCCAATGGGACACATCCATAGCCAAGAGTCATCAATCATGCTCTCCAGTAATATTCTTGTGTACCAGAAGCTTCGGCCGCCCAGCAATTATCTATGAAAATATTTAAGGTATGCATTACTTTCCCCCACTCCCATTCTGCTGACAACTCTAAAAGACCAGAGAAATATTTTTGAGTTGACACTCTGTTTTTGGCTGTGACGGCCTCTTGCAACCCTCTGCCAGAGAAAACAAAACTTGGGAGGGCTGCCTGTGGCCCTCGATAGTTTCTTTTTTGGCTGCTATGTCCTCCTGTGACCCCTCTGCCAGTGAAAATGGAGCTTGATTTTGCTGGAAGGGGCATTGCAGGCCAGTCCTTTGCTGTCTACAGGCTAGATCTAAATATCCCATGGATACCCCTGTACTGCATCCAGCCCATGGGCCTTGAGTTTGACACCCCTGTACTAGAATAAACTTCTCCAATCAATTGGGGTTTAAATTATAACTTGCATTGAATCCAAATAGCATAACATCCCTGCTGATGGTTTGAACCATTATGGTCTGTGCCTTAATACTTCTAAAGCAATCACCTTTTATTTTTTGTGATGAGTTAGAAGAAAGTAAATAGGAAACTCTGCTGATAGTCCAGATAATTCATCCACCTCTGGGCAGGTAATGTTATTGGAAACCATTAGCTCCTCCCCCAGTGTTAGATCACAGGGTCTAACCATGATCACCCCAGTTTGTATCCAACATTGTTATTTATATAAAACTCTAACCACATCTAATTTTGGACATAATTCTGGTCAGGCTGTTATCTAAAGATCATTTATTTAACTCAAAAAGTACTTTGTTATCTCTTTGTGGCAACAAAACCTGGAAAGAATATCCTTATCTCTGAGGCATTAACACTGAGAAGGCAAAGCTTAATTAAGACATCTGAAATCCATCATTTTGTCCAATTGAGGAGACGTAATGTCTCCTTTAGAGCTTATGGTTGAGAGTACCATATCTAACAAACACTATTTATTTATTGTTAAGTGGTTTTTCCAAATCAATCAATCAAGGGCCATTTTGAGGTCAATCAAAATGTGTACAGGTATGCTTTGTGTATGTTTAACATGTTGGTTTGGATCTGAATCATCCAGGTTATTTTACAAAGCACTGAACCTTGGAGTTTATTTTCACTTGTTGGAGAAACAGTGACATCCTTAATACATTGAGAATTTCCTTCCGCTAGTGGCAGAGAAAAAAATGCAGCCTATCCTCCATGGGGGACAAACTTGTATATCTGCAAGGGAGCCATGTACAGTGGCTTCCTTCCAACTGAAAAGAATAGTATAGAGTAACTCATGGGCCCTCCATTCCTTTTCCCAATTGCCAATCTTTCTCCTCTCAAGGTCACACCTAGGAAATTCAGTAGCTGGTATCAAATTCTGGAAGGGTGATTTTTTTTTCTTCTTCTCCTCCTCCTCCTCCTCCTCCTCCTCCTCCTCCTCCTCCTCCTTCCTCCCCTGATAATGAGATGAGAAAAGATTCTTCCTTTTTTCCGGTTTCTTGGATCACTGGCTCAGCTACAGTGAAATTTCCCCAAGGATTTATTGGGTGATATGTGTCTCTTGGGGGAAAATAACTAGTCAAGGAATTCTCTCAAAATTCTAAGATTGCAACTTCCCTTGAGATTGAATTGAAGCATGGATAATCAGGGAGAAACTTGCAATGACAAACAAAATCTACGTGCATGTACTCACAAATTCCTCTTTGCTACAGTAAGCACTAGACAAATGGTTCTAAATCAAGGACTAGCTATACAATGTTTCTTCTCTATTTTACCTGTTAGATACTATACCAACAGCATCTGGGATAAATCCAATTGTGTGTATCCAACAGAAGTGACAGTGGCATCAAAATGAAGATACATATATTATTACATATACTGTGCTTTCCCAAAAATAAAACTGGATCTTATATTAATTTTTGCTCCAAAAGATGCATTAGGATTATTTTATGGTTAGATCTTATTTTGGGGGAAATACAATTCCAAATGCGTCCGTCTGGCTGACAATCTTAACTGAGGTTTATTTTTGAGGTAGGCTTATATTATGAGTTGGGTCTTATTTTTAGGGAAACAGGTTATTATAATAAAAATTATGTAGTAACATGATTACATTATGGGCCAAATGATGTTCCCCAGACTGACTTCTTCTCTACTGTGATGGATGTCCATATATTCAGTTCAGATGAAATATTTTGATGGAAGAATAAAAAGATTCCATTCAACATTTGGTTGGAGATGTATTTGCTCCTCCATTTTAGAGATACAAACGCCACACATATCAATTGTGCTGGCTGGGGATGCCAAGCATTGTAACCGCAGCACACATTGATGGCACTTAAGTACTTGGGACAGTTTACAATATATGTTTACTTAAACTTCTAATTTAATTTGGTGAAATTTACTTATGTATAGACATTCTCTGTGAAATATGGAATTGTGACCCAAAAAAGACAATACCTTTATTTTTCAAATGTTTTGAATGCAGCTATTTTTATGAGATGTTTACTGGTGTAATAAAGATGAAATCCTGTTTTTGTTTTTGTTTTCCAATTTTTTTTAATTTTTAATTTTTATACATCTCTTCACGTAAGCAACATGATTCCAGATTACAATATTTATACATAGTCATAGTTACACTTTCAACTTTCTTAAGTAATATCACTTCAAAATATTATCCATTCGACTAATCTTTAGATAAATTTCCCTTTCATATTTCAATTAATTATTTCAATATCAAAATCATTTTATCCTCACATATATTTTCAATTCTTTATCCCCTATTATTTCCATTTTCAGCTTACCACCTATTTTATATTACCTTATGTATTGTTATCATCTATAACTTTCTCAAGATCAATATATAATTAGACAGTCAATGAAAAAAATGAGTAAAAGCAAAGTAAGATTAATACATTTAGGATCCACATGGTATATCCCCACATCTACAATATATTTTATATCTATTCCAGAGATATTCATATAATCATTTCATATTTTTTCTTTGTTTCCAAAATTTACCTATATAATTTCAATAAATTTTCATTCCCCTGCTTTTGATTACAATATAATTTATTCATTATAAATATTTTACATTCCCACATAAACCCTTCTAGTTCATTATATTTTCTATTTTCTCATATCCTTTGTATAATCAATTGTATGTTATATTTCATATATACTACAAAGAAAAAATAAAAATAAAAACAGAGATATTTTCCCTATTTACCAATTTCAACCTATAGCATTTATATAACCCTAATTCACACTTTTTAAACATAATTAATACAAGATTTTCACCCAAATCATCATATTATCTGTTTTCTTAGTATCATTTAAATAGTCATTAGCATATTATATATATATATATATATATATATATATATATATATATATATATATATATATATATATATATTTATTTTCTGAGGTTCTCGCGGGTATTTGTATGTGGATCTTTGGTTATTCGGGTTTTCTCCTGCATAAGATTGGAAGTATCTAGGCAACGTTTCGATGAAGTCTCATTCATCATCTTCAGGCTTGGTCTTCAGCTCTGTGCTTCTCAGAGTGATGTGAGCTTGCAGCTGCTTCTTCCTTTTAACTGCTAGTGTGACTTGATTGGGTGGGGGCTTGGAGAAGCACAGAGCTGAAGACCAAGCCTGAAGATGAGGAATGAGACTTCATCGAAACATTGCCGAGATACTTCCAATCTTACGCAGGAGAAAACCTGAATAACCAAAGATCCAGCATAAAATTGGAAGTATCTAGGCCTAGATACTTCCAATTTTACGCAGGAGAAAACTCGAATAACCAAAGATCCATATATATATATGAAAGGATTAATAACAATAGAACCCTCTTAATATCATTCACTCCATCTTCATTTTCCTCATGTATGATTATCTAATAATCTTAAGGTAATTCCCAGTAAGTTATAAGCTTCAAATCTCCCCAATTTACATTTCTAATAAAAAAAAAAATACAAAGATATATTCCCATGTGGTGTCCCCTTTATATGCTAAATCTAACCCTTGTCTCTAAATCTCTCAGCCTTGTCATTTCTCTTAGTTTTAGCCAGCTTTCCCTTTACTAAGTTTTCCTGGCCTTTTTCTTTATCCCTCTGTTTTCCTCTAATATTAGATTTATTTCCATCTGCCAGTCCCCCATCTTTTCTCCCCGCTTTCCTTTCTCTTTTTTGAAATTTCTTCTTGTGCAGTTTCTTCTTCTTTTGCTTACTCTTGGGAGCATTTTCTCTTTTAATCATTAATTACTCTGTCGTCAAGATCTTAGTTTTAGTTCCTTTTGTGTTTTTTGGCAATGTCTCTGAATCTTTGTGTCCATCTTAGCTGTTTTCCTCTTCCTTTGGCTCCTCCTCTCTAGAATTCCTTTGTTCTGCTCTAAATTGCATTACTTTTTCTGCCAGTGTGTCCAATAAACTCCTTCTTTCTTTTATCATTTCTTTCACAGTTTGCAGTTCCAACTTAAATTCTTTGCTTGCTTTTTCCATTTTTTAATCAATTGTATTAATCTTCATCTTATTAAAGTTAATTGTAATCCTTGCCAAGGGACTCCATTTATATCTCTTTTCCTTATTGGTCCTTCTGTTTCCTTCACACAGTCAACCCTCAACAGTCCCACGATATTGTCTTCCTTTGTCTTTTTGCTGCAATCTCCCCCTTTTTCTTTTAAGCTTCCGGGGTTCTTGTTATGTTAAAGTCTTTTATTTCATGTCATTTCTCATTCATACATTTAACAGACCAGTAGTTTTCCATAAAGTCATTCAGGAAAAAAATGCCTTGTACCATTAGGTGGTGCTCTACATTGCTTCCACTTTTCTGTGGGAATAATAAACTTTGGTATTGGGCTCAAGTAATGATTAATCTAATGCTTTATACATACATATCTGCCTAAAGGTCACTGAGATAATGCAAGGAAATTAAAAGCAAACACCAGAAACAATTAAGCAGCTCAGACAACTGCAAACAAATCTGTACTATTTCTAATTATTGTAATCCACAATGTAATTTGTAATCCACAATGTAATTTTGCTTACTATGTACTAAAATCTCAATAAAAGGAAGCCCTGGAATTTATTCTGGGCTCCCATCCTGAGTACACACGCTTGTGTCTCATTCTTTCCATGGGAGATCACCACAAGTGGTGACCCCGACGTGATCCACTGCAGGTGGTACGTGTCCAGACCTCCATGTTTCCTCGCCTGGAATAAGTAAAGTACATACTTAACTATTGCTGGACAATAGGATTTTTCAGGGAACATGGGGGGAAAACTTTCTCAGCCACAGGAACGTCATGTTAGTGAACTGCTGAAGTTAGTCCAGACAAATTTCTTTATCTTTAAACCTTCTGGGGGGGGAGCAAATAGTTATTTCAAAAGGTAATGTGAAAGAGCTGCTGCAAGAGATTTGGCGGCAATGCCCCTGGTACTCAGAGAAGGGCTCTTTAAAGTTAGACACGTGGAGGAAAATTGGAACTATCCTTCATGAGGAGCCATGGGCTACAGCTGAAATTTTGACATATTGGAGGGTTGTTATGACCGCTTTAGAGAACCAGCAACAACCTCTTTTAAAACCTTTAGCAGAGCTTCCTCCTTATAAAGGAGTTGTGTTGCACCCCCCCCAACTTCAAAACTGGATTATGCCTTCTCAACCCCAACAGCGCCTATGCCTGTGGATGATAAAATCCAACCACAAATGGGAAAAGTTCAAGCAATGATGCATCAGGCTTTCAATGAGGGGAAATTAGAGCCTGATGAGATTCCCCAGATGAATTTGTTTCCAGTTAACAGGCAAGTGAATGCTCAAGGCAACCTGCAAACGGAATGGTTCTGATTCCTTTGGCAGTACTTAGGGAAATTAAGAAAGCAGTTAAAGATTATGGTATTCAAAGCCCTTTTACAAAGGGGCTCCTGACAAGTTTGGCTACCTCACGCATGATTCCTAATGACTGGAAAGATTTAATGAGAATGATATTGAGTTCTACTCAGTATGTGGTTTTTGACTCAGAATACCAAAGGGAAGCTATCACTAGGGGACGGAATTCGGAGGGGCTGTATACGCCAGACCAAATCTATGGGGCAGGCTTGTTTGAATCCACTGCTGATCAAGCTACTAATTTGCCTGATCACACACTTCCCGTGGTTATGGCAGCTGTCCTTGGGGTGTTGTCCCACATCCAGGATGTGGGAACCCCGGCACGGTCTTTTTCTCAAATTAAGCAAACAGCATCTGAGTCCTATAACGATTTTGTGGAAAGGCTACAATTGGCTATTACCCGGCAAATCTCTAATGAGGAAGCAGCAAAGGAACTTTTGCTGAAATTGGCAGTCAAAAATGCAAACACTGGCTGCAAGCATATCTTACAGCCTTTGGTGGCTAGAGGTGAGGTTACTCTGGCTGATCTGTTAAAGGCATGTGCAGTGGTGGGTTCTCAGGCTTACAACATGGAGACTTTTGGCTATGGCATTACAAAAAGGGATGAAACCTACGGGGAACTGTTTTAATTGTGGGAAGCCTGGCCATTTTAAAGTCCAGTGCCGTGCCCCTGGGGGGGGGGGAAATGGCATTTAACAAAAGCAAAAATAAGGACGTCTGCCTGAAGTCGGTCTGTCCGAAATGCAAAAAAGGGTTTCATTGGGCAAATCAATGTCGCTCTGATCAGAACCAAAATTCGGGAAACTAAATTTGGGGTGTGCAGCTAGCCCCGCTCCCAAGGCTGTCACAAAAGCATCGCCTGCAATTACTAGGAGTGCAGGTTTGGGTTTAAAAATGTTGAACTCAATTGATGTGACTTTTCCTAATCAAGTGTACATTGAGGACACTCATTTGCATGGGCCACTGCCAGAAAAAACAGTGGGATTGGTACTTCCCAGATCTTCTGCATCAGAAAAAGGGTTTTTTGTTATTCCAGGGGTTATTGATCAAAATTATAAAGGGGTTATTAAGATACAATTGTACACTGATACTCCTACATCATTAATGGCCGGTGACTCTATTGCCCAGTTATTATTGCTTCCATACATTCCTATGAATCCTTTAATTGGGATCCCACGAACTGGCGGTTTTGGGTCCACTGAAATGACCAGTTCTCCAGTTGCTGCAGAATTGCTAGCGCTGACAAAAAATTTGACTACAGACCAACCAAAAATGACAATTGAAATTCAAGAAAAATCATTTTCTGGCCTTGTAGATTCCGGAGCAGATGTCTCTGTGATATGCCAAAAGGAATGGCCAAATGAATGGGCGCTTGAGGACTCTCCGGCCGTTCGTGGAGTGGGTGGTATGCAGTTTGCAAGAAGTAGTGTACATTGGTTGAAGGCATTGCATAGAGAAACTGGTGAGACTGCAAGGATTCAACCTCTTGTGTTGCCCCTGCATATAAACTTGTGGGGCAGAGATTTACTGTCACAGTTTCGCACAAAAATTGTTATTGGATAATGGAAAAATTACAATTGTTAACCTCTCAGCCAGTTTGGATTGACCAATGGCCACTTCCACAGGAAAAGATTGTAGCTTTACATCAATTGCTAGCTGAGCAGCTACAAACAGGTCATTGTGGAATGAGCTAATCAGACACTCAAACAATCACTCCTACACATAAAAACAAAAATGGGGGAAGTAGATGGATATGGCTTGCCTTACATACAAAACATTCTTAATATTACATTATATACTTTAAATTTTTTAAACATGACAGGATCTCCTGCTGCTATGGCAGCCAGTAGGCATTTTGCTTCCTCCCCTTCTGCAGGTACGCCAAGACCAAAAGTTTGGTATAGGAGACTGCCAAATCCAACGTGGAGAGGACCTGTCCTGCTGATAACTTGGGGCTGAGGATACACTGCTGTTGAAGATGAGGGGACAGTTGTTTGGGTTCCTGCTCGCTGTGTGCGTCCTTATCATCAGCAAAAGGGGAAGGGGATGGGTTTTGGGGAATGGAAAAGAAATATGTTGATCCAGGACATGGGGAAGCTAGCAAACCTTCATAATAAAACTGATTGTTGGATATGTATGCACATGCCAACTCACAAAACATCAGGGCTTCCAATGGTTGCAGTACCTCTGTCCAAAGGTGACTGGTATAAGGGACAATGCTATGGTTGTTCGGGAATGTGGTCTAGCAGTTGGACTACAAGTAACATAAATACCTTACACCTTGGAAGCCAGATCCAAGAGGTGGCGGGTATCTGCTGGACCCACAGTGAAACAGTAGAGAATATGACTTACTTGGGGACATATCCGTTTTGCAACAAAACAATTGTTATTAGCAATGGAAGTTGGGTTTATCCGGATGATATGAAAATTAAAAATCTCACCTACTTTGTGCATAAAATCACTAAATTTTCTATCACGTCTTTGATCAATGAAAATGGGTGCCCATGTATTCCTGCTACATGTTGTCCCACCACGGAGGACAGCAACCGGTTGCCTAAATGTGCGGATGGGACTAATGCACCATCGTCCACTTATTTGGCTATGCTAATGGAATCCTTTGCAAAATTAATCTATGCTGAGCCAAATAAGGTTGGTCATCTCCTGGGAGCAAATTTATGGTTGCTGTGTGGACGGATGGCTTATGATTGCATGCCAGCATGATGGAAAGGAGCCTGCACCTTTGGGAAAGTAATCCCATCTCATTTCATTCAAAAATCATTGGGGACTGCTCATATCCGCAATGCACGTTCTGCAACGGAAGTAAACTCTGTTTGACTCATGACTACTGGACACAAATATCAAGGGAAATTATTCCTCCTTTAGGAGTCATGATGAACTATAGAGATTTGCATCGTTTAAACAATTGGACAGTTACTATGTTTAAAGACACCATTAAAACACTAAGGCTGCTTGAAGAGGAGCAAGGCAAAATTAGTAACTTTGTCCTTCAAACCAGATATGCGGTGGATACTATTCTGGCTGCGCAAGGGGGAGTTTGCGCTGTGATTCATACACATTGTTGTATGTATATCTCTGATTATTCTCCAAACATTACAGCTACTATACAGCATATGGAACAAACCTTGAAGGAGAATCCATTACAATCGGAGGACGAGGGACTGGACGTGTGGTCTGCACTTTGGTCCTGGTTGTCAAATGGTTGATGGATTCGTCACCTAATTGTTGAAATGATATTGCTTTTTATACTTTCTCTTTGTGCATGCTGTATTATCCAATGTCTCCCTGGACTTTTAGGAATGTGTCGGGTGAAGCCTATGGGAGGAGAACTGCTGTTGCAGATGGTGAAAAGCTACTGAGGCATCCACGATCATCAAAAATCTAAAACAGGGGAGATGTGGGAATAATAAACTTTGGCATTGGGCTCAAGTAATGATTAATCTAATGCTTTATACATACATGTCTGCCTAAAGGTCACTGAGATAATGCAAGGAAATTAAAAGCAAACACCAGAAACAATTAAGCAGCTCAGACAACTGCAAACAAATCTGTACTATTTCTAATTATTGTAATCCACAATGTAATTTGTAATCCACAATGTAATTTTGCTTACTATGTACTAAAATCTCAATAAAAGGAAGCACTGGAATTTATCCTGGGCTCCCATCCTGAGTACACACGCTTGTGTCTCATTCTTTCCATGGGAGACCACCACACTTTTCAAAGTTTTTTTTTCCTTTTTTCAATTATATGAATGTTAATTTTCAAGCCTTAATTTCATTATAGCTCTTTTGTAGTCCAGATTTTTATTTACTTTATATTGTCCTCTTGTTTTCTATTCGCCACTCTTATACCCTCAAGTGAGGAATTTTTCTTTCTGCTTTTTGGGGTTATTAAAATAAGAGGTTCAGCTTCTCTTGTCTGGATACATGCCATCACTACTTCAGCTCTCCAGCACACACTTAGGTCCCAGTAGCTTCCCATCTTCAGGGCAGCCATTAAAACTGCTGCTTCTCCCTGTCTTCCAGGGGAGTACCAAGCCAGGGAGGGGAGATGCAGCTCCCCTCAACACAGCTGGTGGTCCCTCCCTCTTCCTCCATCCCTCCAAGGTGGGTCTGATGGTTCAGACCCATAGAGACCTCTCCAACAGGGTAAGCATGGATCAAAGCTGTGCATGATCATGGTCTCCATCTGTCTTTGACGGAAGTGCTACCAGAAGTCCCTTGAAATCCTGTTTTTCTATTACAGCTTCAGCATCTTCTTTTTTCTGTTAACAGCAGGCATACTGTTTTATTAATTCTTATAACTGTAGCTATAAAGTGCAAAAAATTGTAGACATTTTCTTTGTAATCATAGTACTCATCTTTCTACTTTCATCAGCAAATATCTATTGAAATGGAAAATATAATAGGATAAAATATTTGTTTTAATCCTCTGAGCTGTGTCTATAGAGATATCACTGAAATAACTTCATTGACAAGACAATTTTCTCAAGTTTATTTTTCCTACTGGATCTTGAAATCTTATGTAAATCAGTTGTTCAGCATGAAGTGAAGTCCCTGAATTCTCAACACAGAAAAATAATAATGTTTGGGATAAATAAAATGCATGATGATGGTAAGAAGAAGGGATTTTCCAGTAGATTGTGTTCTAGTCCTTTGAAGAAGTTTATACCGATTGATTGTGGGACTACAGTGGGAATGATTTGTTTATCTCTTGAATTTTTATTTTCTTCTATCCTGTACACAAGTTGTGTAACAACTAACATTTCTTTACAATTTTCTTGAGTGCCAACTTGCTGTGTCAATAGTCTTATCTACTGTAAGGCCTTCTAAACAGAGAGTAATTTGTCATTATTTTGTGTTGTTACATTATACAACTTTCTGATTGGATTTTAACTACAGGTAGACCTTGACTTACTTCCACAATTGGAACTAGAACTTCTGTCACTAAGTGATGCAGTCATTAAGGGAGTTCTACCTGGTTTTATTATCTTCTTTTGCTATGATTAAAAGCTGAATCACACAGTTGTTAAGTGAATCTGGCTTTCCCTATTGACTTCACTTGTTGGAAATCCATTGGGAAGGTTGAAAATGGTGACCTCGTGACCCTGGGATGCTGCAATCATTATAAATACATGATGGTTGCCAATTGCTTGAACTGCAATCTTGCGTAAGTTTGTAACTGCAAGGACAGGTTGTACATCATTTTTTTTCAGCATTTTTGCAATAACTTTTGTTAGGAATGATAGTCACCTAACAGTTGGATTGGCAATATATAAACCAGGATAGTTATTTAATGCTGTTATATCTTTAAGAGAATGCTGTAATTGTGATTGGCTGAGGTTCCTCCGACGGCCATAAGATGGAGCCAGAAACCTGGTTTGTTCTCTTCTCTTCTTACATTTCCCTATTGCCTTTTGCCTGATGGTCCTTCTGCTGGAATTGCTGTGAGTCTTGCAAACTGTTAGCAAACTCCGTTTACTGAACTTTGTTTATGATTCTGGACTTCATTTTGGATTATCCCTGGACTGATTGTATTGAATACTATCTGCTTTAACCATGTATGATTTGGACTGTTTGTTGGACTTTGTTTACCCATTTACAGGAAGTAAAACCTACATTTTACTGTTCAGTGTATCTGTATGCTGGTTGTGTGTTATTCCTCACCACTCTCACTACGTTTCCCTGAGTGCACTCATTCTCCTAATGGGGAATACCTCAACAACTTTGAATGGTTGCTAAAAAAAACTGGTCACAAGTCAAAGACTATCAGTATCACTTTGAGGGAAAATGAGTGAAAGGCCCATGTACAAAAGGTGCCAGTGGAATCACTGTAGTGTTTGAAAATATCTGTAATTCAAAGGCTGGGGATCAAGTTGCTTGTGGAATTGCTTCAATTGTTGAAGGAAAGAGTTCTGGTTCCTTGTTAGAAGACTTATAATAACTTTACTGTCATTTTAAATGTGTACTAATTGCATACATTAAAATGAAATTTTAATGTATACAGCTCTCAGAGAGTCATCGCCTCCAATATACACTACATTAACATGACAAATAAACAAATAAACAAGAAATTATGCATATATCCACATATATTATATGACATAGAAAAACAACAGAGTCTAGTTCAGATGTTTACATGTACATGGCGAGAAAAATAAATCTTGTGCGTTTACCAGATGGATGGCCTAGGGAACAAAGCTATTACAGAATCGGGTAGTCCTGCTAGATATACTTCGAAACCTCCTGCCAGAGGTCCATTTTGAATATATTCATTACATTTGAATACAATATAATTCACTTTATTTGGGAAGAAATATGCCAGAGCTGACAGTTGAACAGTGTAAATGACAGGCACCAATAGCAATAAAGGGATTGGAGCATTTTCTTTACAGAATAGTTTCCTAAAATTATGGAATCTTCTTCCAAGATTATAGTGGAAAATGCGAACCATTATCTGGAGACATTGAAGGTCTAGGTGGGACAAAACAAACTCAGATTATCTTCCTCTAAGGCAGAGTTCCTATACGTAAGACCACACCTAGAATACTGTATCCAGTTTTGGTCACCTATAAAAAAATTGTTGAGACTCTGGAAAGAGTGCAGAGAAGAGCAACCAGGATGATGAGGGGGACTGGAGACTAAAACATATGAAGAGCGGTTACAGGAACTGGGCGCAGCTGGTCTAGTGAAGAGAAGGACCAGGGGAGACATGATAGCAGTCTTCCAATATTTGAGGGGATGCTACAGAGAGGAAGGGTTCAAGCTATTTTTTAAAGTGCCTGTAGGCCAGACAAGGAATAATGGATGGAAACTGAACAGGGAGAGATTCAACCTGGAAATAAGGATAAATTTTCTGACAGTGAGAATGATCAACCAATGGAACAGAAGTTGCCTTCAGAAGTTATGGGAGCTTCATCACTGGAGGCTTTTAAGAAGAGACTGGATTCCCATCTGTCAGAAATGGTGTAGGGTCTCCTGCTTGGGCAGGGGGTTGGACTAGATGTCCTACAAAGTCCCTTCCAACTTTGTTAATCTGTAAATGTCACTAAACATCCAGGAATGTGATAAAACAGCCAGAGTTAAGGACAGGACAGGTTGAGGAATCAATGTATTTTTAAAATTCTGTTTAGGTTTTTTTCCCACCTTCTGTTCAATCGTGCCTAATGTTTGGAGAATGCTTTGCAGGATTCTAAGCAAGCTTTGTTTTTTTTCCAGAAGTGGTTTGCTATTGGCACCTTCTTAGGGCTGAGAGAAAGTGACTGGCCTAAGGTCACCTAGCTGGCTTTGTGAGTAAGGCAGGACTAGAACTCTCAGTCTTCCAGTTTCTAATCTGTTGACTTAAACACTACAACAAACTGGCTTTCATTCTGTTTAGCTATTTGCCTGCAAGTCAGGTTTTATATTCTGCGAATTGTCTTCTAAATTCTACTTTGAGCATGCCAGGAAATATGCCATATCAGACGCTGTCAGACATGGGACCTACTTATTTTCTGAAGTGTGACTGGTGGCTCAGTTGTCCTTTCCATCATTCAATTTCGAAAAGCCTCTTATTGCTGCCTCCAACAAAAGTGCATGATCTCACAACCAAAGAGAAGAAGATTCTGGGGATTCAAAGAGGCCAAGGGCTGATGTGAGTTAAAATTTATAAAAGTTAAAGCAAATAAAGGGCCTCTTTGGATACCTCATGAAATTTATATTCCTAACAGTAGACTGTTCAGCACAGGTTTTCCTCAATTTACACTTGAGGAATTGGCACCAGAGTTTCCGTTGCTAAGCAAGGCAGGTCTTAAGTGAGCTGCATTAATTTTACAGAATAAAAGAACTGGAAAGGGACCTTGGAGGTCTTCTAGTCCGACCCCCTGCTCAAGCAGGAAACTCTATAACCATTCCAGACAATATGGCTGCCCAGTCTTTTCTTGAAAGCCTCCAGGAGCACCCACAACTTCTGGAGACAAGCTGTTCACTGGTTAATTGTTCTCACAGTCAGGAAACGTCTTCATACATCCAGGTTGCTTCTCTCCTTATTTGTTAGTTTCCATCCATTGCTTCTTGTCCTGCTTTTGGTTGCTTTTAAGACAAGGGGTATAAAACTCAGTTTCACTGAGGGCCACATCAGGGCTGAAGTTGACATCGGAGAGGGGGGAGGCATGGTCAACTGGGTGGCCATGACCAGCTTGACACCACTCCCCAAACTGCTGGCATGTTTCCTCTTCGCACTGAGTAGACTGGGCTGATGTCACGCTGGCCCAATGTTTCCTCTTCACATTGGGTAGACTGGGCTGAAGCGACCCCAGCTGACCCCTTACATTTTCTAGGACAGCCCTGCAGGACTGGTCCAACCACATCACAGGCCGGATGTGGCCCATGATGTTATGTTTGAGCATGGGCGAGAAGAATGGAGACAAGCCTCTGAACGGTGAACTTCAGCTCTTTATTTACATCGTGACTTGCTTGCTTTAACAGCAGTAAAACTCGCCTTATATAGGCAAACCTTGTAACGTTTAACCAAGAACGAGCTAGGAACGCTAGCTCTTATAACCAATAAGAACTCTCTGTTAAGGGCCAATCGGATTCCCCGGAACGGGCCAATCCGGTCCAGCCGCTTAACAGCCAATCAGAAGTGCAGGACTAGAACCCTGCACTTACTCCAAGCTCACACTTTATTAAACATATTGCATACACAACACATGGGCCTTGTGTATGTTTGGTTTTTTTTTTTAATAAAATTGTATTTCAGTTTTCCACATTTTAAAAACATCTCTTTTTAGTGAACAGCATGATTCCAGGTTTTCACGTTTCTATACAAACTTTACTATAATTACATACTCATCTTTCACATTTAGTTTCATATCTTACCAATATTAACATACTTTCTATTATTATATTTATTTTTTGATTACTTTCCTCCAGCTTAAATCTTAAATAACTTTCATACCTTCCTTTCATTATACTTTTATCTATCGTGTTTGCAATTTCATCGCATATTCTTATTTCATCATTTCACAAATTCTAATTCAATTCAAACATTTCAAAAACATTTTTGAATGTTTTGCAATTACTAATTTGAGTGTGCCACCCCTATAGCTTATATATTTTTTAACTCCCCTTTAAATCCCAATATTCATTTGACTTTTAATTATTGCTTAAAATTAATAATAATAATCCCCTAACAACTACATAACATATATACCTTTTAAGTCACATTCCACATCCCATGGGCCTTGTGTTTGACACCCATGTTTTAGGATTTTTTGGCCATAGTTGTTAAGACAATCACAGCACTATACAGCTATTTATAAGTGCATTTATAAGTGGGTAGGAAAATATAATCCTCATAGAGGATTTAAAAAGGTGTATCATTCACTCATGCTGGTGACAGAGGAAGTCCCACAAGGGCCTCCAGTCCATATTTTATTTCCCATGCCTCAGAGCCTAATGGAATGAAATATGAGAAGGGTGTCAGCTAAAGTACGTTTTTAAATATTATTTTTAAAAATAAAAAATGCATTGTGGCTTACTTCTGTGTCACCTGAGACTCCATCAAAGATAGTTATCTTCCATTTCATTAAGGCATTTGCTGATCATGCTCTCTCAAAGGAGGGCCAAATATATAGCAATAGCATTTCGACTTACATATCGCTTCATAGAGCTTTGCAACCCTCTCTAAGTGGTTTACAGAGTCAGCATGAAAAGGTATTGCGTATTGCCCCCAACAATCTGGGTCCTCATTTACCAACCTCATAACGATGAAAGGCTGAATCAAACTGGTGAGGATCGAACTACCAAATTGTTGGCAGCCAGCAGTCAGCAGAAGTAGTCTGCAATACTGCATTCTAACCACAGCACCACCAGAGGTCTCACGAAACATAAGAAGCAAGGCTATCACAGCTAGTCTTCAACTTATGAACAGTCATTTTAGCAACCATTCAAAGCTACAACAGACCTCCCCAGGGGTACTTACGATCTAGATTCAAAGTTACGACAGCTGCCACTCTTCCCCCTCCCCCACAGTTACACGATTACATTCTGAGCACTCGGCAACTGGCTTGCCTTTACGAGGTAACTGTGGTTTATGACTTTTCTGCTGGAAAAAAAAAAAGGGCATTAATAGGTAGTCCTCGACTTACGACCACAATTGAGCCCAGAATGTAGGTTGCTGAGTGAGAAATTTGTCCCGTGAGTTTCATCCCATTTTACTATCTTTTTTGCCACATTTGTTTAAGTGAATCACCTGCACTTGTTAAATGAATAACATGGTTGTTAAGTGAAACTGGCTTCCCCATCGACTTTGCTTGTCAGAAGGTAAGAAAAGGGGATCATTTAGCCCTGGGACGCTGCAACTGTCATAGGTATGAATTAGTTTTCAAGCATTCAAATGTAAATCATGTGACCACAGGGCTGCTGCAACGGTCATGAGTGTGAAAAGTGGTCACAAATCACTTTTTTCAGTGCCGTTGTAACTTTGAACCATCACTAAATGAACTGTTGTAAGTCAAGGACTGCCTGTATTTCTCTTTTCCTGCAAAAAATGCCCCTTATGGGCAAGGGATTCGCTTATTGACTGCACTGCTCACTTAATGACAGCAGCATTAGCTTTAGGACTGCTGGGTTCAATTAACAGATAACACATAATCAGAGTTGGAAGGGACCTTGTAGGTCATCTACTCCAACCCCCCGCCCAAATGGGAGACCCTACACCATTTCTGACCAATGGCAGTCCAATCTCTTCTTGAAAGTCTCAAGTGATGGCGCTCCCACAACTTCCAAAGGAAAGCTGTTCCATTGGTTGATTGTTCTCACTGCCAGAAAATTTCTCCTTATTTCCAGGTTGAATCTTTCCTTGTTCAGTTGCCATCCATTATTGCTTGTCTGGCCTACAGGCACTTTAGAAAATAGCTTGAACCTTTCTTCCCTGTGGCAGCCCCTCAAATATTGGAAGACTGCTAACATGTCTCCCCTGGTCTTTTTCTTCACTAGACTAGCCAAGCCCAGTTCCTGCAACCATTCATTGTATGTTTTAGCCTCCAGTCCCCTAATCATCCTGGTTGCTCTTCTCTGTACTTTTTCTAGAGTCTCAACATCTTTTTTATAATGTGGTGACCAAAACTGGATGCAGTACTCTAGGTGTGGTCTTACTAAGGCCTTATAGAGTGGTATTAGTACTTCCCTTGATCTTGATTGTATCCCTCTGTTAATACAATTTAAGATTGCATTAGCTTTTTTGGCTGCTGCTGCACACTGCTAGCTCATATTTAGCTGGTTGTACACTAAGACTCCAAGATCCCTCTCATGGTTACTGCCGCAAAAAGGATTGTAAGCAAAGGTTGGTATTCAGCAGGTTCTGACCAGTTCTGGAGAACCAGTAGTGGAAATTTTGAGTAGTTCGGACAACCGGCAAATGCCACCTCTGACTGTCCCCGTCCCTATCTATTCTCTGCCCCCAAGTCCCAGCTGATTGGCTGGATCTTCTTTTGTTGCCCTGCCCAGGAGAATGGAGCTGGAAAGCAGGTTAGTGGGGTGGGGAGGAAATGGGGATTTTACAGTAATCTTCCCCTGCCACGCCCACCAAGACACACCCACAAAACCAGTAGTAAAAAAAAATTGAATATCACCACTGATTGTAAGATCTGGCATGCTCAAGTGCTGATCCACTTAACAACAGGCACAACTTACCGTTGTAAGTCAAGGACTGCCTAATGTATAGATGTAAGGGCATTTGAAGGCATCCCAAGGTCAAAATAACTGTAGTATCCGATCTACCGGCTAGTCCTTGATAATATAATTCACTTTGTGTCTTTCAAGCACTCCTAATTGGAAACTCCTGTTCAAGCTTTTTAGGAACCCCAGGACAC
The DNA here is from genome assembly GCA_033807585.1 of Hydrophis major. Taxonomy (NCBI): domain Eukaryota; kingdom Metazoa; phylum Chordata; class Lepidosauria; order Squamata; family Elapidae; genus Hydrophis; species Hydrophis major. Next base: position 201,868,495 of record CM066331.1, read on the forward strand.
CCCATAATTGCTTTGAAAGTGAATATGCCTTTTCGAGACTGACAAGAAATGTGTTTTTTTTGGCAGGGATCCTCTTCTGATCCCACGAAGAGCAATTATTTAGAATAATACAAGACTGCCTGTGAAGTATGTGTAGGATGGCAAACATTTTACCCACGATGAATGTGTCCTTTTGTTGTTGCCATTATTCACATTCCCAACGTTTTCATGACACAAATTGCTACTTGGTTCCTGACGCACAGCTGCATATTTCATTTCTAGTTAAGTCCACTGTGCTGTAGAAGAAGAATTTCTGTTTTGTGTGAAGCAGGCAACTGCTAATTAGCCAAGAAAGTGAAAGCATAAGAAAACAACCATCTACAAATAAGAGTGCTTTCAATGCTGGAGACAGTTTCCTTAGGAGAATCTGGTAGGTAGCCTAGGAATGGGATGTCAGTATTTTCAGAACAAAAGTACCCGAGAGAAGAAATTCCCAGGTTAAAAATGGCAAATTAACTGGCTGGAATGACCAGAATATAATGGGCTGGATCGCTTGCCTTTCCTACAACTTCATTCTTTCTCCTCTCATTTTCCTCCTCCCTTTGTCAATGAAGTAGTGTTTAATTTAGTGTGGTTGATTTTGTTGTGGTTCGCCAGTAGCTGGTGCAGATGGCAGAGGTGTCCAACAGTGAGGACGAAAAGGAACCAGTCAGAAAGTCTGGAAAGGACAGATACAGATAATCAGAGTTGGAAGGGACCTTGTAGGTCATCTAGTCCAACCCCCCCGTCCAAGCGGGAGACCCTACACCATTTCTGACAAATGGCAGTCCAATCTCTTCTGAAAGTCTCAAGTGATGGTGCTCCCACAACTTCTGAGGGCAAGCTGTTCCACTTGGAAGAGGGTCCTGCGTCCGATGCAGAGATGGGGCCAGGACCATCTGGGAGTTGGGTGGAGCCTTTGGAGTCTGGCAGCAGTGAGTCAGAGGACCCAGGGAAGCTTTTTCCCAGTATACTTGTGCACAGAGCTGCTAGAAGACGAGAGCAGTTCAATATATTCAATGAACAGCTTTTACAACACAGCGGTTTCCTTGCTGAACTCCTCAGTTCTTTTGTCCCCACATATATGCTGATGCTTCTCTTGATAATATATGATGTATTTTGTATAATTCTCTGTGCATTTATACTTATATTCAATGTGTCCATAAACATTTTGTACAGTTGTATATGTTCATATATGTGCATACTTACCCTACTTATCCTTATCATACTTATCCTTGTGTGCTCGTGTACATACATTTTGTTGTGTTTTCCATTGACATATTCATAGATACCTTGCATATTTGCATACATATATTTACATTTTACAGTTATTTTGCACTTCTGGTTGGATGCTAACTGCATTTCATTGCCTGTATCCATGGTAATGACAATAAAGTTGAATCTAATCTAATCTAATCTAATATTCTGAGTCCTTCTTGAAGCTCTGCGTATTCTGGTCGGTTTTTTTCTGGTACTGTTTATAATTAATTTGGATACTTCTGTTTTTGGCAGCATTCCATAGCACTGACAGGCATGGCCTTATCTTGGGGAACTATTTAAGTTTAGTTTTGGCTGTGAATGAAAATAATTCCCAGCGTTGCATTAAAATAGGTTTTGCTTTTAAAACAAGGTTGTGTTTAATCACATTTGATGAAGCCTGGGTCAGAACAGATTTACTGCAGTTGACTCAAGTTGAAAATCTAGAGTTGTACCAATAAAGGGGAATATTTGTAGCTCAGGGTTGAGGTCCTTGGTGCTCTCTGAGCATGCTTGTTTTCTTGCAGACGTTTCATTACCCAAACTAGGTAACAACATCAGTGCTGCACTGATGATGTTAGCAATAGCAATAGCACTTAGACTTATATGCTACTTTATAGTACTTTACAACCCTCTCTAAGTGGTTTACAGAGTCAGCATATTGCCCCCAACAATCTGAGTCCTCATTTTATGGAAGGCTGAGTCAACCTTGAGCCTGGTGAGATTTGAACTGCCAAACTGCAGGCAGCCGGCAGTCAGCAGAAGTAGCCTGCACTCTAACCACTGCACCACCATGGCTACTTACCTAGTTAGGGTAATAAAATGCCTACAAGGAAACAAGCAAGCTTAGAGAGCATCAAGGACGCCTCATCTACAGTTGTGTTTTTTCAAAAGTGTTAACTTTAAGATGTATGGACTTCAACTCCCAGAATTCCCTAGCCAATGCACAGAAGAATGCTTAAAACACCTTTTCTTTCCCCATCATGGTGCTGAGGTGAACACCTGCCTGGTAAGCTGGTTTTGTTGGAGGATTTGAAGAGAGTGTGGAAAATGGGTAAGTGGATAGCCAGAAGTATTCATTCTACTAAAAGCCGTGGAGGCTCAGTGGTTAGAATGTAGTATTGCAGGCAAATTCTGCCCCAGCCAGGAATTTGATCTTGACCGACTCAAGATTGACTCAGCCTTCCATCCTTCCAAGGTTGGTAAAATGAGGACTCAGATGGTTGGGAGGCAATATGCTGATTTGTAAACAGCTTAGAGAGGGCTGTAAAGCACTATGAAGCAGTATATAAATTTAAATGCTATTGCAATTGCTATTTACCTCAGCTGGCAGCAACTCTAGTCTCTGGCTGCTGCTACTTCATGCTAAGATTTGCAATAAAGGCCACCTCATCCATAACTTAATTGTGGATGAAAGAGTCAGCATATGCTGGCTAAGGAATTCTGGGAGTTGAAGTCCACAAGTTATAAATGTGAGATTTTGATTCACACAAAACACATGACACGACACGGATCTTCAAACACGAGTTGGTTTATTCGATTCTGCAGAAACGGGTTCGCATCCAAGGCAGCAGGATGGAACCTTGAGCATAGTTTGCTCAACATACTTATACCCTAATTCCCGCCCCATCATACGAGGGCTTAGCTTACAGACTTTATCAGACTTCATCCTTATAGGAACACCCATTACTTATCAGTACTTTCCAGGCTACCAACTGACAGTTAGTGGTTTGGCTATTTCCTCTGGAAAAGTACTGATGCTGCTTTTGAAACACACATATGTACAAAATGGATTCATATTACTCTACTTCTTACAATCCCCCCTTTTTTGGATTGTAATTGTTTCAAAAGCAATTAAGTCTTTATCAATTCTTTTTGAAATGGCAATTTCATCCTCTTTACTATACAACAATTTTTCTGTTTCTTCTGGCTTATTAAATTTCATCTTTCCACAGGCAGATATCATCATTTGCATTAAATTAGGCAAGCATTGGATACAACAACATAAAGCAATCAAGATTACTATAATTGTTATAACCGTTGTCAAAATAGATTTCCACCAACTATCATCCGGAAGCCAAGACCATAATGCATCCCACAGTGAACCTACTATTCCGGATTCATCCCATTGTTTCTGATATTCTTTTACTCTTTCTTCCATACCTTTTACAGTGCTAGTGATATTTGGCTCATAATTATGTATATAAGTACAGCAATGTGAATGAACACACTCCCCCTTTAGCGGCTAGCACAATATCTAAAGCAAATCTGTTTTGCAAAGCTACTTGTCTTACCTCAGCTAATTCCTCATTAATCATCTTAATTGTTCTAATTGTGTCATTAAACATAGCAACTGTAAAATTATTTAGTCTGGTAATATCTCGGTAATTCATCCCTATTCCAAGTGGGGCTATTAAAGCTCTGGCCGTACCTTCATACCAGGATCTATGAGAATCTAACTCTCTTTTATTTCTAATTCGTGTATTTGGTAATTTATCTAATGTGTATATTACAGGTAATACAAACCCTATGGTACAAGTACCTGACCATAGTTTTGGTATTTCTCTATAAGCGTGTTTTCCACACAGCATCCATCTATTGTTTTCCATAGCCCAAGTCAAGTTTGCATCTCTAGTCCAATTGATTATGCTCTCAAAGTAAATGCACATCTGACAATAATATTTATACTCTGGCATATATTCATCCTTACATCTATAACTGGTACTTATACGATGATCAAAACAAGTTTTAGGCATTTCAAATGTCTTGTTATACTTTTCCCAATCTCCAAAAAATAGTCCTCCAGAGACATTCCTTTTAAAGCAAACGTAACCTGTTTCTCTTAAGTGAACAAATACTTTCCTGGTTATTTTTCCTTCTACAGGTCCAGTTTTGGTTTCCCCTTGTGGCACCATCATTTGTTGTGTTAATGGTACCCCATGCAAAATAACTCCTTCTTTAGCTTTCCCAGGCAAATGCATACATAACCAACAATCAGTAACATTCAAATTCTTAGCCGTTGCTCTTATGTCTTGGATATAGTAATTATCCATCCAGAGATCTTCTCCAAGATCCCCTGCTCTCTGAACATATCGAGATTGTCCGGTTTCTGCTTCTTCAACCTGTTGTAAGACAAAAACACTCACAAGTGCAGTTGAAATACACAGAAACATATACATGATTTTATCTTTTAAAAGTCAGTTTCAAAGGTTGTCCTTCCACTGGGTGACTTCTCCAAGGCTTCTTAGGTTCTGGAGCCGCTTTCACACGACTGTAATGAGTCCATCCACTTTCCTTCGTCCGGACAGCAGATTCAGTAGTCAGAAGCACTTGATATGGTCCTTCCCAGCTGGGTTGCAATTTCTCAGTCCTCCAAGTCTTCACAAGCACCCAATCACCAACTTCATAGGAATGTTGACTTCCTACTAGCGGTGGTCCCTGTGCTAAAAGTCCCTGTTTGTGAAGAGACAATAAAGACCTGGACAGTGTCTGCAAATACTTTCTCACAAACATGTCTCTGAATTCTGGTATGGGTCCCCCAAAGGTTGTAAGATATGGTCGGCCCATTAACATTTGAAAAGGTGAAACTCCCACATCCTTCCTGGGACAAGTTCAAATTCTTAATAAGGCCAGAGGCAAATTCTTAGTCCAAGGCAATCCATTTTCTAAATGCAGTTTTGTCAAATGTTTCTTAATTTCAGAATTCCCTCTTTCCACTTTTCCAGAAGATTGAGGATGCTAAGGAGTGTGCAAATCCCACTTCACCCCTATCGCCCTCATTATTTCTTGAAGAATTTTCTGTGTAAAATGTGTACCCCTATCTGAATCAATTACTTCAAACATGCTATATCTAGGTATGATTTGTTCTAACAAAATTTTGTCACCATAGAAGCTTTAGCTTGTCTCATAGGAAAGGCTTCCATCCATCCTGTCAAATGATCTTTAACTACTAACAAATATTTCCATCCACCACTAGGTGGCAATTCGGTGTAGTCAATCTGTATCTTCTGGAACGGCTTGGCTGCTAATGGCCGTCCTCCTCTATCTGTCTTTTTGGATGCACTTTTATTTACTTTCAAACATATCAGACATTTCCAACAAATGGAGTGTGCTATTGTCCACATATCCAAACTCCAATAATGCGGTTTTATAGCTTGTACCAATGCTTCAGTTCCCCAATGGCTTCCCTCATGTAAATATTGCATCACATTCCTCATTTGGGGTCCCGATAAAACTGGTATTCCCTTAGATGTAAACCATCCTTTTTCAGTTTCTTCGCATCCCTCTTTCTCTAATTTCTTTTTATCATTCTCATCTGGTTTCCATTCCTCATGTGACTCTTCTTCCAGCAAAGGAATAGACACCATTTACAGTATCAACTCTCCTGCTGCCTCCTTTGCCCACTTATCTGCCCACCTGTTCCCAACAACTTCTGGACTATCCCCTTTTTGATGGGCATTCACATGTACTATAGCTAGTTGGCAATTGTAGACCAGCGAGTACTTCTTCAACAATTGCAACTGCTCAATTTGTTTCCCATCTGATTTAATGAACCCCCTTTCTTCCCAAATCTTCCCAAATGTGTGAACCACTCCCCAAGTGTATTTGGAATCTGTCCATATAGTCACATCTATTCCCTCTGCCAATTCTAAAGCCCTTTTTAATGCAAACAGTTCGCATTTTTGTGCTGACCAATTTGTTGATAAAGGTCCCTTCTCGATGACTTCTCCTTCTCCAGTTACTATGGCATATCCTGACCTTCTTACACCACTCTCTATTCTACTAGATCCATCAACAAACCATCTTTTGCCTTCTTCTAAAGGAGTTTCTTCCAAGTCCTCTCTGACTTTTGTCATTAAATCTACTTGTAATAGGCAATCATGATCTTCTACTTCCCACTCCTTCCTTGATCCCTCCAAAAACTCAGCTGGATTCAAATTCTTGTCTGTTCCTATAACTATATTTGGACTAGTTCTCAAAATAGTTTCATATTTCAAAATCCTTCCCTCTGTCATCCAAGTGGATGCCAACTGATTCAAGACCGATGTCACTTGATGTGGGGAATGCACCACAAGTGCTCCCCACATCAAAGGTCAACTTTCTGCTTTCAACAACCAACACTGCTGTGGCTTCAACTGCTTGTACACAAACAGGCCATCCCCTCACAACTGGTTCTAACGTCTTACTCAAAAAGGCAATGGACTGATAATGCCCCCCCCCCTTTTCTGAGCAAGCATCCCTTACTGCAACTCCTGATCTTGCAGAAACATACAGATGAAAAGGAAGCATCAAGTTAGGCAAAGCCAATACCAGAGCAGTGGCCAACGCCCTCTTGATTTCTTCCCATTTCTGCTTATCCCCTTCTGACCAACTAATTTGCTCTTCTTTGCCTCTCAGTTTCTGATTCAAAAACTGAGCCAACACCGCATATTGGTCTATCTACGCTCTACAATATCCCACCAATCCTAAAGCTTTTCTCACTTCAGTCCTATTCCTAGGAGGAGCTAAACTCATTATTCCTTTTACTCGTTCTGGATCCAATGACCTCACTCCCTGTTGGATATAATGTCCCAAATATTTCACTTTCTTTTCTACAAACTGAAACTTTTCTCTTGACACTGTCAATCCTTGTTCCTTCAACCAATTCAGCAAAGCCACTGAACTTTCTCTAACCTTTACTTCCTTCTCTCCTGATAGTAACAAATCATCCACATACTGAATCAAACTCACCCCTGGTTCCCTTGGAAATGTATGTAACTTTTCTTCCAGAGCTTGTCCAAACAACAGGGGACTTTCTGTGTAGCCTTGAGGCAGCACAGTCCATCTCAACTGCTGCTTTCTTCCTGTCTCTGGATCATCCCATTCAAAAGCAAACAAGTCTCTACTTCCTTCTTCTAACGGACATGCCCAAAAGTCGTCCTTCAGATCTATCACTGTAAACCATTTATCTTTGGGCGTAATACGCCCCAAGATAGTGTACGGATCAGGAACCACAGGAAAACGTGGCACAACTATGCTGTTAATAATTCTCAAATCCACCACCATTCTATATTTCCCTTCTTTCTTTAAAACAGCCAATATCGGGGAATTGAACGGAGACATAGTCGGTTCCAGGAGACCTTGCTCCAATAATCGATCTATTACCGGTTTCAATCCCTTTCTCCCTCTCTGACTTATGGAGTACTGTGGAGTCCAACTCTTCACAATTCCAGGCTGCACTTGTATTTTAATGGGTTGAATCTTCATTTTTCCTATTTTGCCTCCTTCAGCCCAAACTTCATCTTCTATCTTTTCCTCATCTTCAACTGTCAGCACACACATTCTCACTCCTTCTGTATTACATAACTGAAATCCAAACACTGGCATCAAGTCTCTTCCCAACAGATTCACCCCTGAATCTGGGATATACAACACCTTACTACAAACCTCTATCTCATCCATACTCATTTCTATTCCTTCCAGAACTCTCACTCTATCTTGCCTTCCACTCACTCCAGTGACTAAAAGTTTCTTTTCCTTCCATTCTCTTGCTTACAGGCTCACATACAGACGTACGACTAGCCCCTGTATCTATCAGGAAAGTCATTTCCTGACGATCTGGACCCACTTTTATATTTACCAATGGCTCCCCGTGGGTCTCCTTAAAGGAACCGGAACCTCCCTGGTCTTCGTATAGAGCGTAACTTCTTTCAGGGCAGCTATTCTGACACTCGCACGCAAAGTGTCCTTCCTTGCCACACTTGAAACAAGCACAATCTACACCCCCTCTACCTAGACCAGTTCCTCTACTTCTGAAAGGTTTTCCTCTGGGTACAAATCCTCTGCCCCTTCCTCTAAAACCTTCTCCCAGGGATTTCTTCACTTCATTTTGAGTCGCTGTTTGTACTGCTGCTAACATCATTTGGGACTTCTGTCTTGTCTTTATCACTTCTCTATTCACGAATGTCTGTTGGGCATTCCGAATTAAAGCTGTAATTCCTTGTCCTCCCCAATTTTCTATTTTCTGAATTTTGTTCTGAATATCCGGCCAAGCCCGAGCCACAAACTGCATTTTCAGCATAGATTCAAATGCAGGTGAGTTTGGGTCCACGCCTGAATATTTCTCCAAACTTTGTCTCGACCGGGCACAATAGTCCCCGAGAGATTCATCTTTCCCTTGTGAAATTTCAAAAGCTCTTGTCAAATTGCGTCCTTGTGGGACAGCAATTTTGATTCCCTCAATTATCATTGTTTTCAAATCTTTCATATCCTGTCTATGGTTTGCATTTTGGATATTCCAATTGGGAGGTGCCAAGGGAAACTTGACGTCTCCAGCAACTGCTTATGCATTTCCCAATTGCAATACTCGCCAATATTCTATTGCTCCCTGTCTGATCAAATCTCTTTCTTCCCTACTAAATAAATGACCAAGTATGTACATCATTTCTTCATAAGTATAATCATTCGGCCCCAAGAACAATTCCAATTCCTTTGACACTTTCTGTGGATCCTCATGAAGTCGGGGAAGTGACTGTTTAAGTTCTCTCAGTTCCCCTGGCCTCATGGGCTGAATAGCGTACATAGCCACAGGTTGGCCCAAAGCATTTAGACCATTCGGTACTTCTCGCAAAGGGTAAGCCTATACCGGCTGTGCTGGTAGAAAAGGAAGATTTTGCACGTTCCTTTCCAGATCCCTCAATTCTCTCCGCAAAGGCACATGTGGCACAGGTGGAGGGGAGGGAGGAATCAGGATGTTTGCTGCAGCAGCAATTACCTGCTGGGGATCTGGAGGAACATACCGAGGTGGTGGACGATAGAATTCATCGTCCGATTCCGGATCTTTGGTTCTGGACACAAATTGATCAGCCGGTGGCGGGCTAGGTCCTTCAAAATTTACATGGTACCACACCTCAATATATGGGATTTCAGCATTCTGTTTATGAGCCAATATGTAATCTTTCAATTGATTCATCCAATATATACTGGTCTCTCCCTCCGGAGACCAATGATATGGAAATTTAGGATCAATTAGGGGATATTTCGGCCACCTGTATTTGCACAAATAAATCATGTGCTTCTTTTCAAGATTCCGGGTATAATGTTTCAGATTCAGGGAAAACCATTGTTGTAACAGTTGTCCCAATGGCGAATCCACCGGAATAGGTTTTCTGCCTTCTTTGTCTGTCTCTTCTATGTTAGCCTCTAAATCTTCCCTCAACTTCTTACTTTGCCCTTTGCCCTATTCCCATTTTCGTCTTCCCTGACCTATCCTCCAGCAAGTGCTGGACTCTCAGTTTCGTCAAGAATTTAAGGATCCCTCACTCTCGGTCCTACCAAAATACTTTTAAAGAGGAACATTATTACCTGATCACTCCGGGACCTCTCTCACGTTTGCGGATGTGTGGGCGTCCCCAACTCAGGTTTCTCTGTGGTCCCAGACCATTCTGGCTACTCTCGGTACCGGCTCTTTCTTTCGCACCCGATGAAGTCCGTTCGTGCGTCTCTCTGGGTTTTCTGGTTTGCGGAGCCCTCTGGAACCTCTTGAGAATTGGGTAGGGTTTATCTCACAAAAGGAGATAGAGTGGCCACTACTCACCAGTCCCCGAGACCCCGAGGGTCGTCGTGAAGGTTCCTGGCTGGCTCGCCAATTGTGAGATTTCGATTCACACGAAACACATGACACGACACGGATCTTCAAACGTGAGTTGGTTTATTCGATTCTGCAGAAGTGGGTTCGCATCCAAGGCAGCAGGATGGAACCTTGAGCATAGTTTGCTCAACATACTTATACCCTAATTCCCGCCCCATCATACGAGGGCTTGGCTTACAGACTTTATCAGACTTCATCCTTATAGGAACACCCATTACTTATCAGTACTTTCCAGGCTACCAACTGACAGTTAGTGGTTTGGCTATTTCCTCTGGAAAAGTACTGATGCTGCTTTTGAAACACACATATGTACAAAATGGATTCATATTACTCTACTTCTTACATAAAGTTGCCAAGTTTAGAAACCCCTGTCCTAAAGTATTGTGGGAAATGTAAGTAGAAGTCCTACTAGCCAAGCTCTTCCTGGTTGATCAAGGAAGGGTTGATCAAGGAAGGAAAAGAAACAAGATGATAGTCATAGCCATGGTCGGGGATGCTTCCGCCTCTTGACCTTTTTCAATTCCACTTCCTTCATATCAATGGTGGTATTCAAATTTTTTAACTACCAGTTCTGTGAGCATGGCTTGGTGGGCATGGTGTGGTGTGGTGGGTGTGCCGTGGCTTAGTGGGCGTGGCAGGGGAAAGATACTGTAAAATCCCCATTCCCTCCCCACCCCAGTAACCTGCTTTCCAGCTCTGTTCTTCTGTGGAAGGCAACAAAAGAAGACCCAGCCAATCAGCTAGGACTCTGGAGGCAGAGAATAGATGGGGACGGGGCCAGTCAGAGGTGGGATTTGCCGGTTCTCAAAATTTCTACTACCGGTTCTCCAGAACTGGTCAGAACTGGCTGAATACCATCCTTATTTCAGATGCCCCCAGATTCATCCTAGTTCCCTTGCATGGGCTGATCTGAACCACAACTACCCACCACCACCCACCCACAAGCAAATACTTCAAGTCATTTAATTTCTGTCAATGGCCTTACATATCTCATTTGGGCAGGAAGCAATCACCCTTAAATAATGACACAATAAATCTATGCTATTATATTAGGACATCATGTTCTCTTAGCAGCGTGCAATCATTTTTGTGAGCCTATTTGTATCATATTTGGGAAACAAGGGAAACAATTAGGCCAAATGCAGCTTTCACAGCAGAGGAATAAAGAAGCGAAACGGAGCATGTTGCATCATTGGCAGAAGAAAATTGGTAACTCTGGACACATTATATTATCAAATAGCATTATTTACTACCAAAAGTAACAATTAGAGGGATAACCAGGGTAAAATTAATGCTATCATTGGTTCTTCCTTGACATTATAAAAATCACACTTAGTTTTGCTTATTAATTCTTCCCTGCAGGACATAAAATGCAGGGACAACGTGAGAGGAAAATTAGTCAGTTTAAATCTGCAAATAATTTCATCATATGATGCAAAAAAAAAAAAAATTATACGTTATGCAGCGGAAGAAGTTTGACCAAAGAAAAGGAAGAGGGCAAAACCTGAAATTACTGCTATTTCCACAATATCTCTCTTTTAAAGAAATTGTCAGAGTTTAGTATAATAAAAAATTTGAAAAACAGAAGGAGGAAAAAGGAAAGTATGCAAGGATGTAGAAAGAAATAAAGAAATAAAGAAATAAAGGAAGAAAGAAAGAAAGAAAGAAAGAAAGAAAGAGGGAAAGAAAGAAAGAGAGAGAGAGAGAGAGAGAGAGAGAGAGAGAGAGAGAGAGAGAGAGAGAGAGAGAGAAAGAAAGAAAGAAAGAAAGAAAGAAAGAAAGAAAGAAAGAAAGAAAGAAAGAAAGAAAGAAAGAAGTAGTGGCGTCTAATGTTTTCTGATGCAGTAGACTTGAATTGTGGGCCTTATCTAATAAAATGAAATTCAATAGTGAGAAAAGTATGTTTTTACACTTAGGCAAGAAAGACCAAATGCACAGGTATAGCATAGGTGGTACCTGGCTCAAAAGTAGTAATTATGAGAGAGACCTAAGAGTCTTAGAGGACAATGACTTAAATATGAGCCAGCACTGTGCTGCAGCTGCCAAAAAAGCCAATGCAGTCCTAGATTGCATTAACAGAGGAGGAGTATTAAGTTCATCTGATACCACTTTATACGGTGCTGTTAAGACCACCCTTGGAATACTGTGTACAGTTCTGGGCCCCAACAATTAAAAAAAGATGTTGAGACTTTATAAAGCACAGAGAAGAGCAACGAAGATGATTGGAGAATTGGAGGCTAAAACATATAAAGAAGGGATGAATGGAAACTGATCAAGGAGAGAACCAACCTAGAGAACCAACCTAGAGAACCAACCAAGGAGAAATTTCCTGTCAGTGAGAACAATTAATCAGTGGAACAGCTTGCCTTCAGAAGCTGTGGGTGCTCCAACACTAAAGGTTTGTGTCATGCCTCTGTTAGAATCTGACTCTGAGGGAGAGGAAGAACAGCTGACAGGGAGTGGGAGTGTGGCTCAAGAGTTGTGGAGGAAACTGGGGAAGGGCACAGGCTGGCTGGGCATTCAGAGGAAGACCCAGGCCCATCCCTTCTTCATCCTAGAGCACGCAGGGAGGAGTGGATAAGGGAGAAATGTGAATGGCATGGTCTACAGGGGAGGAAAGGGCCCTGATCCCCTTCATGGGCTGCAGCTGGGAGGACTGTTTAAAAGGACAAACTGCACATGGCCCAGTGCTGGAAGCAAAGCGTAAAATAATTCTAGTCTGTCAATTCTTATCTGAGTTCTGGCGTCTTTCCCAGTTTGTGTATTTCGATACATGTGGACGTCTTCAAGCGCTTATCCTGTCTTGTCTCATTAATTGCTTCAGTGTGGTTTGTGTTGTTTTTTCTATTTATAATTCATATGTATTTTGAGTTTGAATGGAATTTCTTCCTTTTCACAATTGTTCGTGGGGGAGTTTTTTTCTCCAGTCAATTATAATTGGACCTTGGAGGCCAAGTTGAAGGAATTAAAGGAACTTCACCTGTTTTTGTGACTTTGTTGCTTTTGTATCTCACCCTGAGTCATCACAGTTTTCAAGAAGAGATTGGACAATCATTTGTCTGAACTGGTATAGGGTTTCCTGCTTGAGCAGTAGGTTGGACTAGACAACTTCCAAAGTCTCTTCCAGTTCTGTTATTATCATTCTGTTAATTTTTCTATTTAATTAAAACAGTTTTGCCATCTCCCTATTTCCATATCATATTTCTAGATTAATGAAGAATAGAGTTAGTTTTTAGGTTTATATTAACTCATACCAAACATAGCAACTAGTGCTCTAAGGAACAGTTTCTACAACAGCAGAACTAGAAGATAACTGAATCTTTCTGCTGCATAGAATTAATTTGGAAGATATATCTAATTGATCAACATGGAATACAGAATGCCAGACTAGATGATCTGCAACCTAAGCTCTCCTTAGGTTCATAGGTAACTTGCAAACTCTCTCAAATATCATTTGCTTACTTCCTCCACCAAACATTTTGTGCAAATAAGTTTATTTTCTGAAGCAGAAAAGTTGGCTTACATCATCATTTATTTACAGCAATGCATCAAAGTAGTAGGGGAATTTGCTTCTGGCTATAAGAGCTGAAAAGTTGATAGACCCTAAGCGAAGTACTGTGTGCAGTGTGTTTTGTGTGAATGCATGTACTTGCACCCATATACTCATGGATTAAAGGTAAAGGTAAAGGTTCTCTTCAGACATATGTGCTGGTCGTTTCTGACTCTAGGGGGCGGTGCTCATCTCCATTACAAAGCCGAAGAGCCAGCGCTGTCCGAAGACATCTCCGTGGTCATGTGGCCAGCATGACTAAACACCGACGGCACATGGAACGCTGTTCCATTCCCACCAAAGTGCTCCCTATTTTTCTACTTGCATTTTTACATGCTTTTGAACTGCTAGGTTGGCAGAAGCTGGGTCAAGTAACAGGAGCTCACTCCGTTATATGGCGCTAAGGATTTGAACTGCTGAACTGCTGACTTTTCTGATTGACAAGCTCAGCGTCTTAGCCACTGGTGTAGATTAATTATTGTCAATCCACAGCTTACTGCATTCTAGACCTAATTAATTGTCATAACAACCAGTAATTAGACTAGATCCAGTAATTTTTATTCTTTTCTATTCCCTTACTGACAATTAGCTCAGTTAGCTCAACCAGCAAAGCATCAAATGAGTTTCTAAGTGAAGTTTGTTGGGTTTTTTTTAAAATGAATACTATCTAAAGACAGAAAACAAATTGTTAACTCCTGCCTATCTTGTATTCCCTGTGCTAGTAATTTTCTTTTTTCAATTTTCTAACATTAGAAAACAATGCAATAATGTACTTTATAAAGTATAAAACTGAAAAGAAAAACTAAGGAGAAAAAAGAGAATGTAGAATTTTGACTGTAGATTTTTTTTTCTATTGAGTAATTGTCATATTACTATTTCCTCTTCCTCTGTTACCCTTTCTAATCCTCAGATCCATAAATCATCAATTCTGTCTTTTCTTCTTTTAGAAAAAAAGCTAAAAAGCTTCTTTCAAAAAAGTATGTGGAATTTTTTTTTCCTCACAATCTTGCTGGCTAGGGAATTCTCACTGTAACAGCATTGCCAAAAAAGCATTAAGAATTGTTAACCTAATTTTGCAAAGCTTCTTCTCTGGTAACACTGTATTGCAAACCAGGGTATACAAAACCTTCGCCAGACCAATTCTCGAATACAGCTCATCTGCCTGGAGTTCACACACTGTATAACAGACATTAATACAATTCTGTTAGACCAGAAGTATTTCATGAGAAGAGTACCCTACTCCTCTGCTCGCAATAGAATAACTTATGTTATCAGGCTTGAAATTTTGGACCTGGACAACCTAGAACTATGCAGCCTGTGGTCTGATCTTAACTTAGTATACAAAATTGTCTGCTACAATGTCCTACCTGTCATGCCCCTGTCGGAATCTGATTCCAAGGGGGTGGTCGAGCAGCTGACAGGGAGTGGGAGTGTGGCTCTGGTGTCTGTGGAAGAAATTGGGGAAGCTGGGCATTCAGAGGAAGACCCAGGCCCACCCCCTCTTCATGCTAGGGCACACAGGGAGGAACAGAGAAGCGAGCAACGTGAGTTACATGGATTATGGGAGAGAAAAGGGCCCTGATTCCCTTCATTAGCTGCAGCTGGAAAAACAGGATTTAAAAAGGGCCTATGTGCACAGCACCTTGCTGGAAGCAAAGCGTGCATTATTTTTGTTTGTCAACTTTTATGTGGGTTCTGGCCAGGGGTGGGATTCAATTTTTTTTTTTTTTACAAATTTTATTAATTTTACAAAGACAGTACACAAACAATCAAGGCATAACAGCTTACAAATTCTTTTCTAAAAAAAAAAATCATTAAAGAAGAAAACCAATAGAACATACAAAGTGATTCCAAATTATAATATCAATATTTATGTTATCTATTTAATTTCATATCTTATCCCAACTTCTCCTTTTCATTCTAATTATCCAAGTTATTTCTTGCTAATTAAAATTTTATTGCCTTTCATCAACATACAAAACACAGAACATAGAAAACAAAACAAAACCTAAAACATCTTTTCTGAAGGCTGCTTGATCCCGAGTTAAAACTCTTCACACAGACAAAATTCAAACATCATATTCACTTTATATATCCTTCCATATCTTATTACCATTTTCAATATCATTCTTTGTCTGTTCTATTTCCAGTTATCCATTCATCTTTTTTCTTTTAATATACTTCTCCTATACTCTAATTGGAGTGACACCTTTAACTCATTGCCCTAACTTAAAATTACTTCATATAACACTTAATTTATCTTGGGATTCTGTTTAGTACATTCTAAAATTACACAATAAATTTTATAAGAAAGGTAAAACACAGCAATAACTAAAAAACAACCTATATAACCACTACCCATATCATTTAAAAAGAAAAAAAAACTAATCATATATATTAATACTCATTTATATCTTAAACATTCTACTCTAGATACACATATAAAAACACAATCTTATGTACCTTCCAGAATCCCCCCCTTTTTTTTCCAATTAGATTCACCCATTGTCTCTAAATAAGCTTTTTTTCTTTAGATCTTGCTTCCCACCATTGAGGCTTCTCCTCCCCCCCTTTCTCTCTTGCTTATTCTTCTCCTTGCCCTTTTTACCCCCTTGTCTCTCCTCCTCCCTTTTCTTACTCCCTTTCCGTTGCTTTCTAACCTTGCATCCACCTTTCCTCTCATTTTTCTCTTTTTTGGTTGTTTTTTCAAACCTTAAAATCCCCTTTTTCTTATCCTCTTTCTCCTCCTCCCCAGAAAAAACCCATTGTTCATCAAAGATGGCTTCTTCTTCCTCTTCTTCTTTGTCCCAGTCATTCTGCTGCGTAATCAACTTTTCATAAGTGCATAACGCCATTTCTAAAAATTGAAATAGAGTGCCCAAAGTATCTTTTCCATCTTGTTCTTCCTTTTTATATTTTTGATATTCAGTCTTTAATTCATCCACAAGTGATGCCATCATGAAAAGAGAAACTTTTCCCAAAACAACCACCTAAGTATTTTTAATCAAAAATAATTCAAAAAAAGTTCCAAAAATTAATACTTTTTTTCCTTCTTCTATTTCTCTTTCTGGGGTTACTGTTTAACCAAAGAGGTCCAATTACCATATATCTTTCTTTGGAATTCTAGGCAATCTCCTCCTTTTTCAGCTTCTGCTTTTTTTTCCACTCCCTTCCCACTTACAACAACATTTTTTTTTTAAATGATCAGAAATCCATACCTCCAGTAAGGGTTTTCCGATTTCTTAAATTATTAAGTCCAATGTCCAAAGAGTCTTTTGTCCCTTGGCTTTAACTTTCAAAATAATTCACCTTCAGTGCCCAAATAAATTTCAAATTTTCATCTGCTGTTTCTATGGGGTGGGAGAGTGAAGAAAAAAAAAAGTTTCCCTTTTTCAGCTTTCTCCGCCACTTTCCGATCTTCTTAGGGATACAATGTATCCTCCAGCAATTCAGACAATTCAGTTCCAGAGAATTTAAGAGATGTTGATTGACCCGGCTCAGCCAGCACTTTCACTTTTCTTGCTTCCTCCAGCACAATCTTACCCGGTTGCAGGCTTCTTCGTGGTGGCCATTACTGACCGCCGCTCCACCACCTTGGGAAAAAGGGGGTTTTCCGGACGAGGAGAGGGTCTGTGACACCCCTAACCCCCTGTCCGGCTCCCTTCTCTCTTCGGCTGCCTCTACAGGGCAGCCATATCCCCTGACCCATTTGGATCGGGGGCACCTCGGTGGCAAGCGCAGTAAGAATCACGAACAGTCGCGAATTCCTGCTGCCACCAAAGCCACGTGGAACCAGAACAAGAGGTGGGATTCAAATTTTTTAACAACTGGTTCTGTGGGTGTGGTTTAGATGGTGGGCATGGCTTGGTGGTCACGTGACTGGGTGGGCATGGCTTGGTGGGCATGTTATTGGCTGGGCGTGGCCAACTCAATGCTGCAACAGTCGTAAGTGTGAAAAATGGTCATAAGTCACTTTTTTCAGTGCCATTGTAACTTTGAATGGTCACTCCACACAAGCAAAGTACCATCAAAGGAGGAAAAAAAAAAACTCCAGAGACGTTCCTGAAACAGGAAATCTAGTCCTGCCAAGAATGTAATAAGGGTTAACAGAGAAGTAGTTTCTGTAAGCAACACCAGAATGTTTCCTTCCTGCTTTCCTTACAGGATTAGGCCAACAATTTCTTCTAACAACTGGTTCTCCAAACTGCTTAGAATGATAACAACCGGTTCTAGTGAATAGGTGTGAACTGGTCGAATCCCACTCCTGGTTTTGGCATCCTCCCAACTGTGTGTGTTTCATTATCTTTTGAAGTGTACAATTCCTTGTCCTGCCCTGTCTCATTAATTGCTGCAGTGTGGTTTGTGTTGGTTTTTATTTATAATTTATATGTACTTTGGGTTCGGACTGAATTTCTTCCATTTAAAAACTGTTCTTGGGAGAGTTTTTTCTCTAGCCGGTGATAACTGGACCTTGGGGGCCAAGTTGGACTTTACCTACTTTTGTGACTTTGTTGCTTTTGTGCCATCCCTGGGTCATTACACTACCTGTCAATGACTATTTCAGCTTCAACCACAATAACGCATGGGCACACAATAGGTATAAACTCAAAGTAAACCCCTCCAAACTCAATTGCAGAAAATACGACTTCAGCAACAGAGTGGTCAATGCCCAGAACTCACTACCTGACTCTGTTGTTACATCCTCAAACCCCCAAAATTTTAACCTTAAACTGTCTACCATGGACCTCACTCCATTCCTAAGAGGTCTGTAAGAGGGTGTGCATAAACGCACCAGAGTGCCTACCGTCCCTGTCCTACTCTTCCCATTTATTCATATTCATTTATTATGTATATACTTATACCTGTTTATACTTATATGTTTATATGTTATGTTCATACTTATACTTGTTTTCTCATACATGCTTGACAAACAAAATAAATAAATAAAAAATAAAAATTCTGGCAGTTGAAATCCACACATCTTCAAGTTCCCATGTTTGAGAAACACAGGTTTAACACAACGCTATGAATTTTCTATGAAGCTTTTAAAAGAAAGCACTGGAAACACGTCCACTTTCCAGATTATTTTTAATGGACTAATAGGGTTTTTTTTTGTTTTGTTTTTTGAAAATGAAGTATCTGCATCGCACAAAGATATATTGTCTCACCTCCTTGGATATCTCTGAAGTTGATTTTTTTCATTGAGAAACATTTCAGTCAGTTGTAGAAAGAGTGTTCTTGCTGCCATTTATAATTACTTATTCATTTGTTTGTCAGATTATGATCCCTGATTCTTAAATATCATGATGATCTCTTTTTACATGGATTAAGAGAGGAATTCCGAAGATAAAGAGAGGAAGAAGCAACCTCAGATGTTCTTCACTCCATTACAACATAATTTTCTAGAGTTCATCTGGAGAGGATGAAACCTCCATACTAACAGCTGCCAGATATATCATTCTGAAATTCAGCTCCCCTTAGGTGAAATAAAGGAATGGAATTCCCTAAGAGAAAAATAAATAAATGAAATATATGGTGCTTTGCCAGTGTAACACAAAGGACTTAACAGTTTAAGTGAACTACTTCAGACTTGTTACTGCACCAATTGCCATATTTCTTCTATATTACTGCTGGGTTTTGTTACCCAATTGCCTTTTAAAATTTGTTCTTCAATTTGTACCGATTTTATATTGTAAACATTTATGTGGAAAGGGGCATTGGGAAACTTCTATTTGGTAATCATCTCAGTATTTTTAAAAACTCTTTCCTTTCTCAGACATCAGGGTCATGCACTTGGCTTTGCAAATTGCCAGAAATCATTAGAGTAAGCAAATAACCAGGTACTGTAGTTTTACATCACTGTTTTCTCCGTCTCATAGAATAACATAGAACAACATAAAATAACAGAGTTGGAAGGGACTTTGGAGGTCATCTAGTCCAACCCCCTGCTCAAGCAGGAGATCCTATACCAGTGGTGGGATTCAAATTTTTTTACTACCAGTTCTCTGGGTGTGGCTTGGTGGCCATGGTAGGGGAAGGATACTGCAAAATCCCCATTCCCTCCCCACCCCACTAACCTGCTTTCCAGATCCGTTCTCCTGTGCAGGGCAACCAAAGAAGATCAGCTGGGACTCAGGAGGCAGAGAATAGATAGGGGCAGGGGCAGTCAGAGGTGGTATTTGCCGGTTCTCCAAACTACTCAAAATTTCTGCTACTGGTTCTCCAGAACTGGTCAGAACCTGCTGAATATCCACCTCTGTCCTCTACCATTTCAGACAAGTGACTATCCAGTCTCTTCTTGAAAGCCTCCAGTGATGGGGCACCCACAACTTTTGAGGACCAGTCATTCCACTGGTTGATTGTTCTCTGATTTGTTGCAAGTCTTATCTCTATGACCATTATTTTATATTTATAATTATGTCATATTTATATTAATTCAGCCTTCCTCATCAGACTCTCTCTGTTATCTTTTTCTATCACTGTCTCTATATCTAACGAGTTTTTCCACTAACACAACTCTGGTGTATTGTGGACTCTTTACAGATATTAAGCCAAACGATAGTTTGAGATATCCCAAGAGAACTGAAGCTTAGAAACTAGGAAGAAAGATGAGGTCCAAGTCCCTATAGTATGGAAATGTCCTCAAGCTCTATGAAGCTTCATAGTTGAAAAAAAGAAAGATGGAGTTTACAACATCTTCACAAATTTGATTAATTCATAAGAGCACCAGAAATAGAAATCTCATAAGATAGGCCAAAAATAGTAAAATCATATTTTTGAGACAGAATGGTTCTACCTCCAGAACACTCAGTTGAACCATTAAATATTCTGGCATTGTTCTCATGTTTTCAGAAATGTTCCAGCCTCAAAATTAGGTTGAGTAAAGCAGGAGAGGACACTTTTGCTAAGTTTGAGAAACATACAACCTTACCCCAAAAGTTGAGAGTTCTTTTAGAGTTCTTTTCAAACTTGGAAATGTTTTCTCCATTTGGCCCATTGCTGCCAAGGTTCAATAGTGGATACATAAATGTGATGACTTTGGACCCTTAAAATTGTGGTGCTTTCTTGATATCATCAATTGTACGGGTTGGGGGCACTGGGAAGGGTAATGGCAGTAGAAGAAAAAAACTCTATATAAATTGAAAGAAAGATTGTGCAGTATGTTGCATACAGCTGAGTCAGCATTGTAGTCACCTCTTTCTGCCCACTTTTATTTTCGTTAAGCAGTAAAGAGTTTGGGATCAAAGGTCTTCACATATATTGGGAAATCACTAGTGTCTCATCCTTTATTGTGCTATTGGTTCACTGCTCATAATTTCTAATTGTAATGAGGTGCATATGTGCATTGATGGGATATAATACATTAGTGCCTACTGTATCCTGTGAAAGATTTACATTCTCCACTTATGATCCTATTGAATTCTCTTCATGACTCCTTATGGAGAATCATCTCAACAATTCTGTCTTTGGCTACTTTTTCCCCAGAGAAAACCCTCTCTGTCCAAGGTTATTTGGGAGGAGGTCAATGGTAATTGTTATGTCCTGAATTTGCATACTCGAAATCCCCGCGCCTTGATTGGCTAAGGCGCGGGGATTTCTGATTGGCCAGGCGAGCCGCGCTGATTGGCCCGATTGAAGTCTCCCGCGATTGGTTCAAACCAGGAGCGGGAGACTTGAATCGCTGCCATTGGACGCGGCCGCCGCAGCGAAAAGTATAAAAGCCGCGGGCTTTTTACTTTTCGCCGGTTCGGTTCCCCATTGTAAATAAAGAGCTTTGAATGAAAGTCACCGACTCTGAGCGTCTTTTTGCGGACACGACACTGGCGACGAAGGTGGGATCTCGCCCCTGAACCGAACCCGTGTCCACCAAAGAACCAGCTCCAGCGCAGAGATGGCGAAGATTGCACCGCCCGCCCCCTTCAACCCCGCCGCCGAAGACTGGGAATCGTACTCGGATCGGTTCCGTATGTACCTGGAATGCGCCGGAATGAAGGACGCCCCGGGCCCGCTAAAATGCGCCGTCTTCCTTACTCACTGCGGACCAGAGGTCTTCCAGATGGCCAAAGCACTGGCCAAGCCGGCAGACGCAACCGCCATGGACTGTGACGTCCTCGAACCTATACTGCGGCGCCATTACGCCCCCGAAGTCCCCATCCTGATACGGCGCAACGAGTTCTACCGCCGCAATCAGAAACCAGACGAAAAATTGAGCGACTTCGTCGCAGAGCTACAGCGCCTAGGAGGACTCTGCAAGTTTGAAGGTCTGAACAGTCTCATAAGAGACCGCTTCATACTCGGTTTATGGGATCCTACACTCCAGAGCCGACTTATGGCCAAGGGCGACATCAGCCTAGCCGATGCCCTTACCGCAGCCGCAGCCGCGGAAGCAACCCGCACGTCAGCTGACAGCATGCGAAGATCTGACACGAAGGGCGGAAACAACAACCCGGCAAGGTCGGCCGACACAAGAAACGAAGCAACCGCACACTACGGAGAATACCAGTCAACCTCCAGCACGTCGGAAGACGAGGAGGACATACATCGCGTGCAGACGGGACGCGGCGACCAACGAAGTCGAAAAGGTCGTAGGTCGAGGACCAACTGCGCCGGGTGCGGCGGCGACCACCCCAGGTCAGAATGCCGATTCCTTGACTCTATCTGTAGGCATTGTGAACGACGGGGTCACATCGCCCGAGTTTGCCGCCAAAAGAAGACCCGCAGCCCGCCCAAATGGGAACAACACGACAGAAGGAGAGAAAGTTCCCCGCCCAGAGCCAGAGAGCGCCAACCAGACGGTAGATGGGACCGTGCTCAACGATCTTCAAGAGGCGGCGACGGTCGACGAAAGGAAGAGACCCACCAGACGGTGACCATCGGCCACGCCATCTCCGACGGCGCCAGAAAGGTACACGTAGAAGTCCATATTGAAGGCCAGCCATGCAAAATGGAAGTGGACTCCGGGTCCTACCTTTCCATGATTGCATGGTGCGAGATCAAAAGACTAGTGCCCACACTACAAAAAAGAAACGTGCCTGCCCAAAAGATCATCATAAAAGACTACCAAGGGAATCGCGTCCCGGTGGTAGGCACCAAGAACTTTAATATAACTTACAAAGGCCACACCGAACAACTGCCACTCACTATTGTCGATCGCGACCGCCCAAGCCTACTGGGCTTACAATGGTTCGCCCCGCTTGACATCGCGCTGACAGGAGTCAACCACGTCACCATCGAAGCTTGGGAACAGCGGCTAGCCCAGGAGTTCCAGGAGGTCTTCGATGGAGGCTTGGGCAAGTACCAGGGGCCCCTTATCTCGTTTGACCTAGACCCAAGGGTTCCCCCTAAGCGGCTTAAACCTAGAAGGGTACCATTCGCCCTAAAGCCTAAAATTGACGAGCAGATCGACAAGCTCGTCAAACAAGGGGTATTGCAACCGATAGACCATGCCAGATGGGAGACCCCTATAGTGACCCCAGTAAAGCCAGACGGGTCCGTGAGAATTTGCGGGGACTATAAGGCCACCCTAAATGGCGCATTGCAACAAAGCGCCTACCCAGTCCCAATAGTGCAACATTTACTGCACTCACTGGGAGGGGGCAAAGTCTTTGCCAAGCTCGACCTCGCCCAGGCATATCAGCAGCTACCTGTGGACGAGAAAACGGCGGAAGCCCAAACAATCGTGACTCATCGGGGGGCCTTCAAGTGTAACCGACTCCAATTTGGAGTCAACGTGGCACCAGGCATCTTTCAGAGCCTGATGGAACGTTTGTTACAGGGCATCAAGGGGGTGGTGCCCTATTTCGATGACGTATTAGTGGCGGCGCCAAACGAAGCCGAATTGGAAAACCGACTCAGACAAGTCTTAACAAAATTTAAAGAAACAGGACTTAAAGTCAAACGAGAAAAATGCCAACTATGTACAAAGCAAGTAGAGTTTTTGGGCTATCTTCTAGACCGGCATGGCATTCACCCTACGACTAAAAAAGTGAAAGCCATCAAGGAAGCCCCCACCCCAAAGTCTAAAACAGAACTACAAGTGTTCCTAGGCTTGTTGAATTTTTATAATGTTTTCCTACCCCAAAAGGCAACGGCGGCGGAACCTTTACATAGACTCCTGGACAAGATGGCAGCCTGGACTTGGGGGAGACGAGAGCAAGCCGCCTTTCAAAAAACCAAAGACCTCCTCACCTCCGACGCCGTCCTGATGCAATTCTGCGAAACCTTGCCCTTAGCTGTCACTTGCGACGCATCACCTTTCGGCGTCGGCGCTGTCCTCAGCCACACCCTCCCCGACCAGAGAGAAGTACCCATCGCTTTTTTCTCCAGGACTCTGACTAAACCGGAACGGAACTATAGCCAGCTGGACAAAGAAGCTTTGGCTATAGTTGCCGCCGTTAAGCGTTTCCACGAATACCTGTACGGCCGCCCGTTCACCATTGTGACAGATCATAAGCCATTGCTGGGCATCCTCGCTGGAAACCGGGCCACGCCGAACATCTTGTCACCCCGGATGACAAGATGGTCCGAATTCCTGGCAGCCTACACTTACGAACTGCTACACAAGCCAGGTAAGAAAATTTCGCACGCGGACGCTTTAAGCCGCTCGCCTTTACCTGACTCTGAACCTGACCCAGCACCAACAACAAACACCCTAAATATCGAGAGCTTACCTATTACCGCATCAGACATTGTCAGAGAAACCGTTAAGGATAGGCGTCTGGCGCGAATCTTACACTGGTTAGAAAAAGGTTGGCCGGAAAAAGACAATGACGAGACTTTTAAAACATTCCGACAGCGCCAGACTGAACTCTCACTACTGAGAGGATGTATTTTGTGGGGTGACAGGGTGGTCATTCCGGACAGATTACAAGAGAGGGTCTTAAAGATGCTACATGAGGGTCATCCTGGCATCGTCAGGACTAAAGCCCTGGCCAGGAGTTACGCTTGGTGGCCAGGGATGGACAAGCAGATTGAGGCATGGGTCGCCAAATGCCACCGATGCCAGGAGACCAGATCCAGCCCACCCGCAGCACCTATCCGGGACTGGGAGACACCACGGGGGCCCTGGTCCAGAATCCATTTAGACTTTGCTGGTCCCACAAATGGGCATACTTTTCTAATCACAGTTGACGCGTACTCCAATTGGTTGGAGGTATGCGACATGAAATCCACTACCACAGAGGCCGTCGTTAAAGAACTGTGTAAACTATTTTCCACGCACGGCCTCCCAGACGTCGTCGTCTCAGACAACGGGCCCCAATTCACTTCCATCGATTTCGAAAGATTCCTGGCGGAGAGGGGTATCCGCCACGCATTAACAGCACCGGCGCATCCGGCGGCGAATGGTAGGGCGGAACGGATGGTTCAATTTACGAAAAAGACCCTCCGGAAAATGGACCACGGGGAGATCAGCGACAAAATCAACAGACTCCTCTTCATACAGCACATCACTCCCAATACCACAACTAACAAGAGCCCTGCAGAACTTCTAATGGGCAGAAAGCTGAGGTGCCCACTCGACAGGTTGCACCCGACCTATAACCCAGAGCGACCCCCAGACTCCAGTTCCAGGTACCGGACATTTGGCCCAGGTGACTTAGTCTACGCAAAGAATATGACGGGGGACCCCCTATGGATCCCAGCCGTCATAACTCAGGTCACTGGTCCGCGGTCGTACTGGCTCCAAACCATCGATGGGCGAGCCTGGAAGCGACACATCGACCAGCTCAGGTCATGAACAGCGACTGACCTCAACCCCCAAGACACGAACCAAGGGGGAAGGGAATACCCGGAAAGACAATCGCAGGAAAAAATAAACCAAAAATACTCACCAGAACACAGCCATCGCGAGTCCCCTCCGGAGAAGAACCACCTGGCCAGCTCTACCGACTCGGAGAAGCCAAGCGGGAGCGGCGGAATCCGTAGCTCAACTGACCCGGTAGGCCCAGGCGGGAGCCACGGTGAAAGAACCGGCCCGATCATCCAGCCGGTTCGCACAGAGGCAGGAGCAGCCAAAAAGATGACCGCTCCGGCCGAGTTACAGCTTGCAAGTGAGTTGCGCAGGTCAACTAGGACTCGACGGAGCCCCGCCTACCTGCGTGACTACACCACGTGATGGACCATACCAAGAGGGGAGGGGTGTTATGTCCTGAATTTGCATACTCGAAATCCCCGCGCCTTGATTGGCTAAGGCGCGGGGATTTCTGATTGGCCAGGCGAGCCGCGCTGATTGGCCCGATTGAAGTCTCCCGCGATTGGTTCAAACCAGGAGCGGGAGACTTGAATTGCTGCCATTGGCCGCGGCCGCCGCAGCGAAAAGTATAAAAGCCGCGGGCTTTTTACTTTTCGCCGGTTCGGTTCCCCATTGTAAATAAAGAGCTTTGAATGAAAGTCACCGACTCTGAGCGTCTTTTTGCGGACACGACAGTAATCCTCTTTTTTTTTTTCATGGCTTGGCTAGATGGTACAGATGCGTCTAAAATATAGCCTTTCCTTTTCAAAATAAGCATGTTTGGTTAATTAAGAACACTACATTTTATTATGTATGGCAAATTATTGGTTGGTTGGTTGGTTGGCTTATAGGCTACTCCAATCATAGCAGATTTTCAATGGCACACATAAGTCTTATAGCAGTCAAATTATTTCCAGGCACTTTAGCAAATAATTCATATGTACACAAATTAAAGAACCAGAAGAAAGTCGATAACACAAAAGGAGGGGAAAATGGAGAAGTTAGAAGAAATGAGCAATGACTTTTAAAGAACTTGGTCTCAGTTTACACTCTTTAGGCCTGTTGTCCCACAGAAACATACACACACACACACACAAAACCAACGTTCCACAACTCAAATCGCAATTCTAATCCATACTCGTTCCACAACTCAAATTCTAATCCATACTCAGCTTTCTTTTTGAGTTCCTTGCCCGCTACATAATCCTGATCTCTAGGAATTGCAGCTTCTTTTCTGACTTAGCTTTCAGCCAGCTGTGGAGAAGAGCTCTAGTGGGAAGTAAGATATAAAACAAAAATGGATCTCTTTCTTTCTTTAAAAGCATACTTTTAAGAAACTCTGCTTGCTCTTGATTGGTTCCTGAGATTTTTATTTTTCTGGGCTTCAGATATCTCTGGCCATTGATCTGAATAGAAAACTTCAGATTTAACTCAATTATTGTCTGAAATCTTCAAATAGAATCTCCTGATCCCTGTTCACTAAACAATGTATAATTATAAATCAGTGCAACATTAGAAAATTATCTGAATTTTCTTTGGCTGCCAAAAAGAATTGTTTTTGTGAAACAATAGAAACAAAAATAGAAACATTGAATATGGATGATAACAATGTTTACATTTTTCCTGAAAGCTGTAACCCTAACCCATATATATCTGTCTATTACTTTTCAACTGCCACCTGCAACCTCTTAAAGTA
Source organism: Hydrophis major (assembly GCA_033807585.1). Taxonomy (NCBI): domain Eukaryota; kingdom Metazoa; phylum Chordata; class Lepidosauria; order Squamata; family Elapidae; genus Hydrophis; species Hydrophis major. The sequence continues at coordinate 201,895,376 of CM066331.1, forward strand.
CCTCTATCTGGGATTGGAGAAAATACACAGTTGCTTTAAGAATTTGCAGATAGATGTAAGGTTTACACCTAGACAAGTTCGGAAATAATTTCAAGCTTACCTCTCTCAACATTAGGAGGATAGATCTCTGAAAATGGAACACACACACACACAAAAATTGTCATCCCTGCAAAAGAAATACCAGCTTTGAAAATGAGTTAGGCAGGTTTTGAAATTAAGGCTACTATGTGATGATTTAACTATTGGCCACTCTTTCATTCTGTAGAGTTGCTGGCATGGTTTGGTTAGAATGTTTTCTGAAACCTCTTTCATAACTTGTCATATTTCTGTACATATTGCATCAATTCCTGTAGCTATATCAGTATAGATCTTTTGTGTTTCAGAAGGATATTTTTAGGTGCTTTGGACAGTAGGTTGTCCCCCCTTCTTCGTGGCAGCCCTTTAGATATTGGAACACTGCTATCATGTCACCCCTAGTCCTTCTTTTTTTTAAACAAGACATACCAGTGGTGGGATTCCAAATTTTTTACTACCGGTTCTGTGGGTGTGGCTTTGTAGGCATGGTGTGGCTTGATAGGTGTGGCAGGGGAAGGTTACTGCAAAATCCCATTCCCTCCCCACCCCACTAACCTGCTTTCCAGCTCCTTTCTCCTGTGCATGGCAACAAAAGAAGACCCAGCCAAACAGCTGGGACTCAGGTGGCAGAGAATAGATGGGGGCGGGGCCAGTCAGAGGTGGGATTTGCCAGTTCTCCGAACTGCTCAAAATTTCTGCTTCCGGTTCTCCAGAACTGGTCAGAACCTGCTGAATGACACCTCTGAGACATACCTAGTTCCAGGAACCTTTCTTTATATGTTTTAGCCTCCAAACTTATTTAAGTTTCTTACTTAATATTCTATGCCTATTATGCATGTTCAGTCCCTAAATAATAATTTTTCCTTCCTTCCTTCCTTCCTTCCTTCCCTCCCTCCCTCCCTCCCTCCCTCCCTCCCTCTCTCCCTTTCTTCATAATGCATAATAGCCAATTTTTCCTTGGCTGCCAATACTCTAACTCCACATTAGAAATGGATGTGGCAGCATCCCAGGAATTAGCAGTCTGTACAGATCCAAGGTCTTTTGACTTTCATTGTAAGTGAAACTGAGCAGCAATGACTGTGTGCAGATCATCATCATTTCCATACAGCCCGGGTTTATTCCAGGCTGATTAAAATGCAGTATTCTGATTTGTTCAGCATAATCCCAGGCTTTGCTTCACTGCGTGCCAGCTTTCATTTCTGCCTCTCTATTAAGGCAAAGATGTAATTGGAAGTTTTGCACTGACCTTGGTTGAATTCCTTGGCCTCCCTTCTTAGTAGAGAGAGCCCAGGGTAATGAGAAAGTGTATTGCATCCACACACAGGTAATACCATCTCTGTCAAGTACTTAACACTTATCTTGTGTAATGCTCATTGTAAGTCCTGTTCTGGCCACAACACAGGTATTATACATCAAAGGAGGTGGAAAAGGCTCCTTTTTTAGAAATATTTGAAACCACAATCTTTGTGTGAGTGTCACCGTTTTCAGAACATATTTTCAGAATCTCTCCCTCTGCAGTTGGAAGGACGGGCTTTTCATTAGTTTAGGGTTTTCCTGGGTGGGCAGCTTACACCAGCATTTTCATCTTGTTGTTGCTTTGCAAAAATTCACCATGCTGATTTTTTTATCTGAGGCTGCCAAACCTTTGACAGAGTTGTCAAAATCTGGAATATATCTCACCCAGTTCATTTCTTTCAGCTACTAACTTTCAGAGTTTTAATTCCAACTTCTGCGGACCTCATCCCACATTTAAGCAGTTCCTAAGGGTGTATGTGTAACTACACTAACATGCTATTGTCCCTGTCACATTCTAGTTCTTTCATTTTGTTCATTTGAATTTGTAATTTTTGTTGGATGAATCAATAAACAAATTAAAAAAACCTGGTGTCCGGGGCCAGCGGCTGCCTGGAACCACCCATTTTCCATTTCTATTCCTTGACTGTCCATGCATCAAAGTGGGTATCACCAGCTTGGACAATTCTGTTGAGGAAAAGTATTTCTTCTTCAGAGTTTTCATCTGTTGCATTAATCTGATCCAGAAGATAAGAAGGAACACATATTCTCTGTGTGTGGAGAAGGGGGGAATCTATAATGCAATGTACCTCCCAAAACTTTCTTGAGACAAAAAACAAGAAAAACTGAATTCAGGGGTGGGCTGCTACCGGTTCACACCAGTTTGGGCAAACCGAATGTTAATTTTACATCTGATTCACCAAACCGGTAGTTGCAATGACTGGCTGGCCCCCGCCCACCCCATCCCATCCAGGAGTTTCCATGCAGCCCATTTTGGATCCCAGGTAAGTGCAGGGCGTGTGTGGAAGCTTGGGGAGGGTGAAAGAAACCGGCCTCCCAGAGGCCATGAAAGGCCAGAAACAGGCCCATTTCCGGCCTCCAGAGAGCATCCGGAACACAGGGAGGGGGGAAACAGGCCTCCCAGAGGCTTCAGAAGAGGTTCTGAAATGGGCCTGTTTCCGGCCTCTGAAGAGCCTCTGGAGCCCAGGGAGGCTGTCTTTTGCCCTCCTGAAGGCTCTAGAAAAAAGCCTTTGGAGCCCAGGGAGGGTGCAAGCGCCCCCCTGCCACAGTGCAGGAGGTTGTCTAGGCCATGCCCACCATAGTCACACCCACCCAGCAACTGGGCAGAGAAACAGTTGTTAAATATTTTGAATCCCACCCCGACTATATTCTGTTCACTGTTCTCAGCACCTCCTTCTCCCTCTCTTCCTGAAACTGAGGAGAAACAGGGTTGCAGAAGTTACACAAAAACAGGGCTGCTCCTTTAAAATAGTATTATTTAATGTCCATCTCGATCTTTTTTTTTGTCCCTTCCATTTAATTGTCATTGGGCTATGATCTGCCCAAGTACTTGTTTCAATATTTGTTTCTTGAATATTGGATATTAATTCTGTTGAGATCCAAATCATATCTAATCTGGACCATGATAGATGTCTATTTGAATAAAAAGTATATTGTTTAGCTTTAACATTTCTTTCTCTCCAAATATCTTTTAAAGTTAATTCATCTGTCATTTTAAAAAAAGACCTTGGGAGAGCCTTTCTATTTTGCTTTGTTGTTGTTGCTATATAGTCGAATTTATTGTCCACAATTCCATTAAAATCTCCCATCATAATTATATTAACATAGTCCAGCCCAATTATTTTCATGTGTAACTTTTTATAAAACTCTTCTTGTTTATCATTCGGAGCATAAATTGCAATCAAGAGTATTTTTATATTATTGTCCATTATTTCTACCATTAATACTCTTCCATCTTCATCCGTGTAAATCAATTTTGCTGGGATAGCCTCTTTAATGTATAGAACCACTCCTCTTTTCTTACATTGAGTCAAAGAAGTAAATATTTTCCCCAATTTTGGCTGTACTAACAATTGTTCATGTTGTTTTTTAATATGAACTTCTTGTAGACAAATTATATCAAATTTTAGTTTCTCTAATTTATGAAAAGTTTTCCTTCTTTTAACAGCTGAATTAAGTCCATTTATATTCATTGTAATCAGTTTTTTTTCTTCCATGATTATACTTTATATTTAGGTCTAACCGCTCTTGTGGATCTCACTTCACGCTGTTCTTTGCTATCCATCTGTCCCCCTACTGCTCCTTTCTCTTTTTCAGTCTCCAGTTGTTCCTCTTGAAACTCAAATAATGAGACCTCTTTCTCTGCCTCCTCTCTTCTTCCTCCAAAAAATTCTGCATGGAAAAGTTCTGCTTTCTCAATTGAATCAATTCTATATCTCTGCTCTTGCCACCTAAACATTAGTCCTTCTGGAATCAGCCATCTATAATTCACTTCGTTTTCCAATAGTATTTTGGTCAGAAATCGATATTCTCTTCTCATCTCTCTCACTCTTCTGGGTATTTGTTTTAAAACCACAACCTCTTTACCTTTGTATTTCAATGTTTTCTCTCTTACTACTTGTAATATATGCGTTTTAATGGATTTTTTGGTAAATCTAATATGGACTTCCTTGGGTAATTTATTTCTCATCGCATACCTTGTATAGACTCGATATATCTCATCTATTCCATCCATCATCTTTTCCTCTGTAATTTCCAAAGCATCTGCCAAAATTTCTATCATTACTGCTGCCAAATTTTCTCCTTTTTCCTCTTCTATATTTTGAAATCTGAGGTAAAATTCTGACCTTTCCATCTCCCACCTCAACATCCCACTTTTTTCTTGTTCAACCGCTGTTAATCTACTGTCAATATTTCCAATCTTCTTCTCTCTTTGTTTTCCTTCTTCCTCAATTTTTTGGAATCTCTCCTCATACTTGACCATCATTTGTTTAATGTTTTCCACTTTTTCATCAGTCTTCTCTATTCTTTGTTCAATATTTTCTGTTCTTTGTTCAATATTTTCTGTTCTTTGTTCAATGATGTCTGATTTTGTCTTGAGATCTTGGATTCCTTGCATAATCATCTGTAAAGTTACTCTTTCCTGTTCTTTATCTTGCTTCAACATTGTCTTAATTAAACGTTGTCCTCCAGCTGGTGGGGAAGCAGAGGTAGAAGTAGAAATGCCAGATGGTATTGGTTTCCTGCTCATTTCAATGCTTCCAAAGCTTCAAATTCTTCTTGACTTTTAATCCAACTGGTAGAGCAGCCAATTATAATCCAAAATAGAAAACTCCAATAGTAAAAGGCACGAAACCAAAAAAGAAACAGGAAAAAAGGAAGAAGAAAGATCTTCAGGTTCTTCTAGACCCTAATCCAATTACGAAGTAGTCCACCATAAAAAAGAAAAAATAGAAAGGAGAAAAACAAATAAATCCAAAAATAATAATATTGATTAAGAGCAAAAAAAAGAAAGATTTTATACAATGGATGGAGAAGGAATTGGCTTTTTTCTTCAGAGAAAATAAAAAAGAAGATACTTCAACGCAGAATGTGTGGGATACAATGAAGGCATACGCTAGAGGTTTGATAATAGATTATACAAGAAAAAAGAATATTAGGAAAAGGCAAGCTTCTAAGGCCTTGGAAGATGAGTATAAAATTCTTGAAAAAGAATTACAGAAAATGCCACAGAAAAAGGATATTAAATTGAAGCTGGATGTAATTAAACATAAAATGGAATTAATAGAGAAAGAAGAACTGGCACAGAAAATTAGAAACTCTAAACAGAATTATTTTGAAGATGCAAATAAACCAGGTAGATGGCTAGCATATAAATTGAGAAAAGAGAAGGAATCAAGAAAAATATTGAAGTTAATAGATGAACAAGGCCAAGTTTGTTATGGGAATAAGGAGAAAAAAGAAATTATTCGAGATTTTTATGGGCAACTATATAAACAAGAGAATATTGATGAGGAAAAAGTCAAACAGTATTTACAGGAAGTTAATTTACCGAAGATACCTAAAGAGACTGAAGAAATGCTAGAAAGCAATATAACAATGATGGAATTAAATGAAGCATTTAAGAGACAAAATAATGGGAAAGCACCGGGTCCAGATGGGCTTCCAGCAGAATTCTATAAAATATTTCAAGAATCTTTGAGCACCTCATTGTTAGAAGTTATGAATGAAGTTATGTTAAAAAAGATGATACCCAAAACATGGTCAGAGGCTTATATTACACTTATACCGAAGGAAGAGACTGACCCACTGCAAATTAAGAATTATAGACCTATTTCTTTATTGAATGCAGACTATAAAATCTTTGCTTCAATCTTAGCAGAAAGACTTAAAAAATATTTAAATAATTTTATTCACCCAGATCAAAATGGATTTCTGCCAAAGAGACAAATTAGAGACAATATGCGAGTAATCTTGGACACTTTGGAATACTATGAGGCTCATCCTGAAAAGCAAATGGCTTTGATATTCCTAGATGCTCAAAAAGCATTTGACAACGTGAACTGGAGATTTATGTTATTATTATTGGAGCAGATGGGTTTTGCTAAAAAATTTATTCAAGCAATAGAAGCCATATATAATAAACAGACAGCAAGGGTAATGATGGAGGGGGAACTTACAGATTTTATTAATATAAGGAAAGGCACAAGACAAGGATGCCCCCTATCTCCTTTGCTATTTGTGTTGACCTTGGAAGTGTTGAATAGAAATATTAGGGATGATAAAAGCATAAAAGGAATGAAAATAAAGAAGGAAGAATTTAAGCTACAAGCTTTTGCTGATGATTTAGCTTTTATTTTGGAAGACCCGCTAGAAATAGCTCCAAAGTTATTGGAAAGGATAGAGACATATGGAGAGGTGGCTGGTTTGAAAATAAATAAAGATAAAACAAAGATTTTGACAAAGAATATGCTATTGAGACAGAGAGAAGAACTGGCAGATCTTTTGAAAATTCAAGTTAAAAATTAGGTTAAGTATCTGGGTATATATTTGACAACAAGATGTAGCACATTAAAGGAGAATAATTATATTAAACTTAAACAACAGATAACTACAGATTAGAAGAAGTGGGAAAACTTGCAATTGTCATTAATAGGGAGAATTTCAACAATTAAGATGAATATTTTACCTAGAATTTTATTTTTGTTTCAAACAATACCAATTAGGCTTGGAAAAGACTATTTTGAAGATTTAAATAAAATTATGTTGAAGTTTATATGGCAAGGGAAAAAAGCGAGAATAAAGCTAAAGCTTTTGCAAGATGCTAGAATTAGAGGAGGTTTTGGCCTGCCTAATTGGGAATTGTACTATCAAGCTGCAAGTTTGATGTGGGTCAAAGAATGGATAACATTAAGGAAACATAGGTTGTTGACATTAGAAGGGCATGACTTGCTGTTGGGCTGGCATGCTTTTTTATGGTATAAGGGAACTAAAACACAGGGTTATTTTAGAAGACATTATGTACGGGAGTCTTTGTGGTTAAATTGGGACAAGATAAAAAGACAATGTTATTTGAAAATTCCAGTTTGGTTATCGACCACTGAAGCATATCCTATAATCTACAAGAAGGAACAAACAGTTAGATATGGGGAACTTTTGGATGAAAAGGGTGAACTTAAATTGATCCAAAACTTAGAGGAACAAGTTATAAGGATGAATTAGTTTTCATATGCGCAAATACATTCAAGGTATGATAAAGATTCTAAAACAGAGGGATTCTGTGATAAGCAGACTGATTTAGATAAGATCTTGATGGGTACTGATGAGAAGGTGATTAAAAAATTATATGGTTATTTACTGGGAATGAAATTAGAGGAAGAACAAGTCAAAGAAACTATGATTGTTTGGGGGAAGAATTTTGGATATGGGATTGATTTAGAGAAATGGCAGAAATTGTGGTCTCAAAATTATAAAATGACAATGTCAACAGCATATAAAGAAAACTTGTATAAGATGTTTTACAGGTGGCACTTTCCTCCGACAAGAATAGCAAGAATGTTTAAGAACAAATCTGAAAAATGCTGGAAATATCATCACATACCCGGCTCGTATTACCATATGTAGTGGACTTGTGAGGATGCTGGAAAATATTGGACTATAATTCGCATGTGGCTGGAAAAAATGACAAAGAAACATATAGACTTGAAACCAGAGATCTTCTTATTGGGAATTTTACCTGATATATATAGTAAAGATTTGAAATACCTGATTGTAAATGTAGTAACAGCGGCCAGGATTGTATTTGCTAAAAATTGGAAGAATGAGAAAATACCATTACAGGAAGAAATTATTAAGAAAATATTGGAATGTGCTGAGATGAGCAGATTGACATTTGAAATTAGAGAGCAAGAGGATAAACAATTTTATGAAATTTGGGATCTTTTTTATAAATGGCTAGATGATAAAATACGATAATAGAATATTTTAGATAGTAAGAAATATCTTTATCTTGCTATTTTGCTATTATTTTGTAACTTGATATTATATTTATAAAGGGTTTTTTTAGGATTGATTTGGTATGATTATATGATTTGTTGAATAATCTGCTTAAAGTATTGTTAGCTCATAAAGCATGAATGATTAAAAGTATAGTCAATTTTTTTTTTTTTTTTTTTAGTGATTATAGGATATATAAGTTTGGATTGATAATATGAGTTGTTATGTAACATAATTGTAACTGGGACTACAGAATGAATGCACAAAAATGATGAACCAACTGACACACTGGATGTATATATGAGAGTTGAATGTTTTAATGTTTTGTTTGTCTTGTTTGTTTGTAGAAAATTAATAAAATTTTCTTTTTTAAAAAAAAACAGGGCTGCTAAATCCCTTGGAGGGATTTAGCTGCTATTGTAAGAGTTGGATTTTTAAAAGTTTTTTTCCTTTTAAAGGAAGGATTTATATCATCAAAATAACGAGTTTTCTGATGACATTCTAAAAGTATCATCTGCCAAAATATATCCTCTAAGTCAAATAGATCAAATATTGCAAGTATTTACCTTTGCCTAAATCAGATGTACACTGTACATATTTTGATCCCCCTAATAATTTAAATAAAGAAAAGAGTAAATCTGTAAAAGGAAGTAAATCAGATTTGCAACTTGTTTCAAATGTTATGCCAGTATATTTTGGAAATGGTTCCATCCAAGGATATCATTTTAATTTTTATTTATTTCAGAAATTTTGATCCTAAAATTCCATCTCGGATCAAAGAGTATATTTCTCTATTATTCTCTACTTATGCTCCATTTTCTTTTTGTTTTGTTTTTTATTTAAATATGTAGCATTGTTATTAAGATAGGAATTACAAGTCGTTCTCAACTTACAACAGTTGGCTTAATATAGTTAATATATTATAATATAATGTATTATATATATATAAATTAATATAATTATTATAATATATTATAATAGTATAATATTATATAATACAATACAGTATAGTGCAGTATTGGTGCGGTGTCGGGAGTTTTCAGTTTTATGTGTGGAGGGTGAAGGATGTGTGTTTATGTTTATTTTCATGGTCACGATGTGCACTGAAGATGGAATTTGATTTCATTGTACGAGGTGTAATGACAATAAAGTAAAGTAAACTAAACTAATGACCTTTCGAAGTTACAATGGCACTGAAAAAAATGACATCACCATTTTTCTCATTTATGGCCATTGCAGCATCCCCATGATTTTAATAATGGCGCTCTTGCTAGGTTGAAAGAGGCATCTCTTTTTAATTGTAGGCTACAATCAACAGAGTTTTGTCCAAAAAGCCAAGATAGCAACCAAGCTGGTGTAATCAAAATGGGTGTCATTTTGGAACTGGATAGCCTTCTAGACAAATAAGCTAAGATAGATAAAATAACCTTTATTGTCATTTTTTACTGTGAGCACACTGGCACACATTAAAAATGAAATTTTGTTACTTGTTATTAAAAGAAAGTATATATCTAACCATACACATACATAACACACATATACACATGCTATATACATATATACATACATATGTACACACATAACATACACACTCACACACACACATTCATCACTGTCCATTTTGAATACATAATAGAGAGAGGAAACTTAAGAGTTCACAAGGTTGTGGAACAAAACTTTGACTGAATCTGGATGTTCTGATTCAGCTATTACAAAACCTCCTCCCAAAAGATAGCAAGGAAAACAGGTCATGAAGAAGATGTGTAGTATCCCAGACAATCCTGCAGACCTTGCTGAAGCTTTGCTTATATGCCCTGTCCTGGATAGTGAGCAACCAATAATCTTTTCTGCTGTCCTCACCACTCTCTGCACTCTCTTCCCATCTGGAGTAGTAATGCTTTCAAACCAGATAGCAATGCAGTATAACAGGATGCTCTTCAACGTCCCTCTATAGAAAGCGGTAAGGACAAGGGAAGTAAGATGTACTTTTCTCATGCAGAAAACGCAGTCACATGAGAAAATACAGTGTCCTACTATTGAGCGACCAAGGTAGCCTTCTTGTTAGCTTGCACACCCAGAAACTTCATGTTACTAACCACCTACATAGGTGAATCATTAATACCCAGAATTGTGTGGCTGTGCCTGCTTTTTCTGAAATTGACAATGATATCTTTAGTTTTTCCTACGTTTAAGACAAGGCTGTTTTTATTATACCAGTTTGCCAAACCCCCTATCTCTAAATAAATAAATGGGGGAGCTTTGATTGCACCACTATGGCCTAACTTTCCTTTTTAGCCACACTCTCGCAGGCTCTCTTTACTCAATGTGCCCAAAACTCACTGACAGTTCCTTTTGTTGTTGATCTGAAGCTCAACAAGTTGAATTTATCTTCCTCCTTCTTGTTTATGAAGCCATCTTCTTCAACAGACCCAAACAGAGAAGAATAAAATGGCATTGAATTAAGAGACAAAGGAGAGAAAATACTGGAAGAGATTCACATAAATCAACTTTTTTTTTTTTTTTTTGGCCCATCAGAGACATAGCAGACCTTTCTCCCATTCCTATCCAACACTGAATCTTGACATCCAATGGGCATGGAAATTCTGCATCATGAATTTCTTGCTGGATTGTATTTGCTTTTATGCTCTCGCCAGCACAGTCGCCTGGCTTAGTATCAATGAACCACACAGGGAGATTTACAGGACAGGCAAACTATAAATCCATACAGCATTGTGCCTATGATTAAATGGTAACATTAACTATAGGAGAATTTATACAATGTTAACAGCAGGTAACACTGCATGGTAAACAAGAGATTGATACAGATGTCTTCAGTAGCATATCATTCCCGTAAAACATGGTATACTGAATATAAGGGAGGAGGAGGAAGAGGAAGAGGAAGAGGAAGAGGAAGAGGAAGAGGAAGAGGAAGAGGAAGAAGAAGAAGAAGAAGAAGAAGAAGAAGAAGAAGAAGAAGAAGAAGAAGAAGAAGAAGAAGAAGAAGAAGAAGAAGAAGAAGAAATAATGTATATATGTTTTTGTCATGGTCAGATTTAAACATAATGTAAGTATTTATCTTCATCTCAATCCTACATACATATCAGTCTCACCAGTGGTCCCCAACCACCGGGCCCTGGACCAGTACTGGTCCGTGGATCATTTTCTACCAGGCCGCCTATTTTGCTTGGGCACTGCCATCTTGTTTTGATGGCGCTTGAGAAAGTGCTTCCAGGTGAACTTGTCAGTCGTTGGTTGGAAAGCGGCGTTTGGGTACTGAAGGAATCCTTGCTCCTTAGTTTCGTCGAAGGGGCTGGTGGCTTCGAACGAAGAGCTATCCCAATGGTGGTGGAATCTCGTCTTACTCAGGAGGAGATTAAGAAAGAGCCCGAAAAGCCCATCGACCACGAGAAGGTACAAAGGACGAGTTGAAGGTGGCGGGGAGAAGCGGGGGATGGATGGATGGCTGGTCGCTCGGCTTGCCTTGCCTTGATCATGCGTACTGATGCTGGTACCGGTCCAAGGATCATTTTGTACATTTTGTACCAGGCTGTGGTACAAAAAAGGTTCAGGGCCACTGACTCTCACTGCTGTATTTAATTCAAGAAACCCCAACTATGCATTAGATAGACAGTAGATATAGCATGATAGTATTCTAATTGGAAGAATGATAAACATCCAGGGACTGAAAACTATACTTATGCATGAAGATGGGAGAAGATTGGATCTCCAGTCCAGGTCTGGTTGGCTCTAGAAAAAGATTGTGCAATCTATTCAAAACAAAGTCCATTCAGACAAATAGGGCCTAGCGTGTAACTGAAACCCTTTCGGCAAGCTCCCTTTTTTGTACTCTTTGCACTTACAAGTAACCAAGAAGAATAAGCAAGGAAAGAGTGTAAATGAAAACCACTTATTTTGACTGAAATAGATTTGCAGAACTCAGGAAATACATCCTGCATTATGGAATAGAAGACCAGCAGCATTCATCTTTCTCCAGGCAAATACTTACAGTCCTTCACCTCAGCAAATATCAATGTTTTGGAAAAGTACATTCAAAGAAGAGCCAATGTTTCTGAAAGCAGAATATACTGGGAGCTTATGTATGTGTTATTACAAGTGATTTTGAAAAAAAAAAAAAAAACATCCAGGGGAAATTTACATTTAAAAGAGAAGCATAATCTCTGAGAAATGTAAGTTTGAAAATCCTCTGAAACATCTGCCCGATACATAATTCTATAATTTGAAAAGATGTATCATGAAGATTTTTTTTTTCAAATAAACCCTTATCAGAGGGCATTGTATAACACAGGTTCATTTATCATCAAAGGATGTGTAATGCATACTTTTAAAGAAACTTCTGTAAAAAGAATAGTAATGAAATATTCTCATAAAATATAAATAGTACAATTGCAAAATAACTCAGTTGCTTTGTATTATTTATGAAATCACTGGCAGACTTCTAAGATAGTACCACAACAGAAAAAGAATCAGGTTCAACATGGAAGCAAAAAAATAAATTTCCTTGGTATTTCAGCAGGTTGAAGATATGTATTGGTACTCATCTGGTTAATCCTCTGATGCTGATCTACAATCATGATAAAGATTTAATTTTAGTTGAAAAACCTGTTGGTAGAGCTACAGAAATAGTTTTGATTTGAGTTGGTTGCATCATAAAAAAGCAAGATTGAATCTTCCTTCCTTCCTTCCTTCCTTCCTTCCTTCCTTCCTTCCTTCCTTCCTTCCTTCCTTCCTTCCTTCCTTCCTTTTGATTAAAAGTAAGTCATGAGGGAATATAGATAGTCCTTAATGTGCAATCATAATTGAGAACAAAATTTATGTTCTTAAGCAAGACAGTTGTGAGCAATGTCCCATTTTACAACCTTCTTTCTACAGTTGTTAAGCAAAGTACTGCAGTTGTTAAGTGAATCAAGCAGCCGTTAAGCAAATCCAGTTTCCCCACATTGACTTTGCTTGTCAGAAACCAGCTGGGAAAGTTACAAATGGTGACCTCATCACCTCAAATGCTGCAACCATTGAAAATAAATTTTGGTTACCAAATGCATGAATTTTTATTATAACCATTGCAGTATCATACAGATACATAAGTCGAGTTGCTTCAGAATAGATCTGCTGTTAGAAAGAATGAGTAGTTATTCCAGAGCAAAGATATTGCAAAGTGGGAGCAGCATGGTGTCTTCATATTCATACCTTTAAGTCAGGGATTGTCAACGTTGGCCCCTTTAAGAAGCATGGGCTTCAACTCCCAAAATTCCTCAGCCAAGATGGCTAGCTGCTGAATTATGGGAGCCGAAGTCCAGGTATCTTAAAGTTGCTAAAGTTTGAGAGCCGCTACTTTAAACTATTGACCCCTTGCATTCCTCGGGTGAGTTTGGAGAGGTTGTTCCACTTCCAATTCAGTACACATAATGCTAAGGTCCCTTCCAACTCTGCTATTTTCTATTCTATTCTATTCTATTCTATTCTATTCTATTCTATTCTATTCTATTCCATTCTATTCTAACCCTCTGGCAAAGCCATGTCTTCAGGACCTTCTGGAAAAGGAACAAGGGGAGGCCAACCTTATTCTGTATGTCAAGGACTACCAGTGTTGAACTGCATCAGGTTGAACTTCCTAGCCCAGGGGTGTCAAACTCACGGCATCATGGTGTCATCACATGATGTATCACAATTTTTTCCCCCTTCACTAAACCAGGCGTGGGCGTTGCCAGCACATGATGCATCCTGCCTGCGGGCCATGAGTTTAACAGCCCTGTCCTAGCCAGTAATTTCCAACCACCTCTTCCCAACAGCAGTAAACAGAGATGGCACTTCCAGCTTGTCCTTCCTTTATAATTATGTTCCTTGTATTGCTCAAGGACCAGAGAAGAATTACACACCTGCTCTCACCTTGTTATTTTTTTTCACCCTCCAAAATGAATAGACTCAGTGGCCCAGGTAAACATCCCTTTTTTTCTCCTTTCCTCTCCCTTTGATAGATTCTCAGCCACCATTTAGAAATATATTTACTTGACTCGTGACATTTATACCTGCAGCAATGAATAACCAGGAGCCATTTTGTGACTCGAGAGAGAAGGCCTTTCCTCATACTGAATCTTGAGTCCCTGTGATTTTCTTCTCAATGTTTCATCTGTTGCAAACCACGATTCAGGAAACTGAAGTATACAGAGAAAATTCAAAATGGGGAAACAGCCTTTGGGGCTTTATTTTAAAAGGCTAGATTAATTGCATTCAGTCTTTCATTAAATAAAACTAATCTGTTAAATGATTAATGGACCGTTGCATGGATGATAGGTCTCATTGTTGCCAATACTGGACTGTATTCAACACTGTATTCAGTCCTGAGTCTGTCATCTGCACCTCTATAACTGTCTGGTTTGGCTCTGTAACCCAACAAGACAGACACAGACTTCAACAGATAATTAGAACTGCAAAAAAATAATTGCTACCAGCCTGCCTTTCATTGAGGACCTGTATACTGCACGAGTCAAAAAGAGGGCTGTGAAAATATCTAGACACCTCACATCCTGGACATAAATTGTTTCAATTTCTTCCCTCAAAATGACACTAAAGGGCACTGCACACTAGAACAACTAGACACAAGGACAGTTTTTTCCTGAATGCCATCACTCTGCTAAACAACTAATTCCCACAACACTGTGAAACTATTTAGTAAGACTGTATTACTATTCTTCTTCTCATCTTTCCTATTACCACTCTCTTCCACTTATGGCTATAACTGTATTGCTTATATCTTTACAATTTATATTGTTTTATTTGTTTCCTAGTATGATTTGATTGCTTATTAGTAACCTATGACTGTAAGTAAGTGTTGTATCTTATGATTCTTGATGAATGTATCTTCGCTTTTTATGTACACTGAGAGCTTAAGCACCAAAGACAAATTCCTTGTGTGGCCAAGTGTGTCACATTTGGCCAATAAAGAATTCTATTCTACATTATTCCAGATATACCAACTCAATTTTACGTATCTGAGCCAAGGACACTTGCTCTCATCTCCTCCTCAAAAAAAAAAAAAAAAAAATCCCACATGAGTAATAAAATATTTCTGACAAGAAAGCTAAAAACAACATTATCAGCCTGCCTCACCCAATCACTTGATTTGCCCATTTAAGAAGTGAACCTGCCTTTCCCAAATGCAGACCCCTGTGGCTTCTGTAATCAGACTAAGAATTAAATGGTGGAATTGAGAGACCATTTTCAATTTTCTAACCTACACATTTTGTCAGGACAAAAGACTTTCTCTTTGGGTGCCTTGAAATCCAATTAAGCATGCTGAGAAAGTGGGTTTTTACTCCCTGAAGCCAAGAATCTATCTATAGAACAGCTGTGGAGTTCAGTGAATCAGACGGGACTTCGTTCTGACCTCATTCTCCAGCTAACAAATCAATCAAATTGAATGAATTAAATATAGTTAATGAGAGTATCGATCTGAATAGGAGACTTCCTCGCCTATTCATTCTTTCTCTTCTTACTTGGGGGGAAAGATGGATGAGGGGAAAAAAATAACCCAGCAGGAGGGAGTCTACTAACAATTCATCACTCAAAAGATTTCCAATTTAGGGGACGGTGGTTCAGTTAACTTTCTGATCTGGAAAATTAGGGGAGACTGAATGAGGTCATAAGACTTATCGAACTGCAGCTGATGGATGATACTGTGTCAGCCAAGCTTCTCAGCGATGTGAAGCTATCGCCGGGAAATGGTTTTTCGGAAATTCTGAAAAAAAGGCAAGATCCTTTGACAAATACTGACTACGGTAGTGCGTTATTGGCCCATATTTTTTTAAAAAGCAGAAGACTTAAGTAAAGATATGTAGCCGATGGGGGTCATGCAAAGATGTTTTTGATTAGCCTGAAAAATCATGGAGACTACATGCATATGGAAGTACTAGGTACTGTTCTGGCCCAGGACCCCAAACATGACAAACCCTTTGTAGTTGAAGCAATGATTCCTTTATTAGGAGCACCAGCAGCACCAGCAAAACGTTTCTCTTTCACCACAGACTAAAAAGTCTGTCCAGCAGGGAGATCAGAGGTGGTATTCAGCCGGTTCGGACCAGTTCTGGCAGACCGGAAGTAAAATTTTTGACTGGTTTGAAGAGCTGGCAAATTCCACCTCTGGCTGGCCCCGGACACCACCCCTGCTCTTACCTCTCCTATATTCTGATTTTTATTAGCTCAGTTGATTCACAGGGCAGAGTGGATCGCCATGCCTTGATTAAGCAAAAAAACAGCACAGCTCACCAGTGTTAAATACAAAAGGCGGTCTTTGATCCTTGCTTGCACATGAGTTTGGTGTGCATGTGCATTAGGCACACCTGCACAGCTCACCAGCTTTGATACAAAGGGTGGTGTTTGAGCCATGCGCATGCATGCACGAAGTGAGCTTTCCAAAGCAGTAGGAAAATTTTTTGAAACCCACCACTGAGGGAAATGACTCGTTGTCTGCCACATCTATTCATCTCCATCCCTGCTCTGCTGTTTATTTCCAGAGCTAGGATGAAGTTTTTGTTGTGAATTAATAAAAGTGTTTGAATAAAGTTTGTTGAAACCTTAAAGCAAAGTGCAGGGTTCTGGCCCTGCATTTCTGATTGGCCGATAATAGCGATATCGGATTGGTCCATTCAGGAGAATCTGATTGGCTATTAACGAGCCCTTCTCATTGGTTAAAAGAGGTAGCGTTTCTGTATTTTCATTGGCTAAATACCCAAGAGCTTGCCTATATAAAGGGGGCTGTTGAGGCCATTTACAGAGCTGTTGCACCATGTTAAATAAAGAGTTGAAGTTCGCTGTTCATCGACTCATCTCTGCTTCTTTGCGCCACGCACCGAACTTAACAGCTTTGATAGTAGCGGTGGCTCTTCCATCCCAAGGATCAGCCAACAGATTTCCACTGCTCTCCTTTCCTCTGCCTTCTGTGCATCTGCGTTTCTGGCAATGGACCCAGCTGTTCCTCCTCTTCCTCATCAGCCATCTCCAGACCTGGGGGCTGTTGACTGTCCATCTGAGGGCTGAGGGCTGGTCCAGGCTCTGCCTTTGTCTCTCTCTCTCTCTCTCTGCCAGCCCCATTCTCTCTTCCCCCTAGGAACTCTCAGGTTACCTGACTCTCACACCTCCTCCTCCTCATCATTTGATTCAGCTGTTGAAGGGGTCAGTGGCTGAGAGGCCACAAAAGATAGTTTTTGACTAACAATCATTCATTTAGTCACCATTGAAAGTTACAATGGCCTTCTACTTCTTCTTCTCCTCTTCCTCCTCCTCCTTTTCCTCCTCCTCCCTACAATCTAAGATCTCCCAGGGAGAAATTCTTGATGATCCTGCATATGTGAGAGACCGGTGTGGTGTATGGCCTTCAAGTGGCCTTCTCTAAAGTACTGCCAGATCTACTGAATACATTTCCAGTGGCGTTGTTGCAGGCCAATTGGCTTTGTAAGTTTGGCTTTAAAATGTTCTTTAATAACAATATGTTAATGATTTGCTTTAATATTACATTAATAGTGACTTTATTCTTAAGTTGCCTTGAGCACCATGAGCCAGTGGAATAAGAAATAAATCCATCTAGAAATTGTTATCAAAAATATATAACTACTTATTAGAATTTGATAGAACAGAAGAGATTGTGAAGGGATTGATGATAGTATAGGCTAAAAATTTCAAATACAGTATTGACCTAGAGGGATGGGAAAAAATTTGGAATATAAATTATAAGATAACAAAATCGGTGGCTTATTAAGAAAACCAACATAAATTTTTCATCACTGGCACGTGGTGCCCACAAGTTTGGCTAAGATTTATCCAAACTCAAATCCAAACTGCTGGAAATGCAGACAAAAACATGGTGCCTTCTATCATACATGGTGGTTATGCCCTGAAGCAAAAAAATATTGGAAGAAAATACAAAAGTAGTTACAGGAATTAACTGGAAGTCAAATAGATTTTGTTCCGGAATTATTTCTTCTAGGGATAATCTAAAGAAAATACAATAGAAGGATAAAGTATTTGGTGTTACATATATTAACAGCAGCAAGGATTGCTTTTGCTCAGTGTTGGAAAAAAGATTGTATACCATCTGAAGGCTTAATAATAATAAAAAATGAGTGTGCGGAAATGGATAAATTGACTGTAGA
Source organism: Hydrophis major (assembly GCA_033807585.1). NCBI lineage: Eukaryota > Metazoa > Chordata > Lepidosauria > Squamata > Elapidae > Hydrophis > Hydrophis major. Next base: position 201,913,423 of record CM066331.1, read on the forward strand.
ATTAAAAGAAAAAGAAGATTCTGAATATTATGCAATGTGGGAGAAATGGTATGATTGGATAGACAACAGAAATAAGAAAAAAAGTGTATTCAATAGATGTAGAAGGTATAGAAATAGGATGTATAGATTGTATTGGACAGGAAATATAATTGTATAAAAATGTCACAGTACTCTTTAGTACAGGGGTGTCCAACCTTGGCAACTTTAAGACTTGTGGACTTCAACTCCCAGAATTCCTCAGCCAGCTTTATACTATACTATCCGTTATACTATACTTATATGGGGTACAGTGCAATATGGGTCAGGGAGCCTCTTTTCCACCTTTCACACATCAAGCTGGGACCAGGTGAGCCTCTTTCTTGCACCTGCCCAGGTGGGCATCCCCCCATTCCACACACCCCCAGCCAAACATAATCTCCCCCATTGTTGAAGTCCACAAGTCTTAAAGTTGCCAAGGTTGGACATCCCTGCTTTAGTATGTGATTAAGGTATGTAAAAAGGAAAAATCCAACAAAAATATTTTTAAAAAAGAAATAATTCTATTCATCCATATTATCTATCTATCTATCTATCTATCTATCTATCTATCTATCTATCTATCTATCTATCCATCCATCCATCCATCCATCCATCCATCCATCCATCCATCCATCCATCCATCCATCCATCCATCCATCCATCCATCCATCTATCTATCTATCTATCTATCTATCTATCTATCTATCTATCTATCTATCTATCTATCTATCTTAAAGAGATTCAACCTGGAAATAAGGAGAAACTTTCTGGCAGTGAGAACAATCAACCAATGGAACAGAAGTTGCCTTCCGAAATTATGGGAGCTTCATCACTGAAGGCTTTCAAGAAGAGACTGGACTGCCATCTGTCAGAAATGTTATAAGGTCTCCTATTTGGGCGGGAAATTGGACTAGATAACCTACATGGTCCCTTCCAACTCTGTTATTCTGTTATCTTTTGTAATATGTAATATATTTACAAATGCATGATCCCTTCTTTTCAACAGCAGCCAATCTGATAGTCCTTTGATTGTCTGGCTTCTGTCTTTCAGTCTCATTAAAAAAAAGAGAGAGATCAATACAGATAATAATCCTCAATTGACACCACTCATTAATAACCATTCAAAGTTACAATCACACTGAAAAAAGTGATTTATAACCAGTCCTTAGACTCATGACCATCACTGCAACTCCGTGGTCACATGATCAAAATGTGGGCACTTGACAACTGGCCAAACCCTGCCAAAAGGAATTGCTGAACACACGGCCAGTTGCAGAAGGTGAATTAAGGAAATATTTGGCTTGCTACAAGCCTTTTTTATTCTGACCTAAAATAAAAGCTGGGCTAATTTGGTTTCAGCAACACCTAAAGCATCTGACTACGACTTCACAATCTATCTACTTTATGAGATGTTTAAAGACTCCATTTTTTTTCTTATTCAGCCTTTTTTCTTTCCTGAAGTGAGCTTGAAAAATAAATCAAATCTGAAATGAAAACAATGGGGGAGAAGAATGATGGATACCATTAATGGCTCTCTTTCCTCCAGATGTGTGCTCTGCTTTCTGGAACTTGAGTAATTTTGCTCTATAAACACTTGGGGCTTTTAAGAGGGGCTTTTTCCTCCCTTTAACCAAGTGTACTCAACTTGAAAAAGGTAATGTCCACCATAACTTTCAATGCCTGGCTTGAAATCAGAGGTCAACATCAACACATTTTAGCATCTGAGCCCAGATGGCCATCTCTTACAATGAAGAGCATCACTTTCTACTTTTTTGGGAGGGGACAGAAGCTTGAACATTGTTCAATATTGGCAAAGGTAATGTATGGTCAGCTGAACACACTGGCTTTGCTTCCCTGGGCATTGAGTAGGGTTTTTTTTCCTTTTTTCTTTGCTTTTTTTTTTTTTTAAAAAAAAACATAATAACCCACAAAAATGGTCTAAAACTGGATGGATGCCCAGCCTTCAAAATTCTAAGAATTCATATTAACAGGTGGTGTCTCCTTCCTTCTCTGTATGTATAACTCAATAGGTAGCTGTCATGGTCCCTTCAGAGCCTGAGTCTGAGGAGGAGGATGTGCTGACTCTGTAAACCGCTTAGAAGGGCTGTAAAGAAGTATGAAGCGGTATATAAGTCTAAGTGATGGAGGAATGACCAGGGAACAAGACAAGGCAGTCCCTTGGGCCTGGGAAGGATCACCAGCGAGGAAGAAGGGGCGCAGGAAGATCAGGTGAGGGGGGAGGATAGGGCAGGCAGCAGAGCAGAGGAACAATTACATCCCACCCACTGATCCCTGAGGATGGAGAATGGCGAGGAGGCAAGATCACGGCAACCCAACAACTTGAGAGGATGGCGCCCTGCCCCTCTTCACAAGGCTCACCTGGGGAATGAGATTTTAAAAGACGCTGTTAGGAGGGGCATTGCTTTTTCCAGGCTCATGTGCTGTTACCAATGTCTGGATAGCAACAGCATTTAACACTTAGACGTATATACCGCTTCATACTTCTTTACAGCCCTCTCTAAGCGGTTTACAGAGTCAGCCCATTGCTCCTAACAATCTGGGTTCTCATTTTACCCATCTCAGAAGGATGGAAGGCTGAGTCAACCTGGAGCCTGGTGAGATTCAAACTGCCAAATTACAGGCAGATGGCAGTCAGCAAAAGTGGCCTGCAGTACAGCACTCTAACCACTGCGCCACCAAGGCTCTTCTTTATATTTTATACCGCTGCACTTGTCTTGTTTGCCTTGTTTGCCATGCTGGCCTGGCCTGGCTACGGGCAAGGATGCAGTGACCCAGTTATACTCCGGGTGGTGATGCAGTCGCAGTGAAGTCTTTCTATGATGCAGATTCCTTGGAACCAAATTCCCTAAACTGTGGCTTCTCTCAAAACTGTGCTACTGGAGTGATAGCAGCCAGGAACTATTGGAGGTGTGTGTTTTTAGCTTTGCTCCTGGACTTTCAGTGAACTGTGGGATTTTGGGGAAAAAGTTGAAACAATAAGGGAAGTTAAGTCTTCATTTTGGCTGTGTTGTTTCCTCTGCTGTTATGATAACGATGGCATTTTTTAATCTGCATGCTTTTCCAGGTTACTAATAATCAAGATAAAACTGATCCTACTAATTTTTTTTTAATTTTTTCAATTTTTTTTAATACTGCCATGGTAATAAGGAAAAATTCCATCCCAAGAAAGATCTTATATCAACTCTATGGAAACACCCAAGAATGAAGATGATACATTATGTCTCCCAAACAGATTTTTATGACAAAATGGATACCAAACCTAGCTTCAGTCCAGTGGTGGGGTTCAATTCTTTTTATTACCAATTCTGTGGGCATGGCTTGGTGGACGTGGCAGATGAAGGACACTGTAAAATTTCTAGTCAGAGGTGGTATTTCCTGGTTCTTTGAACTACTCAAAATTTCCACTACTGGTTCTCCAGAACTGGTCAGAACCTGATGAGTAACACCTCTGCTTCAGTCCAATGAGCACCCTCAAATCATTGTGTCTCTAGACCAGATCAATCTGATTGAAGCAAGATTGCTGCATCATGTATTTTTAGACCAGTGTTTCTCTCAACCTTGGCCAAGTGAAGACGTGCAAACTTCAACTCCCATGCTGGCTTGAGAATTTTGAGATTTGAAGTCCATACATCTTCAGCTGGGCAAGGCTAAGCGAAACACTGGTCTAAAAATACATGATGCAGCAATCTTGCTTCAATCAGATTGATCTGGTCTAGAGAGTGCCTGAATGGGAAACTCACATGTAAATGTGAGATGTCACATGTAATAAAAGGGTATTTAATACCCCCTCCAAAAAGAATCTAGGGCTATATGTTCCACTACCTTGATCGAATCTCTATGGATCTTAGCTCAAGCAGCTCGGAGAATGTGCTTTAGAAGAAAGAGATATTGAAGCAGCCAGTTCATCTCATAATGATGCTCATAGTGATGCACATAAGAAATTAATAACAACACTACATTACACAGTACTAGATAATTGCATGGTCTATTAAATTCAATGTAGGTGACTTTAGGGCGGAATTGGATAATTCATAAAGGATATGATTATCAATGGCTATTGGATCTGGTGCTATTTTCTTATAACTTCCTGAATACAGTTCTCTCTCCCTCTCTCTCATTTTTCTAATGAATTCCTATTTGCCTTTATTTTCCATTATCTACATAGCTCTCTGGTTCTATTGGCTTATGAATCCTACAATCGCCCAAACATATAAGTATGTATTCAATTCATCTTCATACCAAACATATAAGTATGTATTCAATTCATCTTCATACCACCATCTATCTAGCTGAAGATTTCAGAAAGCTCCAAATATCCAAGTAAAACAATTCAACCAAAGCAGCATGTAAATCAGAGAAAAACAGAGTTAAGAGCTAGAATTTCATATTGCTAAGTTATTAAGAATCCTGGCTGACTTTTCAGAAAAGCTTTTCCAGGTACCTAAGATATAAACAACCTGCCATCAGGTGAATTTCTCTAAAGAATTTGTCCAATTTATAACAACAAATTGTATTAATAGACTTATCCAAAATGTTCATAAGTACTTCTACTTGTACTTTTCATCATGGGTCAAATGAAAGCTGAGGTGTATAGTTGCCCAGACACAGTACATGTAAATACTTACTACTAAGAGCACCACATTCTGAAAACAACCAGGTCTGTTGTATTTCAGATATTATTCCTATTCTCATTCTCAGCATTTTCCCAGTGTTATGAATATAGAACCCACCTTTTCTAACTTGTGAGAATATGCAGTACTGTAACCTGTTGCTTGTAAAATAGATGGCGTAGATATTTTAAGAGTGCTGAAGTTTCTCCCCATTTATGTATTGAGTGTGATTCCCATTTGGGGGGAGGGTGAAAACTCTGCAGGTGTGAATAATGTTTTCATCACAGCTCCATTCTCATTTCCTAAGAAATCACAGACCTGTGTTCCATTCATTTATTTCACATCTTCCCCAATAAAGGAGTTAATAACAATCATTCAATCATAAAATAATAATCACAAAGACTTTAAAATCAGGAAAACAAGGAAGGGAGGATGTCTATGGAGATACTCAGTCATCCAGGTCATAGTTGTCCCAAAGTTGCTTTTTTCCCATGAGGCTTGTTTGTTATAATATGATTATATTATAATATGATAGTTAAGTGAACCTGGCTTCCCCATTGACTTTGTTTGTCAGAAGAACCAAAAAGTGATCACATGATCCTGGGACACTGCAGCCATCATCAGTGTGAGCCAGTTGCCAAGCACCCAAATTTTGAGCATGTCATCATGGGGATGTTGAAACATCATAAATGTATAACACGGCCATAAGTTACTTCTTTCAGTGCCGTTGTCATTTTTTTTTCATAAATGATTTTTATTGTTTTCCACCAGTACAAATTGTATTTATATTTCCAACAGCATTTTGCATTGACATACAGTTTTGTCATATATTTTCTATCATCCATTCATATATATCATCAATAATTATCTTTACTTATGTTTGCTATTAGTCTCTATCTTTGTCTAGTCTACATATTTACATCTTTATATATCATTCTTTTAAGGATTCTTCTACGTAATCCTTGCTTTTCATTTCCTGTTTCTATTTTCTAACCATTTGTACCATTTATGCCAAATTGAGTAGTAATCGGATTCTTCTTTTTCCTTCATTTTTAATGTAAGTGTATCCATTTCTGTGCAATCTGTTTTTTTTTTTTTTTTTTTTTTTGTGAGACTAATTCTTCTGTCAGAACAATGGGCCCTTTCCACATTTGTGCATAAGCTATTCTCGCTGCTGTTAATATATGTAGAGTTATGTACTTTATTTTTTTTTCGGATATTGATCTTTAATTATCCCCAATAAATGGAGTTCTGATCTGAGTTCAGTTTGGTATCCCGTGATTCCTTGTATCCAATCTTTGATTTTGGTCCAATGGATCCTGGTTTTGGGGCATAGCCACCGCATATGATAAAAGGTACTGTCAATTGTGCCATTGTCATTTTGAATGGTCACTAAATGAACTGTTGAGAATTGAGGACCATCTGTAAATGTTTTTAATAAACTCCCATCCTGAGAAGAGCTACCAAATATTAAGATTAATACAATGCAATAAACAATGCTTAGCTCTGAGGAGATAAAACTGGATGAAAATCAGTAAGTGTTTATTTTAGACTAATAGCCCCCTGTGACTTTGTTTCCTCTATGGCAAGGATGATGTGGTTGTGTGTCTACTTTTGAAAAAAAATATTCTAAGATGTGAGCAGGTTCGAAGAAATATATTTAGCCCAAAACGATCAAGCATTTTTTTTCTCCATTGTGCCAATAATTTTCTCTCTTTGTTTTCCATCACATTTTATTTTTGATTATGTTTATAATACCATTTTCATGGCCTGTGTAGGGCTATGAAAAAGCAAATGGGAAAGAAGGGAGCTTTTAAGAAATAAATTAAACTGCGGTCCAGAATTAGCCTTCAATTGGAGCAGTGGAGAAGACTAATTTCCAGACCACCTATTAGGAATGTGGAACTGCCAATTAGGCTGTGGATGGAAACAAAGAAGAAAATGGCTTTGGATGAGCACATGATGAGAGGAAACATTCCCAATTCTCTTTATGCCACCCTCTTGATGAGCTTGGTTCATCCTGCAAAAATAGACAGGCCAAACATGGGCCATTCTTATGAACCTCTTTGCTGGGCATCCCCATTCAGAAGGTTAATGGAGAGTGAAATATGTTTGGTACGAGTCTCAAGTGAAGCAGAAAGTGAGAGCATTATCAATACCTGTTCATCCTACTTGGCAGGCAAAACATGAAATGTTTATAATGACTGAACACTTTGCTGGCCAAGATAAAAAAGAACAAAGAGAAAAGAAAATCTCTTTCCATTAGATCCCTGAGAAAACATAATTGTGCTTTAATGAGATGAAGTAGATAAATTTCCAGATGATAGATGGGCTGCTACTCTGTGTTTTTCCCAAAATCAGGTGATGGAACATCTGAATCCCAACTTGTGCTTTCTTCTACACAGTATGCAGATCTCAGGGAGACAAAAACCTGGCTCACATTTTAATCGGAGCATCCTGGATTTTGCTTCCTGAACCTTTACAAAATTTGAAATACACAATCTGCATGATGTTACAACTTTGATTTTATGGAATCCAGTCCAGCACAATTTCAGATGTTATAGATGAGTCTGCATTCTGACTGCTTCGATCCAGACAATGTTTGCACATTGTAAGACTATTTAACAGAACAGCATATTTGTAGTGCGGGGTTGAATTGTGGGGTCCTTGGTACTCTCCGAATTTGATTGTTTTCTTGAAGATGTTTCATTACCCAACTAGGTAACATCATCAGGTAATGAAAGGTCTGGAACAAGATTATCGGGTTCAGAGAGCATTGAGGACCCCGCAGTTAAGAATATTTTAATGTATATTAAACTCTATAATATATATTAAATTTGTTTAATACTGATGTATATTACATTTACTGTTGAATGTTGAATGTAAATTATGTGAAAACCATGTAAATGTTACATATATGATGTAAAATGTATGTAAAAAGATAAGGGTAATGGTATTCCCTGTCCAGTTATGATGAAGTCTATAGAGTGGTGCTCATCTCTGCTTCTTAGCCGAGATTTTTTTGAAGACGCTTCCATGGTCATGTGGCTGGCATGACTATACACTGAAGACATACAGAGTGCTGTTACTTTCCCAGCGAAGTGGTACCTATTTATCTACTTGAATTTGCATGTTTTCAAACTACTAGGTAGACATGAACTGGGACAAGGATGGGAGCTCAACCTGTCGTGCAGTGCTTGGGTCTTGAACTGCCAATCTTTCAGTTAACAATCCCAGAAACTTAACCACTAGGCACATATAATGGATCCTTGTTTTTAATTATACCCCTTTTTTTCTCCAGTTAATCAATACAATCAAATAAATACTATATTATAAAACTAGAAATATTATAACCTTGTGGAAGATGAGATGAAGACAATGTCAGGAGACATGTATCTGATCCCTAATATCAGATTGGAATCCAGCAAGATATGTTTATTATAAGTACCATTAGATGCAAGGACCAGTTTGGTGGAGTGTTAAGGCATCACATTAGAAAACAGAAGACTGTGAGTTCTAGTTTCACTTCAGCACAAAACCAGCTAGGTGACCTTGGGCCAGTCACTCTCTCTCTCATCCCTAAAAAGAAAGATGCAATGGCCAACCACTTCTGAAAAACCTTGCTAAGAAATCTGCAAGGCCGTCTTTGAGAGTCAGCTATGATTGGACAAAAGGAAGGGGGGAAAGGCCATTAGATAGCCGTATACAGTAGTCTAGACTAGAATAAGAGGCTAATACCAGGCAATATTAGAAAACAACACATTTAACATTATAACAGCTAAAGTTGACTTCAGGTCATTTCCACAGTGGGCCGGAGATGAAAGAGAACTACTATCATAAGAATATGTCTCTAACAAATAGCTAGCAAGATGTCTTTATGCTATGTTTAGGAAAGCATGAAGATAAGCCTTTCGCTTTAATAAAAAAAGTAAATGGAAAGCTGATTTGCTATCTATCCAATAGCTTGTCATCTATCCAAACATTTGTTTCATTGAAATTCTATTTCTGAATCATGACTTACAGCTCCTCAGACTCTCATTATGTTAGAGATGATGTTTGCAATGTTCTCTATTGCGCTAAGTAAATATGCTACTGGATGAGCTAAACCAACAATAGCCGTCCCAGGGCAGCTGTTATATCTTTGTATGGCAGATAGTCCAAAAAATTTCAAGCATCTGCGGGATTCAGTTATCTCCTTCTTCATCAGCATTTGCAGGGTGGTGGTTTGAAAAGGAATCAGATGACATTTTTGATGACATCATCATGCAAGCACTGCAGCTTAAAATATTTTCATCAGAAATTGTGGATCCAATGCATAATTGTGCATTTTGCAGTTGACATCATTGCACTCATGTCTTCATTTTGAGGACATCATAGATACCATGAGGCCTAGTGTTATGTCATTGGACATGCTAATAATGAAACTTGACTACATAATAGACACATTGCAGACAATCGGAGAAGCACTCTGAAAACAATTGGATTGCAGCAAGATGTCTAAACTGGCTCATTTGAAAGGCTCAAATGAAAGAAAGGCAGGGCCATATGCTTAAAATCCTATGCTTCTTCATTTGAAATTACACAAACCTAGTGGAACCTACAGAATGGGCTGCATGTATTTTTAATTCAATATGAAAAACTACAGCACTTACTGGAAGATGATGGAACTTGCTGAGATGGCCAAGCTGACTGCTTTAGTAGGATGTTGTCTACATTTATTAATGATTAGAAAACCCTTATTGATTTTGTGGAAAACAGGAAAAAATGATTTATAGTTTTAAAGATTAGGATAAAAATTAGAGATTATAGAGAAAATGTAAATATTATTGTAACTATAGAACAAGAGGTTATTTTATATTTATATATATAACTGCTGTAAAAGAAAATAAAAAAAATATTTATAATTCTTTTTTTCTTTTGAGTCTTACTCATTGTTTGCTTCTTGATTGACAATGTCCATTCAAGGAACAACCTACTCAGACAAACAAGATAAAAGTAAGCAACCACCAAGGTTACTCCACATCAACATTGGCAGGGCAAGCCTCTAGTACAGGGCAACTTGAAGACTGGTGGAGTTCAATTCCCACAATTCCTGAGCTAATATGACTGAAAGAGAAATTCTGGGAGTTGAAGTCCACAAGTGTGATGACCCAGGGTATGGCACAAAAGCAATACAGTCACATAAGTAAGAAAAGTCCCTTTAATACCTCCAACTTTGCCCCCAGTGTCCAGTTACCTTCAGCTGGAGAAAAAAATCTCTCCTAAGAACAGTATTTAAATGGAGGAAATTCAGTCCAAAAACAAAGTATGTATGAATTGTAAATAAAAATCCACACAAACCACGCTGCAGCAATTAACTGGACAGGGCAGGATAAGGAATTGCAGACTTCAAAGGCCAACAAAACACACACAGTTGGGAAGATGCCAGGAACTCAGACAAGCCTCGACAAAACAAGAGAATACATGATTTGCTTCCCATAAGTTGCTGTGCACAAACTCCCTTTTTAAACACTGAGTTTAAAAAGGGAATCAGGGCCGTTTCCTCCCCCATAAGCCAGCAACTCATGTTGCTCCCTTCTCTGTTCTTCCCTGAATACACTAGGATGAAGAGGGGGTGGGCCTAGATCTTTCTCTGAATTCCCTCTGCCTTGCTCTCCCTCTCCCCTGCTCTGCCCAGCCAAACTGTGCCCTTCCCCAGTTTCTTTCACAGCCAACTGAGCCACACTCCCACTCCCTATCAGCTACGCAGCCTCCCCATCGGAATCAGATTCTGATAGGGCATGACAACATGCCTTTAAGCTGTCAAATTTGAAGACCCCTGCTGTAGTACATAAATTGAGAGCAAACCCAACTCCCTATCAGCACTGATGATGTTACCTAGTTTGGTAATGAAATATCTGCAACAAAACAGCCAAGCTCAATGAGCACCAAGGAACCTGCAGTTCAACCCTGGACTACAAATATTCTCTTCTATTAGTAACTTGCTATACTAATATAGCTTGCTATATTTTATAGCTATACTATAATAGTTATATAGCTATACTAATATAACTTGCTATATTAGTTATTTTAAAAAGTTCCAAACCATGCAGAAGAGAGAAATGCTCTTCTAAAGATCTTTATTTTATTTTATTTTTTTAAAAAAACTACTATAAAAATACTCTTTTTAAAGTCCAGGAAAATGTTTTCTTAACCACAACAGTAGTTCTTCTCCTGGAGGAGGGCAACTCATAGCCACATACAATACCCAGATAATTTGCAATCCCTCGTTCTCTTGATATTGAGCCATCAAATTTGGCAATCAAATGACAAAATTTAAGCAATTCAGTTTTCAAAAGTGTTATTTAGAAAATGAGAAGCAGATTGTGGTATTCAGCAGGTTCTGACAAGATCTGGAGTACCAGTAGCAGAAATTTTGAGTAGTTTGGAGAACTGGCAAATATCCTCTCTCACTGGCCCTGCCTCCATCTATTCTCTGCCTCCCGAGTCCCAGCTGATTGTCTGGGTCTTCTTTTGATGCCCTGCACAGGAGAACGGACTGGAAAGCAGGTTAGTGGGGTGGGGAGGGAACGGGATTTTGCAGTAACCTTCCCCTGCCATGCCCACCAAGCCACGCCCACAGAACTGATAGTAAAAAAAAAATAAATGAATCCCACTACTGTGATGGACTAAATATCCCTAGTAGGGGAAACTTAAAATATGAAGCTTTTTTGGAAGGGCATCTGGAGGGTTTCAGGGTCTTAAGGAACAATACTGATGGCCACTATACTAAAAATTACAGAGCTCACATCTCATCCCTTAAAACTCTCTCCTGATTTTTTTTTCTCAGAAGAGGCTGTGGCTTCAGTCATTTTTTGTAATGGGTGGCCCTCACAGTTAGAGAAACCAGCAGAAGCCCATTTAATTAAGTAATAATAAGAAAAAGCTGTCATGGTATGTTTCTCACGTTTGTATCTCATTTCCTCTTGCCCCCCCCCCCCCAAACACCCATGTGTTTTGGACTTCAATTGACCCTGATATAGCCACAGAAACTAAATTAAAACTAAGTCACCTTGTGCAGTTTGGTTGAGACATTCAATTTCAAGGTCCTTGAGGACTAGATGCTTTAGAAAAGAACTGAGCCTGCAAAACTCCCAGGAGATGATAAAATTTAACTGATGGGCAACTGTTACTACATTTCCTTAGTCAAATACCACAATATTTAATCATTGAAGTTAAAAATGATATTGCCAGGTGTTACTTCCCTTTACCAAAGTACAACATAGATCAGAAAAACTCAATAATTGTAATACCTAATGCAGTAAAATGAATTCATGACTAGCAGCCAAGCAAGCTATAGCTCAGGAGGATTCTCTGAAAATGCTGTTCCTTGAAAACCAGGGTGTGATTTTAGTAGTATCATTTGGGGTTCAGGTTTTAGCCAGAAGTCAATCCAAGTTCCATTGCTAGCATGCAGAAAACATGCTAAATTCTGGAATAATTAGAAGTAGCCTATTCAAACATTAGCATCAAGTATGAAGAGTCAACATAGAATGTGAAGGGAATTTTGTCTTGAGCATAAAAAAATAGAGCTTTGATGACACTGTTTCAGTCATCATTTTGACTTGTTTTTACCATTTATCTTGTGGTCACCCCTGGATTCTGAACAGCTGAGGTTCTTTTGGACCCCTCCAGCATCTTGTAATCCAAAACAAAGAACCACAAACAATTCAAGACAGGATAATAATAGTGTGACCCAAAACTCTTTTTTTTCTTATAAGAGGCAGGTAATCACAAGAGTATACACTCCTATGGAACTACAAGATTTCTCACTTTTGTTAAAAGTACTCATAACTACTGCCAGCTCATTTCTCCTTGACATCAACTGCAACACCATCCAAATTTAATTAGCAGCCCTGTGGAAGTGAAAGAAATGTGGTGGGTAAGAAATATTGCCAAGGCTGCAACCATTTAATGCAGTGTTTCTCAACCTTGACATTTCTAAGATGGACTTCAGCTTCCAGAATTCCCCAACCAGCAGCTTGGCTGGGGAGTTCTAGGAGTTGAAGTCTACACATCTTAAAGTTGTCAAGGCTTAGAAATACTGATTTAATGCATTGCTTCTATAAGTCAGATATTGTTGCTCAGAAAAAGGTTAAAAGTTGTTGTTCTCCTTTAGTCACAAAAAACATGTAGATGACTTGGGGCTAATCATTTTGTCAGCTCTAGGAAGAAAGCAACAGCAATCCAATTCTGATGTCAAGAAAACTGTAGGGAATTGTCCATTTAGTTGCCATAGTCAAGAATGACTTGAAGAGAACCAAAAACAGGAGAACAAATTCAAGCCCAGGTCATTTTTTTCCCTTTCTCCTTAAAGTTGGCCCAGAAAACTAAAAACTATTCTTGGATACTGAGGAAGCCATAGTCATTATGTCTGAAATGTTAGATATGTAAGAATTAGGTGCATTATTCTCTAGTGTCCATGGTAATGTAGAGGTGATAGAAGCTATACATACTCTACAGTTGAAAAGTTGCTGTAAAAAGCATAAATCCATGGATGATGATGAGAAATCTATATTTATCTCTGCAGGTTAGTTTTTCTCTTCTATTCAACCTTTTTTTTTTTTTTTTACTGAAATCATCATTTTCAATGAGTACATAACTTTTACAATTCATGAAAATTTATTTAGATAAATAAACCAATTATACTAAACCTTAGACTTCACAAACAATACTGTATCTTTGACTTGTTTTTAAAAACTACTATCTTAAAATCCCATCACAGTGTAGAGGGAGAGTACAAAATCAATGGAATTTATAGGTTCAAAAATATTCTGTCATTTGCTTTAATATAAAATCATGGAGTGGGAAGAATCCATTTCTTTTTTATTTATTTATTTGATTTGTCAATCGCTTACAAGATAATAGGTATAAGTTTAAACATAAGTAAGAATACAGGAAATAGGTACAAATAAATGGGGACTATAGGACAGGGACAGTAGGCACAATGGTATACTTATGCATGCTCCTTAAAGACCTCTTAGGAATGGGGTGAGGTCAATAGTGGATAGTTTGAGGTTAAAGGAGTGGGGGATTAGAGGATGTAACAACAGAGTCAGGTAGTGAATTCCAGGCATTGACCACTCTGTTGCTGAAGTCCTACTTTCTGCAATCAAGTTTGGAGTGGTTTACATTGAGTTTGTATCTGTTGTGTGCTCTTGTATTGTTGTGGTTGAAGCTGAAGTAGTCATTGACTGGTAGGACATTGTAGCAGATAATTTTGTGTACTACGCTTAAGTCCAACCCATAGGCAGCCTTGGTTGTCCAAGCCCAAAATCTCAAGCCTATGATATAGGGTATTCTGTTGCGAGCAGAGGAGTGTAGTACTCTTCTCGTGAAATACTTCTGGACTCACTCAATTGTATTAATGTCCGATATATAGTGCGGATTCCAGACTGATGAGCTGTATTCAAATATTGGTCTAGAAAAAGTTTTGTATGCTCTAGTTAGCAATTCAATATTTCCGAAGGAGAAGCTTCGTAAGATTAGATTTTCAACTTTTAATACCTTTTTGGCAATGCTGTTACAGTGAGCTCTGGAGCTTAGATCATTTGATATGAGTACTGCAAGTTCCTTGACAGTGAAGATCATCAACAAGGTCATATCTGCCTAGTTTGTGTTTGGTGTACTGATTTTTTTTTTTTACCAATGTGTAGGACAGAGCATTTGTTGGTCAAGATTTGGAGTTGCCAATTGTTTGACAATTCAGATACATAATCAAGATCACTTTGAAGGACAGTAGCATTGTCAGTGGTGTTGAATAGTTTTACGTCATCCGCAAAGAGGACGCAGTTGCTTATAAAGTGATTGCAAATTTCAACAGAAGAGAATAAATGTAGCTCAGAGTCATACTGGGGAATTCTTTGTATTCTCTGAGCTTGATTGTTTGCTTGTAGATGTTTCGTTACTCAACTACATGACATCATCAGTGTGAATGTGGAACTAGCCCAGGGGTGTCAAACTCACGGTGTCACATTGTTGTATTGTGATTTTTTTCTTCTTTGCTAAACCAGGGGTGGGCATGGCCAGTGTGTGATGCATCCAGCCCATGGACCGTGAGTTTGACACCCCTGGGCTAGAGCTACAGTTCAGTGAGGTTATGGAGGCTATTGGAAGCTACAATGTAAAACAACTCTCTATACATCAAGAGTAAACCCCATATTCCCATCAAACTGGCTCTCATTTCAGATGCTGGATTACCAGATAAGAATTTATTTCAAACAAAGCTATCTCCAGTATATATATGTACCTGTTTCTCTTTCCCTTTCATACAGCCCATAGACTAAGGGTGTCAAACTCAAGGCCCTCAATGAAATCGAGTTTGACACCTCTGCCATAAACTTTCTTTTCTAAAGAAGCAAACCCCCAGAATATATTATTTGAAGCTTCCAAAAATGTCTCTCCAAGAAAATATTTAAATGTCTCTCAAAGCGATATGAAAATGATATTACTGTATCATGAAAATTTTTTTCCCTTACAGGAGCACTGTCTGTTCCCCAGCCTTATTTGAGTTCCTCTATTGCTGAAGGTATCTTAGAAAGATGTCCCAGAGATGAACAATTGCTTCCATCTCTTTGTAGCCTTCTCGGCTCCCCATGTTTCCCCATCTGAAAAGGTTTTACAGGAGTTATTCCTTCCTTCCTGATGTCTTCTCTGGAATTGAACTGAAGCGTGGAGATCCATGGGAAGCTGCAGGTCTTTAGAAAGAAATTAATGAAATACAGGACATTCAAACATACCACAGTATTGCTTTATTAGTACGTAAATCGGGGATGGGATTCAACCAGTTTTACTACCAGTTCAGTGACTACATTATAGAGCTGGGCAGAACCAGTACCAAGTAAGTGCAAGTACACCTTACTCTACCTATCAGAATTTTCTTGAAAATCCATTTTCTTCTATCAGATTGAATTAGAAGTATTAGAGGGAAAGTATGGGATCATTTTTCCATGCAACACTAATTCCAACCAACATATCCTGAAAGAGCTAAGGGTTCAATTATACCTCCCCTCTCCCCCAATCCTTATTCTGATACTTTTGTAAAGCTGTAAACAGTTGTTCAGAAAAGAGTTTATGGTATTGTAAAGAATAAATGGAGCTGAACAATTGGATCCATAAACAACTGTGTTAACAAGGAGAAAGGAATAAAATATTTTTTTCTCTGAGAATAGCAAGGCCAGGTTGAAACCTCCCACAGCAATAAAAAATGAAAAGGGTCATTGGAAAGGCAGATGTTTTGCAGCAGGCTAGCAAAATAAATCATTAGTTCAAAAAGGTCACTCATGTCTTCTCTCTAAACTCAGCTCTATGTTTTTATTTTATTCTGTAATAGCTGCAGCCAATTGTTAATCTCATGAGATGGTAAACTTTGCTGTAAACACCAGAGGTGGGAGGGTGGGCTACCCAGCTTAGCACTATACATTTTTGTTTTATGGTTTCCCTAGGTTGATCTCTCACCCAGGTCATATACAATAGCAAAGTTTTGGTCCAATAAATAAATATCCTTCCTTCCTTCTTGGAAAGCCCTGTTTCACATGAAGTGTAACTTCTCTTGATACTGGCTCACACCACCTTAAATAAATGTTGCTTTGAGATCTTCTCCATCACTTGCCTGACATTTTGCAAAGTTAGTAACCTCAATCACCTCCGTTGCCCTGCTTGTCCCTGGGTTATAGTCACCTTTACTTTGCCTCCCACCAACAGAAGTAAAAGAATTGTTTGGCCATTTTCTTTAGAATTAGCAGCAGCTGGAACAGCACTAAAACCCAGTAAATCAATGAATTGCTAAAGCAATAGAATTTCAGATTCCATCATGGGTTCCCCCCCCTCCCCCAAACTTAGCAGAGTGATATAGGTAAAAAGGAATGAAGCAATGTTGTCATTCCATATATGATGCAGGAATATCTGAAAAGCTCAGGAGGATCTTCAGCCAATACAATTTATGTGCATACTTTAAACCCAAGAATACAGGCAGAAGCTTGTCCACCCCAATGATTAAAATACCAAGACACAAAGTGAGTGACGTGGTATATGTAGTACAATGCAGTAAGGCATGTGCAGATCTTACATTGGGGAAACAAAACAATCACTTCATAAATGCATGGCACAGCCTAGGAGAACATAGGAGAACCCATCAGGACAAGATTCGGCAGCCCATCTGCATTTAAAAGACAAAGGCCACGCTTTTGAAGACAGCAGTCCACATTTTGGACAGAAAGGACTACTGGTTTGAAAGAGGGATCAAAGAGACCATATATATCAAAAGTGAACAGGCAGAGAGGGAGGGTGACATCATCTATCTCCAGTCTACAACACAGTCCTTTCAGCAGTTCCAAGAAGGCTCCACACCCATTTGCAATACTCGGGTGACCTTGAGGACACAGATAAAGCTCCAAGTGGCCTCAACACTCTTTAAAAGAATGCAAATGACTCCTAGGGATAGAAATTATTAAATTATATTAGTTATATTTATAGACTGTTTTTTTCAGGACCTCAAAGCAAGTGTATCTAGCATTCCTTTTACTATTTCTTCCTACTGTCTGTTAAGTTTTGGGTTGCAGCCAAATGGCTGGCCCAAAGTCAGTTAATGTGTTTCCAATCTTAATTCAACACCTTCTTAATCATTGCTACAGTCCAGTGTAGTAAAAAATAATTTACAACCATTGCACCATTCCTAACTTGAATTTAAGATGATTGTAGCATCTTGCATTCGTGTGATCACAATCTGCAATCTTCTCAGCCAGCTTTCCATAAACAAACTCAACTGGGGAAGCTAAATTCATTGAACAACCATATGATTTGGCAAATAACCATGGTGATACACTCACCACAGTAAAAATGTTCCTAATGTTGGATCTGGTCACATGATAACTCTTTTAACAACAGCATTGCTAAGTGACCAAAATCCCAGTCCCAATCATGATTATAAGTCAAAGACTGTCTGCATACTCAGCATGACATCTTCTGTGTGCACACCTGTGCTTTTATTTGTGCATGGATTACAGTAGAAATTCTCAACCTTGGCAACTTAAAGTGTGTAGACTTGAACTCCCAGATTTTCCCAGACAGCACAGAGCTGAAGTCTATGCATCTTAAGGTGCCAAGGTTGAGAAACACTGAGCTAGAGAGATAAGAAGTTTATCAAACTATCTGTCTGCAAGACAGAGATTTTTTTTTTTTTTTAGACTTTGAAGAAAAATAAGAGAGCAAACCTGAAAGAATAGGACATGGTGTGGGTGACTGATGTAAAGAAAATATCAACAAAACTGCCTCAAAAATCCAAAGTGAAAAAGATGGCTTAACACATAGAGAAATGAAACCAAGAGATTATCTCTACTCACTAGGGACAGATTCACAGGCTGTGTGGAAGTTAATATTACTATGCTTTTTGCATAGTGTGAAAGCATTCTGTGAGGAAACTAATCAAAATGTCATAGTTTTACCACTGTCTCTTTTACCAGTAAATTTTGATTGCTTTTTCTATCTAAACCTGTGAATTATTCTCTTGTCTCAGCCATTTTATTTTATAATGTGGTAAAAATTTCAATTTCTTTCTGCTACAAATCTAACACAAAATTGAATATAATAAATAAAACACCAAAGAAATGATCTTGTGTTATTTTTCCACAGATGTTCTGAAGCTGCTTTCTTGGTACGGAAAAGCATCAGATTTAAGACAAAATTTATGCATGGTATTTTTATTTCAACCAGCCTGAAGGGAAGATGAGACATTTTACATATTTACTTAATGTCGTTCCTAAAGTCTCTATTGAGGTACATGTCCAAATGTGCAGCTTTTAACCCAGATCTCCACAGCTGCAGTCCATCTTTCAATCTGAAGTTATGTTGCCTTTGAAAAATAAAAGTTCTGTTTGTAGAGTTACATCAATGGTGCCTTCGTCATACTTGAGCATGCAATAATAAGATAGTGGATATTTATGCACACACTAACTTAATATCTACTGTGAGTCTTTGGATGGATGGATGAATGGATGGATAGATGGATACAACAGCATCTGTTTTACCTGGTATGCTAGAAAGAGGGCACCAGAGATGGTATTCAGCAGGTTCTGACCAGTTTTGGAGAACGCTTAGTGGAAATTTTGAGTAGTTCAGAGTATGGCAAATACCACCTCTGATTGGAGATTTTACAGTATCCTTCCCCTGCCATGCCACCAAGCCACGCCCACAGAACTGGTAGTAAAAAAAAAATTGAATCCCACTACTGGAAGACATCCTAATTCTTCTTCTTTCTTCTTCTTCAAAATCCTGAAACTCATTTCAACCAGTCCCAAACTGCACAGTTCAATACTACTTCACAAGCAGAATGATTTCTAGGGTTGCCAAAGTTTTATTCCAACATTGCAAAATAGTACCTGGTGTTTAATCGCTTTAAATAAAGTTATACTAATCCCCTCGCCAGGAGCTTATCAATACCAAAAATCGTCTCGACAATGGAGAGAAGGACCTGTACATTGATTGCCCTGCAGACTGTATCAAAAGAAAGTCACACAAACCACAACTCAGCATCCAAACCTTCTTCAACCAATCCATCATCACCCAAGACAAGGCACACATGCCCCTAACTACCTCAATTCAAACTACAACTGGCCTTAAATGCAAGCTACTCAATGCAAGAAGCCTTGTAAATAAAATACCTGAATTTCTCCTCTTACTAAATACGGCTAAATTTGACATCATATCTGTCTGTGAAACATGGCTCAATCTCTCCCTGACTCCATTACCTCAGTAAGAGACTATCATGTTTACCGATCCAATCGTGAAATCCGTAGAGAAGGTGGTGTTGCTATCTTCCATAAAAAGTCCTTACATCTAAAAAACATCCAAGTTACCCAAGAGCTTGGTCTTCCTGAGACCATTATCTGTGAACTTAAATATCACATTTTGGTTCTTACTATGTTACAGAGCCCCTGTTTAAGACATCAAACATGTAAACAAGCTAAATACACTACTAACATGGGCAGCATCCTGCCCACACACTTTTATCTTTCTTGGTGACTTCAATCTACCTCATATTAACTGGATCCTAAATGAATGTACAACTGAACCCATGCATGCAACCTTCTATAATGCTGTAACAAATCTGGGACTGGAACAACTAGCAACCAACAATACAAGGCTTAACAACTTCCTCGATCTCATCTTCTGCAATAGTTTGAATTCAATTTACAGAATACAAAATTAAAGAACCCTTTTCCAACAGTGATCACAACATGATTGATTTTTGTCTCAACATACATCCACACAAAAATCATCACAATGACAAAATCCCCAATTATAACTTCAAAAAAGGCAACTATGATCTTATAGACAATGATCTCTCTTCCCTTGATTGGCAATTTCTATTCACTGGATGCAATACTGTTGAAGACCATAACAACATATTCTTACTAGAAATCAAAAGAACTATCAAACTATGTGTACCAATAACAACGCCCAAAACCAGGAAAAACAGATTACCCATAACAATAAGGAAGCTTCAATCCAAAAAGAAATCACTTTGGCAAAAAAACAAACCTGGTCATGTTGTCAACTTCAAAAGCCGATACAAATATCTATGCCACCAGATAAAAAACGAATATACTAATTATCACATTAAACAAGAGGAAAACCTTCTATGCACAAATTCCACCTGTGCTTTCTGCAATTTTGTAAACAACAAACTAAAAGACTCAAGGTCCATCCAACCCCTGAAAGACTGCAATGACGACACCATCAAAGCCAACCTCTTTAACACATTCTTTGGCTCAGTATTTGTAAACAGCAATAGATCAATCCCAGTACTTCCTAGTTGAACCACAGACAACTAGAATGATCTAATACATATCAATTTTACAGAAGACAATGTTGAAAAAGCACTGCACAATCTAAAACCATACACATCTATTGGACTGGATGGAATATGTGCCTACTTCTTAAAAAAGATATCCACTGCCATAGCAGAACCTCTAAGCATAATCTTTGAAAAATCTTTCAGGACCAGCTCCTTGCCAAAACTATGGTCACAAGCCATGGTCATCCCCATCTTCAAAAAGAGAGACCCCAGCCTAATTGAAAATTACAGATCAACCTCCTTATACTGCATCACCTGTAAAGTCATGGAATCAATTATTAACCAATCCATCATCCTCCACTTAGAGACAAACAACCTACTCTCAAATAAACAATTTGGTTTCAGGAAAAAAAAAAACTATCCTGTAATCTGCAACTCTTACACTGCAAAACATATGGACTGCACAACTCGATTAGGGCAAAGCAATAGACGCAATCTACATAGACTTCTGTAAAGCCTTTGATTCAGTGGTACACAACAAACTACTCCTAAAACTAAAATCTTATGATATCTCTGGACAACTGCATAACTGGATAGAAGCATTCCTGTCAAACAGACAACACTCTCTTCATACTCTACATAAATGACCTCCGTGATCATATTAAGAGCAATTGCATTCTCTTTGCTGATGATGTAAAGCTATTCAACACCACAGACAATACTACTACCCTCCAAAAAGACCTTGACTATGTATCAGAATGGTCAATCAAATGGCAACTTCAAATCTCTGCAAATAAATGCTCGGTCTTACATATTGGCAGAATAAATCAGAAAATAAAATACAAGCTCAATAGTCAAGACCTTGTTGAGGATCCAAACTTTGTCAAGGACCTTGGAGTACTCATCTCAAATGATCTAAGTGCTAGAGCCCACTGTAACTACATAGCCAAAAAGGCATTAAGCGTTGTTAATCTAATCCTACGTAGCTTCTTCTCTGGTAATATCACACTACTAACTAGAGCATACAAAACATTTGCTAGACCTATACTTGAATACAGCTCAACAATCTGGAACCCATATCATGTATCTGATATTAACATAATTGAAAAAGTCCAGAAATATTTCACAAGAAAGGTTCTCTGCTCCTCTACTCATTGCAGAATACCTTATGCCATCAGACTTGAAACTTTAGACCTAGAAAACCTAGAACTATGCCCCCTCCGGTCTGATCTAAATATAGTATATAAAATCATACACTGCAATGTCCTACCTGCAAATGAATACTTCAGCTTCAATCATAACAATACAAGAGCACACAATAGCTACAAACTCAAGGTTAACCGCACCAAACTTGACTGCAGAAAATACGACTTCAGCAACAGAGTGGTCAATGTTTGGAATACTCTACCTGACTCTGTGTTTTTTTCCTCAAACCCCAAAAACTTTAACCTTAGACTGTCTACTATTGACCTCACCCCCTTCCTAAGAGGCCTGTAGGGGGCGTGCATAAGCGCACCAATCATGCCTACCATCCCTGTCCTATTGTTTTTTATTTTTCTTATAAGTATCTATCTCATGTATTCAAAACTATACTTATGCTTATACCTTTATCTTGTAAGTGATTGACAAATAAAATAAAATAAAAATTACAAGAACGTGGAAAGTCTTTCATAAGGTCAATATTTCCCTGAACAAATAAACTTTGCTGGGACAAGCAATTGCAGCTTACCGATCTCCAAAGGCAAGAGCAATATATTCCATGCATATATTGCCAAACGCAATATATTCCATGCATATCTTTTCTGTTTTTCTCAAAGGAAACACTACTTCCAAATCAAAGCACTTAACACCTATTTCCATCTATCTCAGCACCAGACTGTGTGCAATGTGAAGGTTCCACAAGAACATATCCTCAGCATAAAGTGTGATATTTTCAAGCTGGATAAGAAGGGTACATGGAGGTGCCCTCCTTCAAACTGAATCTATATTGCTGTTTTACCTTCATGATTTCAAATTTCGGAGGAGGAAGAAGAGGAGGTCAACCTATTCTCCAGAGTCCAAAACACCTGAAGACAGAACAAGAAGCAATGGTTGGAAACTAATCAAGCAGAGAACCAATCTAGAACTAAGGAGAAATTTCCTGATAGTTAGAACAATTAATCAGTAGAACAGCCAGCCTCCAGAAGTTGTGGGAGTTTCATCACTGGATGCTTTTAAGAAGAGATTGGACAGCCATTTGCCTGAAACTGTATAGGGTTTCTTGCTTCAGCAGGGAGTTGGACTAGACAGTCCCTTCCAATTTTGCTACCCTGTTATTCTCAAACTGCAGAATAGCCATTCCAGTTACCTGCATAATCAGAATGAAAATAAAAATAGGGGAACATAGGGAGAAAATTTTGAAAGTAGGGGTTAAGGATTCTGGACTAGGATTGAGACTTCCCATTTCAAATTCCCCTTATCCAGAGAACCTCAACTGGGTTTCTCTCTCTCTCTCTCTTCCCACTCCTGCTCCCTCTCCCCCTCTCTCTCTCCCCAGCCTAATTCATAAGGCTGTTTTGGGAAAAACCGGAGCAGGGGTGCTCTATACTGACTCTGCGGTTTCTTCCCCAAACCCCAAAAACTTTAACCTTAGACTGTCTACTATTGACCTCACCCCTTTCCTAAGAGGTCTGTAGGGGGCGTGCATAAGCGCACCAATGTGCCTACTGTCCCTGTCCTATTGTTTATTTTATATTTTTTTTAATTTTTTTTTTTGAAAAAGATTTTATTAATTTTCTACAAACAAACAAGACAAACAAAACATAAAAACATCAACTCTCATATGTACATCCAGTGTGTCAGTTGGTTCATCATTTTTGTGCATTCATTCTGTAGTCTCAATTACAATTATGTTACAGAACAACTCATATTGTCAATCCAAACTTATATATCCTAATATCACTAAAAGTTTTTGACTATATTTTTAATCATTCATGCTTTATGAGCTAACAATACTTTAAACCAGTTTACTCTATAACAAATCATATAATCATATCAAATCAATCCTAAAAAACCCTTTATAAATATAATGTCAAATAACAAAATAATAGCAAAATAGCAAAATAAAGATATTCCTTACTGTCTAGCATTCTAAATATTCTATTATTGTATTTTATTATCTAACCATTGATAAAAAAAGATCCCAAATTTCATAAAATTGTTTATCCTCTTGCTCTCTAATTTCAAATGTCAATCTACTCATCTCAGCACATTCCAATATTTTCTTAATAATTTCTTCCTGTAATGGTATTTTCTCATTCTTCCAATTTTTAACAAATACAATCCTAGCTGCTGTCAATACATTTACAATCAGGTACTTTAAATCTTTACTATATATATCAGGTAAAATTCCCAAAAAGAAGATCTCTGGTTTCAAGTCTATGTGTTTCTTTGTCATTTTTTCCAACCACATGCGAATTATAGTCCAATATTTTCTAGCGTCCTCACAAGTCCACCACATATGGTAATACGAGCCGGGTATCTGATGACATTTCCAGCATTTTTCAGATTTGTTCTTAAACATTCTTGCTATTCTTGTCGGGGGAAAGTGCCACCTGTAAAACATCTTATACAAATTTTCTTTATATGCTGTTGACATTGTCATTTTATAATTTTGAGACCACAATTTCTGCCATTTCCCTAGATCAATCCCATATCCAAAATTCTTCCCCCAAACAATCATAGTTTCTTTGACTTGTTCTTCCTCTAATTTCATTCCCAGTAAATAACCATATAACTTTTTAATCACCTTCTCATCAGTACCCATCAAGATCTTATCTAAATCAGTCTGCTTATCATAGAATCCCTCTGTTTTAGAATCTTCATCATACCTTGAATGTATTTGCGCATATGAAAACCAATTCATCCTTATACCTTATTCCTCTAAGTTTTGGATCGATTTAAGTTCACCCTTTTCATCCAAGAGTTCCCCATATCTAACTGTTTGTTCCTTCTTATAAATTATAGGATAGGAAAATGCTTCAATAGTCGATAACCAAACTGGAATTTTCAAATAACATTGTCTTTTTATCTTCTCCCAGTTTAACCACAAAGACTCCCGTATATAATGTCTTCTAAAATAACCCTGTGTTTTAGTTCCCTTATACCATAAAAAAGCATGCCAGCCCAACAGCAAATCATGCCCTTCTAATGTCAACAACCTGTGCTTTCTTAATGTTATCCATTCTTTGACCCACATCAAACTTGCAGCTTGATAATACAATTCCCAATTAGGCAGGCCAAAACCTCCTCTAATTCTAGCGTCTTGCAAAAGCTTTAGCTTTATTCTCGCTTTTTTACCTTGCCATATAAACTTCAACATGATTTTATTTAAATCTTCAAAATAGTCTTTTCCAAGCCTAATTGGTATTGTTTGGAACAAAAATAAAATTCTAGGTAAAATATTCATCTTGATTGTTGAAATTCTCCCCATTAATGACAATTGCAAGTTTTCCCACTTCTTCAAATCTGTAGCTATCTGTTGTTTGAGTTTAATATAATTATTCTCTTTTAATTTTTCTTATATGTATCCATGTATTCATAACTACATTTTTACTTATACCTATTATCTTGTAAGCAATTGACAAACCAAATAAAAAAATAAATAAATAAATACTGCCTTGAGCTCCTAGCTGAAAGGCAGGATGTAAATCTAACAATGAAATAAATAACAAGTGGTTTAGAGTTAAGGTTAGGATTGGAGCAAAATGTAAGGTGAGGAAAGTACACGTTTCATCTAAATTCTTCAGCCTCATTTTCTTTTGAGTTTCCTTCTCCTACCCACTTTGAAATTTATATAGTGAGTTGAAAAGGAATCAGAAATCCATTCCAGTCAACTGTACATAATTTGGCAATGACTCATACTTTCCCAAAAGTACTTAATGCACCCTGACAAATCTAGGCGTTATTGTACCAGATGTACAACATCTAGATATTTATTTATATTCCACCTTTATTATTTTACAAATAACTCAGGGTGGCAAACATCTCCAACATATCTTCTTCCTCCCACTTTACCCACAACAATTCTGTGAAATGGTCTGGGCTGACTGGCCCAGCTGGCTTTCATGACTAAGGCAGGGCTTAAAGCAGGGATCTTCAAACTTGACAGCTTTAAGATTTGTGGACTTCAACTTCCAGAATTCCTCCTCCAGTCATGTTAGCTCAGGAATTCTGGGAGTTGAAGTCCACAAGTCTTAGACTTGCCAAGTTTGAAGACCCTTGGCTTAAAGTCAGGATTTCTTGCTTTCTAACCTGGTGCTTTAACCATTACACCAAATTGGCTCTCTTAAACCAAACTAGCTAGAACAATGAATTATATAAGGCAATACATTTATTCTCTGAAAGTTCCTAATGTTTCCAATCTGGTACCTCATGAGTAAAAGGCATCAAGAGGAATCCCCACATTTGCAAGTTGAAAAAAAATCCTTCTAAGACCATGGCCATATGTCAGCCACTGAATAAGCTTGTGGATCCAGTTTAGCAGCTTTTTAATGGCAGCTTTTTGGAATGGAATGGAATGGAATGGAATGGAATAGAATAGAATAGAATAGAATAGAATAGAATAGAGTAGAGTAGAATAGAATAGAATAGAATAGAATAGAATAGAATAGAATAGAATAGAATAGAATAGAATAGAATAACAGAGTTGAAAGGGACCTTGGAGGTCTTCTAGTCCAACCTCCTGCCTAGGCAGGAAACCCGACACCACTTCAGATGATTATCCAACATCTTTTTATAAATTTCCAGTGTTGGAGCATTCACAATTTCTGGAAGCAAGTTGTTCCACTGCTTAATTCTTCTAATTATCAGGAAATTTCTCCTTATCTCTAGGTTGCTTCTCTCCTTGATTAGTTTCCACCCATTGCTTCTTGTCCTGCCTTCAGGTGCTTTAGAGAATAGCTTGACTCCCTCTTCTTTGTGGCTGCCCCTGAGATATTAGAAGACTGATATCATGTCTCCCCTAGTCCTTCTTTTCTTTAGACTAGACATACCCAATTCCAGCAACCATTTTTTATGTTTTAGCTTCCAGTCCCCATATCATCTTTGATGCTTTTCTCTGCACTCTTTCTAGAGTCTCAACATCTTTTTTACATCATTGCGACCAAAACTGAATGCAGAATTCCAAGTGTGGCCTTACCAAGGCAATATAAAGTGGTATTTTTAATTTGTAATGGCTTAATTTTTAATGGCCTTAGACCTGTTTCTCAATCTTGGCAAATTTAAGATGCATGAACTAGTGCTTCCAAATTTCCCCAGACAGCAATTCCCATGCTGGCTGCCTTAGACTTACCACAACATTTCTATCCCACCATCTTGGATCTTTTAAAAGTATGTTGTAAAACTATCACTGGACATAAAAGCATAATTCCTTGGGATTATTAGTCAACTGATGCTATAGCTCAAGCACAGTAGATAATTCTTAAATCTTATTGACAGAACTAGTCTCTGGTTGAAACCTTTCCAAACAATTTAAAATAAATTTAAGGTAAAGTAAAAAATAAAGTCCTGATGGATCTAAGGATATTGATGAGTTTGAAGCAGATAGATTTACACTTGAAAACAACTCAATGGCTGCAGTGAATGAGCAAACCAAAGAAGGTTTATCATTGTCTCAGAATAGCATTACATCCATGTTCAAAAGAAGCCAAACTTTCAGCTGAGAATAGGGTCCAGAAATGTCCACAGAAGAGAGTCAAAGGTTCAAAATGATTGCCACAACTAACTAGGTGATCCTACCCTTTTTTATATATGGTGCATATAAAAGGGGGGCAGAGTGTTGATCCCATGTTTATGGTCTTAATCCCCTTGCAGACACTCCTATCATGATTGTTGTGGTCTGCTGGTAGCCTGCAGAGATGGCAGCAGAATCAGACAGTAGGGAGGAACAAGGGCCAGTCCAGGAGTCTGGGGAGGACTCGGACGAGGGTCCTGCATCCAATACAGAGATGGGGCCAGGGCCATTTGAGAGTTATGTGCTGACTCTGGAGCCTCCAGAATAACAGCAACAAGGCAGAGGAACAAGGGGAGCCTGTTCCCAGTGTGAGAGTGTGCAGAGTTTCCAGAAGGCAAGAACAGTTAAGATGAAAGAGGCAACTCAGGAGTAAAGCTTGGAGGTGATTGGCCCTCCCATAAGACATAAAGGAGGAGCAAAGGGACAGGAACTTTTGCAGGAAGCAACATTGTTCATACTGATCAGTTTGAAACCTGAAGCTCGGTGTTGAATTTGCGTTCTGTTTTGGACTCATATAACTAATTGGACATTTAGTAATTGCAGCATTTCAAGGAAGATAAAGGTGCGTCCTTATCAGACTTATCCTGAAGGACTTTGGCAGACTTCCATGGGACTATTTACAAACTGTTTCAGACTCATTATGGGCTGTGAATGACTAAAATTCACAGCCATTGGAATAAAGAAAAAAGGGTTTTGGGACTAACGTGTGTTTGTTAGTGTCTCCGTAAGCCTTGGTCAGAACAACGATCCCTTGGAACACCAAACATATCTGAGCAAAGTTCTTGGGCAAAGGAAGTTCTAAGAGATGACAAAAACCAGCAAGAGTCACCTGTTTCAAAACTCATCTCTCCTAAGCCTTGTTCCATATAACATAATGGAGCATAATTGGGATAACTTTTTTCTTTCCCCACCAACTGTTTGTGTTTGGTGGGAGGACAAAGAAAGCCAGGGAAATCAATGACAATGTTCCTTTCATTTGCCTGACTATCAAGGACAATCCTTCCTGTGGAGAAGAGCGCTTAACGATGAGATTGATGCAAACTATGAATCCATACTTTGGAATCCTTACTGGGGAAAGCGCTTTAATGTAGCTGTAATGCAGAACTGTTTATCTTTTTTAAAAAGTCCAAAGAACCTGGAACAGGTTCAGGGAAAGCAGCAAGGATGGTCAGGAAGCCTATGAAGAAGCTATGAAGATTAGAAGGAGATTGGCTGATTTAGCCTTGATAAGATTGAGGAGAAAATGAGATGTCACGTGTAGAAGAAGCATTGTTCCAGAATTCAGGACACAGAAGGACAAATACAGATTAGAGGAAGGCAGATTCTGGTTGAATGCTAGACAAAAGCTCTTAACAGAGCAGTTTAGTCATGGAACCAGTTACCTAGAGAAGTGATAGCTCCCCTCTCGGATTTTATATTGCACACTAAGTAATCCAACAATGTTAGACAGGCATTCACTGAGAATACTGTAATTTGGATTCCTGTCCTGAGCAGGGTAGGTTATCTCTGATGGCCAAAATCACTTCTTTCATCTCTACAATTCTAAAAAGCCCCATGATTCCCAATAGGAAAGGCCATTACAGCACAGGGTATAACAACCTTTGGCTCCCCATCCCAAGGTTTGTCTCCTACACAGAAAGGCTAGAGCAATTGGATCTATTTAGTTGGAATAGAGAAGAATGTGGGGGACAGCAAGACAAGGGCAAAGAAACATCTGCCTCTCTCACAGTGTTAGATCTCAAGGTCATCTATTGAAGCTAAATGCAAAAAGATTATAGTCCAATAGAGGGAAATCCTTTTATCGTATAGTGCAATTCGCAGTGTGTATTTTACCCCCAGCAGCTGAGCTAATGGCAGCCACTCTGGATGGTTTTCAAAGGAGACTTCACAGATTCATGGAGCAGCAGGCTATCAATGGCAGTTGAAATTAAGGATTGTTTACTCCTTCTTGAATCACAGGCTGCTGCCTGCCTTAAATCAAGGTTCTTCAAACTTGGCAAGTTTAAGACTTGTGGACAGCTTCAACTCCCAGAATCCCTGAGCTAACATAACTGGAGGAAGAATTCTGGGAATTGAAGTCCACAAGTCTTAAAGCAGTCAAGTTTGAAGACCCCTGGCTTAGATCCTGACTGTTCTTGCCACCCAGTTCATGTTTATCAACTTCTCAAAGCACAAAATGGATCATTTTGTGACAGCGAAAGGTGGAGTTTGATAGGTTTGCTCTCTGACTCAGCACAGCTGTTTTTAAATCTTTATGGGGTTTTTTTCCCCTCTGAGTGTTTTCAACCATTTGACACAATTATTTGCAAGGTTCAACTGATTTCCAAGTCAGGGAGCAAATATATGCATTCCTAACAATAATGGGTGTTTAGAATGTCACCCTTGCTCAATCACTGACCTCATCTGATAGACGTCTTGATCTTTCCATGAGCTCATTATTGTCAGGCAAATGCTTCTCCTCTTAAGAACTCTTACACATGACAATTGGTATCCGTAAGATATTAGTTTGGAGACAAGTGCTGTTTAATTACATGGCCTAGCATGTTCTAATATGTTTGATCTTTTGGTATTTTATTCCTACTGCAAGCAGCAGCCTTTGAGTCATCTTTTAATTAGAGCTCACTTCTTTCTCGATGTGAGATCCATTAGTGTGACCAACTTGGTCTTTTCTTTAAAATACTATCCCTGAAGATTCCCTTCTTTGGATGATCTCATAGGGCACAGCTGCCACCTTTGACCAGTTTTCTTATTGTTAGAAGCTCTTGTAAATTTGTAGCCAGGCTGTAATCGTAAGGATAGGAAACATAACTGCTTATTTGTACCATTCCGGTGAGATGTGCAGAATGTTGATGGCAAAAGAAAAGGATGAAAATAAGAGATGGACTAATACTTTCAAATGTCTCATCTCAATTAAAAGCTGACCCTCTACATCCTCTCTGGGGTAGTATTATCTTGCCTTCTTCCTCCTTCTTTTCAATCGAGGAAGATGAAAGCCAAGCTGAGCTAATCTCTATCATCTTGCAAATGAGAAGCTACAAGCAGCATTTAAGAGAATAGCTGCCAGAAGGTGGAGAACATGGATTTTGAATGGCAATTGTATTCTATCTTCTGGATCCTGAAGAGGAAGGCAGCTTGGGTGAGGTGGGGGAATTAACAGTGGAACTTAGTGGTTGGGTCATTTTTCCCAGGGGAAATTACAGGGTGCTTTCAACAATGAAAGCTGCCTCTCCAAAAACCTCACCCGCTTCAGAAGGAATTACTTGATCTAATGCTCCCCAGGGATGAGGGGTTGTGTGGAACATCATTTTACTGACTGGCATATTGCATCCAGTTTTGGTCTCCACAAGTGGCAGCCCCCTCAAACATTAGAACACTGCTATCATGTCTCTCCTGGTCCTTCTCTTCACTAGACTGCCTACTTCCTGTAACCATTTTTCATATGCTTTAGTTTCCAGTCCTCTCATCATCACTGTTGCTCTTCTCTGCACTTTTTCTAGAATCTCAACATCTTTTTTATAGTGTGGTGACCAAAACTGGATGCAGTATTCTAGGTATGGTCTTACTAAGTCCTTATAGAGTGGTATTAGTACTTCCCTTGATCTTGATTGTATCCCTCTGTTAATGCAGCTTAGGATTGCATTGGTTTTTTGGGCTGCTGCTGCACACTCCTGGCTCATATTTAACTAGTTTTGCACTAAGACTCCAAGATCCCTCTCACAGTTACTGCTATTAAGCCTGATTTCACCCAGTCTATATGTGTACTTTTGATTTTTCTTGCCTAAGTGTAAGGATTTATTTCTTGGGCAATTGATTTGTGCAGGTTTGGAGGGCAGAAATGGAAGGCCATCCTGCTTCAGCAATGCAGAAGGAAAACTAAGAGTTAACCCAAGTTACCCATTCTCTTCTCAAATCAGAAATTGATTATAGATGCATTACCTGAGAAGCCTATTTGTGGTCTGAGATTTGCTTACTCCATCCAACTGTGCTGTAAATTCTGATACTCTTTTAGGTCCCAAGTGTCATTAGTTTTTGGAGTTAGATGTGGATAAGAAGTGTCAGTTTAGACTCCTACCAAGTCAGGGACAAAACCTCATTACTCATGAGACCAAAAAAAAAAAACAACCCAACACAATTCAGCAATCTCTAAGGTTTTCCCTTGTTCTCTATCTTTCATTGGCAAAAAATTATTGGGAGGTTGCAAACGATGCTTCTTTACTCAAAGCCAGTGGGAGAGAATTCCTTTAAGCAAAAATCCTGCATCCAACAACCTTATTTAATGCCTACATACTGAGAGTTCAGGCAAGCAACCTGGGGTAAGAAGTTGGGTTTTTATGAGAGCTCAGGAGGAGTGGAAAAGGCTGGAGAAGAGCAGCTGCCATTTATGTACTTAAAATTATAATTTGGAGCTCTGTATGCACCAGGGTTCCACAGCAGTATAATAAAGAAAACAACAGTACTGTGGATTTTTTTGCTGATTTCATTATAAAAACATTTCAAACCCCCTAGAATTAAGTCCAGGTAAGAGACTTTACCATAGCGATGGTGAGATTGATGTTGTTCTTTCTTTCTTGCTGCGATTGTCTTGAAAACTAAGACGATGCATATGAAAATTTTTGAAGGAGATGTTGGAAGTTAAAATCCACCCCTCTCCTAGAAAAATGAAATATTTCAGGATATACTAAAAAGGCAGAATATTTTCCCTAAAAGAGAAATAGAAACTCAGAGAGACAGAAACTCAGCCCCTCCCCCACCTTTGTCAACCAGCCATTAAGGCCTGGGCCAATCTATTCTACATAACAAAGATCTACCTCCTTCAGGCAGAGCCATTTGATTGCCCTTCATTGCATCATGCACCAAGGTTCAACCAAACTTAGCACACAGACAACTAAAAAATTTCCTATGACCTTTGACAGCCACCAATCAGTATACTCTTCCTGTGCCCCAGAAAGCTTAAAGCCAGAGGGGGTATAAAACCCAGGGACTCTCAGCATCTCTTCCCTTTTCTGCCCAGGAACCCATCCTGTTAATCAATAAACCATCTTTCCAAGCGGCTTCTATGTTTCCAGTGTCTTTTTCGCCACTTGAAACTGAACCCAGAAGGATATTTCTTCCAACAGAG
Organism: Hydrophis major; assembly: GCA_033807585.1. NCBI lineage: Eukaryota > Metazoa > Chordata > Lepidosauria > Squamata > Elapidae > Hydrophis > Hydrophis major. The sequence continues at coordinate 201,945,795 of CM066331.1, forward strand.
GAATAAATTGTTTCTCCCAAAATAAAAATCAGGGCAAATCCTTGATAAAAACTGGATGGAGTATACTAATAAACAAAAAAATTTAAACCATCATTCAAAGAATTGGTAAATAGGAAAAGATGGTGTCCGTTCCCAGAATGCCTTACACACAGATCCCTTCTGGAGTAAGTTTTATCTGTTTGACATAATATCCCTCCATTTTATTTGTCCTGTGCATTTTACTTAGACTTAAATCATGCAATGATAAAGTCCTAGGCAGCCCAACAGGTTTAGACTTCTTAGTTTCAATACTGGATTCTATTCCTGACAAACAAGGAAAAACTTGAATCAAAGTTGAAGTAGTTTTTTAAATGAATGTGTGTATTTTTTTGGCCAGCTAGCTGTCCAATAACAGCATGAATAAAATAATAGAGAGTAGCAGGATATGTGGAAACTAATAACAAGTGGCAGATCTCTATTGATTCTCTGTGTGGAAATATATATTTATATTAGCATCAACAAAGAACTTGATAACTGCCAAGAAATAAATACCAATTCTCCATACTGTTGATCTTCTCAGGGCCAGCAAAGAACAAATTAAACAGAAACATGTTTATTATTCCAACTGGAGGTGGCTTCTATGTTGGTGCATTAATTATTTACTTTAGCTTTATGTTTCTGTAGCTCTTTTCATGAATAGTTTGCCCATCCTCCTCTCATTTCCCTCTGCACTGTCCTCTTTTCAACTCTTAAATGATGCTCAGAATGAAGCTTATTTCAACAGCTATTCTTTGAAGACATGGCAAATCTCCAAAACTGATGAAAAAGTCTTGGCTGATTAATTTTCTACAGAAACATTCCTGATCTAAATTCTTAAGAGCTTGGTTTGGAATTGATTTCCACCCACTTTAATATTTGTTCCATTTTATTTGAACAGGGCTGGGTCAAAACACAAAAATTACATTAACTTCCCTGAATAAGACTACTGGCTCATTCAAAATGATGAGACAAAATATAGTCCTCGATTTAATCTGATTTATAGATGTCATCAGGCAGCTGAATCTGGTCACCTGTGAGTCCTATGATGTCATCACATTGGGACATGGCTCCTGATTGGATGGGTCATATAAAAATGGCTAAAGTCATTGTATGAAAAGCAACCTATCATGAAATATAGGTTTTGAATAATCTGTTGGGGAACAGTATAGGTCTTCAAGCGGACACTGGAAATTCACAGATAAGGAACAGAGTACTGGCTTCCAAATGCCAAAATTCTTCTTTGGAGGTAGTCTGGGTAGACTGGGAGGAATGTACAAAGGTAAAGTCATTATTGGGTCTATCATAGCTGAATTTGCACAAAAGCTTTGATGAGACAAAAATGAGGTTATATTAACCAAGTGGCTATATTAAGCTTAACCTAAACTATGTTTACATTTATGGTAAGATCATTGCATGACATAAGTCTATGTATGATAGACTGGGAAATAATGTATCACTGCTGCAAACTTTATTATTATTTATATTCTGCCTTTTTAACTCAAAGCAGCAAATATACCTAATATTCCTTCCTCTTTCTATCACAACAACCCTGTGAGATGAGGTGGGCTGAGAGGGAGTGACGGGCCCAGAGTCAGGGCTAGAATTGTACTTCTATGTCCATTTGAATTCGGGTTTGGGTTTGGTTCTGTCTTCAATTGCTTTAATAGATGACTTGCATTGAGAAAGGAATAAGAGGAATATTATTTCATTTTTTTCACTCCTATTTTCACAGCAGTTTTAGATATTATCAGTCATGGATAGTCTCTTGAATCAACTCCAAGAAATTTGAGTTGAAGATATTTTGCTCCAAGACTGATTTCTGGTGTAGCACTTACAGATTTTATCTTGCTCCCTTAGCAATTATAATTTAGGATGAAGGAGAGTCCTAATTTTTCCAAGTACTATTTCACCTTTAAATGAAGCTTTAAGTGCAGAGACTGGGGGATTTGAAGGAAGATGTATTCATGCATGTTAGGTTTGAGCATGGGCGAGAAAGAATGGAGACAAGCTTCTGAACGGTGAACTTCAGCTCTTTATTTACATCATGACTTGCTTGCTTTAACAGCAGTAAAACCCGCCTTATATAGGCAAACCTTGTAACGTTTAACCAATAACGAGCTAAGAACGTTAGCTCTTAAACCAATAAGACATTTCTGTTAAGGGCCAATCGGATTCCCCAGAACGGGCCAATCCGGTCCGGCCGCTTAACAGCCAATTAGAAGTGCAGGGCCAGAACCCTGCACTTAACTCCAAGCTCATACTTTATTAGTTATATTGCATACACAACACCCCTTCCCCCTGGCTTCTTAGTTCAGGGCGCAGCTACATAGTCCCTTAAATAGGACTGTTGTCTTTTTAGTCTCTTTGACTTTCGTTGTATCGGCTGGTTGCAGTCCTGCTGAGGTAGATCGTTGTTTGGCAGTGGGGCTGCCTCCGGTTCAGAGTTCACTTCTGCGTTGTTGCCCCCATTTTCCGCAATTTCTTGAAGTGCAAATGTTTCTCCCTCTGGCTCCGCAGCCTGGGTTTCTATTAAATCGTCGTTCCCTTCGAACGGGTTTCCTAGGGCTTCATCTTCTTCCATACCTCCCCCCCCCTCAGTTTGGTCATAGGGGAGTTGCGGACTGGCTGCTGCAAGCCGCAACCGTAATTGGTCGATATGCCGTTTCCAAAGTTTATTGTCACGGCATTGCACAAGGTAGGATCTGAGGCCGGTTACACGTACGACTGTCGCTTCCACCCACAGCGGGTCACCCGATAGGTTTTTTGCATAAACCAGGTATCCTACCTGGAAGGTGCAACAGCGGCCTCTGGATCCTAGTGGTTTCTCTGGTTCATAAGCTGGGTGCAACCGGTTGAGGTGGGAGCGGAGCTTTTGTCCCATTAGCAGTTCAGCGGGAGTTTTGTTGGTGACGCTATGTGGGGTGATGTGTTGCAAGAAGAGGATTTGATTGACCTTGTCATTAATGTTATCGTAGTTTACCTTTTGCAAGGTTTTCTTTACAAATTGGACCATGCATTCTGCTCGGCCATTGGCTGCAGGGTGCGCAGGTGAGGTGAGCGCATGGCAGATGCTGCGGTCAGTGAGGTACTGCTCGAACATTAGTGCAGTAAATTGTGGGCCGTTATCGGATACCAGGACATCTGGTAATCTGTGGGTTGCAAAGAGTCTGTTTAAAATCTTGATGACTGCCTCGGAGGTCGTAGTAGTCATGCGATGAATTTCGAGCCAATTGGAGTAGGCATCGACGGTAAGCAGGAAGGTGTGGCCCTTGGTTGGCCCCGCGAAGTCCAGGTGAATTCGGGACCAGGGTCCACGTGGTGTCTCCCATTCAGTAGGCATGACTTTTGGAGGGGCGTTGCTGACTTCTTGGCATTTGGGACAAGCTTTAACCCACTGTTCGATTTGCTTTTCAATGCCCGGCCACCATGCGAAGCTTCGTGCAAGGGCTTTCATTCGCACGATGCCAGGGTGGCCATTGTGCAAGGTTCTCAGAAGCGCTTTTCGGAGCCGATCTGGGATAGCGACTCTATCGCCCCAGATGACACAGCCTTTCTGGGAGAAGAGCTCGGTCTGTCGAGACTTGAATGGTGTGAAGTCATCAGACAATTGGTCCAATGGCCATCCGCGTTCTACCCAGCCTAGGACTCATGCTAGGGTGTGGTCGCGTTTGGTTTCTCTCGCGATGTCTCGAGCGGTCAGTGGCGGCGAGTTGAGTGCCTCGATTTGCAACGTGGTTACCATTGGTGCTGGATCGTCGAGAGTTTCTGGAAGCGGTGCTCAGCTCAATACATAGGCATGGGGAATGGCTTTCCCCGGGCGGTATTGCAGCCGATAGTTATAAGCAGCTAAGAATTCTGACCATCGGGTCATCCTAGGGGATAATATGTAGGGAGTCGGCTTATCTCCAGCTATTATCCCTAACAAAGGTTTTTGGTCAGTCACAATAGTAAAAACCCTGCCATACATGTATTCGTGAAGTCTTTTCGCAGCTGAGACAATTGCAAGGGCTTCTTTATCAATTTGTCCATAGTTCCGCTCCGTTTTTGAAAGAGTCTTTGAATATGCAACAGGGGCTTCGTTCCTATTAGGCAGTACATGGCTCAAAATGGCGCCCACCCCAAAAGACGATGCATCACAGGTTATAACTAACGGCAAAGTCTCATTATACTGCATGAGTACAGAGTCAGAAGTGAGCAGTTTTTTAACATTTCTGAACGCCTGTTCTTCACAGTAACTCCATAACCTAATTGCCCTTTTATCTAACAATCGGTGTAACGGTTCAGTGACAGTTGCTTTGTGTGGTAAAAATACATTATAAAAATTGATGAGGCCTCAGAACGCCTGGAGATTGGCCTTGTTTCGTGGCCTGGGAGTGTTTTTGATCACTTTTAATTTACTTTCGGTAGGGTGAATACCCTGGCTATCAATCAGGTACCCTAAAAACTCAACACTGTCAGTACACAATTTACATTTGTTTTTTTTAAACTTAAGACCGGCTTCTTGGAATTTTCTTAGGACTAATTTTAACCGGTCCTGTAAGATTTCTTTGGTTGGGGCTGCAATTAATACATCGTCAAAATAGGGGACCACGCCCTTAATTCCTTGCAATAACCTTTCCATAAGGCTCTGAAGGATCCCCGGGGCTACACTAACTCCGAATTGAAGCCGGGCACATTTAAAGGCACCTCGGTGTGTCACAATAGTTTGGGCATGTGCCATTTTTTCATCTACTGGTAATTGCTGATATGCCTGAGCTAAATCCAATTTAGCGAAAACTTTCCCGCCCCCCAGGGAATGGAGGAGGTGCTGCACCACCAGAACTGGATACGCATTCTGCTGGAGGGCGTGGTTCTAGGTGGCCCGGTAGTCCCCACAAATTCGGATTGACCCGTCTGGCTTAATGGGTGTTACAATAGGGGTTTCCCACGGGGAGTGATCGATGGGCTCCAACACCCCTTGAGCTATCAGTTTGTCGAGTTGTTCGTCGATTTTCGATTTTAAGGCAAACGGAACTCGACGGGGCTTCAAGCGAATGGGGGCTACTTTGGGATCTAGGCTGAATGAAATCGGGGTCCCCTTGTACTCGCCTAAGCTGTCCGCGAAGACATCCCTGAACTCAGAGATAAGGTCTTCCTCCCAGTCACAGCCACCGACTTGGTTTACACTGGCCACTTCAATGCCGAGTGGTGCAAACCATTGGAGGCCCAGTAGGCTATGCCTATCTCTATCGATGACTGTTAACGGTAAGTACGCTGTGTGCTTCTTGAAGGAGACTCGGACTTGGCAGGACCCGATGACGGGGATTTGATTCCCCTGGTAGTCCTTGAGGATGAGGCGTTGGAACCGGAGATCTTGGCGTTGAATTGTGGGGATGAGTTGCTTAAGTGTCCTCCACGACACCATCGAGAGAGACGATCCCGAGTCGATCTCCTTGTGGCAAGGCTGGTTTTAGATAGCTACTGTGACTCGGATTTTCTTAGTGTCCAAGGTTGAGGCGTGACCGATAGTGATAGCATGGTGAGCCTCTTCTCTCTTCAAAGCTCGATTTCTGTAGGATTGGTTTACTGGCGCTCGCCTTACAGGACGGTTTCCTGTCAATTGGTGATAGTTGGTCCCTTTTGAGGCCTGGCTGGGTCCTGGTAAGCTGCGGCAGACCCGTCTGATGTGGCCTCGTTTCCCGCACTCATGGCAGAGTGCATCGCAGAATTTGCATTCGGACCTGGCATGGTTGGCTCCACATCCAGCACAAGGGCGTACAGGCTTCGGGTAGTGGTCTCAGTTGGACCGCAGTCGATGGACCCCTTCTTCGTCGCAATCTGATGATGAAGAGAGGTCGTCATGGTGCATTGTCGTGAGCTGCCCCTCTGCACTAGGTGAGATTTCGCTGGCCGGCGGTGGTACCGGAGTGTGGTTTCGGCATAGTTGTGCAGCCAACTTCTTGGTTGCCTCTGCTGTGGTAGCATTGGCAATGGCATCGGCAAGGCTGATGTTGCCTTTTGCCATCAGCTTGCTTTGAATGCTTGGAGCATCTACTCCAAGAACTATGCGATCTCTTAGTGCTTCTTCTAGATCGGTGAATCTGCAGAGGCCTCCCAAATTTTGGAGGTCTGCTATGAAATCGGCCATGCTTTCTCCTTTTCACTGGCTTCTTTGATAAAACTCGTGGCATCTCATGAGCGTAGGCACGGTAGGAGCATAGTGGGCTCGCAGGATAGGTTCGAGGTCGTCCCAATCCATGGCCTTTACTTCTCGGGGTTTGGCTAGTGCTTTAGCCATCTTAAATACAGTTGGACCGCAATGCGTTAGGAACACCGCCCATTTCTTTCCTGGTGTGGCGTCCTTTAAGTTGTTCGTCTCAAGGAACATTTGGAAGCGATCCATATAGGACTCCCAGTCCTCTTGTGTTGGATCGAACAGAGCAGGTGGTAAGATGCCACCGGACATGGTTCCGTTGTTGGAGCCGTCTGTCATGTGCTCGGTGTTGCTTCTTGGTTCCATTGGTTCAGATGTCTCCATATCCAACCCTCGTCGCCAGTGTTAGGTTTGAGCATGGGCGAGAAAGAATGGAGACAAGCTTCTGAACAGTGAACTTCAGCTCTTTATTCACATCATGACTTGCTTGCTTTAACAGCAGCAAAACCCACCTTATATAGGCAAACCTTGTAACGTTTAACCAATAACGAACTAGGAACGTTAGCTCTTAAACCAATAAGACATTTCTGTTATGGGCCAATCGGATTCCCCAGAACAGGCCAATCCGGTCTGGCCGCTTAACAGCCAATTAGAAGTGCAGGGCCAGAACCCTGCACTTAACTCCAAGCTCATACTTTATTAGTTATATTGCATACACAACAATGCACCAAAGACATGTCACGTACAACTCTGTTTTGTTGTTTGTGATCACAACTGAGACAAATGCCTAGATGCAGCAATGGACAAGAGTAAATTGGCAGAAAATCAATCTTCAGAAAAGTGAACTTTTTTGTGTCTGTGTAGTTCACACGTCCTGCTGCAACTGATTATTTTTAATGATTCTGGAGTGAACAGCACTTCTTCTACAGTGTGGGGCTGTCTGTAGAGACATTCATTTTCAATAGAAGCACCAAAACCTTTTTGTCAACATTGTCAACATTGTCTGGTAAGAGAACTTCAACAAGAGCTTTCCCATTGCAGTGGATGCCACCACTCATGGATGCCACCACCAGTCAGAGAGTGCTTAGAAGTACAAACACTCCAGGGATGTGATTCAAAAAAAATTATTACTAGTTCTGTGGGTGTGGCTTGTTGGCCATGGCTTGTTGGGCATGGCAGGGGAAGGATACTGTAAAATCCCCATTCCCTCCCCATCCCACTAACCTGCTTTCCAGTTCCATTCTCCTGTGCAGGGCAACAAAAGACCCAGCTGATCAGCTGGGACTCAGGAGGCAGAGAATAGGTGGGGCATGGAGCCAGTCAGAAGTGGGGTTTGCCAGTTCTCCGAACTACTCAAAATTTCCACTACCAGTTCTCCAGAACTGGTCAGAACCTGCTGAACACCCTCTCTGAAGCACCCCCATTAGTTTGCTCCCTTCTCACTTCTACTTACAACTCTTGTATAAAGGTGTGTGCCCCCACTCACCCACACATCAGGGTTGGTATAGACAGCTTTATTCAGTCTGTTCCCCAAACAATTCTATTTCAGGTTTTCAGTTTACCCCAGCTGCAAGCTTAGCACAGTAATTGGTTCGCAACCAAGTAGATAACCAAAAGCAAAACAAATTTACAGCCAAACCAAAAACAGTCTTGGAAATAAAGGTTTTGCTTGGATAGGTTCCAAAAATAAACAGCCCATATCGCCTCCAAGGTCTGGGGCCTCTGGCCTCCACTGAGGTTTCTCAACAAGTCTGGTGGTCCAGTTTCAGGACTTGCAAGGAGAAGTCCCAAGTGAGGCTTTCAGGGGGTCATTTTCAGTGAAGCCAGCCACAAACAAGCTCCAGACTAACCTAACCTTCCAGGCATTAGCCAGTGAGTTCACCTTACAGATAACCGGCTGCTCCAAAAACAAATATAAACATTCTCCACAATTGAATTAAATCCATGAGCTGCAGAGTTCCAGAAACACAAACAATCACGACTCACACACGTTGCTTCCAGCAATGCTTCCCTCTGCCTGCCATGCTAAATAGCCCCTCCTGGTACAGCCCATTAAGAGGGGCAAAGCTTTTCCCCATCAATCTGACAGGTCTCTGCCTCTCTGCCCTGTGCATTCTAGCATCTACCAAGGCTGGTAGCTCCTCCCCCTCTTCCTCATTGGCCTGAGGGCTCTTCTCAGCCAAGGCATGTTCTGCTAGCAGTTCAGGGTCAGCAATACCAGACATGTCAAGAATGCTCTCATTCTCCCTCAAGGCCTCTGAGGAAGATGTAAAGGAGACATCATCCACAGGAGACATCATAAAAGGTGATGTATTGGTATCAAATGAATTCTCAAACCATAGGTTGCTGGTGATCTACAGAACCCTATAGAGTTTAAGATGACTTATCTATAGAATGGATTCCATATCAGCCTTGTGATTTGAAGGATATACCCCCTAAACCTACCATGATCCATTAATGTTTATTTTAATATTATTTGTTGGCAGGTAAAATGGGGTGTAAGGGACGCAGTGGCTCAGTGCCTAAGATGCTGAGCTTGTCAATTTAAAGGTTGGTAGTCCAGCAGTTTGAGTCCCTGGTGCTGCGTAACAGGGTGAGCTCCTGTTACTTGTCCCAGCTTCTGCCAACCTAGCAGTTCAAAAGCACCAAAAAAAGGCAAGTAGAAAAATAGGGATCACTTTGATGGGAAGCGTTCCGTGCACCTTCGGCATTTAGTCATTCCAGCTACATGACCACGGAGACGTCTTCAGACAGCGCTGGATGGCTCTTTGGCTTTGTAACGGAGATGAGTATTGCCCAGGAATGACTAGCACATATGTGTGAGGGGAACCTTTATCTTTATCTTTATAATGGGGTGTGAGAATAACCTTGGGAGACAGGAGGAAGGGCTACCCCAAAGATAATAGGAATCTGAATTCAAAGGAGGAATGGGGGTGAAGAAAGCACCTCAAAAGGTACCCTCCCTAAGTCTTTGGAAAGAAAAAGTAGGAAAAAGTGGAAATGCTTTCTGACTTGCAAGAGTCTGTTGTGATAATCTTACAGTAGAAGTAATATTAGGGCTCATGGATTTGGTTTCTGCCTGGACTACCTTGAAGAGCCGACATCAAGAGCATCCCATCACATGAAACCAAAAAGCCAGAGAGATTGCGAAGGGGCAGGGGGGAGGCTAACATTTATTTTATTTATCCTCTCTCTGTTTTACATATGTTTGGTAAGAAAATAAAATGGATGTTGACAATTAGGGATTACCTTAGCACAAGGCACAAGCTGTTTAAATAAAAATGAAATTTCTTTTTAAAAAAAGCCCTCCCAAAGATGGCAAAAACAGTGCTCATTTGCATGAAGGAAGATTGCACTATTCATTTGCATAAATATGTACATAGAGGCAGAATTAGAGACAATATAATTTAAATTAATATATAAATCTGTTTCACCATTGTGGGTGTTAAGTTCTGTGCATGGCGAATACCCCGGTCTGCTAAGTATTGTTCAAAGGGTAGAGTGGTAAACTGGGGTCCGTTGTTGGAGACCAGAATGTCTGGCAGTCCATGCGTAGCGAATAGCCTGTTCAATTTCCAGATGACGGACTCAGTTGTAGTACTCTTAATTTCGTGGATCTCGAGCCAGTTGGAATAGGCATCCTCTGTTAGGAGGAACGTATGTCCCTTAGTAGGTCCCGCAAAGTCAATGTGGATGCGGGACCATGGTCCCCAGGGTGTTTCCCATTCTGTTGGAGTTGCTTTAGGTGGGGCACTGCTAACTTCTTGGCATTTTAAACAAGTCTTTACCCAGGCTTCGATCTGTTTGTCGATGCCCGGCCACCATGCGTAGCTTCGTGCAAGCACTTTCATATGCACGATGCCAGGATGACCCTCATGCAGTGTTTTCAATACTGCTCGTTGTAACTGCTCTGGGACGACGACTCTATCCCCCCATAGGATGCAGCCTTTTTGCGAAAAAAGTTCTGTTTGCTGGTTCTTGAAGGGGGTGAAGTCATCATGGGTTTGTTCTACTGGCCATCCCCGTTCGACCCAGCTAAGAACTCGCGCTAAGACAGGATCGCGTTTTGTTTTGATCGCAATGTCTCTAGCTGTTAGCGGCGGTGAATGTAGCGTTTCAATCTGGAGTGTCATAAGGATTGGAGCTGGGTTTCCGGAAGTGGTGCACGGCTCAGTGCATCAGCGTGGGGAATGGCTTTCCCCGGGCGGTGTTGCAGTCTATAGTTGTACGCAGCCAAAAACTCTGACCAGCGAGTCATTCTAGGTGATAATATATAGGGGGTTGGCTTGTCTCCCGCTCTAATCCCCAGCAAATGTTTGTGGTCGGTAACAATCGTATAAACTCGTCCATATACATATTCATGAAACCGTTCAACAGCAGATACAACAGCAAGAGCCTCTTTATCGATTTGACTATAGTTACGTTCAGCCTTTGATAGGATCCCTGAAAAATAGCCAATAGGGGCCTCATTACCGTTTGGTAACACATGGCTCAAAATGGCTCCTACTCCAAATGGTGACACGTCACATTTAATTGTTAAAGGCAAAGTCTCGTTATACTGCATTAAAACAGCATCTGAGGTTAATAAGTTTTTCACTTGTCGGAATGCGTGCTCCTCACGGTGCCCCCAGATCCAGGTTGCTTTTTTTTCGAGAAGTCGATGTAGGGGCTCAGCTATGGTTGCTTTGTGGGGCAGAAAGATGTTGTAAAACTTAATGAGCCCCAGAAAAGCTTAGAGATCAGTCTTATTTCTGGGTCTTGGGGCGTTCTTGATTGCTTTTAGTTTGCTATTGGTGGGGTGAATGCCTTGTTTATCAATTAGGTACCCCAGGAACTCTATTTTATCTGTACACAGTTGACATTTATTTTTTTTAACCTTAAGGCTGGAGTCTTTAAATTTCTGGAGAACCAATTTAAGACGCTCTTCTAGTATTTCTCTATTCGGGGCAGCAATTAAAACGTCATCAAAGTATGGTACGACCCCTTTGATCCCCTGCAAAAGTCTCTCCATCAAACTTTGAAAAATCCCTGGGGCTATGCTAACTCCGAATTGGAGTCGGTTGCACTTAAAGGTGCCTCGGTGCGTAACGATTCTTTGTGCCTCTACTGTTTTTTTATCTGCAGGCAGTTGTTGGTACGCCTGTGCTAAATCCAATTTAGCGAAGACTTTTCCGCCCCCCAGGGAATGGAGAAGGTGTTGTACCACTAGCACCAGGTAAGGGTTCTATTGAAGGGCGTGATTCAGGGTGGCTCGGTAGTCCCCACAAATCCTTAACGATCCATCCGGTTTGATGGGTATTACGATTGGGGTTTCCTAATGAGTGTGGTCTGTTGGTTCTAAAACACCCTGGGCTATTAATTTATCAAGCTGCTCGTCGATCTTCGGTTTAAAGGTAAAAGGTACCTTACGAGGCTTAAGGTGGATGGGGGCTACTTCAGGGTTAAGGTTAAATGATATCGGGGTCCTCTTGTACTCGCCTAGTTTGTCTGCAAAGATGTCCTGGAATTCCTGGACGAGGGCCTCCTCCCAGTCATTGCTTCTGGTTTGGTGAATGTCGGCTACCTCGATCCCGAGTGGGGCGAACCATTGAAGGCCTAACAAGCTAGGTCAATCATGGTCGATGACGGTCAATGGTAAAGATGCAGTACACTTTTTGAATGAGACCTGGACTAGGCTGGATCCAACGACCGGAATTCGGTTTCCTTGATAATCCTTGAGTATGATTCTTTCGGTTCTGAGGTCTTGCCACCGAACGGCAGGGATTAATTGTTTAAGGGTCTTCCAGGAAACCATCGAGAGAGACGATCCTGAATCGACTTCCATCACGCAGGGCTGGTTTTCGATGGTGACCTTCACTCGGATCTTCTTTGCATCTAGTGATGAAGCATGACCAATTGTAATGGTTTGGTGTGCCTCTTCTCGTTTCGTTGAATTGGCCAGTATTTTATTTCTGTAGGAGTGGTTGTTCCATTGGTGATTCAAATGTTCCCGACTCACAGGACGACTCCCTGTGGTTTGGCGGTAGTTGGTCCCCCTCTGAAGTGGGCTGGATCCTTGCTTGCTTTTACAGACCTTTCCGATGTGGCCTCTTTTCCCACAAAAGTGGCAGAGCGCGTTGAGGAATTTGCAGTCTGATCGTGGGTGGTTTGCCCCACAATCTGCACATTGATGCTGTAGTCTTTGTTTATGCTGGTGGTGTTGGTCACGTTCAGACCGGAGCCGGTTGGCCTCCTCCTCATCACTTTCTGATGACGATTCGAGTTCCTTATGGTGGGTATGTCTCTCTAGGCAAGGTGAGGTTTCACTGGCGAGTTGGCAGAGTGGTGCGTTGGTGCGGCGCATTCGGGCAGCCGACTTTCTGGTTGCTTCTGCTGCAGTAGTGTCAGCGATGGCATCTGCAAGGCTGATGTCGCCTTTCACCATCAGCTTACTCTGCACATGTGGTGCATCTAATCCCAGAATTATTCGGTCTCTCAAAGCTTCTTCGAGGTCAGCGAACCCACAGAGGCCTCCCAGGTTCCGGAGATCTGTGATGGAATCTGCAACGCTCTCTCCTTTCTGCTGGTCTCTCTGGTAAAATTCATGTCTTCGGACAAGCGTTGGTACAGTAGGTGCATAGTGGGCCCGCAGGAGGGGCTCAAGGACATCCCAGTCCATGGATTTCACCTCAGCCAGTTTCGCCAGTGCCTTAGCCATCTTAAAAATGGCAGGTCCGCAGTGGGTCAGGAATACCGCTCGCTTTTTTCCCATAGTGGCATCCTTCAAGTTGTTGGTCTCCAGAAACATCTGGAATTGGTCCATGTATGACTCCCAGTCTTATTGTGCCGGGTCAAATGGAGCGGGTGGTATGGCGCTGCCGGACATGGTTTCTGCTGTCGATGTGCTTTCAGCCACGTGCTCTGTTTGGTGCTCTGTAGTGTTCAGTCAGCTCTGACGTCTCTGCATCCCACCTTCATCACCAGTGTTAAGTTCTGCGCATGAGCGCAAGGAACGGAGACGAGGCAGTGAACAGTGAACTTCAACTCTTTATTAATCATTCTGAACAGAGCAAAAACCTAGGGCAACAGCAGCCCTTTTATAGGGCTGGCTGCTGATCTAGTAACCAATGAGAAACCTGGAGTGTTAACCCCTTGAACCAATGGGAGTGGCTCGTTAACAGCCAATCAGATTCTCCTGAATGGACCAATCCGATATCGCTATTATCGGCCAATCAGAAGTGCAGGATTAGAATCCTGCTTTTTCTAAAGTTTTGATAAAACTTTATTTAAGCGTTTTATTAGTTCATAACAGTGGGAAAGACCAATTATCACTACTTCTGTTCAGTTCATTATCTAATGGTTTGCTAATGCTTTCCTTTCTTCCTTCCTTCCTTCCTTTCTTCCTTCCTTCCTTCCTTTCTTCCTTCCTTCCTTCCTTCCTTCCTTCCTTCCTTCCTTCCTTCCTTCCTTCCTTCCTTCCTTCCTTTCCTTCCTTCCTTCCCTTCTTGTATTGTAAAGATATCTCTATTCAATTACTATTAATATGCAATCAATGACTTCAAAGCCTGGTCTGTTTTCACATCAGACCATTATTTATTTTACAACTGGATTTGGCTTATTTAGATTACAATTAGAGGAAGCTTTCAGACGGAGAGTTGTTCTTTGAGTAATACAGATACAGAAAGAGAGAGAGAGATGATAGTTGATGGATGGATGAATAAATGAGAGAGAGAGAGAGTTAATTTCTGGAGAGGAGATTGGATGCCTCCATCCTTCTATCTCAGGGATCCCCAAACCCCGGGCCATGACCTGTTCGAAACCAGGTCATGGGAAAGATGGACCAACGTACATGCATGTGAGAGGCGGGCAGGCACGCAAACAAAGCTCCACTTGCACAAACAGAGGGTACTCATGTGCAAGCCTCCATTTGCACGAATGGAAGTTTGTGTGTGAGTACAAGTGCCCTCCACTTAAGTGCCTTCTCATGCACAAAACTCCATTTGTGATTGGAGGATGTGCACGTGCTGCTCATACAAATAGAGATGGACATTCCTCCCCAATTGATTGGGGTTTTTTGGAACTTCGGTTGGTTTCTTTTCTAGTTCATTTGATACTTCTCTTTTTGGCAGCACTTCACAGAACTGAATGGTATGTGCTTATCTCGGGGATTATTTAAGCTTAATTGCAGCTGGAAATGAAAACAATTCCTAGCGTTGCAATAAAATAAGTCTTGTTTTTAAAATAAGTTTGTGCATGATTATGGTTTATGAAACCTGGGTCAGAACAACCAGTTCTGTGAGCATGCACTCTACAGGGTAGCCCCAGTAAGTAGAACAGCTGAGGCGCGTGAAATCCACTGTGCCGCACGAATCAGCTGAGCTGAAAAAGACTAAAATATAGGACAAGACAGGGTGAGGGCAGGTGGACAGGGCCAGCTGATTGTTGGAACTGCCAGTTCACCAGAACCAGTCCAAATGGGCACCAGCACACAACTGCTTTTCTTCTTTTACAAGTTTTCAATTAGTAACAATGTTCTGAAGCAGAATATAGGCAGTACAGGCAGTTCTCGAGTTACGACCACAATTGGGCCCAAAATTTCTGTTGCTATGTGAGACATTAGTTAAGTGAATTTTACTCCATTTTACAAGCTTCCTTGCCACACTCATTAAGTGAATCACTGCTGCTATTAAGTTAGTAACAGGGTTATTAAGTGTTGTGGTTAGCCGGCAGCAGGTGCAGATGGTGGAGGAGAGCGAGGACTCAGATGAGGGGCCAGGACAGTGATGGGATACAATTTTTTTTACTACCGGTTCTGTGGGCGTGGCTTGGTGGGCATGGTAGGGGGAAGGATACTGTAAAATATTCAGTCAGAGGTGATATTTTCTGGTTCTCTGAACTTCTCAAAATTTCCGCTACAGATTCTCCAGAACTGGTCAAAACTGGTCACCTGCTGAATAACACCTCTGGGCCAGGACCATTAGAGAGTGGACTGCTGCCTTCAGAGATTATGGGGGCAGGCAGCAGTGATGAGGAGGTTCCAGAGGTGCCTGTGCCAAGTGCATATGCACGCAGGATTGCTTGTAGGAGAGAGCAGTTACAGCAGCACAGGTGACTCAGGAGTAAGGCTGCAAGGTAATGGCCCCTCCCTCAAGAGGATGAAAGCCAGGCTTGAAGAAGCATTCTTTGCAGAAGGCAAAGATGCTCTGAAACTCAACCTCATGGACATTATAGTTTGTATTTGAAAACTCTTGTAAACTATTTCTTATCTGTGGGGTTTTGGCAGCCTTGAAGAACAACTTGGCAAGGCTTTTTCTTGTCAGAGCTAATTAGCTGGAAACAGCCTTTTGTCTGTGAAGAAACAGAATTCATGAATGAAACCTTAAAAGGTGGGGGCTGCTGCCTTTATCGTATGTTTAAACGCTCTCTTGGAACCAGGTTGGGTCAAAACATTGATTCTGACTCCCCCATTGACCTGACTTGTCAAAAGGTCCCCAAAGGTGATCATATATCTCCACAACATTGCAACCGTCCTAAATATGGGTCAGTTGCCAAGCATCTGAATTTTAATCAGGTGACCATGGGGGATGAGGCAATGGTCATAAGTGTGAAAAATGGTCATAAGTCACTTTATTTTCAGTGCCGTTGTAACTTGAAAGGGTCATTAAAACGAACCTTTGTAAGTTGAGGACTATCTGTATTTGGGGTGTTGGTTTTTTTTTTTTTTTAAATTGAGCTTGGATCCTTACTTGACAGTCTGTAGGATTTTGTTTTTCTAAAATAATCAGCCTGCACCAACTTCCTATTTTTCTTCCATTGCTGTTTGGGATCTTTGATAGATTTTTTACTTTAATCAGGCTGAGCGTATTCCCCTCAGTGGTTTTGTTGGCACATTATAAAAATACTCTTTTATGTCAATACATAGGCCCTGGTGATGGTGGCTCAGCAAAATCTTACAGCCACTGGCTTCTTTTCTGCTTTTTTTATTTTTTATTTTTTGTTGCAGAGAAACCTGGATCTTCTATTAAAGCAAAATTCCCAGGTAGTAGGATGATTTCTGTCATTCCTTCTATCCAACCACGATTTAGATCCATCCTCCAGAGCTGCTCATTCTACCCCCACCCCCACCCGTTATATGTACCATCTGTCTCTCCTTGTAATTGAAGAATGGCAATAATTCTTATCTTCTATTCTTTCTTTATTTTATATTATTTTCACCTTTTTTTTATTTCTTGCGTTGTGTGCTCATCCTTCTTGTTTCACTATAGTTTATTTCAGCCCTGTAACTGTAATAATAATTATTTGATTTGATTCTTTGATAAGTAAATTGTATGATGCAGTTTTATTTATATATCCCTTCTTTCCACCCCAGGTTTATATATCTACTAGCTCGACACCCGTGCTTTGCTATGAAACTATGCGGTGGGGCTGTTTTGGGGGAAGAAAATAAGCGGAAAATAATTCTGCCTCTGCCTACCACAATCCATCAGTATTCATCTTGCTAGTGTCCTGTCAGTATGTGAGAGAGTTTAGGGCTGTTTGGAAACTGAAGCAGTATTTGCTGTGTGAGCAAGAAGGAGACAGCAAGGAGCCTGGCGTAGCTTAGCTCAACTGTTCTGTACTAAAGTTACTTGGTGCTGTGTAACTAAAACTGAAACTCCTCTCCTCTGTTTGTGTTTTGCATTTGGAACAGATTTCTTTTCAGGTTGGGAGGGGGAGTAGAACTCCTTAGCATCAGAGCGTGTTGATAACAGTATACAAAATACTCTGATGGTCATTTCGAAAAATTCTTTCTTAGCGAGCACCTAGAGGAACATACATGCCAAATTTCAAGTTTGTAGGCTTTATGGTTCTGAAGATTTTGTGATGATGCATGAGTGGTATTTTGCTTTTATCTATATCTCTCTATATATATGTCTGTCTGTCTTTACAGAGCCAGGTTGATATTAAAGCAACAGACTAGAAACTGTGAGATTTTGAGTTCTAATCCTGCCTTAAGCACAAAACAGTTGTGTGACCTTGGGCCAGTCACTCTCTCTCAGCCCTAAAAAGAAGGAAATGGTAAACTACTTCCAAGAAAACCTTATCAAGAAAATTGCAGGACTAGTCCAGGCAATGGCTAGGAGTTAAAAACTGACTCAATTCTATGTATGTATGTATGTGTGCTACTGTCCCAGCTCGGGTGTTAAGTTCTGCGCATGGGCGCAAGGAACGGAGACGAAATGGTGAACAGTGAACTTCAACTCTTTATTATACATTCTGAACAGAGCAAAACCCTAGAACAAAAGCAGCCCTTTTATAGGCAAGCTGCTGCTCTAGCAACCAATAGGAAACGTGGAGTGTTAACCCCCTTAACCAATGAGAGTCACTTGTTAAAAGCCAATCAGATTCTCCAGAATGGACCAATCCGATATTGCTATTATCGGCCAATCAGAAGTGCAGGGTTAGAACCCTGCTATTTTCTAAAGCTTTTGATAAACTTTATTTGAGTATTTTATTAGTTCACAACACCCCTTCCCCCTGGGTTCCGTTTGGGGGGGGTGCGGTGACGTAATCTCTGAGGTAGGAAGGTTGCTTTGACTGTCTATTGGATTTACTGTTGCTGTCCCACCGGTTCTTGTCCGTAAGCCTGTTTTGGCAGGGCATTTTCAGGCAAGTTGGGTGCTGGTGGTTCTTCGTTGGACGACTCAGTGCCGCTAGTGTTCTCGTCGTTGTCCACTGGCCCTTGCGGGCTTGCCTCTGTTGGGTTGTTCCTCTGTGGTGAGGCCACCCCCATCCTTGATCCTTCTTCACTTGTCATGCCCAATGGCTGACTTCTTTCGTTCCTGCTTTCCGCCATCTCGAATTCAGTTTCTTCGACATCCCCTCCCCCCTCAGTTTGGGAGTTACCGGAGTCATGGAAACTAGGTTGTAGCCTCGAGCGAAGCTGATCAATATGGTGTTTCCATATTTTTTCATCGCAGGTTTTCACCCAGTACGACCTGAGTCCAGTGGCTTGAATAACAGTGGCCTCGATCCACAATGGTTCACCAGAAAGGTTTCTGGTGAAAACTAAGTCGCCTATCTGGAACTCGTGGCATTTTCCGCTATATCCACAGGATTTCTCTGGCTCGTAAGACGGGTGAAGCCGGTCGAGGTGGGAGCGGAGTTTGTGTCCCATCAATAGTTCCGCTGGAGTCTTGTTGGTGACGCTGTGCAGAGTGATGTGTTGAAGAAGGAGTATTCTATTTATCTTATCTTCAATGTCCCCATAGTCCATCTTGTAGAGGTTTTTTTTAACAAACTGTACCATGCGCTCGGCTCTTCCATTAGCCGCAGGGTGCACTGGCGAAGTTAGCGCATGGCGAATACCGCAGTCCGCTAAGTATTGTTTAAAAGAAAGCGTGGTAAACTGGGGTCCGTTGTCGGATACCAGAACGTCTGACAGTCCATACGTCACGAAAAATCTGTTCAACATCCGGATGACAGACTCGGTTGTAGTACTTTCATTTTGTGGATCTCGAGCCAGTTTGAGTCGGCATCCACTGTTAATAGGAACGTATGTCCCTTAGTAGGTCCCGCAAAGTCAATATGAATGCTGGACCACGGTCCCCGAGGTGTTTCCCATTTGCTTTTGGTGGGGCATTGCTAACCTCCTGGCACTTATAACAAGTCTTTACCCAGGCTTCGATTTGTTTGTTGATGCCCGCCCACCACGTGTAGCTTTGTGCAAGTGCTTTCATAAGCACGATGCCGGGGTGGCCCTCATGCAGTGTCTTTAGTACCACTCATTGTAACCGCTCTGGGACGACGACTCTATCCCCTCACAGGATGCAGCCCTTTTGCAAAAAAAGTTCCGTTTGTCGATTCTTGAAGGGAATGAGGTCATCAGGGGTTTGATCTATTGGCCATCCTCGTTCGACCTAGCTAAGAACCCGCTTTAAGATAGAATCGCATTTTGTTTCGATTGCGATATCTCTAGCGGTCAGTGGCGGTGAATGCAGCGTTTCAATCTGGAGCATTGTAAGTGTTGGAGCTGGGTCATCGACAGTTTCCGGAAGTGGTGCACGGCTCAATGCGTCAGCATGGGGAATGGCTTTCCCCGGGCGGTGTTGCAGCTTATAATTGTACACAGCCAAAAACTCCGACCAGTGAGTCATTCTAGGTGATAATATATAGGGGGTTGGCTTGTCTCCCGCTATAATCCCCAGCAAAGGTTTGTGGTCGGTAACAATAGTAAAAACTCATCCATAAACATATTCATGAAACTGTTTAACAGCAGATACAACAGCAAGAGCCTCTTTATCGATTTGACTTTGATAGAGTTCTTGAAAAATAGGCAATAGGGGTTTCATTACCGTTTGGTAACACATGGCTCAAAATGGCTCCTACTCCAAAGGGTGACGCGTCACATGTGATTGTTAAAGGCAAAGTCTCGTTATACTGCATTAAAACAGCATCTGAAGTTAATAGGTTTTTCACGTGTTGGAACACGTGTTCCTCTCAGTTCCCTCAAACCCAGGTTGCTTTTTTATCGAGAAGCCAATGTAGGGGCTCGGCTACAGTCACTTTGTGGGGCAGGAAGATGTTGTAAAAATTAATAAGCCCCACGAAAGCTTGGAGATCAGTCTTATTTCTGGGTCTTGGGGCGTTCTTGCTTGCCCTTAACTTGCTACTGGTGGGGTGAATGCCTTGTTTATCGATTAGTTACCCCAGGAACTCTATTTTATCTGTACACAGTTGACATTTATTTTTTTTAACTTTAAGGCCAGAGTCTTTAAATTTCTGGAGAACGAGTCTAAGACGCTCCTTTAGTATTTCTCCATTAGGGGCAGCAATTAAAACATCATCAAAGTATGGTACGACCCCTTTTATTCCCTGTAACAGTCTCTCCATTAAGCTCTGAAAGATTCCTGGGGCCACTCTGAAAGATCCCTGGGGCTAACTCCGAATTGGAGTTGGTTGCACTTAAAAGCACCTCGGTGCGTAATGATCGTTTGTGCCTCTGCTTTTTTTTATCGACAGGCAGTTGCTGGTACGCCTGTGCTAAATCCAATTTAGCGAAGACCTTTCCGCCCCCCAGGGAATGGAGAAGGTGTTGTACCACCGGTACCAGGTAAGCACTCTGTTGAAGGGCGTGATTCAGGGTGGCTCGGTAGTCCCCACAAATCCTTAACGATCCATCCGGTTTTATGGGTGTTATGATTGGGGTTTCCCAAGGAGCATGGTCGGTTGGTTCTAAAACACGCTGGGCTGTTAATTTATCAAGCTGCTCATCAATCTTTGGTTTAAGGGCAAAAGGGACTCGACGAGGCTTAAGGCGGATGGGGACCACTTCAGGGTTAAGGTTAAATGATATCGGCATCCTCTTGTACTCGCCTAGTTTGTCTGCAAAGATGTCCTGGAATTCCTGGATGAGGGCCTCCTCCCAGTCGTCGCTGCTGGTCTGTTGACTGCCGGCGACCTCAATCCCAAGTGGAATGAACCATTGAAGGCCTAACAGACTAGGCCGTTCATGGTCGACGATGGTCAATGGTAAGGATGCAGTACAATTTTTGAATGAGACCAGGACCAGGCTTGATCCAACAACCGGAATTCAGTTTCCTTGATAGTCCTTGAGAATGATTCTTTGGGTTCTGAGGTCTTGCCGCAGGACGGCAGGGATCAATTGTTTCAGGGTCTTCCAGGAAACCATTGAGAGGGACGATCCTGTATCGACTTCCATCACGCAGGGCTGGTTCTTGATGGCGACCTTCACTCAGATTTTTTTTGCATCTAATGATGATGCGTGACCAATCGTGATGGTTTGGTGTGCCTCTTCTCGTTTTGTTGAATGGGCTAGTGATTTATTTCTGTAGGAGTGGTTGTTCCATTGGTTGTTCAAATGTTCCCAATTCACAGGATGACTTCCTGTAGGTTGGCGATAGTTGGTCCCCCTCTGAAATGGGCTGGTTCCTATCTTGCTTTGATAGACCTTTCCGATGTGGCCTCTCTTCCCACAAATATGGCAGAGCACGTCGAGGAATTTGCAATCTGATCGTGGGTGGTTTGCCCCACAGCCTGCGCAATGATATTGTGGTTTCTGGTTACACTGGTGGCATTGGTCTCGTTCAGACCGGAGCCGGTTAACTTCTTCCTCATCACTTTCTGATGACGATTCGAGGTCCTCATGGTGGGTTGCCGTTGCATGTCCCTCAAGGCAAGGTGAGGTTTCGCTGGCGAGTTGGCAGAGCGTGGCGTTGGTGCGGCGCATTCAGGCATCCGACTTCCTGGTTGCTTCTGATGCAGTAGTGTCAGTGATGGTATCTGCAAGGCTGATGTCGCCTTTCACCATCAGCTTGCTTTGCACGTGCGGTGCATCTAATCCCAGAACTATTCGGTCTCTGAGAGCTTCTTCGAGGTCGGCGAACCCACAGAGGCCTCCCAGGTTTCAGAGATCCACGATGAAATCTGCAACGCTTTCTCCTTTCCACTGGTCTCTTTGGTAAAATTCATGTCTTCGTACAAGCGTTGGTATGGTAGGTGCACAGTGGGCCCGTAGGAGGGGCTCGAGGACGTCCCAGTCCATGGATTTCACCTCAGCCGGTTTTGCCAGTGCCTTGGCCATCTTGAAAATGGCAGGTCCGCAGTGAGTCAGGAATACCGCTCTCTTTTTCCCAGTAGTGGCATCCTTCAAGTTGTTGGTTTCCAGAAACATCTGGAATCGGTCCATGTATGAGTCCCAGTCTTCTTGTGCCTGGTCGAATGGAGCAGGTGGTATGGTGCCGCCGGTCATGGTTTCCGCCATTGATGCACCTTCAGCCACGTGCTCTGTTTAGTGCTCTGAAGTGTTCAGTCAGCTCTGACGTCTCTGTATCCCATCCTCGTCGCCAGTGTTAAGTTCTGCGCATGGGCGCAAGGAACGGAGACGAGACGGTGAACAGCGAACTTCAACTCTTTATTATACATTCTGAACAGAGCAAAAACCCTAGAGCAAAAGCAGCCCTTTTATAGGCAAGCTGCTGCTCTAGTAACCAATAGGAAATGTGGAGTGTTAACCCCCTTAACCAATGAGAGTGGCTTGTTAACAGCCAATCAGATTCTCCTGAATGGACCAATCCGATATCACTATTATCAGCCAATCCGAAGTGCAGGGTTA
Source organism: Hydrophis major (assembly GCA_033807585.1). Lineage (NCBI taxonomy): Eukaryota > Metazoa > Chordata > Lepidosauria > Squamata > Elapidae > Hydrophis > Hydrophis major. The sequence goes on from CM066331.1 coordinate 201,968,039, forward strand.
GAACCTTGCTATTTTCTAAAGCTTTTGATAAACTTTATTTGAGTATTATATTAGTTCACAACATCGAGAGTCACAGTTCTGAATGTTTCTACTATTGGAACCGCTGTGGTCTTTACTTTCCACATCCTCTCTAGTTCCTTCTTTTTAGGCCCTGCTACTTCTCCAGCTTCTTGTACTCCTTCCTGATATCTCTGCCACTTGGCACCACTGCATCTATCACCACTGTTGTTTTCTATCTGTGTCTACAATCACGATGTCTGATTGATTAGTCAGTACTTTCTTGCCTGACTCGATCTGGAAGTCCCAGAGGATCTTAGCTCTTTATTCTTCAGAACCTTCTACCTCTCACTGTAGGAAAAACTAGAGCAGGGAACACAACCAGGAGCAAGGTTGAATGCTACAATCAAATCAGGGTGGACATGCTCCTGTTGTCTAATGAAGACATGCCCTCATGGCATTTCTCAGACACCTCCAGCGTTTGCTTTCTCTCTTGCCTGGTTATCTGTAAGCACAGTTATGAAGAGAGAAGAGAACTGGATGGATAGCCTTCTAAGAAAAGCAAGGTCAAAGAGCAGACATGGTGGGTATTCTAGGAAAGCTACTTTATGGTGGTCAACAGAATTCCTCCTCCAGTCATGTTGGCTCAGGAATTCTGGGAGTTGAAGTCCACAAGTCTTAAACTTGCCAAGTTTGAAGACACTTGTTTTAAAGGACAACACAAGCCAAGGCACAGCTATTCTGAGTAGTTTTCTCCCTTAAAAATATTTCCCAGGGCTGAGCAATAATTATTTCTCTCCCTTCTTTTTTTTAGACCAGAGCTGAATTTGTCTAAACCAGAATATTTTTTTTTGAGAGGGGAAGAGGGAGAAGACAGAAAGAATATGCATTCAGATTGTCATAGTGATAGATACTTACAAGAGATGCTAAATTGAAAATTGTTTGACTTGGGTTTTATTATTTCTTTTGTAGAATGCATTCGTTTGACAGCATCCTAAATAGCTAAGCATAATTATCTATATAATAATTAATCAGTGCAAGTTTCATCAGCTTCTGTTCAATGGGGATTCATTGAAGTATGCAATTTGACCAAAGGTATATGCCTAAATTACAGCTGTGTTGTGTGCTAAACTATGTGTGTGCTGAACTATGAGTCTTATCAACTCCCCAATACATGTATTAGGTGGGGTGACATGAAGTCCAGTCAATGGGGTTTGTTTTGTTTTATAATCTGAGGGAAGCCCCCCCCTCTCCTAGAAGAATGAAATATTTTTAAGAAATATTAAAAAGACAGAATATTATATTTCCCTGGATGAGAAATGGCAAAACGTGTTTTTAGAGAAAGAAAGCAGTACCCACCTTTCTTAATAGCCCCTTAGCAGACATCAGCACTTAAGAGATAAAGAGCTTATTGAAAGAAGCCAAGTATCTATTCATAGGCAAAGCAAATACTGCAGGCAGAAATCCATTCAAGACAGGATATTTTGAAATTTCCTGCAGCAAGGTCTGCACAAAGGTAAGATTAGCCCTCAGCCACAATAGGAATTGCCTAACGCCCCTTCATTGCATCATCCTCAGAAACGTCAACCAAACTTAGCTCAGGCACTTTGCCTATAGAGCCAGCTATGACCCCTACATAACCACTACATGGCCCCATAGGAGTCTGACAATAGCCAATAGAATAAATGTTCTGGAACAGGAACAGGAAGCTCAAGTGCAAAGCCCAGAGAAGGTATTAAAAAAAAATACTCTCAACTCCTTGGGGTTCTACTTCATCATTAAAACATCTTTCCAACCAGCCTCCATTTTTCTAGTGTCTTTCTCCCAGCTTGGAACTGAACCAGATGGATATTTCTTCCCATAATTCCAATGTTTGGAGGGCAATAGATTGAGAAAGGGAGTCTCTGCTTACCATCTTTTAATATGGTAAGGTTGTACTTTAAGCAGAAAGAAGCCAAGCTGAACACGTTCTAAATGAGAAATAATTGCTCAATTTGCATACTGTGAGATCTCCTGACAGCACCAGACCATCGCAGCCATTCTTCCTACACACAAAAATCCCATTGAGCTTTCATAATTCTCTTGTTTTCAGCAAGCTTTGTAACCAAAATGATCTCAACTATGTTTGAGAAAGAGAGTTCAAGAATTGGAAAAAGGGACATTTGCAAAACTCCCAATATGATTTAAGGAGGAATATAAAAGCCCAAAGGAATATCAAGACATGTAACATTTTGTTAGCAAGCTTTGGATTTGAACTCATAGAAAACTAGGCAAAATGTTGTCAAAACATTCCAGAAAAAACTACAGCTGAAGAAAATATTTCAGATCAGGTAATCCAACTTGCCTGATGAAAAAAAAAATGCTGCAGTGTCTCCAATAGACAATTGTCTAAATTTAATCTGAACCTTTCTAAGCCTGTATATTTACATCTGTGGAGATTCTTAATTATCTAGGTCATGATTGTCTCAAAGTGCTTTTTCAAAAGGCAACTGGACTGTTTCTTTTCCGTTGAGGAAGAAGAAGAGATTTCACTTCTCATCTAAGAAGCTTCATTGGTTCTAAACCAATGTACCAAAACTGACAGAAGAGAGGGCAAAACTAATTATCTCATAATTAATCTTTGCAGCGTCTTCTCTCTCAATCCCATATCAATTCATCCATTCTACTTACTGTACAGTCACATAATGAAATGAATGCTTCAATATGATTTGAATATTCATATTCAAATAAGGGTAATCCACATGTGTAGGTGCATATTCAAAGACTGCCAGCTAAAAATACTTTTAATCAACTGGGCTAACTAATTAAGAAGTGAATACATTCCTGCCTGCAACAGAATTAATGAAATAATGTAACTTCATACTTCTGGGAAAAAAAAGTGGAAAACACAGTAAAAGGTTAACAGGTTTAATGCACAGCAAAATATTTCAACTTCCTCCTTTTTGGCCTATTTTGAGGTAATAGTTTAGTTAAAAACACCACCATAAATTCATGTTTTTTTTTAAAAAAACACTATCCTTCAAGATCAAGAACAGATTTGTCAGGGGTTAGTGTTCTGATTTATAATAATCCAGCAGGGCCCCAGACCAATTTAAATACTAGAAATGTGTGGCTAATTTCAGAGTTGCATACATTGTGGCTTTCCAGTTATTGCCAAAGTACCTCTTTCAAGTCCATTGATTTTGTTGGTTTCGGCTGCTAAGAAACAGGAATTTGCAACATTTGGGAGATCTGTTTCTTCATCTGTGTTCCCACACTATATATTTATTAGACTGATTAACCACACAGTCTTAAAGTGTTTCAACTTCTACTTTCCACAGCTGCTTTGAAACAGAAGGCAGGAGTGAAATTATAGTACTTTGCACAGACATGTGTGGGTATGAATAGCAATTGTAAGCCTTTGAACCATGCCTACTGCTTGAGAGACAAAATGGGCCTCTGTATTTTAGCAGTCGAGTTGTGCTGGAAGACAAAGTGGGTTATAATAGCAAATTGTGAGAGCCAGAAACATTTTAACCCCACCCCCTTTCCCTTCTGCTTCCTTAAGGCATTCTTTCAGCAAACTAAACAAGACTATTTAATTTTCAGGATGTAAAAAAAAAAAAGATTATGGGCTTCTGGTTTCGCGTGGCTTCAGCGGCAGCAGGAATTCGCGACTCTCTGCGATTCCTGCTGGGCTCGCCCCCAAGGTTCCCCCGATCCAAATGGGTCTGGGGGTTATGGCTGCCCTGTAGAGGCAGCTGAAAAGAGAGGGGATCCAGACAGGGGTTTGGGGGTGTTGCAGACCCCCTCCCCAGCTGGAAAAACCCCTTTTTCCCAAGGTGGTGGAGCAGTGGTCAGTAATGGCCGCCACAAAGAAGCCTGCAGCCAGGTAAGATTTGTGCTGGAGGAAGCAGGAGAAGTGAAAGTGCTGGCTGAGCCGGGACAATAAGAAACTTTTTACCCTGGAAACTGAATTGCTTGAATTCTTTGAAGGATACATTGTTTCCCAAAGAAGGTTGGAAAACGGCGAAGAAAGCTGTCAAGGGAAAGTTTTTTTCTTCACTCTCCCTCCCCATAGAAACAGCAGATGGAGATCTGGAAAATCTACTTGGGCACTGAAGGTAATCCAATTTGAAATTTAAAGCCAAGGGATAAAGGATTTCTGGAAACTGGATTTAAAAACTTAAAATTCTTTCTAGTTTTTACAAGGGGAAGGGAACAGATAAAGACTTATAATAAGTACAATAAAGACTTATAAAGACTTATAAGACTTATAAAGACTTATATCTTTATAAAGACTTATAAAGACTTATAATTCAGTACAATCTTATAATAAGATTGTACTGAAGGAGACTGCTTTGAGCCTATAAGAACAGGAATAAAAGACATTAAGACTTCTAGAAGATTGTTAGGGATACACCCTAGCAGAATCTGCACGGCAGTCAGGTAGGCAGGCAAATATGTGAGATAAACGTTTTTGTAGCTTACACTCAATAAAACAGATACAATGTGCTAGTTAAATAGTTTATTCCAGTAAGAGTTTTAGCATAGTCAAAACAGTCCATATATCATATACTAGTTCAGTCCGTCCGGGGATTATTCAGTTGCAAAGTCCGGTGTCGAAAAAAAAGGTCAGTAAACTTACAAATATCAGTCCAGTAATCAATCTTTTCACAGTAGAGATATGAAGAAGTTCAAACCTTCTTTCTCTCTTCAGCAAAAGCAGCAGGGAACCATCAATCCATCATTGTCAGCAAGCAATTCAGTAAGCTAGTGATACAGTAAGCTCTCTTGCTCCCTCTTATGGCGGTTTTACAGCCGCACCCAAAATTACATGCTTTGCAGTTAAAGTGACACACACTTTAACATACAATCATAGTTTATATATATTATTTTACCCAAACTAAGTTAGGTAATCTTGTTATTCCTAACATACTCCCCTTTTGGGTAATATAATAATATATATATCTATTTACATCCTTAAACCATAGTCATCACAACTTTCTTTGTGTTTGACTGAATCTTGGGCTGTTGTAAATTGATCAGCAATATTTTCTTCAGTCATACATTCCAATCTTATCAAACCATTTTTTACAGATTGCCTTACATTCAGATATCTAAGATCTGTATGCTTAGATCTCGTTTTCACAGCAATATTTGTAGCCAACCGTATGGCTGCTTGATTGTCCTCATAAACTTCAATGGAATCATTAACAGTTATTCCCAAATCCAATAACAACTGTTTATACAGAATTAAATCAGTACATAATAAACATAGACATGAAAATTCTGCTTCCATTGTGGACATACTTATGTGTTGCTGTCTAATTGACCTCCAACCAATCAGTGCTTTTTCTAACAGTATAGCCATACCTGAAGTTGATTTCCTAGTGTTTATGTTGCAAAACTTGCATCGGCATATGCACTTAAAATCAGATCATCTTTTGGCTCCAAATACAATGCATAGTGCATTGTCTTTTTAAGATATCTTAATATACGCTTTAACGCTTGCCAGTGTTGTTCAGTGGGTTCAGCATTGAATCTTGCCAATTGATTAATGCTATAGGCAATGTCTGGCCTTGACCAATTACTAATGTACAATAAACTACCAATTAGTGATTGATAAATGGTTTTATCAAATTTTGGACTTTGACATCAGTGTAGCCAAATTCCTTACTCATTGGAGTTTTTACCAGCTTACAAAGTTCCATCTTGTATGTTTTTAGTAATTGATAAATCTTATCCTCTTGAGATGTCTTATAGCCACTTTTGGTTTTATTTTTTGTTAATCCTAGATACTGTTTTATCTCTCCTAATTGCTTTAATTTTATCCTCTTACCTAATAATGATATTATTTCAGTAGCTTCATTATTAGATTTTGTAATTAAGGCAATATCATCTGTAAACAACAATAATAATGACACTATTCCATTTTTCTCTTTCTTAAATACACATGGATCAGCTAAACCTGCTTTAAACCCTATATTGTTTAACTCCTTAACAATATATTGGTTCCATTCGTAACCAGATTGTTTTAATCCATAGAGACTCTTTTTAAGCTTCCAACAGTCATTATTATTTTTATCATCCTTTATACCTACTGGTTTTCTTAAATATATAGTGTGCTGCAATGGTGCATGCAGATAGGCAGTTTCTACATCTAAGTGATTTATGATATAGTTATTCTTAGCTGCCCACACTAAAGCTGCTCTCAAGGTTGTTGCTTTTAGACTCGGTGCAAATACTTCATCATAATCACATGCAGTTTGATTAAATCCTTGAGCTACCAACCAAGCCTTATGGGTAACAGTCCCATTTTTACCTGTTTTTAATTTAAATATCCATTTACAGCCAATTGACTTTTCACCTGGAGGTAATTTAACATTTTCATGAACTCCCATTTGTTTCAATGAATTTAGTTCCTTCTCCATTGCTCTATGCCAATTTTCTTGATCCTTTGCAGGATACATTCTAAGTTCTTCAACAGTAGTTGGAACTTTACTAACTTGGCAAACTACACTTGCTTGGTACCTGTCAGGTGGTCTGGTTTCACGTGTTGAACGTCTAGGTATTACAGGGCTTACAGGTGGACTTTCAGGTACTACCTGTTCCTGGTTATCTATTTCTTCCTGTTTACCTATTTCTTCCTGTTCTGGTCCTATGTGATCTTCCTGTACTTCCTCTTTAATTGTACTCTTCTTATTACTGATATGTTGTTTTGGTCTTTTGTAGGTTTCTATGATTACTTCCTTACTTGAATCTTGCTCCAGTTTTTCCATCCTACATGTTCAAGGAATTGTGCACTAGCACTACAGTAAACTTTAGATGTACCTTTTTCCCAGAATCTGTATGATTTGTGATTAGATTCATAACCTACAAAGAATAACTTTTTAGCCCTATGCTGCCCCTCATGTCTCAGTTGTGTAGGAATATGCACCCATGCTGGTGCTCCAAATGTGTGCATGTAGCTTAGATCAGGTTTCTACCATGCCACCGTGTGAATGGTAATTCACCTGTTGTTGAGTTAACAACATTATTCAATATATGATTTCCACACATTATTGCTTCTCCCCACAAAGTTTCAGGTAATCCTGAATCCAACAGCATAGTACGAGCCATTGCTTGTATTGTTTGGCCTCGTCTTTCTATAAAGGAATTATGTTGTGGGCCTACACGGTGCAGATTTTTTATGTTCAACACCTGCCATCTTCAGTCTATTTTAGAATTTATTATTTATAAATTCTGTACCATTATCAGTTGCAAGAGTTACTAGTTTCCTTTTAGTTTTTCTTTCCGCAAATTTCAATCAATTAAAGAAATTCTGATATGTATCCGTTTTACTCTTCATTAAATAACAGAAACCATATCTAGAATAATGATCCATTATACTTAGTATAGAACAAGCACCTCCCACACTTGGTTTTTTAGGACCTATAATATCAGCAAATATGACCTCTAGAGGCTCTTTAGTTTTAAATCCATTAATTCTATTTGCTGGTATTACCTTGCTCTTTTCTTGGCTGCAAGCATTGCAGTGCAAATACTTACTGCAAGGCTTCAATTTTATACCTTCAGGCAGTTCAACCATTTGTTTGAGCATTTTAAAATTTATATGCCCCAAACGTCTGTGTAACAAATGTATGCATTCATCATGAGGTTTAATGTTATTATACACTGTGTTAGCTACCTCTGATTGATTATCATTTAACACATACAATTCACCTTTTAAAGTTGCAGTCACCTTTTTACCTTCCTTTTCTATTATGCAGTTTTCTCCCCTAAAGGTAACTACATAACCTAGTTTAACCAAAACTCTAACTGAAAGCAAATTAAACTTAAGTTGTGGTACATATAACATTTTTATATTTTCTTTTATGCAAGAACAATGTGCAATACCTTCACCTTTTGCTTTCAGTTTCCAGCCATTAGCTAATGATATCTGCTGTGAACTCGTGGACATCTTAATCAATCTTTTCTTATCTTTCCTTATGCAGTGCGATGCTCCACTATCTATAACCCATAAATTATTATTCACAGTTTCGTTGCTATACATGGCTAACTCTAAGCATTTTTCATCCTTTTGATGCCTTTTAGCATTCTGGCTGGCATTGTAGCGTTTTTCTTTCTTGCAGAATCTAGCCAAATGTTCTTTTCCTCCACAATTAAAACATTTTCTAATTGTATAGGCTGTTGAAGATTCTTTATCTTCTTCTTTTGGTTGTTCCCTTCTGAGTTGATCCTTTTCAAGCCTTCTCCTGGCTTCTTCAATTAATCTGCCAGTAATGTCAGTTAATGTGAGGTTATCTTTTGGCAGTACTTCCGGTGAAGTTACATAGTCATCATAGCTCTCATTTAATGAAGACAAAATGATATAACCTGACATAGTTCTGTGAAGATAAATTCTTTTTCATGCAGTTCCTGAAAAATTCTCTTCGTAGTGTTTAAATGAATCAACATATCTCCATTCTTTTGAAGATGTGTTCTGAACAGTTTCCATGTAAGATTTATATGTGCTCCTACACTGTCTCCAACATAAATCTTCTTTAAATTCTCCCAACATTTCGCAGCTGTTTCTTCTCCACAAATATGTACAAGCTGCTGGTCACAGAGTGTCAGTCCTATTATACAGAGAGCTTGCTCATGCTTCAGTTTATATTCTTGTATTTTCTGGGCATCATCCTCATCTTCCAGATCCCAAGCATCTACCTCTGGTGGGTTTTGAATTATACTCCACAAACCTTCTCTGCATAGAAGTAGGCTGCATTTCATAGACCATGAAATATAGTTTGTTCCATCCAGTTTGGATATTAGAGACAAACTTTGTAAATTGACTTGTGCCATCTTTTTCTGGATATTAAACTATAATTAATAAAACACAGCTGTCTGTTTACAGTATTGTGTAACTACACTAACTCTCACTTTATATAAGCCTGTTATATCCTGGTTAGTCTGACTGTGCAGCCTGGGCCCATAACCAGTGTTAGGGATATACACTCTAGCAGAATCTGCACGGAAGTCAGGTAGGCAAATATGTGAGATAAACGTTTTTGTAGCTTACACTCAATAAAACAGATACAATGTGCTAGTTAAATAGTTTATTCCAGTAAGAGTTTTAGCATAGTCAAAACAGTCCATATATCATACACTAGTTCAGTCCATCCGGGAATTATTCAGTTGCAAAGTCCAGTGTTGAAAAAAAGGTCAGTAAACTTACAAATATCAGTCCAGTAATAAATCTTCTCACAGTAGAGATATGAAGAAGTTCAAACCTCCTTTCTCTCTTCAGCAAAAGTAGCAGGGAACCATCAATCCATCATTGTCAATAAGCAATTCAGTAAGCCAGTAATACAGTAAGCTCTCTTGCTCCCTCTTATGGCAGTTTTACAGTCGCACCCAAAATTACATGCTTTGCAGTTAAAGTGACACACACTTACTTACAATCATAGTTTATATATATTATTTTACCCCAACTTGTTATTCCTAACAAAGATCATCTTGGAACTGTGTATTTGAATTCTACCCTAGGAGGTGAAAATATAGAAAGAAGAAAGTGCTAAATGAAACTGTTTGTTCTGTTTGGTTTGCTTTGTGACTTTGAGATTTTTGTGAACTTTTGTTAAAAAAACGGGGGGACTAAAGACATTAGGGTTGCCTCAAAAAAAGAAAAAAAATGGCATTATCTTTTGAAGGACTACAAATGGAATTTCAAAGATTGAAAGAAGAAGATAAGGGCTCTTCTGGATCTATTTTTCACATTTTAGAAATGGCAATTGCTACCTATCAAGAAATACGACAATGACAGGAAGGCTGGGATGAAGGAGAAGAAGCCATCTTTAATGGACAAACACACTTAGTGGAGGAAGAAAAGCAAAAGGGGGCAGGGAAAAGGTGAACTTAGAACTTAAAAAAGCAACAAAGAAAAAGAAAAAGGAAATGAAAAAGCGATATGATGTCAGAAAGCAACAAAAAAGAGAAATACAACAGAGAGGGAAGATCAAGAGAGTGAAACTTGAGAGATTGGGGGGGGGTCAAAAAGCTAGAATGGATAAGAAAGAAAGGGGAAAAGGAAAGAGAAGTCATAAAGGCTTTAAACAAAATGCTAAAAAACGATTTTTTTCCAGAGACAAGGGGTAAGATAATTTTATAAAAATGATTCTGCAAAAGTACATAAGAGTGTATTGTAGATATTAGTATTTGAAGCTGAGTTAGAAAACCAGAATATTATATGACTTAGAAATGTATTAAAGGGAAGCCATGATTTAATTATAGTTTAATTTTTTATGAAATATTATTTTTATTATTTAAGATTGTTTGTTTTATTATTTTGAAATGTAATACTTAGAATGTACGGAGCAGAATCAGTACGGAAAATATGTATTATCTTAAGTGTTATTTAGGGGAAAGATAAAAAGTTGTCATACTTCAGTTTGGGTTTACAGGAGAAATATTGCATTAGATAGAAAGTATAAGTAGATGATTGAAAGAAAATAGACCAAAGATGCAAATATAATTATTTAATTGAGATGGAATAAATAAAATAGAATCAAAAGAATGACTAAGAGAGAGAAAATATATGGAAAATAGAAAATGTTAAATAAGATAAGGGATAGTATATTAAGTGAGTATAAACTTTGATTGATGTCTGTATAAAAAGAGTTAACCCAGGGTAAGCCACCTTCCAAAAAGAAGTTTTATGTATTTATGTTTTGTATAATGTTTGTTTAAGTTTGACAGGATGTGGAAGAATACTAATGAAATTATATTCAATGAGTATATAATCTTAAGGCAGAAGAAGGTATGATTAAATAGAAGGAAAGGGAGTAATAAAGAGAAGTTTGGAAAAGATATGAAGTTGATTAGATAAGATAAATATATAGAAATGTGATAATTTCTATATATTAGATAATGGAATTATCTTTTTTTTAAAAAAATAAGATGGTTTATCTGTTTCTTTTAGAAAAGATATTTTATGTTACTACATCCTATGTTTTGTTTGTGTGTGTAAAAAAAAAACTAATAAAATTTGTTCAAAAAAAAAAAGATTATGTAGCTGGGTTTGTTAAAACCACTGGACTAAATGGAGAAAGTAGCTGAGGTTCAATATTGTATTAGAATCTGTTGTGTCATAGTATCTGGAAAGTAGCCCATTCTATTAAGTTTTAATCGTCTAGGTATAATGTATTATACCCAAGAAACCCATGAAAAATGTACAGATGATGGTTGAACCTACTCTATGAGTAATTTTTTTTACTAACTAGTACTTCTTAGAACAGAGTAAGTTCAATAAATTTCTCAACATGTCACTCTGTAATAGGTTTTGGCTAAAGCTGTTAGTTCCTTCACTGCAGCACTCATATCTAAAAGCCACAACTCATTTTATTCACATTTGTTGAACGAGTCTTTTAGACCCAATCAATATGGCATGCATGCACATACACAACACATATAGGAAAGAAAAATCTAATGCCTCAACTAATAATACCTTATGTCTTAGCAAACAACAAAATGAAGCACTCAGCAAAACCATAATATGTCATCACTTTGCTAAATTTAAAGCAAAGAAACTGTGCCCTGAATACAGTACCTCCAAATATGAAGTAAATATCATCCACAAAACAGTAAAGTCCATAAAATTCTTCATCAAACTCCCAATATCTCTGCAGAAATGAATCTTGGCTTTAACTCAACTTTTTTTTTTCCTAAGGAACATTGAGTTATTGGAATGAAATTTGGTATGTACGTTCAAGGCACAATTCCAAGATTGAACATCAGCAGATGGGCCACCATTCTTAAAGACTGAAATTAGGTAATAGCAATAGCACTTAGACCAGTGGTGGGATTAAAAAAAATTACTACCAGTTCTGTGGCCATGGCTTGGTGGGTGTGGCAGGGGAAGGATACTGCAAAATCTCCAGTCAGAGGTGGTATTTGCCGGTTTTCCAAACTACTCAAAATTTCCGCTACCAGTTCTCCAGAACCGGTCAGAATCTGCTGAATAACACCTCTGACTTAGACATATATACCACTTCATAGTGCTTTACAGCCCTATCTAAGCAGTTTGCAAGGTCAGCATATTGCCCTCAGAAAGGTGGAAGGCTGAGTTAACTATGAACCTCAGCAAGATCAAACTGCAGGCTGTGGGCAGAGTTAGCCTGCCATACTGCTTTCTAATCATTGCACCATCATGGCTCTTGAAATGAAATGTGATATGAACCTTGGAAACATTTTGTATTAGAAATGTAAACTCCTGGTCCACACAGAAGAAAACAGGGAAACCAGAAAGTTGTATTAAAAATGCAATTAATTATCTAACTTGAAGATTGAGAGGTCACAGTGAAATCTGATTACAGCATGGAATCTCAAATCTTGCAGTACTACCACCTCTAAAAAGATACATGAATTTGAGTCTCCTCTCCCAGGAATAAAACTAATAATTTCATTGTGGTTAAAATGGGGTAAGAGATATATTTACTGTGCCATCAATAATTAAGCATCACTCAATATATCACAGATATTCTCAGATTGTATAGTCTTTCATCCATTGGGATATCAGCAGACAAAATGGGGAATGACCTTCAACAGTACTTCTCCTGCAGAGTCAGTTTTGTATAGTGTGGGTATCAACAACCTGTAGCTGTGGAGCCGCATGTGGCTCTTTGGGCCCTCTGCTGTGGTTCCCTATTGGGTGATCCCACCACTGGCTGGCCCTGCCCCTTGCCCTCCCCTCCCAGTCATTTCTTGCCTGGCCTGAGGTGAAACACTAAAAACAGGAATGAGAAGAAGAGAGACCCATTTCCTACAGAAAACACTGAGAGCCACAAAACCAGGGTAAGTGTGGTGGTGGGGTCATGTGACTGGGTGGGAATTATGTTGAGTTGGCCACACCCACTCAGGTTTTGTGGCCTCCCGTGTTTTCTGTGAGAAACAGGTCCAAATGGCTCTTTCAGTATTTAAGGTTGCAGACCCCTGTTATAGTGGGTTAAGGAACCAGTCTAGAAATTGGGAGGCAGTGTGTTCTAGTCTCACCTTAGCATAAAGCCAATTGGGTGACTTTGAGCCAGTTAGTCCTGAGAAGGAGGCAGTGGCAAACCACATCCAAAATATTGCCAAGCAAACTGCAGGGACTCACCGAGACAATAGCTGAGTCAGCCCTGATTCAAAGGCACTCAAGCAGAGAGGCAAATTGCAGAAACTGGTTGCAGATCTCACCTGCATCTGTCCTTGTAACATTTTCTCTAATTTAATTTCCAACAGTCTCCAAAACAGCTGCTTTGATCAAGACTGTACAGATTGTAAATGCTTAAGGCTGCAAGGGGGAAAAACAGAAGAAGAAGAATCCAAATGAGATAGGTTTTTTTTTTTTCCTCCCCTCCTTTGAGAATGCCAAACAAAATGTAGGTTTTAATATACTCATTGCAGAGATTAAAGGGACAGAATGGAGAAATGAACTGTGCAGGGATATGATGGTTCTGCAAATAATTCCTCTGACTGACAGTGTTTGGATTGAAAATGGGAATGGAATGTGCAAATGGCAATAATCAGTGCTTATCTATGGGAAGAGGCCAATGTCAGTATAGGCTGGGAAAATGTGTGCACTACATTATTCATACTCATATATTTGGGTATACGTTGCACATTTTGTTTCAGCATTAAGGCTTCCTTTTAGGTTTTTTTTCCTCTCTTTTTAAAGGCACTTTTAAAAGAAAAAAAGAAAACAGTGCCCAGAGCAACAGAGTTGGATGAAATTGGGCAGCCTGTACAGAGACTCTAAGTTCAAACATTAATGATGGCCTCTAGAAGAGTTAGTATCATTATTTCTTCTGAGACCAAGATTTAAATCTTGGGATGTTTGAAAGACCACCTACCACCTGATAGTTTTCAATTCACCACCCATTGTCCACAATCCACAAGCAGATGCATTTAAGGGTTGGTGATCCTTCTTCAACTACAGATAGTCCTTGACTTATGATGGTAATTGAGTCCAGGATTATGGCTGTAAGTCATTGCAGTTGTAAGTTGAGGCATCACACAACCAGACCTGATTTTTTTAAAATATTTTTTGCGGCAGCTATTAAATGAATATGATGGTTGTTAACCAAATCACTTTTTCCCCAATGGGCATTTTTAGCCAGGAACTGAAAGTAAAGGGCAGAAACTAGCAATAAATATCAAAAATATCATGGTCACATGATCACAGGACTCTCACATAAAAGTGAGCTGGTAGTTAAGTGTCCTAAATGTGATCATATGACTCTTTGTGTGTAGCCATTATAACTTCAAGCTTTTGAGAGGTCTGTCATAATTTTGAACAGTTGTCAAGTGACTAGTCATAAATTAAGGACTATTTGTAGCCATGTTCTAGATGGGTTTGATGGGAATTCAGGAGTCTTTTATGATTTCATCAAGTCCCCTCTGACCAGTGGTGCAGTTCAAAATAGTTTACCACCAGTTCAGTGGGTGTGGCTTGGTGGGTGTGGCTTGGTGGGTGTGCTTTGTGCACGTGCACATACTTTGCGTGCATGCACGTGCCAAACATGCACTTTGTGCAGGTGCAGAGGTTTTCCAACTCACCTCCTGCAATCCTGCACTCTCCCTGTCACTTCAGCAGCTGTTGCACAGCAATCTGTGCAACAGATGCCCAACAGCATCCCCCCAGAGAGAACTGGTTCAGTCTCTGCCAATCTTCAGTGCAACCAGTACGCCAGAACTGGGCCAAACCGGGAGAATATCACCACTGCCTCTGACAGATCTAGATTGTGCCCAGTTGGATAAGCGTGACCATCAACATCTGTGTATATCCTGCCTAACTTTGAGGACAGGAGTGGTCAACAATGGCAACTTTAGGACTTGTGGGCTTTAACTCCCAGAATTCTGGAAGTTGACGTCCACAGGCCTTAAAGTTGACTTACAAGAAATTGTCCACTCCTATTTTAGAATCTATTATACATCCAGAAGTCTCCTCCTAACCCACCTTTGAAAGCCATTAGATTGATGATTATCAGGGAAAGAACTTATTCTTAGCATAGCTCCTGTCTACTGGCATTTCAGCATTATAATATATAATATAATATAATAATATAATATATATTATAATTATTATAATTATAATTGTATATGTATATGTGCCACTGTAAAAGTCTGACTCACAGATGAACACAATACAGAAGCCTGATGATGGCAGATGAGATTCTGCTGAAATGTTGCTACAACTTTAAAAGCACAACTTCTGTGACGTGGGAAAATACCCGAACTAAGCTGAATGCCATACATGTAAGTACTTTAACCTTAGACTGTCTACTATTGACCTCACCCCTTTCCTAAGAAGACTGTAGGGGGCGTGCATAAGCGCACCAATGTGCCTACTGTCCCTGTCCTATTGTTTCTTTTTATTCGTATCCATTTCATGCATTCATAATTACGTTTATACTTATACCTGTTATCTAATACTTCCTTGACTAACTAACTAACTAACTAACTAACTAACTAACTAACTAACTAACTAAATATTTAACTATTCTTTTTTTTTTTCATTTTGAAGTCCTGTTTGCTTTGGAGAGCTAATTACATTTGAAGAATCTCTTGTAATTTTCCTTTGAACTGTTGTTCAAATGCCTTTTAAAGTTGCAGGATATAAACGCTGTGTTGTATGATGTTCCGTTGCAAGCTGCTACTTTAAAAATCAATTTAATTCCTTTTCTTCTCTGTGGGCAATCTAATAGGGTCACCATGTTTCAGCTTTTTAAAAAGCAAATACTTCCCATGGAGAGGGCTGTTTCTGTAAAGTTGTACACATTAGAAGGGCAAAATACTTTCCCCTATTGTTATTATTATTTTTCTCTCCCACTACAATGAAACTACAAAATGACTTGTTGGACACTTTTGTCCAAATGCTATGGACTTTTTGGGTCATTCCCATCAGAGCTAACTGTGCTTAAAGCAAGAATTCAGATCAAAAGTGTCTGCATTGTGAATTCTGAATGAGAAATCTGTACCATCAACCCATCAAATGTTTAAATCATCTTTTCTTCTTTTGCTCTTCTAACAAATCTGTCATCCTCTTATAATTGTGGGAGTCAGTGAGGGTGGAACAGAAGAGCTGTGCAGATCTTCAAAGGCGGGAGGGAGGAGAGCTACACAATGACAAAAGCTTGAGTGATGGACATCTTCCAAGGTCCTCCATGACAGTGGTTGAGACTGAGACTAAGATCTGTGAATGTTTGGTATCCTTTCTCCTCGTTCCTGGCACTACATATGTAAGGCATCCAGAAAGTATCCATGATATCAATCACTCCAAGATATTTTATGTCAGCTTTAAAATTCAGCTGTCAACATACACCAGTGTTTTTCAACCTTGGTCACTTGAAGGAGTTGGACTTCAGCTCCTCAAATACCTGGCTGGTTGGTGAATTCTGAAGTGAAGTCCACATATCTTCAAGTAGCCAAGGTTGAAAAACATTGGCATAGATATTTAGAGAAAATAGGTGGCCTTAATGACAATAAAGAAAAGGAGGACTAAGATTTTGGTAGATAGACATTGGACAATGAGGTCATCTCAAGACAATAAGTTGCACAATTGATTATAGGGAAGCCATGTCATTGCCCTTTGTTGTGAACTTTGTTGAAGTTTTTATCATTTGGTAAACTTGCAAGATTCATTTTTCTCACCATGTGCATGTTTACATCCAGTGGTGGGCTACAAATTTTTAACAACCGGTTCTCTGGCTGGGTTTGGTCATGTGACTGGGTGGGTGATATCACTCATCACACCCAGCCCCACCTCCCAGCCACTTGCTTCAAAGGAACAGGTAGAATTCAGCTGGTTAGGGCTAATCCCACCATTGTCTGGCCCCACCCCCACCCAGGGGTGGAATTCTGCCAGTTCACACCTATTCACTAGAACCGGTTGTTGACATTCTAAGCAGTTCAGAGAACCGGTTGTTAGAAGAAATTACTGGCCTAATCCTGTCAGGAAGGCAGGAAGGAAACATTCTGGTGTTGCTTACAGAAACTGCCTCTCCATTTACTCTTATTACATTCTTGGCAGGACTAGACTTCCTGTCTCAGGAACGTCTCTGGAGTTTTTTTCCCCTCCTTTGCTGGTACTTTGCTTGTGTGGAGTGACCATTCAAAGTTAAAATGGCACTGAAAAAGGTGACTTATGATCATTTTTCACACTTACGACTGTTGCAGCATCCTCACAGTCATGAGAGGCCAGGCAAGGAGATGCGTGCCTCGATGTGAATGATATTGAGTTGGCCACACCCAGCCAATAACATGACCACCAAGCCAAGCCCACAACCTAAGCCATGCCCACAGAAACGGTTATTAAAAATTTGAATCCCACCCCTGCCCCCACCCATTTTCAGGCTGTTTTTTGGGCTGTTTTCAGCCTGTCTTTTAGGACCTTCAGACAAACTGAAAACGGTCCAAAAACCAGGCTGAAAAGTGGGTGGAGGGCGAGGCCAGTCAGTGGTGGGATTTGCCAGTTCACCGTACTGCAGCTAATCTTAACTACTGGTCTGCCAAAACCGGTGTAAACTAGCACCAGCCAACCTCTGTATACATCTGAACTAGACTATGGTGTTTGTCATATAGTATATGTGGGTATATGTGTAATTTTGTATTTATTTATTTATTTTGTCAGGTTTCTGTAGCTTATATTGGAGGTAGTAAGCCTTTGAGAGATCTATGCAATGAAATTTCATTTTAATGTATTCTGATTAGTGTACATTCAAATGACAGATAAAGTTTTTCTAATTCTTCTAAGCCTAAATTTAGTGAAAATTTAGTTCAGAACATGTGAAGCATTTGAGCATCTTCTGCATTCTAAAGATAACTTCAGGTCAATGGACATGGTATCTGTGACATGTTTTTGCTTAATGTTTGTCTAATAATGACACAAAAGTTGAGACCAATTGAATCAAGTAGTGTATCCAAGTGGCTCTTTCTTTTGCTGTCTCTTCCATTACATGCTTGGTTGTATTCCCAAGAGCTGGTGACAGATATATTGGGATAAAATTTCCTGCAACCATTTTGATACTTATTCATGCTGCAGTGGTACAGAAAGTATGTGAGAATCTTCTTAAATGCTTGCTATTTTGATTAGATGTGGACTGTCTGACCCAAGCCCAAAAATGCAGGGAAATCCAGTCAAGTTCCATCCTTTATTTGCTTTCACTTAATGGACAGAATCTTGCCAAACTCAATCTATAACTTTCTAAGTTATTAGATATATCTTCATATCAATATAACAATAGTCACATTCCCGTATAAGTAATATTCAATATATCTATTTCACATACACCTCTTATTACATTATAAATACTTTAGTTTGTTTTATTTTCTAACCATGGGAATGTGGCTATTGTTACATTGTTATGTTGATAAGAAGAGTATTATTATTAATTGTAGGCACGTGAAATATGTGCCTAATTGACACACGATTGAAATGGAATGGATTTATTGTATGTAAAGATAGATAGATAGATAGATAGATAGATAGATAGATAGATAGATAGATAGACGGACAGATAGATGAGAGAGAGGGAGAGAGAGAGAGAGAGAGAGAGAAGATATATCTTGAGACATTCTAGGGTATGGATACCCTGAACCTCTCCCCCCCCCCCTCACATCCAGCTTGGACTGTACAGTCTTTTAATCCAGACTTGGGGGTGTAGGGGCTCAGTGACTTAATGATGCTGAAGACAGGCTCCAGGGTTCAAGTCCAAGCACCACATGGTGAGGTGAGCTCCCATCACTTACTTCAGTTTCTGTCCACCTCATGGTTCAAAAGCATATTCTATGCAATTAGATAAATAGATACCACTTCGGTGAAGAGGCAAGTTGGTGCAGCAATCAGGTTCCTGCCAGCTCTGAACCTTCCCGCTGTGGCGCCAGTTTGTGAGGCAGTTTCTGGAGGGCAGGGGCTTGAATGACAGTGCAGGACATGCTATTTGTCTTTCTGATGCAAAGCCAGCTCGCCCTCCTCCTTCACCCTTGGGAAGCAAGAGAGTATTTCCTACAACAGAACTGGAACTTTGGCAGCCAAACTACATACTCTGCAATATCATTGTGTCTCCTGAGTAATGTAACAGTGCCACATTATCTTCATCATCCAGACCTCTTTCTAGGAATGCTTCATTTCACCGAAATTCCCCCTCCCACTGCACCTCCAGGTGCACATTCCATTACATCGACTGATATTGTCAAACAATTTTATCCAGTGGTTCTCTTACCTTCAGATGGGTATTTCTCATAACATAATACATCCAGTGTAACATATTTTTATGTTACACTGGCCATATAAAAGAAACTGGATGATGTCTTAATAATTAAAAGGGATCTACAAATAACAGACCAAGAGAATGACCTGAATAACTTTATGAGAAGAAACAAGGAAAAGATGAAAAGACAGGAAGTTTGTTCTGTCCTGAATTTGCATACTCGAAATCCCCGCGCCTTGATTGGCTAAGGCGCGGGGATTTCTGATTGGCCAGGCGAGCCGCGCTGATTGGCCCGATTGAAGTCTCCCACGATTGGCTCACTCCAAGAGCGGGAGACTTGAATTGCTGCCATTGGCCGCGGCCGCCGCAGCGAAAAGGATAAAAGCCGCGGGCTTTTTCCTTTTCGCCGGTTCGGTTCACAACTGTATAATAAAGAGCTTGAATGATAGTCACCGACTCAGAGCGTCTTTTTGCGGACACGACACTGGCGACGAGGGTGGGATCCCGACCCTGAACCGAACCCCGTGTCCAACAAGAGCCAGTTCCAGCGCAAGAGATGGCGAAGATCGCACCGCCCGCCCCCTTCAACCCCGCCACCGAGGACTGGGAATCGTACTCAGACCGGTTCCGTATGTACCTTGAATGCGCCGGAATGAAGGACGCCCCGGGCCCGCTAAAACGCGCCGTCTTCCTTACTCACTGCGGACCAGAGGTCTTCCAGATGGCCAAAGCATTGGCCAAGCCGGCAGACGCAACCGCCATGGACTGGGACGTCCTCGAACCTATACTGCGGCGCCATTACGCCCCCGAGGTCCCCATCCTAATACGGCGCAACGAGTTTTACCGCCGAAATCAGAAACCAGACGAAAAATTGAGCGACTTCGTCGCCGAGCTGCGGCGCCTAGGAGGACTCTGCGAGTTTGAAGGTCTGAACAGCCTCATAAGAGACCGATTCGTGCTCGGCCTATGGGACCCTACACTCCAGAGCCGGCTCATGGCCAAGGGCGACATCAGCCTAGCAGATGCCCTCACCGCAGCCGCAGCCGCAGAAGCAACCCGCTCGTCTGCTGACAGCATGCGAAGATCTGACGCGAAGGGCGGAAACAACAACCCGGCAAGGTCGGCCGACCCTAGAAGCGAATCAACCGCACACTACGGAGAATTCCAGTCAACCTCCAGCACGTCGGAAGACAAGGAGGACATACATCGCGTGCAGACGGGACGCGGCGACCAATGAAATCGAAGAGGTCGTAGGTCGAGGACCAACTGTGCCAGGTGCGGCGGCGACCACCCCAGGTCAGAATGCCGATTTTTTGACTCTATCTGTAGGCATTGTGAACGACGGGGTCACATCGCTCGAGTTTGCTGCCAAAAGAAGACCTGCAGCCCGCCCAAATGGGAACAACACGACCGGAAGAAGGAAAGCCCCCCGCCCAGGACCAGAGAGCGCCAACCGGACGGTCGGCGGGACCGTGCCCAACGATCTTCAAGAGGCGGCGACGGTCGGCGAAAGGAAGAGACACACCAGACGGTAACCATCGGCCACGCCATCTCCGACGGCGCCAGAAAGGTACACGTAGAAGTCCATATTGAAGGCCAACCATGCAAGATGGAAGTGGACTCCGGGTCCTACCTCTCCATGATTGCATGGCGCGAGATTAAACGGCTAATACCCACCCTCCATAAGAGGAACATTCATACCCAAAAAATCATTATAAAAGACTACCAAGGGAATCGCGTCCCGGTAGTGGGCACCAAGAGCTTTAATGTAACCTACAAGGGCCGCACCGAACAACTGCCACTCACTATCGTCGATCGCGACCGCCCAAGCCTACTGGGTTTACAATGGTTCGCCCCGCTTGACATCGCGCTGACAGGAGTCAACCACGTCGCCGACGACGGTTGGGAACAGCGGCTAGCCCAGGAGTTCCAGGAGGTCTTCGATGGAAGCTTGGGCAAGTACCAGGGGCCCCTTATCTCGTTTGACCTAGACCCAAAGGTTCCCCCCAAGCGGCTTAAACCTAGGAGGGTACCATTCGCCCTGAAGCCTAAAATTGACGAGCAGATCGACAAGCTCGTCAAACAGGGGGTTTGCAGCTGATAGACCATGCCCGATGGGAGACCCCTATAGTGACCCCAGTCAAGCCAGACGGGTCCGTGAGAATTTGCGGGGACTATAAGGCCACCCTAAATGGCGCATTACAACAAAGCGCCTACCCAGTCCCAATCGTGCAACATCTGCTGCACTCACTGGGAGGGGGCAAGGTCTTTGCCAAGCTCGATCTCGCCCAGGCATATCAGCAGTTGCCAGTAGATGAGAAAACGGCAGAAGCCCAGACCATCGTGACCCATCGGGGGGCCTTCAAGTGTAACCGACTCCAATTCGGAGTCAGCGTGGCACCAGGCATCTTTCAAAGCCTGATGGAACGTTTGCTACAGGGCATCGAGGGGGTGGTGCCCTATTTTGATGACGTATTAGTGGCGGCGCCAAACGAAGCCAAATTAGAAAACCGACTCAGACAGGTCTTAACAAAATTTAAAGTGACGGGACTTAAAGTTAAACGAGAAAAATGCCAACTATGCACAGAGCAAGTGGAATTCTTGGGCTACCTTCTAGACCGGCATGGCATTCACCCTACAATTAAAAAAGTGAAAGCCACCAAAGAAGCCCCCACCCCAAAGTCAAAAACGGAACTACAAGCGTTCTTAGGGTTGCTGAATTTCTATAATGTTTTCCTACCCCAAAAGGCTACGGCGGCGGAGCCTTTGCATAGACTCCTGGATAAGGCGGCAACCTGGACTTGGGGGAGACGAGAGCAAGCCGCCTTTCAAAAAACCAAAGACCTCCTCACCTCCGACGCCGTCCTGATTCAATTCAGCGAAACCTTGCCCTTAGCTGTCACTTGCGACGCATCACCTTTCGGCGTCGGCGCTGTCCTCAGCCATACCCTCCCCGACAAAAGAGAAGCACCCATCGCCTTTTTCTCCAGGACTCTGACTAAACCGGAGCGGAACTATAGCCAGCTGGACAAAGAAGCTTTGGCTATAGTTGCCGCCGTTAAGCGATTCCACGAATACCTGTATGGCCGCCCGTTCACCATTGTGACAGATCATAAGCCATTGCTGGGCATCCTCGCTGGAAACCGAGCCACCCCGAACATTTTATCACCCCGGATGACAAGGTGGTCCGAGTTCCTGGCAGCCTACAGCTACGAACTGTTACACAAGCCAGGTAAGAAAATTTCGCACGCGGACGCCTTAAGCCGTTCACCCTTACCACACTCTGATCCTGACCCAGCACCAACAACAAACACCCTTAGCATCGAGAACCTACCCATTACCGCATCGGACATTGCCAGGGAAACTATTAAGGATAGGCGTCTGGCGCGAATCCTACACTGGCTAGAAAAAGGTTGGCCTGAAAGGGACAATGACGAATCCATTAAAACATTCAGAAACCGCCAGACTGAATTCTCACTGCTTAAAGGATGTATTTTGTGGGGTGACAGGGTGGTCATCCCGGACAGATTGCAAGGGAGGGTCTTAGAGATGCTGCATGAAGGTCATCCTGGCATCGTCAGGACTAAAGCCCTGGCCAAGAGTTACGCTTGGTGGCCAGGGATGGACAAACAGATTGAGGCGTGGGTCGCCAAATGCCATCGTTGCCAGGAGACCAGACCCAGCCCACCCGCAGCACCCATCCGGGACTGGGAAACACCAAGGGGGCCCTGGTCCAGAATCCATTTAGACTTTGCTGGTCCAACGAATGGGCATACTTTTCTGATCACAGTTGACGCTTACTCCAATTGGTTGGAGGTAAGCGACATGAAATCCACTACCACGGAGGCCGTCATCAAAGAACTGTGTAAACTGTTTTCCACGCACGGCCTCCCAGACATCGTCGTCTCAGACAACGGGCCCCAGTTTACTTCCCTCGATTTTGAGAAGTTCTTGGCGGAGAGGGGCATCCGCCACGCATTAACAGCACCGGCGCATCCGGCGGCGAACGGTAGGGCGGAACGGATGGTACAGTTTACAAAAAAAAAACCTCCGGAAAATGGACCACGGGGAGATCAACGACAAAATCAATAAACTCCTCTTCATACAACACATCACCCCGAACACCACTACCAACAAAAGCCCAGCCGAATTACTAATGGGCAGGAAGCTGAGGTCCCCACTCGACAGGTTACACCCAACATACAACCCGGAGCGGCCCCCAGACTCCAGTTCCAAATACCGGACATTTGCCCCCGGTGACTTAGTCTACGCAAAAAACCTGACGGGGGACCCCCTATGGATCCCAGCCGTCATCACTCAAATCACAGGTCCACGGTCGTACCGGCTCCAAACCACCGACGGGCGAGCCTGGAAACGACACATCGACCAGCTCAGGTCACGAACAGCAACAGACCTCAACCCCCAAGACTCGAACCAAGGGGGGAGGGAATACCCGAATAAACTAGCGCAGGAAAAAATCCAAAAGTACTCACCGGAACGCAGCCATCGCGAGTCCCGACCGGAGAAGAACCACCTGGCCAGCTCAACCGACTCGGAGAAACCAAGCGGGAGCGGCGAAACCCGTAGCTCAACCGATCCGGTAGGCCCAGGCGGGAGCCACGGAGAACTAACCGGCCCGATCATCCAGCCGGTTCACACAGAGGGAGGAGCAGCCAAAAAGATGACCGCTCCGGCCGAGATACAGCTTGCAACTGAGTTGCGCAGGTCAACTAGGGCTAGACGGAGCCCCGCCTACCTGCGTGACTACGCTACGTGATGGACTATACCAAGAGGGGAGGGGTGTCCTGTCCTGAATTTGCATACTCGAAATCCCCGCGCCTTGATTGGCTAAGGCGCGGGGATTTCTGATTGGCCAGGCGAGCCGCACTGATTGGCCCGATTGAAGTCTCCCGCGATTGGCTCACTCCAAGAGCGGGAGACTTGAATCGCTGCCATTGGCCGCGGCCGCCGCAGTGAAAAGGATAAAAGCCGCGGGCTTTTTCCTTTTCGCCGGTTCGGTTCACAACTGTATAATAAAGAGCTTGAATGATAGTCACCGACTCAGAGCGTCTTTTTGCGGACACGACAAAGTTCCAGGACTTTATTTGAAAGAACTAAAGATTAAGATTGTTAGATGCAAGAGGAAGGACTAGAAAGTTAATTTATCTGGTTAGGGTTGTGTTGTTATCTCTGGTAACCTGATTGGATTTTGTTGACATTAGGACCAAAATGACAAGGCTTTAAGGATATGTTTATAGATAAGACATGAGATATAAGGAAAAGATATTACTTATTGTACTTTAAGAGAAGATGATAAATTACTAAAATTGGTTGTCCTTGTGATGAAGAGAGAAGATATTACTTCATACAGTGGTACTCATTGTTCATTGGTTCTGGGAGGCATGATAAATATCAAAACAATGGATACAAAAAAAATTCCCATAAGGAATAATGTTGTGAGTCACAAGACAACCAACACCAACAAGTTCTACCTTGTGTGTTAAGCACCAAAAAAATGATGAGTACCAGGACAAAAATTTCTGAATCAAAATGCATTGAATACCAGATCCGATGAGTTTTAAAGCAGTTGAGTATCAAGGTACCGCTGTACATTTCTTTTGCTTTACTCTATTCTTTTTCTTTCTTTTTGATTTTTCTATGTTTTATTCTCTGCATCTTTTATGTTTTCTTTAATTTTTTTATTCTTCTAATTTCTATTGTTTGTTGTTTTTGCAATTATGATTTTATAAGAAAATGGTTATTTTAAAAAATGCTAGCCACCTCTGTAAGTTTTAAAGAGCAACATAGCACCATTAATGATTGGTTTATCAGATTCTCACAATTAAGAGACCATCTGATAAATACTCACTAGGAACTAAATCCTATTGATTTTAATGGGGCTTTTTTGAGTAAACATCTATAGGTTTTCATGAATAGCATTTGACTGCAAAACAACCGCTCAGAAAAGGAAAGCAGAGTCTCTCTGGAGGGTTTTTAAAGCAATATGTGGTCAATAGACATTGGTAATTCTAGCTGAAAAAACAACAACATTGTCAGTTCAGTCTTTAAAGCCCACCAAAGCTCTTGGCAGGGCTGATTCAATTCAGTTCATTGATGACTAATAAATTGCAAAATAAGTAAGGATGAATTGGGTAAGGGAATCTGTGTTGTTGGGTCTTCTGTTTTATGGTGATGTTCATTCAAACAAAGTACAACAGAGCCGGGTAGATTTTTCAAGGACTGTTTCACTGTGAAGATTGGAGCTAAAAGCTGTTTTGCAAAGCAGTGGGATCTCAGCTCATTTCTAAAGGAAAAAGGTAAATGGTTGGGTTGATTTGATTTGCTCTCTTCCACTGTCAGCCTCCCAAACACAAGATGAGTTGATTCTACTTCATTGTAAAGGTAAAGGTTCCCCTTGCACATACATGCTAGTTGTTTCTGGCTCTAGGGAGCGGTGCTCATCTCCATTACAAAGCTGAAGAGCCAGCGCTGTCTGAGGACGAATCCGTGGTCATGTGTTCGGCATGATACATCGAAGGTAACACTATTACCTTCCCAGCAAAATGGTCCCTATTTTTCTTGTTGTATTTTTACATGCTTTTTAATTGCTAGGTTGGCAGAAGTTGGGAGAAATAATGGGAGCTCACTCTGTTACACAGTGCTAAAGATTCGAACTGCGTGACCTTTCTGATCAACAAGCTCAGCGTCTTAGCTACTGAGACACTGCGTCCCTTCATTGTAAGGCTACATTAACAGAATCTTGCCAGCCTGAAGTACAGATCACCCTTCCTCTTTTTCGTATTGCCTGATGAATCAAAGCAGATCCTTTCTAAATTTCTTTTTCTGCCTGTTATTCAGTTGTGGGCTCCTTCATCTTTATTTGATCATTCTCTAGGTGGCATCTCTCTCCTCCCTCCTACTTCATTCTCATATTCCATGACATCCACACCTTCCTCTTCCATTGACTGACTGTGGGCAGAAGCCTTTTCTGGTCTTTGCAAATTCCAGGAGAAATCAAGAAATGCGGCAAGATGACAGAAAGAGAATCAGATCACCTCTGGAAGCCTAAAAATACTAAGAAAAAAGAAACCTGCCATGCATTTCTAGGCAAACAGATTTGTAAGATTTATGACATTGAATTACTTTGATTGGGATCTTCTCAAATAAGTCAAAATTCCATATACACAACCATGTAGTTATTAGAGAATTGCTATGGGATGCACATAAAAATGAATATTTGCTTGTGTTGATTCATTTTAAATGCCTACATCTGGGAAATGTGTGTAAAATGGAACTGCTTTAAATGAAAAATTGCATATTGAAAAGGATGTTAAATATTGTTGCGTAACCAAGTTCTGTATTTGGGGGGGAAATATGAACAAAAAATAGATGTGGATTTTTAATACTATAAAAATGAATCCAATAGATAGATAAATAGATGAGAGAGAGAGAGAGAGAGAGAGAGAGAGAGAGAGAGAGAGAGAGAGAGAGAGACAGAATGAGATAGAGGGATAGAGAGAAAGAATATTGTCCTATTAAATAAACCAGATTGGATTTATATTTCTAGTTGTGACTTTCATTTGTAAAGTTACAAAGTACAGGAGATTCACTATAGATAACATTAAATATATGTAATCTGGATGAGAGACCAGTCATGTTAAAGTAAATATTGAAATTAATTACCATTGTAACTATTCCAAAAATTGTATGTACTCTGTGGGTGTATAAAAGTAGTGTTTCTGTTTCTTTTCTTTATGACCTATATAGCCAATTAACAAGCTAATCGGTTTCTCTGAATCTTGGAATTATGCCCAATCTTCATTTGAGGGGATTTATTCTGAGTAAATTATCGGGATTCGTTTTGTTTTTCTTTCTAACAATGGATGTAGGTCCGCGACAACCAGTGGAAAAGATACAACAATCTTTCCAAGCATAGCTTTACATTATAGTTCATTTATGTGCCATTTTATTTTGCTTTTAAAAACCATGAAGTTACCATAGTTTCTGGGGAAGTGAAGAGTGTGACTTTTTTATCCTTACTACAGCAGAATCAAAATATCTTCCTTGTTTCAGAGATCCACAAGAAGAACATTTAAAAGTTACACAATGAAAGGTAAAGGAAGAAGATGCCTTCAAATTATGCTGAACTCCAACAGTTTTTTTGGCAACAACACAAAAGCAGTTTTTATATCTGGGACTTTTAAAAAAAATTCACAGTTCAGCTGACATTTCTTTGGTTTCTGGATAATCTAATTTTAATTCAAATATCAAACCAAAATTTTATTAGGGTTATAGACCAGTGTAATCAAATACAGGTAGTCCTTGACTTACAACCACAACTGAGCCTAAAAATTTTATTGCTAAGTGATGCATTTCTTAAGTGAGTTTTGCCCATTTTACAACTTTTTTTGCCACTGTTGTTAAGTGAATCACTGCAGTTTCTTAAGTTAGTAACATGGTTGTTGAGCAAATCTGGCTTCCCTATTGACTTTGCTTGTCACAAGGTCGCAGAAGGGGATCATAGAACCTCAGGACACTGCAGCCATAAATATGAGCCAATTGCCAAGCATTTGAATTTTGATCACTTTTCTTTACTTTACATTATTGTCATTGCATCTCGTATAATAAAATCAAACATCATCTTCAGTGTACATCATGACCATTGTTCTGTCCTTCATTAACATACTCGAGATCCCCGCGCTTTGATTGGCCAAAGTGCGGGGCTCTCCGATTGGTCGGGCGAGCCGCGCCGATTGGCTCGCTAAGAATCTCCCGCGATTGGTCCGTTCAGACCGCGGGAGATTCAAAGCGATGCCATTGGCCGCGGCCGCCGCAGCGAAAGGAATAAAAGCCACGGGCTTTTTTTCCTTTCGCCAGTTCGGTTCCAGCAGATCAATAAAGAGCTTTGCACTAAGTCACCGACTCCTGGCATCATTTCGCGGACACAACACTGGCGACGAAGGTGGGATCCAGACCCTGAACCGAACCACGTGTCCGACGGAAGCCAGACGAAGCACCGAGATGGCGAAAATCGCACCGCCCGCCCCCTTCAACCCCGCCACCGAGGACTGGGAATCGTTCTCCGACCGATTCCGCATGTACCTCGAGTGCACCAGCATGAAGGACGCCTCGGGCCCACTGAAACGCGCCGTCTTCCTCACCCACTGCGGGACCGAGGTCTTCCAGATGGCCAAAGCATTGGCCAAGCCCGCCGATGCGACCGCCATGGACTGGGACGTCCTCGAACCCATCCTTCGGCGACACTACGCCACAGAGGTACCCATCCTGATCCGGCGCAACGAGTTCTACCGGCGGGACCAGAGATCGGGTGAGAGTTTCAGCGACTTCGTCGCCAAGCTGCGGCGCCTAGGGGGGCTCTGCGAATTCGATAACCTAAACAACACTCTGAGAGACCGAATCATGCTCGGTCTGTGGGACCCCGCCCTCCAGAGCCGGCTGATGGCTAAGGGCGACATCAGCCTAGCAGACACCCTCACCGCAGCCGCAGCCGCAGAAGCAACCCGAACTTCCGCCGACAGCATGCGCAGACCGGACACGAGGGACCGCGGCGGAAACAACAACCCGGCGAGGTCGACCGAACCAAAAACCGAGACGACAACACACCAGGGTGATTTCCACTTGGCATCCAGCACGTCCGATGACGAGGAGGACATCCATCGACTCCAGACAGGGTGGTCATTCCGGAAAAGCTACAGGGGAAGGTTTTGGAAATGCTACACGAGGGGCACCCTGGCATCGTGAGGACTAAAGCCCTGGCCAGAAGTTACGCTTGGTGGCCAGGAATGGACAAACAAATTGAGGCCTGGGTAGCTAGGTGCCAACGATGCCAGGAAACGAGGCCCAGCCCACCCACAGCACCCGTCCTAGAGTGGGAAACCCCAAGGGGACCTTGGTCTAGAATCCATATAGACTTCGCTGGGCCCACAAAAGGACACACCTTCCTCATAACAGTTGACGCTTACTCCAACTGGCTGGAGGTAAGCAACATGAAGACGACAACCACGGAGGCTGTGACCAAAGAACTCTGCAAACTCTTTGCAACACACGGCCTCCCAGACATCGTCGTCTCTGACAACGGGCCCCAGTTTACCTCGCTGGAATTCGAAAAATTCCTAGCGGAAAGGGGCATCCGCCACACGCTGACAGCACCGGCGCACCCGGCAGCGAACGGTAGGGCGGAACGGATGGTCAATTCACTAAAAAGACCATCCGGAAAATAGACCACAGGGAGATCCAAGAGAAAATCAACAGACTACTCTTCACCCAACACATAACCCCGAATACCACAACCAATAAAAGCCCAGCCGAACTACTAATGGGTAGAAAGCTAAGGTCCCCACTCGACAGGTTACACCCTACGTATAACCCGGAGAGGCCCCCAGACTCAAGCACCAAACACCGAACTTTCGCACCCGGGGACCCCGTATATGCAAAAAACCTGACGGGAGACCCTCTATGGATCCCAGCCGTCATCACCCAAGCAACAGGCCTACACTCGTACCGGCTACAAACAGCAGACGGACGAGCATGGAAACGCCACATTGACCAACTTAGGTCGAGAACTGCAAACCAACAAACCGCCGACGCACAAACAAACGAACCCAACCCCCGCAACGCAAGCCAAGGGGGGAGGGAATACCCAGGGGACCGAATCCAAAGAAAAATAAACCAGCAGTACTCACCGGAACGCAGCCATCACGACCCCTCGCCAGAAAGGAACAGCCAAGCCAGCTCGACCGACCCGGAAAGACCGAGCGGGAGCGGCGAAACCCGTAGCTCAACCAACCCGGAAGGCCCAGGAGGGAGCTACGGAGAAAGGACCGGCCCGATCGACCAGCCGGTTCCCACAACAGCAGCAGGAGCAATGGAGATCCCGACCGAACCGGCCGGGATCCAGCCTACAACTGAGTTGCGCAGGTCAAGTAGGACCAGACGGAGCCCCGCCTACCTACGTGACTATGCAACGTAAGGACTGAACCAAGAGGGGAGGGGTGTTCTGTCCTTCATTAACATACTCGAGATCCCCGTGCTTTGATTGGCCAAAGCGCGGGGCTCTCCGATTGGTCGGGCGAGCCGCGCCGATTGGCTCGCTAAGAATCTCCCGCGATTGGTCCGTTCAGACCGCGGGAGATTCAAAGCGATGCCATTGGCCGCGGCCGCGGCGGCGAAAGGAATAAAAGCCACGGGCTTTTTTCCTTTCGCCAGTTCGGTTCCAGCAGATCAATAAAGAGCTTTGCACTAAGTCACCGACTCCTGGCATCATTTCGCGGACACAACAACCATGACCATGAAAATAAATACAAACACACATCCTTCACCCTTCACACAATGAACCAGTAACCCCCTACTCCGTATCAACACTGCACTATACAGTAGAATTCATCAGAGCTACTGCCCTGGGATAAAAGCTGTTTTTCAGCCCATTTGTCCTTGTTTTTATTATTCTGGACCATCAGCCAGATGGTAATAGTTCTAAAAAAGGGTGCCCAGGATGAGATGGATCTTTGAGAATGTTTTGAACTTTCTTAAGGCAGCAGGAGCTATAAAGCTCTTCCAAAGAGGGGAGAGGGCAACCAATGATCCTCTGGGCAATGATATTAACCCTCTGGAATGCTCTCCTATCTGCCCCTGTGCAATTGGCAAACCATAAACAGGTGCAATAAGTTAAGATACTTTCTATGATGCAGCAGTAGAAGGTCACTAGCAATTTTCCATTCAGTTGCTGTTGCCTGAGAAGTCTCAGGTAGTATCATCTTTGCTGGGCCCTTTTGACCAGTGCTGTAATGTAAGCATTCCAAGTCAGGTCCTCTTTTATGGGAACACCCAGAAACTTAAAACTGGCCACTTGCTCCATTCAGTCTCCATTGATAAACAAGGGCTGGATGTCTGATCTGTTCCTTCTATAGTCCACTATAAGCTCCTTGGTCTTATTGGTGTTGAGGACCACGTTATTGTCTCCACACTATGAAAGCGAAACCATGGGGATGCTGCAATGGCCATACATTGAAAAATAGTTGTAAGTCACCTTTTTCAGTGCCATTCTAACTTCAAATGGTCATGAAACAAATGTAAGTCAGGGTTCCAAGTAATAAATCCATTGCAAGCAAGACTCTGAGGCACTGGAGTTCCTCAAATATTACTTTTATTGGAAATATTATATTTGCACATATCTGGTGAAAACCGACTCTGAAACTCCAGTGGTTTTTGCCTCATTCAAAGTGGAAGTTTTTTCTACTTTCTCAAAACAATCGGTCACATGGTCCAATCATCATATAGCACGACAACTGAGTGGCATCACTCCGCCTTCTTCCAGGTGTGAGCATGTTCTTGGTTCCCAAGAGAAAGCATTTTGTTTTGGCTACAAAAAATCCCTCTAACTCAGATCCCCCCTCCCTGACCATCAGCTCCAGTGTGGCAATACAGAAACTGTTGTGGCCCACCAGTGGTTGATGGAGCTGGCAGCAGAGTCAGACAGCAAGGAGATTGGGGAGGAACCTGGGCCAGTCCTGGAGGTGGAGGAAGGCTCATACGAGGACTCTGCGTTAGAGGCAGGGATGGGGCCAGGACAGGCTGGCAGGCATCAGCTGCTTTCAGGCTCAGACAGCAGTGAGGTGGGGGAGCTTCTGGAACCGGTTCCTAGCCTGCCCATGCACAGAGCTGCCAAAAGGAACAATTAAGAACTCAGGGTCAATGTGGGAGTAAGGCCACAGGTGGATGATTACTGGCCACTCCCATAAGGATTAAAACAGGAGGAAAAGAGGAGGGGGCTTTTGCAGGAAACAATTTGTTCATTCATTCATTCATTCAGCCTTGTGAAGATCTATCTGTGCAACCTAGAGAATCTGTGTCCAGCCCTTCCCTGTCAGCACTGCGTGTGGAAATATTTACCAGGCAATTTTCCAAGAAAGATAAGATTTGAGCAAAAAAGTTATACCTTTGCAAGACTGTTTGCCAGGCCATTGACTGAATGTGAATGCAATGAGTTCACATTCATTTAATAAAAGAGGTTTTGCTGGGACACAGATTTGCTTTGTGCTTTTTTGGGAAAGCCTAGGACAGAACAGAAGCTGACAAAAATGGCTTCGGTCAGGACAGCTTCAGGGTTGACACAGGGATTACCTCTAAAGGAGAGAAATAGATGACAATTCATTCCTATCTCCCCATCACAGAGAAAACACAAAATGTGAGTAACAGATCTACAGCTTCAGGATCCCTTTCATTGTTAAAGAATTTGACAATACAGGAACTGGTATCAAAAGACAAGCCTCTTTCCCTGACCCTCCAAAGCTTCAGCCCAAGATACACCCCAGAACAGAGAAGCAGTGGCGATAACCTCCAGTAACAAGTCTCCTGCAGCCTCTCCTCCACCACCAACTACGTTACTCATCCTTTCCATGAGGTCTGCCTTCTGTCAGCAGAAAGTCTAATCTTTAAGCTGCAACTGCTAAATGACATTGCAATCATGGCAGACAGCTTTTACCAGCCCTTGATCTGCAAATCCTCTTAATTCAAGAATTAGTGAAGTCCAATCCCATGGGACATCTAATCCCAGACAAGTTTAATTGGTGCTGCCATCTGCCAAGACAACTTAGATAAAACTTGGGTAAATTTGACCATTGCGTAATTCTTAATGCATTGCTTCTTCATCCAGCTCTCCCTCTCTTCTTTTGCCAAATCTCTATTTTAGATTGCCATTCCTTTCAGATAAGACTGTTACCCTCAGTTGTTTCTGCTCACCTGGTACAATCACTTGCTCTGGGTGCCTTGTCAGAAGAATAATTTGGGGATCCAACTTGACCTGGGGCTGCACAAGAATAAATAAAAATGAGATCCAGACAGCTGTGAGGAAAGAAGACATATTTATTCCTAAAAGTATAACAATCTGCTTTTAGGAGTAGGATCAGAGGTGGGTATTGAGCAGGTTCTGACCAGTTCTAATGGACCAATAGCAGAAATTTTGAGTAGTTCAGAGAATCAGCAAATCCCACCCCTGACTGGCCCCGCCCCCATCTATTGTCCACCTCCCAAGTCCCAGCTGATTGGCTGGGTCTTCTTTTGTTGCCCTGCACAGGAGAACAGAGCTGGAAAGCAGGTTAGTGGGGTGGGGAGGGAATGGAGATTTGGCAGTAACCTTCCCCTGCCATGCCCACCAAGCCACGCCCACAGAACCAGTAGTAGGTTTTCAACATTCCCGAAAGTGGGTTCCACT
Source organism: Hydrophis major (assembly GCA_033807585.1). Classification (NCBI taxonomy): domain Eukaryota; kingdom Metazoa; phylum Chordata; class Lepidosauria; order Squamata; family Elapidae; genus Hydrophis; species Hydrophis major. Next base: position 202,001,471 of record CM066331.1, read on the forward strand.
CTTTCCTGCATATCTGCTTTGGACGCTGCTTCCAGATTGGCACTTAATAAAGGCTGTTCAGTGCTGGCAGCTTCTGTGTAAAATTAAACACTGGTGAGAAACAAATAGAGCTGTTTCCAAGTAAATCTACAACTGTCTGGACAGGAGCTGATATGTCAGTTCTAACAATGTTAGAACTGGAAAGAGATTAATTTGCTGCTTTGTGTGGGGATGAAAGGCACTCAGGATGGGAAAGGAAGGAAAAATGGAAAGATTCTCTTGACTGCATGGAACATTCCTCACCAATCTGGTGCTGCCTGGGTCTATCAGACTACAGCACACATCATCCTCAATCGGCACAGACCATGGAAACTATCCAATATATCTGGGGGGGGCATCAGATTAGTAAAGAAAAAATGGAGTTGGGCAGCTGATAAATTCAAGTAAATAAAATAAAACAAAAATAATGATGGATAATAGCATCCTTGATGCTCTCTAAGCTTGGTTGTTTTCTTGCATACATTTCACTATCCAGCTAGGTAACATCATCAGTTCTAGAAGGGAGTCGAGTTTGCTCTCTGTTTATATCCTTGCCCTGTCAGTGTTAGTAGGAGTTTTCTTGATGTTCCATGATTAGGCCGTTGTTTAGTATTTGATTATTTGCCCAAGTTGGTAGTTCTTTGATGAATTAGCAACTGTCTTATTAAAATAGAGATGTTCAAGCAAGAACAAACCCCTTGGGAAAAACCAACGTTGTTTAATATTCTGGTGGGAAATGGCAGGGCTGCTTTGAAAACAATTGGGAAGAAGTGATTTGGATTCTCAGTGTTCACAAGTTTGGCATTGTTCTACTCCTCATTATAGGAGTCGACACAAAGATGATAGAGGGTGTAGAGGCTAAATTGTATGATGAACAGTTGAAGGCAGAGGTGGTATTCAGCAGGTTCTGACCAATTCTGGAGAACCTGTAGCAGAAATTTTGAGTAGTTCAAAATTGAACAAATACCACCACTGACTGGAGATTTTAAGTATCCTTCCCCTGCCACACTCAACAAGCCACGTCCACAGAACTGGAAGTAAAAAAAAATTGAATCCCATCACTGGTCGAAGGAACTAGATATGCCTGTTGAAGAGAAGGATTGGAAGGGACATGATAACTGTTTTTCAGTACTTGAGGAGTTGTTACTGAGAAGAAGGGTTTGACTTATTCTCCAAAGCACCAGAGAGCAGGACAGGAAGTAATAAGTGGAACTTTGTTAAAGAGAGATCCAATCCAGAAGTGAGGATAATTTTTCTGACCATGAAAACGATCAATGGAACAGCTTGCCCCCCTGGAGCTATGGGTGTTCCATCACTGGAGGTTTTCAAAAATGACTGGGCAACCATTTGACTAGGATGGTGTAAGGTCCAAGGTGCCTTCCAGCCCTATCATTCTGTTCTATGTGCAAGCTTTTACACAAGCCTAAAAGAATGATGTGGCTGTTTGAGGGATCTATTCCTTAAACTTAAGGTGATCCATAAAGGCATTTGTTTGTTTTGTTTTGTTTGTTTGTGTTAACACTGCTATCATGTCACCCCTGGTACTTCTTTTCATTAAACTAGACATACCCAATTCCTGCAACCAGTCTTGCTGGAACCACCAACTACCTGTTGTAGCAAGAACCAAATTTAATTCTCAGGGATGTGATAACAATACTGGCTATTCTTCCCTGTTAGGGATTTTAGGGGGGCATTTTTAGGGAGCAAATACTCCTATGTTGACACCGCTGCATGGGTTCCAATTTATGGGACAATAAAAAGTGGGGGGAAATGACCTTCATAATTTTGAACTAAGCATCATGAAGAATTGCCTTGTCCCATACATACCTATCCATCTTCTGAGATCATCCTTGGCAGTGTTGTTCTGTGTCCCCATACACCAGAACAAAAATCTTCTCTAATGGTCTTTTGTAGGCTTGGGGGAAAAATCCATTCTTTTTTATTTTAGAAAGGCATTTCCTTTGTAGAAAATATGTATCTTAAATGGAGTGACTTTAACCATCTCTGCATTTGCATGTGACTTATTCTCTTCCTGTCTCTCCCTTTGCTTTGTTCACCACATTATAAAAAGTTCACCACATTATAAAAAAGATGTTGAGACTCTAGAAAAAGTACAGAGAAGAGCAACCAAGATGATTAGGGGACTGGAGACTAAAACATATGAAGAACGGTTACAGGAACTGGGCTTGGCTAATTTAGTGAGGAGAAGGACCAGGGAAGACATGATAGCAGTCTTCCAATATTTGAGGGGCTGCCACAGAAAGGAAGGGGTCAAGCTATTTTCTAAAGCACCCGAAGGCTAGACAAGGGATAATGGATGGAAACTGAACAAGGAGAGATTCAACTTGGAAATAAGGAGAAACTTTCTGACAGTGAGAACAATCAACCCATGGAACAGCTTGCCCTCGGATGTTGTGGGAGCGCCATCACTTGAGACTTTCAAGAAGAGATTGGACTGCCATTTGCCAGAAATGGTGTAGGGTCTCCCGCTTGGATGGAGGGTTGGACTAGATGAACTACATGGTCCCTTCCATTTCTGATTATCTGTATTATCTGTATCTGTCTCTCTGTGTGTTTCTCTCTCTGTCTCTTTCTGTTTCTCTCTCTGTCTCTCTTTCTGTCTCTGTCTCTCTGTCTCTCCCTCGCTCCCTCCCTCCATCTCTCTGGCATCTGCTGCAGTTGTTTTATATTTGCATGTCAGTGTTGCTTTGAGAGGAGCAGCAGATGGCAGCATGTCTTAGAAATTAAGCAGGATTAGCCCTGCTTAGAACATTGAGGGGGAAACCACAAAGGAATTTCAGGTTTGCGGCTATGAAGCCATAGGAAGAAAGTTGGTTCCTGGAAGGACAATCATGGCGAAGCACAACTATAATACTACCAAGAAAACTGCATGGATGGAATCACCAACAGTTAAGTTCAACTCTAGGATGTCCTCACATTTTTTATTGCTAATTATGCCTTCATTTTGTTTTTAGCTAAAGCCTTTGAGATCTCTTAAAGAAAAGCAAGATATCAAATAAATGTTTAAATATATAGCTTTTTACTTCCTGACACGCATGATGTTATTTGTCCACCGATGTACTTTGACAGCCTGAAAATGCATCCGTTTTCATTCATTTCACTTCAGCTTTATGGAAACAAAGAGGAGCATATTTTCCCCTTCTTCCATTCCCTGAAAATAGGCATTTTTTTAGAAATACAGTGGCATAGCATTGTGCCTTGTCAGCTGCCTTCAGACAGCAGCCTTTGAGAACATGAAAGGTTCCAGGAGAATAACATTCAGATGCATTTATTACTGCTGTAAAGAACATTGAAAGTAATTTCTTAAATAATTAAAAAAAAAAAAAGTACGTGAAAGGTTCCAAAAGAACTGTTGGTGGCGTTGGGTCCCCTGGAACAATGCTGAGGATTTCAAATTCAGTTAATGGCTTCTTCTGGTTCTATTTTAGTTCTAGTTCTAAAAATGGCAGGCGTTTCTGCCATGTTTACTTGCCTATGTGGGGAATTAGATGGGCACCCTATGATCTCCATGAAATACACTAGAGCCGTGATGGTGAACCTATGGTATGCATGCCAGAAGTGGCACGCAGAGCCATCTCTGCCAGAGCGTGAGCCATCGCCCAGAACAGGTCCACTGCTCATGCGCGCAGAACAGGTCCACTGCTCATCACCTCCCACAAACCAGATGATTGTTGGGTATCTTCCGTGCATGCAGGGGTGGGACATGCACAGGGGGTCATATGCGCATGTGCAGAGATGCATGGCACATGAGGGGGTCATGCGCGCATGCGCAGAGGGTAGGAGGTCGCACGTGCATTGCATTATGGTCAGGCACACTTTTGGCACACGATGACAAAAAGGTTAGCCATCACTGCACCAGAGCATTTCCCTGCACTTTGTTGAGTTTCTAATGGCAACATGCTACTTGTTTGGTTAACAGAGCTACATAAAGAGACAAGTTGGTGCAATGGTTAAGGGCACCAGGCTAGAAACCAGAAGACATATCATTACACCTTATGCATAAAAATTGGCTGGATGATTTTGAGCCATGAGATTGTGAGTTCTAGTCCTGCCTTACACATGAAAATTGGCTGGGGGACATTGGGCCAATCATCATGAGATTGTGAGTTCTAGTCCCACTTTACTCATGAAAGATGGCTGGATGTCTTTGGGTCAATCATCATGAGACTATGAGTTCTAGTCCCACCTTAGGCATGAAAGCTGGCTCAGTGACTTTGGGCCACTTCCCCTCCTTCAGTCCAATTCCTTGTTGTTGTGGAGATATAGGAGAAAGAAGTATTGTATGTGTTTGTCACCTTGAATTATTTATAAAAATAATAAAGGTGGGAAACAAACAATCAAATGTTGCTCAGCGTTGAGTCATGAAAGATCCTGAACAGATTAAGTGCATGTGTGAAAAGGCATGAAAGCAGGGGTGTCAAACTCATGTCATCACGGTGGCATCATGTGACATATCAGGACTTTTTTTCCCCCTTCACTAAATTGGGTGCGGATGTGGTCAGAGTGTGATGCATCCAACCTGTGGGATAGAGTTTGATAGCCCTGCACTAGAGCATGGAAAACCTAAGCACAGTTATTAGACAGTTATTGGACACTAAACTCATTGGAATACATTAGAATAATTCTTATTGCAAAGAGCCCAGAGTCCAGTAAATTTAACAAATTGCAGGGCCTTTCAACCAAATACCTGCAAAGAAATGTTAAATTTCCTTTCGACTTTTATTATTTTTTGGGAACTAGTTCAAGTTTTCTTAACAGGATGTTCCTTTGATTAGGCACCGGCTTTCAAGATTGGCTGATTGCAGAGAAAACCACATTTCATGGGAGATCATCCTTGTGGGATTTCAATGTTCTCTCAGGCAAAATCAATTCTTTTGGCCTGTACGGATGAATCTAAGCAGAGAGAGTCAAAGTGGCTTAAAGGTTTCTGAGAGTAATTCCTTTTAAAACACTTCCAAAGCTTGAAGGAAACCTTGGGCAATGACTAACTTGCTCTCTTTTGACACATTTGGTCAAATGCAGCTATTTTTAACCAACTACCTTCCCTCTGTCTTAAAACTTCAATCATCCCTAGTAATGCCTCCTGAAATCAAGAGAACTGAACTCTGACATGCTGTATCTACAAAAGAACGAGTTTCCCCTTGTTCCCACTTATAGATTTCATATAAACCAAGTAAACAGTGTCACAGAACATTCCTTCTTGTTGTAAAGCAACAGTGGGCAAGATTTTGGGGGGTGTCAGGGATAAATGATAGGGACCATGCTAAGGATGGGATTCAATTGGTATAATAATCAGTGAGTGCATGCAGTGTTTGTAACTCACCTCCTGCTGCAAGCCCTGTGTGTAAATCAGCTGCCACGTGGCAATCCACTGTGCTGCATGAAGCAGCTGAGCTGGAAAACTCAGAAATAAAGCACAGACTAGAGCTAGGGTGGGTGGGTGGTCCCAACAGCTGAACATCAGAGCAAACCGGTTCACTCAGGAGTGGGATTCAAACTTTTTAACAACCGGTTCTGTGGGCGTGGCTTAGTTAGTGGGCGTGGCTTGGTGGTCATGTGACTGGGTGGACATGGCTTGGTGGTCATGTTATTGGCTGGGCGTGGCCAACTCAATATCACTCACATTGAGGCACGCATCTCCTCCCCTAGCCTTTCATGATTGTGGCGGTGCTGCAACAGTCGTAAGTGTGAAAAATGGTCATAAGTCACTTTTTTCAGTGCCATTGTAACTTTGAATGGTCACTCCACACAAGCAAAGTACCAGCAAAGGAGGGAAAAAAACTCCAGAGAAGTTCCTGAGACAGGAAGTCTAGTCCTGCCAAGAATGTAATAAGGGTTAATGGAGAGGCAATTTCTGTAAGCAACCCCAGAATGTTTCCTTCCTGTCTTCCTTACAGGATTAAGCCAATAATTTCTTCTAACAACCAGTTCTCCAAACTGTTTAGAATGTTCACAACCAGTTCTAGCAAATAGGTGTGAACTGGTAGAATCCCACCCCTGGGTTCACTCCCAGCTGATCTTCGGAGCTATCGGTTCGCCTGAACCGAGCTGAACCGGTATTCTCACCCCTGGACCATACGTTAAGTTGCACTTCAAAGACTTATTGCTCAAGCTATACATAAGAATGGTATTACTCATCCACCAAATGGTACCAATAGTCATGTTGGCCACATGAGCACAGAGGAGTACTTTTTTTTTTTTTCCAGTTTTGAGCAAACAGTGCAGAAGTGGTTTCCAAGCAGAAATAAACATTTGATGAATTCTCCTCTTTAATTAGAACAGTCAGTTTCTCCATCTCTCCAAACTTCATTACCTTTCTTGGTAGCTCTTCCTTTGTGGGAATTGGTTTTGTCTTTCTCTCAAATGTGGATTCCTTTTGTAGGGTGAAGTGGGAGAATTGTCAAAGATCTTGCCATAGTTTTCTTTTTTCTGCCTAGCCATAAAAATTTCTCTCCCTTCTTCTATAATTATCTACCATCTCTGATCTTTTCCAGAAGTAACTTCCTTTTTATGGCCTTGTTATCCCTTAATTTGAAGTAGAGTCAGAGAGACTGGATGGAGCTGAGTGTTTACTGGCCAGATGCTTCTCCTGATGCAGATCTATGACAATTCACCACGGCCAACTCACCATGACCAACATGCCACATCCAACTCACCATGGCTAACTCACTGCAGCCAACTTGCCATGGCCAACTTGCTGCAGGACAACTCACCCTGGCCATCTCGCCATAGGACAACTCACTGCGGGACAAGAGTTACACTAATATCAAAAGAAATGGTGGAATAGAATCATTAAAGAAAAGATGCGAAAGGAGGGACAAAATGAAATGTGAATGGCAAAAATTAAAATATTTTTTATTTATTTTAAATAATGAAATAGAATTGTTACATTGTCCCACAGTGAGTTGGCTGTCATGAGTTGGCTGCGATGATTTGGCGGTGGTGATTTGGCCATGGTGAGTTGGCTGCAGCAAGTTGTCCCTTTCCCCCTGATCCTTCATGGGGTTCACAGCAGATATTTTTTTTCTTTGTGCCCTAGGAGAGAGGAACATTTACCAGGATTGAACTCTCAGTCTTCCAAGTGGGAGGCAAGTGTCTTCACCACTAAGCTACTATGTCACTCAAGATCTTTTCCAGCACTAAATTTTGCAAAGCATCTTGGATAGAACCATGTCCTTTCTGGACAGTGTATGCAACTTTCAGCAAACATAAATGTCCCATTTCTAAAGTAACATCTCAGTTTACATTTAACTTGCCAGTTGAAGTTGATTCTGTTCTGTCAGGGGCCCATAGTTCTAACCCATAAAGAATGAATTATGTCCTCCAGGAAAAATATATATTTTTGGGAATCAATAAAAGACACCGCTTATTAACTTCTGATATATTGAGGAAATCAGAACAAAAACCATGTTGTAAAAAAAGAAAGAAAGCCAGGACAACATTAAAGACCTTGAACTTAATCATCATAATTCAATTCATAGAAGAAGAGAAAAGTTATGGGCTTGGAGAAAAAAGATTGAATGTTCCTAACTCAACAGCTAACGTATTTGGATTTTTTTTAAAGAGTCTCAACAATGTTTTTATACCATGGTGATTCAACCAAACGGAATAATCCAAGTGTGGTCTTACCAAGGAATTATAAACTGGTACTTTCACATGATCTTATTTCTATTGCTCTGTTAATGCAGCTTAGGACTTCATTAAGTATGTATCAGAGGTGGTATTCAGCAGGTTCTAACCAGTTCTGTAGAACCAGTAGCAGAAATATTGAGTAGCTCAGACAACCGGCAAATACCACTTCTGACTGGAGATTTTACAGTATCCTTCCTCTGCCATGCCCACCAAGCCACACCCACAGAACCGGTAGTAAAAAAAAAATTGAATACCACCATTGATATGTATGTATGTAAGTATGTATCAGAGGTGGTATTCAGCAGGTTCTGACCAGTTCTGGAGAACCAGTAGTAGAAATTTTGAGTAGTTCGGAGAACTGGTAAATACCACCTCTGACTGGAGATTTTACAATATCCTTTCCCTGCCATGCCCACCAAGCCACGCCCACAGAACTGGTAATAGAAAATTTGAATTCCACCGTATGTATGTATGTATGTATGTATGAAAGAGAAAGAAAGAAAAAAAGAAAGAGAGAGAGAGAGAGAGAGAGAGAGAGAGAGAGAGAGAGAGAGAGAGAGAGAGAAAGAAAGAAAGAAAGAAAGAAAGAAAGAAAGAAAGAAAGAAAGAAAGAAAGAAAGAAAGAAAGAAAGAAAGAAAGAAATGGACCAAAGAGAAGTAAGTAAGAGAGGCATGAACCAAAAGGTATACTTCTTCCATTCTTCCAGGCTGTTCAACATCCTGCCCCCAAAGGTACATATGGCCCCTAAACCCTTCTGATATTTCTATAGGTGCTTAAGATCATTTCTTTTCAATTGCCTTCACTCTACACTGAAGACTTTGAATTCATTCATTCATTCAGTTTCTGTAGCCGCCCAACACAATCAAGCAACTCTGGGCAGTTTGCAGTTCTAAAATTCTAAATCAATGAAAACAATGACAAAACAATAAAATGCTAAAAACATCCAGATAGTAAATAGAAACAGCAGCCAAGATAATTATTCAACTAAAATATGCAGCCATGAATGGCCATCACATTCTCTTAATGCTTAAGATTTATGCTTAAATCTCTTTTAACAGTTTCTTATTACTTTCTATATCTATCACTCAGAACCTGAAGATAGGTGGTTTATATATGTTGTAAAGAAAGTAAGTGAAATTGACATTTTCTGTTAGCTCATGAGAGAACTTAGTCTGAAAACTATTTTACCCACTTTAGAGTGATTCAGCCTGAGGCAAGTAAACCTAATCAAATTTTTAATTCTCAGGATTCACTGATTATTCTTTCCAATCCCTTTTATTTGATTCATTTATTTGTATCTCACCTTTATCATTTATACAAATAATTCAAGGCAACAAACATATCCAACACATCTTCCTCCTCCTATTTCCCCTACAACAACTGTAAACTTATTGACAGCATGTTGCCCTAAACAATCCAGGTCCTCATTTTACCGACCTCGGAAGGATGGAAAGTTGAGTCAACCTTTAGTGGTCAGAATCGAACTCCTGGCAGTGAGCAGAGTTAGCCTGCAATACTTCTTCTAATGACTGATCGCAACAATTCAAACTATGTGCATAACAGAAGAAAGGATTATTCTCAGAGACTGGACCCACAAGCTACCTCTAAAATAGTAATTTATGCTCAGCAAATGAATGAGAGCAAATTTTCTTCATATTGTATAGAATCTCCTTGGCAGATATGAGAAGTACAGGTAATCCTCGACTTACAATCATTCATTTCGTGACCGTTCCAAGTTACAGCATCACTAAAAGAAAATGATTTATGACCATATTTCCATGACAGTTGCAGCATCAGAATTTGCAAATCAAAATCTGGATGCTTGGGAATTGATTCATACTTAAGATGGCTGCAGTGTCCTGGGGTCATGAGATCACTTTTTGTGGCCTTCCAATAAGCAAAGTCAATGGGGAAGCCAGATTCACTACACAACCATGTTCGTAACTTAACAGCTGCAGTGATTCACACAACTGTGTCAAGAAACATCATAAAATATGACAAAACTCATTTAACAATGGGCTTGTTTAGCAACAGAAATTTTGGGGTCAATTGTACTCATACATCAAGAACTACTTACCAATGGTGGGATTCAAATCTTTTTACTACTGGCTTGGTGTGCATGGCAAGGGAAGGATACTGCAAATCTCCAGTCAGAGGTGGCATTTGCTAGTTCTGCGGACTACTCAAAATTTCTGTTACCGGTTCTCCAGAACTGGTCAGAAATTGCTAAATACCACCTCTGCTACTTACCTTATGTTTGTAGGAAAAGCTGAGCCTTGAGGGTGAACTTGTGGGTTGGTTTTCTAATGTTCCATTACCGGGTCAGGTAACCGGGCCAGGTAACAACTACAGCGTAATTTAGGGGATCCCCTAAATTGATGAAGAAGGACATCTTCATCAATGATTTGGAACTCATCAAATTTGCAGACAACACCATGCTGGCAGAAATAGCCAACACTCTGGAAGACAGGCTTAAGATATAGAAGGATCTTGACAGACTTGAACATTGGGTGCTATCTAACAGTGAAATTCAAGTGGTGAAAAAAAGTAAGATTCTACATTTAGGCAAGAAAAACAAAATGCACAGGTACAGTCAGTATATGTGGTATATGTTGCTCAGTGGTAGTAATTGTGAGAGGGATCTTGGCGTCCTAGTGGACAATCATTTAAATATAAGCCAGCAGTGTGCTGCAGCTGCCATAAAAGCCAACACAGTTCTAGGCTGCATAAACAGAGGGATAGAATCAAGATCATACGAAGTCTTCATACCACTTTATGATGCCTTGGTAAGGCCACACTTGGAATACTGCATTCAGTTTTGGTCGCCATGATGTAAAAATGATGTCGAGGCTCTAGAAAGAGTGCAGAGAAGAGCAACAAAGATGATTAGGGGAATGGAGGCTAAAACATACAAAGAACAGTTGCTGGAATTGGATATGTCTAGTCTAAAGAAAAGAAGAATTAGGGGTGACATGATAGCAGTGTTCCAGTATCTCAGGGACTGCTATAAAGAAGAGGGAGACAAGCTCTTCTCCAAAGCACCTGAAGGCAGGACAAGAAGCAATGGATGGAAACTAATCAAGGAGAGAAGCAACTTAGAACTATGGAGAAATTTCCTGACAGTTAGAACAATTAATCTGTGGAACAACTTGCCTCAAGAGGTTGTGAATGCTCTAACACTGGAAGTTTTTCAGAAGAGATTAGAAAGCCATTTGTCTGAAATGGTTTTGGGTTTCCTGCCTAAGTAGGG